>OW964835.1:2400000-3600000 GCA_943142095.1 Ophonus ardosiacus
AATGATGATATATACTGTATAGTCGGATAAATAAGTATTAAATATTAATTTGTTCGTAAATTATAAGCAATTTGATTGGCCAAATTTTGAACTTTAAAATTCATACCTCGCTTACTACGCACAATTTTTAAGTCGTGTTTGAACTATACATTCTATTCTTGCCCCTCACTTCATTCCAAAATCACAACAAACTTTGCGCGCTGGATGTACTTTGCCACATAACGCCAACGGGGCGAAGGAACACATACGACAAACTTCGCGTTGTATGTGATGTCAACGAAACATGTCAGCGAGCAACGGAGGCACTCGTGCGGCGGCGACTCGTTCGTGTTCGTTTTTACACTGAGATCACACAGATCAACACTATCAACAACTGGAGATCGAGCCGTACTACGGACCAGTAGTTTTAAGCTCGATGTTGGATTGAAGCTCACGCTGGCAGCAGCTAACCGATGCAGTGTCCAAGCTGCCAGCCGGCGGTTAGTCACTGCGCCGGGAGCGCGTTGGGGGACTTGAACTCGGGGACAGCGCCTGCGCCCAGGGGCGTGTGCCCCCCGCCGCCCCCTCCGAACGTCGGTTGAGGGTTGAAACTCGGCGCGTAACACTGCGGGAAGTACAGCTCCGGTTTGACCACAGCAGAAGGTGTTAGTCCTCTCGAAAGCATGCCGTTGCCTGGTGTAGGACTCCCTAAACCAGTTCCGGTTGAACCTAAACTTTTAGGGCTTCCCCCGTCCAAACTAGACCTCCTACCCTTTGCGGCATGAGGATTCATGTGGTTGTCAATATGTTTTTTAACTTCAGGTTCAGTGGCGAATCTTCTCCGGCAGTTTGGCATGGGGCAACAGAATGGCCGATCACCCTGATGTGTCCGCGTGTGTTGGTCTAATATGGCTTTCTGACGGAAATCTTTTCCACACTGGGCGCATTTATACGGTTTCTCTCCGGTGTGGATCCTTAAATGCTGATTTAAAATCGTCCGTTGCCTAAAATTTCTCCCGCAGTAGACACATCCGTACGGTTTTTCGTTCGTGTGGATGCGAAGATGTTGCGTAAGGTGACTCTGCTGTCGGAAACGCTTGCCGCATTCGGGGCACGGGTACGGCCTTGATTCAATGTGTATGCAGCCGTGTTGGAGGAGTGTTGATTTCTGCTTGAATTCCTTTTGGCAGATGGGGCATCGAACGTACAAAGGCATGCCTGCAACAAAAACAACTATCAGACACGTGTTGTGTGCGCGCGGAGTCATATTGATTTTTTCACGAATTTTTTTGGGGGCATGCGCTACGCTAACACAGACGAAATTGCGCAAAAAGGAAAAAGAAATGCATCAGGAATTAGACAATAGTGGGCGCGCCCATTTGCACGTAACGTATCAATATTTCACGCGATCAAGGACTCCCAAAATGTTTAGCGTCCAATGGGGAAGTTTAGCATGGTAAAAATTCTACATAACAATATTTTCTCACAAATATAACACAAATGACTGCTGAAATTGAAATTAAAAATTAAAATTGTTGCTCTACTTATTTATAATTAATATTTTTTGGGTACGTCACAAGTCAGTTAAACTCAGACAGAACGGTGAAATCGAACCACTTGAACGTAGGTCGTAACAACTAGTGCTGTGAAGATCCGACAAAACATGGATCCGAGTACCCGGATTTTAAAATATCCGGTTCCTCGGATATCCGATGGTCGGATATTGAAGCGGATATCCGTAAATTTAATTCGAATTTGGATCCGGATCCTGATTTGGATCCGGATCCTGGTTTGGGTACCAATTTTATAGGGGAACAGTTTCAAATTTTCTTTCAAAATCGTATGTGTGGTACCACGGATAAATTTAGTTCTTGACTGATCCTTCGAAAGGATGTCGATGGGGTCTCCTTCACAATTTGTCTGACATTATTAAGTACTTCGGCTGTTTTCTTCCTTGGTCTTCCGCTACCGATTTTTCTTTCAACACTTCCATTTTCCTAAAATAACGCTGACAGTTGTTTTTACAACCTTGTAAATAGCATTATAAGTGTAATCTGCTGCTTCATTGGGAAAATTTTCCAGAAATTCATTATAACAGCCAGCAAAAAATATTGCCATTCGCCGTTTTAAAATAACAACTACCGCACTTATAATGTAAATAACGAGAATATGGAAAAGGATAAATATAAATTTTGTTTTGTATCCGCCCGCAACTGTTTTTTACAATTCCCAGGATGCGTATTTTCAACTCCTACATAGGTACTACCTATATGTAGGATATTATGAGAAAAGAATTATGAACAAATTGTCAATGAATTGAAGTACATAGAACTCAAGTAAATTGAAAGTTTGTGAAATACAAAACTCTTTTACAAAAAAATCTGTTGTGGCCAGCACAAGACCTCTCGCCATTTCCATATTAGGCTATATAAGTATTAAGTATTGTATTGCACTTTGCTATCGAACCGTCGTTTTATAACAAAATATTACAGAACTTTACCCAAATATTGTTTTTTATTGTATTTAACATGTCTTCTGCACACATATAATTCTAATTATATCTATTTTTCATTGTATGAGGAAGTTTCTAAATGTCACAGATTCTTCCAATTCATTAACTAGATTGGCGGTATTTCTGATGGATATATGCATATTACCTATAATTTCAAATATTTAATTAATAAGACAATAAGAAAAATTAAATGTATTTCCTAAAAAAAGCTATCAAAATGTCACTAAAACTGTTAATTTTTGACACTGAAATCTGTCATTTACAAATTATGTTATAAACACTTGAATTTGTCAACTGGTTTCCTTAGTGTAGTTTCGCCTACTCGACTTGTTATATCCCGATATTCTATATATTATAGCGTCTTTATCTCTAAATTTATAGAAGATATAATAAAAAATTTAAATGTATCAGGTGTAGAATTTTGTTCTTCAAAATTAGTAATATCAAAAATTAATATTTGGAAGAATTTCTTTTAAAAACTACTACTTCCGGTTGTTCAATTGTTACCAAAACCTTTTCAGCTCTTTCCAGGAATGTCAGATGGAGGAATTCATAGTTAAACAGGTCTTATGTCTTATAGTTTTTGAGGAATCGTCCGTCCAACATCCAGCCATACACACACACATCCACACACACACACACATACACACAGACACAGACATCAATTTAAAAATGTTATAATCGGATTCTAGGGACCTTAAATCGTGCTTATTCACGGAAATCTGGATATGCGAATTTTAGCATGAATCCAATACCTCTCTAAAGGTAAAAAACTCAAGTAAATTGAAAGTTTGTGAAATACAAAACTCTTTTCCAAAAAAATCATGCGGAGGGTTCCACTTAATGAATACTAGATTATGAGTTTAAATATAAATAAAATATATATCATCACGGCATATTACCCATTTCTGGGTGTGCCAGTATCTACAACACATGCAGACATCGGTAATGATGACGATATACTTTACCGCGTGGGCGCTTACCAGGCGTCACCTCACGGGCACTCATAGCTGGCGTGGAAAGTGCACCACAGGGGTCACTTTTGTGCCATTTAAAATTAGAAATATTTGGCGTCAGTTGGGATCGAACCCAGTTCCCCCAGGTTCGCGACCAGACACTCAGGCCCGCGGCCACGGGACCTCATAGTTTAAATATAGAGAGAAATAATAATAATGTCGAAGAATCAATAATATCTTTCTCACCTGCCGACCGCCCATGCTGTATCACATCCGGCAAACACCCCTTCCCGCCAGGAGCGCCTCCGCCCCCTTGTTTCAGGTACTGCAGGGCCCCAAAGGTCGTCCCAGTCCCAAACACAGAATGGTTCATCCCCTTCGCGTCTTTAAAATACGCTGGGTACTGCATACTATTCGGAGAGAAGCACGACCGATCTCCCGGTTGCTGCGAACTCGCATCCGTGTCCCCGAAAGTGGACGCAACTTCTTCTTTTCCTTCATCGGGCGGGAACGGCATATCTTGCGGCCACAGCGTTGGAGTCATCCCGTTCTTGAACACCAAATGGGGACTCACGTCTGCAACAAAGAGAAGAGATGTTAGTAAAATACGAGGGTAGGGAAATAAAGAGAATACTGATAGCCTCAAAATAAAACCACACAACTATTTGGAGGATGTTTTTATTACGGGTAGTACACCAATTCGACGCCATGCGCTCTGTTGCCAAATTTTTGGAGGTTAGGTACAGAGGCTTTGAGCAGCTCAACAGCATTCTCTTTATTTGGTTAAAGGAACCTCACAATTATCTGCAGAAGGAGATAATTGCTTGGATGACATTTGACATAAAACGCTAGTTTAAGCCACAGAGAACAAATACTACTGATGGTTAGTGGAAATGTTATTTGTTAAACTCAACACTACAGACAACTTTAACGTCATTTCATGTAATTAAATTGGTCCTTTTTGTAATAATTTCATAAATGGTCTTTCCTATTTAATTTATCAAAAACTGTTACTTTAACTAAAGTTCCGTATAACACCGTGAGTTAGTACAGGAGTTACATTAAAAAAAGGCAAAGTATCTTTAATTTTTTCTTGATTTCAAATAAAATAAATAAATATATCATCACGGCATATTATCTATTTCTAGGTATACCAATCTGCTTTGTCTAAGATATCGCTAATGGTGATAACATATTTGTACCGTGCGAGCGTTTACGGGGCGTCACTTCACGGGCACTCATTGCTGGTGTAGAGAGTGCACCAAGGGGTCGCTTTGTGCCATTTAAAATTCGAAAAATATTTGGCGTCGGTCGGGATCGAACCCGGTTCTCAGGTTCGCGACCAGACACTCCGGCACACGGCCACGAAACCCCATTTCAAAATAGCAGAAATTGTATAAATACGGTCCAGGAATTTTTAATTTACAACCTTTTTAAGAACTACCCACTGATCTCTATACATAATTGGAAAGCGGACACAATGTTAAACCTTTGACTAATTGAACGCCGCCATGTTGGAGGATTTCGGCACACAAAACGTTTCTCGCGTAATAAACGTGTTCGAATGCTAGTTTTTATTATTTTTCTTGTCATTTTAGAAACAGTTATGATATTTTTATTACATAAGCACATTCTCAAAACATAAATAAATAATAATCTGAAAAAATCAGAAAGATATCTTCAATAACTATTAAGTAGTTAAAGTTAAATATTGTGAAGACATTTAATTGAGATGATTGTTTCGAGAAATGTGAATTTTCAAATGTTCGCTTGAGATAGAACATTGCAAATAACACCATCAAATTTGTTGGAAAATTTCCTATAAGATCACGTAACTTTTAAATTTAAAGTAGCTACAAAGGTTTCTATCTCAAACTATAATTGTGTCGAAATCCTCCAACATGGCGGCGTTCAAATAGTCACAAAACGCTGTATTTAATCTGTCCTCTGTACGCTATCCAGATATGTATACAGGACGTTAAAAAATAAGTTGCACAAATTATTAAGGCATATAGTACTGACCAAAATGAGTAAAAAAAACTTAATCAACTTGGGTCCGATCTTCAATAGTTTCCGAGATATAAGGCAATGAAAAATGATTTTTTTCGGGGTTTACCTCTGTTATCTCAAAAACTGTAAGAGTTACGATTTTGATTAAACAAGTTTTTTTGTTTACCTTTCAAGGGTCATCTTAGATGTGTAAAAAATCGAATAATTGTACCAAGACAAATGTTGTGGCGACCTTGGCCAATATTTAGTTTTCAAATAACTCTGTACTGTAACTATTGGAAAGTCAAAAAAATGTTTCATATAAAATTTTATTGTTTTTTATGGTCTATTTACTGACAAATTTTGTTCCGTCACTTTCTTTGTCTGTTTTTCTTAGATTCTAACACAAAATGTCCTCTTTCTTAAAAACAGTTGAAGATCGGACTAATGTTGATTAAGCTTTTTTTTTCTCATTTTGGTCAGTGCCCTCATAATTGGTGACATTTATTTTTTAACATCCTGTAGAGATCAGTGGAACTACCTGAAGTGAGAGTCTTCTGGGGTCAATAGCACTAAAAGTTGGTACGACCTATTCTAAAAATGGTCATTTCCCACATATGTATCATCTGTATTACAAATTGTGTGCTAAGGTAGTTAATTTTATTTAAATTTCCAATATACATTTTGTAATTTCATCCGGGAATAAAATATTTTTAACTGGTGTAATCACTTGACAAATTGATAAATTTAGAAACATTCAATTTTGTTATTGTTATTTGTTTATGCTTTGCACTGATTTACATATTATTGAAAGAATTTTGACTATATAAGTATAAAATATAAGTTACATTAAAATAATATTAAAAAAAACTTGTAAAATTTGCTCAGTGAGCATCACATGTTGGCCGAAAAGTGAGGGAATATTCCCTGATGAATATGGAATAATAACAATATAATGGGGTATGTGACCATAATCAAATTTCAATATATGTCATAATATATAAAAACAAACATCTATAGCTTCTCATTATAATAATCAAAACTAAACATTCGTTTGTAATAATATTGTTATTAGCAATTTAATGTTTTGGAGAAGGGATCTGTGACGTCAGTAGGGTAGAATGGTAGAAGAAGACAGTTAGACTGAGATAGATATGTTGTAATAGGTTATGGAATGGCCTACCACAATATATCTATCTCAGTCTAACTGTCTTCTTCTATCATTCTACCCTACTGACGTCACAGATCCCTTCTCCAAAGTTTTAATAATTATTTTCTCGTAAATTACGAATAATTAATCAATTTAAAAAATACGGGTATTTTATTTTTTGGTCATATATGTAAAAATCAAAATTTAGTGACATATCCCATTCCTTACAATGACCGCCGAGAAATCCGTTAATACATTTTATCTATCAACAAGTACGGCTTTACTTCTTCCTAACAATGTAGATATTGTATGAATGCATACATATTGCATGACATGAGACAGAGAGAGAGCATTGCATCTTTTTTGTACAATCTACGACCAAATAAATATTTCGGACCATTTATGGACGTTAATAGTTCTGTATTGAGTTTAACCGTTGTTTATATAGTATTCTAGCGTCTTTGTCTAATACAGAGTACATGGCGCCTGCCTTGGTGCGTTCGGACGTGCTGGTTGAGGATGGCCTTCTGCCGGAAGTGCTTCCCGCACTCCGGGCACTCGTACGGTTTCTCACCGGAGTGAATCCTCAGGTGCTGGTTGAGGATGGCTCGCTGCCGGAACGTGCGCTCGCAGTACACGCACGCGTACGGCTTCTCGTTGGCGTGGATTCGCAGGTGCTGCGTCAAATGCGACTGCTGACGGAATCGCTTGCCGCATTCGGGACAACCGTACGGCCGGGAGTCTGTGTGGATGCGTTCGTGCTGCAGGAGGGTGGATTTCTGCTTGAAGTCTTTGCCGCATGTTAGGCATTTGAATAACCGGAGCTCTGTACCTGAAACACAAATACGTACGAAAACATAAAATGGAGTCATTACGACTTAAGCTAAAGAGTGATCAAAAATAAATTGGCAATTCAATTCTGGAGATCTTTTTAGATTTCCTATATTTAAAACTAATTTATATAAACCAAAATCACGGCGGCGACATCTGTCATTAGAGATGCTTTCGGGCGGGCCGGGCCGGGCTTTGAGGTTTGGATCGACTCGGCCCGAAAATAAAAATTACCGGCCCGAATCGAAGATCGACAAGAAAATTAGCTAGCCCGGCTCGAAAATTGACCCGAAATCGGGCCGGGCTTCGGGGCGGGCCGGACCAAAGCTCGAAATTGGGTGCATCCGGCATTCCTAATGTTGATTTTTATGTTAAGGCGAAATGTTTAACTTTTTTCGTGGCGATCTTATAAAAAACCTCTACATTCTTATAACTTTCAACATTAGTTAACATAAGTAGTTAAAAAAGAGACCCTTCTAGTGTAAGTTTGTTATAAAAATTACAGACCTACGAGTATTTAACACTTTGTTTACCAAAGAATTTAAACAACTTTTTCACAAATCTTATATAAAAAAATAGAATTTTAATTTGCATAAGGATTTTTTACCTAACTTTGTTTCTGCTCAAAAATAGGACAAGAAACCATTATGGTAGGAACAAAAATCAATTTTATTTAAGTATACGAGTAATAACAATAATAATAGCATCATCACAATATAATTATTATGCTTTAATGAATAACTTTGAATTCTTGAAGTAAAATAATACATTTTTATTTATTAATATATGAACTGTGTTGTTATTAAATCATTTTGATCCTTTTTAACTTCATCCATTTTCATTAAAATATTAAGGAAACTGTGCATTTGAATGAACTATAATGAAGGTAAGTAAGATTTAATGAACATTTAAGACAATTTAAATACGATAAAATAGAAAATTCAAATTTGGCAAAACATTTATTTAACAATGAACATTTTTGTACAATTCAAAATTTAAAAATACTCCATATTGAAAACAAAAGTAAAAAACTAAATTGTTTAGAAGCTTTCGAGATAAAAATTCTTTACACAAAAAAGAAAATCTAATGAATGAAATTTTGGATTTAAACAATTCACCCCTATTAGATCCTAATATTTTTTCAAAATTTTAGTAATTTTATATTAATAATTTTATATTAATAAATTTTCAATTTTGTTATCTTTATTAATTTGTTATTTGTTTCACTCTTTTGTTATTTGTTTATATTTATATTTATCATTATGGGGTCCCGTGGCCGCGTGCCTAAGTGTCTGGTCGCGAACCTGGGGGAACCGGGTTCGATCCCGACTGACGCCAAATATTTCCAATTTTAAATGGCACAAAAGTGACCCTTGTGGTGCACTCTCCACGCCAGCTATGAGTGCCCGTGAGGTGACGCCTGGTAAGCGCCCACACGGTAAAATATATCGTCATCATTACCGATGTCTACATGTGTTGTAGATACTGGCACACCCAGAAATGGGTAATATGCCGTGATGATATATTTATTTATTTATTTTATTTATATTTATCATTTATTTTTCTACCTGATGATGAGGTTAAACCTCGAAATGTACATTGTACTATATTTTTAAATAAAATATTATATTTGAAACTAAGTATATATATTAAAAAATAAGGTAAGTCGAATTTGAAAATTGCCTTAACTCCAGTATTTTAAACTAACCCTTTTCAGAAGTACAACCTATCTCATTAAAAAAAGTGATTTTCATTATCGTCGGCCAAAAATGTTGATACATTTCTCGTGCGTGAAGTATTTTACAGCGCTCCAGCTAATAAGGCACACGCCTTAAGGGCTCGTGCTTTAAATAAAGCTGTCGCGTTGTAAAATACAACTTACATGCACTCGAATGTAAATAACTATTACTACCTTGGAAACTCTTTCAGTAAATATTAAATATACCCCATCGTGCAAAACAGTAATTTAAGAAACAAAGTGAGTCTTTTTTGACGGTATAAACGATAGCGTCCAAAAAGCCTATATTTTTTGTATGGTCGCAGAAATTTGGTTTATAAGTTTACCTCACGAGTTCGCTAATATGTATTATTAATTAAACTCAGTTTTATAAAACTTATAGGATACCTTAGGTGCATAAGACCCTCCCTTGAATAATAGAATTAAATATTAGATTCCTATAATCATTATAAGAAATACAAAGAGGTATTCTACCGTTTTCTTTTTTTTCAAATTTTGATAATTTATAAAAACGGACCCTGTAGCTCATTTGAATAGAGCGACTTACTAGAGCCGTGTTTCTTCAGACTGTGATTCGTGATAAAATTGAACAAAGTGAACATGATCAAAAATAAAATTGTTTCTTCGTTCGTTATTCGTTATCCCCACTCTTTCATTTTATGATCACAACACGCCATTTCCTTTTCCCTTCTGAATCAGTCTTTTCGCATGATCACTGTGATTGAAATAACAAAAGATTTGAAAATGGCGGAAAAAGCAAGCAATGAAATATTGGAATGTGCAAATTTATCTTTACATCAGAATCATCCGAACTACTAGAACTTGAGTCAATAGATTCAACATTCATTATTGGTTTCGATTTTTCTAATATTAGATTCTGCAGGTACAAAAAAAAGTTAAAGAAACTTGTTTTCATATTTTACTTCACATTCCGTACCAAAAATATTATTTCTGCTTCAGCACAATCCAGATTTAAACTATTTTTGATTTGGGTATTACTTTAATCAAAACAACTGACTTATCATTTGACGTTTCCCGCTAGTTCGTTAGACGTTGTGTAGGTTTCGCGTCGATCGAGTTAAGTTTGTTGTTTCTTTGGAATTTAATTTAATCATGATCCAAAGGAATCATTATTGAACAAATCATAATCACAGTCCGAAGAAAATCCCTGGGGAGTCATGAATTTTTCACTAAATCTTCGTTAATTAAAATTTCCTAGATCTTTAAGGCCCATCTCTATGATGAACAATTTAATAGGTAGTATTAAAGTAATGATTATTCTTTTTGAAAGTAGAGTCTTATGCAAAGTTCAGGACCTAGATCCCAAACTAACCTAATCCTCCACTATTCTTCTTACCGGCGCTGAGTTGCGCCTGCTGTTGCTGCTGGATAACATCTGGCAACGCTGTCGTGGGGCCCGCCCCGTACTGCTCGAGGCCCTGACCCGTTGGCGTGGTGTCCACGGGGCCCAGGCTCGTCAGCATCACGCCCGGCTGCTTGAGGTAGTGCAGTGCCGAGAAACCCCCGGGGCCCAGCATGTGGGGTGGAGGGGGCGCGTGCCCCCCCACACCGACGCCCATGCCTCGGGCTGCCGCCTCCTTGAAGTAGTGTTGTTGGGCTGCGTATGCGGCTTGTTGCTGTTGTTGTTGTTGTTGCTGGGCTTGTTGTTGTTGTTGTTGGAGGTCTTGGGGGAGGAGAGGTGTCTGCAAACAACAACAATCCATTAATAACGAGATTTATTTTTTCCGGCAACATTGCAGGCTATATTATATTAATTTGTGATCTTCCCTCCATCCACTGTTAAAATTTCAAGATAATTAGTCAAACCGTTCGACAGTAGCCTTTGATTGAAGTTAACTACTTTCTCGTACTACGCCGGAATTATGTTAGTGTCAATATGAAAATCTATGTGAAACTTAAAAAATCCACTACAGAAATGTACGAATTGTTGAAAAATGTTTATGGTGTCTATCTAGTACTCAAGTTTTCGAGCAGTTTAGAAGATTTAAAGAAGGAAGAAAAGAGTAGACATTGTTTTTTTCGAAATGCGAGTGATTGTTCACATGGATTGGGTGCCTGAGGGGCATTTCGTTAACCAAGCATATCACAAGAAGGTTTTGATAACCCTTCAAGCAAGGGTGAGAAGAAAAAGGGCTGAAATGTGATGGATTCTCCATGAAGACAACGCGCCGGAACAAACGCCTTTCCGGCAAGACATTTTTGACGAAATACAAAATCACCGTGTTGGTACATCAACCGTACTCACTTGACCTAGTGCCATATGACTTGCTTTTACTCCCAAATTCTGCGTTATTGATTGATCTTAGAACATTGATAATGTATAAAATTACATAAAACAAATATTGCCACCTTCAATGCACTCTCCTCCCCGAAGCCTACACTGCCAGATGCGAATATTCCATTTTTGGAAGCAATGCCTGCAGGACTTTTTTCTTAAGAGCTCTCAACCTATCAATCCTTCCTGTGTCTGGGCCTGGTGAGGTTTCCCGTGTTGAGTCAAATTAAGCCGCAGGCTCCACTCCTGGTGGTGCCCTTCCGTCAATTCCTTTAAGTTTCAGCTTTGCATTGTTCATAAGAACTGCCGCTTTTCTGTAACTACATCTTGGCCTTGAATTTGGTGCCTTTTAACGCAGAATTACAATTTGGAAATAAAGGCAAGTCACATGGCACTAGGTCAAGTGAGTACGGTTGATATACCAACACGGTGATTTTGTATTTCGTCAAAAATGTCTTGCCGGATAGGGCATTTTGTTTCGGCGCGTTGTCTTCAAGGAGAATCCATCACATTTCAGCCCTTTTTCTTCTCACCCGTGCATGAAGGGTTATCAAAACCTTCTTGTAATATGTTTGGTTAACGAAATGCCCCTCAGGCACCTAATCGTGTACGGCCGAGGCGCTAATCGTCTCCGATCTGTTTTCTTCCTTCTTTAAATTTTCTAAACTGCTCGAAAACTTGAGTACTAGATAGACCCTCATCACCATAAACATTCTTCAACAATTCGTACGTTTCTGTAGCGGATTTTTCAAGTTTCACACAGAATTTCATATTGACACTAATATAATTCCGGCGGAGTACGAGAAAGTAGTTAACTTCAATCAAAGAAAGGCTACTGTCGAACGGTTTGCCTAATTATTTTCAAATTTTAACAGTGGATGGAGGGAAGATGATAAATTTATGTGACATAGCCTGCAATGTTGCCAAATTTACAGGGAAGCCAGAAAAAAATAAATCTCGTTATTTAATGAGCCTGTTTCACATTTTTCAAAAACTATTTTAAATGAAAGTTCATGGAATGATTTTCTTAGTAATAATTTTTATTTTAATAATTTGTTGTTATTTGTGGAAATAATTAAATAAAAAGATTGGCGTCCTGAAAAACTACCCCCCACTCCTGTGACGTAGAAGCACATACATTACATCATTAATAGCCAATAGGAAAATAGTTTTTCCATCACCTACGTTTATTCATATTATTTATATAAATAAACGTAGGCCAAAGTTTGTCACATGTTAATAACAAAATCTTTTAATTTGACATTTGACGCTGACATTGCTCATTGTAAATGAATAATAAAGTAATAATGGCTAATTCAAATTATACTCAAGCTAAATCGGACAATTAACCGAAGGTCGATAGCTGGATGATGGCTGAATTTATATCAGAACGATTGTTTTACTGCTACCGAAATAAGGGGTGTTAAAGAGTTGAGGTAAAATAAAATATAAAAACTGAATTTATTATATAAATTGATAATATATTTTACTTTAAAGTTTTGGTCGTGATTCTTATTTGACACTTGTTTGACATCTTTGACAATACACTTGACACCTTAGAACCGCTGAAGATGTATGTACTCTGACGTCACATTCTGTTTCAGATCACGTGACTTATTCAAAATTTTATCCAAATTTCAAAAATTAATTGTAAAATATCTAAAGAATATTTCGCGATATTTTCAAATTTGAGGCTCTTTAAAGAACAATATCTTTTCAAATTTAATACTTAGAAGTCATATAAAAATTCTTGCAACAGCCCTTTCAGCATTTATAAAAAAAATGATAAAACATTATAGAAATAGAAAAGAAATTTGCATCAATAACAGAGTTATAAGGGAACAAATAATTATGTATGTAATTTATATAAAAATTCGATATGAGTAGAATCCCCCATTGGGTTAGAACACCAGTAAAAGATAAATTGTGAATAATATACATGATAATTAGAATGAATAATAAGTAAATACGTAGTTATTACCTGTGGCTGCGGTGGATGTTGGGGTGGCGCAAAACACCCCCTCTCCTCCATGACATGCTCTGTCTCTGGGGGCGGCATCTCCTCATCGTGGGGGGCGGCGGGTGCGGGCGGTTGCGTGGGCGGCTCTGCCACCGCGGCGGGGTACGGCGAGGGCACGGGCGACGCCAGGCTGGAGGGCGCTGGGGCCACCTCCCCCGCGTTCTCACAGCCCGGGCCAGCGCCCCCGCCGGGCCCCGGCGCTCCGCCACCCCCGGGGGGCGAGCCCGAGCTGCTGCCTGATGCTGCCGCGTACTCTGAGGGCCATTGGGACTGAGGGCGGTCCATGCCGTCTTTATACAACACGTACGGGGCGCCGGTGTCTACAGGCACACAGGCTCATTGTTGTACAACAATACATACACATACATAGATAATAAACTGGGTAGTCACGCATTCTTTTACATATAAACACATCATAAACTAAAACTTCTTGAGAAATCTTCAACTCGACCTTCTTATTGGTTACAAATATAGTTCTATACAAATTAAAACACTTACGTAACATTCTCTTTACAATCAAACAATATTAGTACCAAGTTTACCCATTTTTGAATTATTGCAAAAATCAAATTTTTATGTATCTAGATACTCCTCAATGCGCTGGTTCCAAATTTTGAAACAGCAGGTCGATATCTCTTTTCGTTCTCGAAATATTTAGATTCAAAGTTTTGCTCAAAACTGCCCATTTTTGGGTAATAACCCAAAAATGGGTCGAGATATGAATTTGGCGACAACACCATTCGATTCTACGGGCAAAATTACATAAGTACACCAATTTAAAGAATTTTTGAACACCGCATACAATCTCTAAAGCAAAATAACTAAAAATGGCCAAAAATCGCAAAAATCTAAGGTGTACCCCTTACGATTTTTTCAGATTTTGGACATTTTCAGGGGTTTTCAAGCTTTTATTCATAAAAAATGAACCGGTTGGACAAAAATTATGAAAATTGCTATACTTATGTATTTTCGTCCGTAGAATCGAATGGTGATATCTCCAAATTCATATTTCCACCCATTTTTGGGTTATTACCCAAAAATGGGCAGTTTTTAGAAAAACTTTGAATCTAAATATCTCGAGAACGAAAAGAGATATCGACCTGCGGTTCAAAATTTGGAATCAGCGCATTGAGAAGTATCTAGATACATAAAAATTAGATTTTTGAAAATTTTGAAGTTTTTATCTAAATTTAGGGTATATTGAATTTTGGGGCAATAATTCAAAAATGGGTAGAGATATAAACTTAGTAGTAATATTATTTGATTGTAAAGAAAATGTTACGTATATATTGAAGGTTTGGATAACTCCGCTACGCGTCGTGGTCCAAAATTCCTTCTCACAAAATAAAATGGCAATTATGACATTCATTTTTTAATATACTATATTGTTTCCCGTAGTACACTTTTTGTTAAACAATTTTAAAACTTAAAAGTTACACTTTGAATATAAATGCTTGATCTTGATAGTATGTTTTCAATGATGAAAATAATTGATATTCAAAATATATCACAATTTAATTTAAATTTCTAATTAATAATATGCCAAGATATGTATTTACTATTTACAATTTAGATTAAATTAGTACAAATTACATGTCTCATGAATCAAAGTCGTGCAGAAGTAGACTTTCTAAATATGCATCCTGGTTTTCTAAACTTGTGTTCGCAACCTACTTCGCTGATCCGTGTTTATTTGCATACATTTAGGCGTTTTATGCGTCTTTAAACACAAACTTGTTTACGAAGTATAGTTGATGTCAACGAAACTTGAAGAATCGCCATAAATACAAAGAAATTATATACATACATACACACACACGCACATACACACATCCACACACACACACACACAGACATCATTTTAAAAATATTATAATCGGATTCTAGGGAGCTGAAATCGTGGTTATTCAATAAAATCTGGGTATGCGAATTTTAGCATGAATCCAATACCTCTCTTAGCGAGAGGTAATAAAAAAGCAGGGTCCCATATTTTGAGAACCATTGGTCGAAAAAAATATTTTTTCTTTTCTTTAAATTGTGAAATAGAAATTGATTGCCCATTTAACCGTCTTTGTAGTTCTTATAGTTCTCGAATCGCAATAGTGGCCCCTTAAAAATAAACACCCTGTATAATATTATTAATAATGGGCTACTTGCGTGGTACTGAAAATCCGATTTCTTTCACTATATACGTAATGTTATATTGAAAACATATAAAAATATAAATTTCATTTTAAAATAATTATTTGTTTTTTACTAAATTAAGAAAGAAAATTTTCTGTGGCGTCTGTATATTGAACTGGGGGAGGGGAAGCATGTTTAAGAATGTTATCAATAGATGGCACGGCGTGAGAGAAAGTTTTAATTTGAATTTGACATTGGTTCATTTTTCTCTCTCTCTCTGGTCTTTCAAATACATTAATTACTTTATAAATAAACACATAGGTAATTACATGTAATTTAAAATATCGATACCATAAAGATAAACTAAAATACTAACCTCCAAACTATTATTGAAACGTCAAACAGGTGATCTACATTACCCGCACAAACATACCATTACTATGGGACGGCACCACGCTGTCGCTTTACGAGTATTCATTGTTGCGGCGTAATTCTACGTCATACATGGCGGGAATTCAAATAATCAAATTTCATTATTTTTTTCTGGCTAATTAATAAAAATTTTGTCAAAAGAAAAAATATGGGTAGCAAGTTTTTACCTTCTCTTCAAAAATATTAAATAAAAAAATCTGATGTGGCCAACACAAAACCTCCCGCTATTTAATTTTTATTAATTTAAATACATACATACCTACCTACGTATTTACTAACGCTGCAAACTGTTCCATTACATAAAACTATTGCTTTATTTACTATTTTCTTTTTAAAATGTCACTATTATTAATTTGAAGTGATAAGTTTTCTGACAGTGACATTTACTGTCAGTTACATTTATTTGAAAAATGAACTATATAACAAAGGAATAGTTTTTATCTTACGCTTCGCGACTAATAAAAAAAATTATTTTTAAATTTATTTGTAATATATATAGAAAAAGTATTAATGTATTCTTGTAGAAAATTCAATAATCTTTAATTTTCATAAGACCTAAAATTCGAAAAAATAGCATTTAATGGTATTTTTTGAAGAAAAATCATTATGAGCTTCAAGTAAAGTACGATTTCCGTTTATCCGATTTACACCAAAATCTAATGGCTTCTATTCCTATTAGAATAGGGCAAAAATACAAAGTTTCAGAATTTTCTGAATGATAGTATTTGAGTTAGAGTGCAAACAAAATTCGTACACATACACACATACACACATACATACACATACACACACACACACACACACATATACACACATACAGACATCATCGTGAAAATGTTAAAAATGGATTCTAGGGACCTTAAAACGTGGTCATTTACTAAAATCTCGATATGAGATTTTTAGCACGATCCCTATACCTCCCTTAGCGGGAGGTAAAAAGGTATGCAAGTAGCCCATTAGTTTATTTTATATAGCGAATAAAATATACAGGAATTTTTATATTGGCGAGTTATCATAGTAAAAAGTAAATATTTATTCTAATCAAAACAAAATGTGATACTCAAATAAGGTAAATATTAAATTGTATGTTTATATATTAATGTAAAAATAATTAAAAACTTGCAGTTAATTAAAAACTGCATATTTGATAAAAAATCTAAACATTAACAAGCATGTCAAGTATTATATGTCCTATTCTAATAAATAATAAATGCAGAAACGGCATCCTTAGGCCTGACTCGTGTGTGTTCTCCATATTTAAAATTAATTACAACTGAAATGACGCAGCGCTGGTCTCATAAAGATACATAGATTTTCTGCCAGTTAGCTACAAAAAGCGATAGCATCTAACAAACGTTAAAATGCATAAAACGCGAATAAAAACCATGAAACGCAATGTGCAATTATATCTTTTTAGTAATTTTACAGCAATAATTATCCACAGCGATCGACAAGAGGATAAACAATGATTTGTTGGACGTAAATTTGTTAATTACGGAACTTGTTGAGTGTTCATCGTTTATGTAGTTGGCTTCGTAAATTATGCAAACAATCGAATAGTGTGCGTTGAAATGGTTTTGACGTTTAGTGTGGCATTTGTTTGAGTTATTATGAGAGTTTATTAATGATTTTTGCAATTGATTCTTTTGCTATAGGTTAATTCATCAAAACTAGAATCATCGGTACAAAATGTTTAAAAAGCTTTTGTATTATAAAATTACAACAATACAGTCATTCTTCATAAAAGTTTTGCTTCATCTAGCAAGTCCGCAGCAACTACCAAAATTTCGAAATAACATACAGGGTGGTTACAATTTATTACACAATTTTTACAATACACAAAAACAAAGAAAACTTATTCTGCAAATTGCCCGCCTGGAGTTAAACATTTTTCAACAAATATTACTACCAAGTTTATATCTCTACCCATTTTTGAATTATTACCCTAAAAGTCAATATACCCCACGTTTAGATAAAAACTTCAAAATTTTCAAAAATCTAATTTTTATGTAACTAGATACTTCTCAATGCGCTGATTCCAAATTTTGAAACCGCGTGTCGATATCTTGTTTCGTTCTCGAGATATTTAGATTCAAAGTTTTGCTCAAAACTGCCCAATTTTGGGTAATAACCCAAAAATGGGTCGAGATATGAATTTGGCGACAACACCATTCGATTCTACGGGCAAAATTACATAAGTACACCAATTTTCAGAATTTTTGAACTCCGCATACAATCTCTAAAGCAAAATAACTGAAAATGGCCAAAAATCGCAAAAATCTTAAGGGGTACCCCTTACGATTTTTTCAGATTTTGGCCATTTTCAAACTTTTATTCATAAAAAATGAACCGGTTGGACAAAAATTATGAAAATTGCTACACTTATGTATTTTTATCCGTAGAATCGAATGGTGATGTCGCCAAATTCATATCTCGACCCATTTTTGGGTTAATACCCAAAATTGGGCAGTTTTGAACAAAATTTTAAATCTAAATATCTCGAGAACGAAACGAGATATCGACCTGCGGTTTCAAATTTTGGAATCAGCGCATTGAGAAGTATCTAGATATATGAAAATAAGATTTTTGAAAATTTTGAAATTTTTATCTAAATTTAGGGTATATTGACTTTTGGGGCAATAATTCAAAAAATGGGTAGAAATATGAACTTGGTAGTAATATTATTTGATTGTATAGAAAATGTTACGTAAGTGTACGCATTTTTAGAGTAGTTACACATAAATAGTAAATTCGTATTCTAGGGACCATCAAACGTTAAAAACTCACCAAAGAATTTTTTGACCAAAGACAATACCTAAAAAAAAATATATCATCACCATTTCTGGGTGTGCCAGTATCTACGACACATGTAGACATGTGTAATGATGACGATATATTTTACCGTGTGGGCGCTTACCAGGCGTCACCTCACGGCCACTCATAGTTGGCGTGGAGAGTGCACCACAAGGGTCACTTTTGTGCCATTTAAAATTGGAAATATTTGGCGTCAGTCGGGATCGAACCCGGTTCCCCCAGGTTCGCGACCAGACACTCAGGCACGCGGCCACGGGACCCCATAAAGACAATACCTTCCTTACCTAAAGGTGACGGAAGGTAAAAATCATTATGTAAGGATATAAAAGTATTATATTTTTGTATCGCCAACTGAATCAGTTATTTTTGATCACTCTGTAGTAAAACTCTGTATTTCATTCTGAAAATTTGACTATTATCTTCTCAAAATCTTTCATAATGAGGCTTCCAAAATTGAAGGGCCCGAAGCTATCTCTTTATCCTTTTTTTGGTTAAACCGGCCCTGATTTAAATGAAAGAGAAACCATTCCAATTACCCCCCCAGCTAGTCCATATACGCCGTCTCTTGTTTCATTTACAGAGCAAGAGTAGATTCTTTCAACGACAGTTTAATAAAATAACCAGAATTGTTATTGTCAATTACATGGTATTAGAGTTTTATGAATCATCAATGTTTTATTTTGTAAAATGAACTACAAGCGCAACATCAAACATGCGATGCAAGTTATTTTTGTTTTGTTTTGGGTTGAATAACCTGTTATTTTTTACTGCACTTTTTACCTTTCGCTAAGAGAGGTATTGGATTCATGCTAAAATTCGTATATCCAGATTTTATTGAATAAACACGATTTAAGATCCCTAGAATCCGATTTTAACAATTTTAAAATGATGTCTCTGTGTGTGTATATATATGTGTGTGTGTGTGTGTGTGTGTATGTATGGATGTTGGAGGGACGATCTGACATCCCTGGGAAGAGCAGAAAAGGTTTTGGTAACAATTGAACGACCGGAAGTAGAAGTTTCTTAGAAAAATTCTTCTAAATATAATTTTTTGGAAATTTTTGTTATTAAATATTGAAGAAGATAAAATTCTCCATCTAATACACTTAAAATTTTTATTATATCTTGTACAGATTTAGAGATAAAGGCAGTACAATTTATAGAGTAATCTAATCGCAGAGGCTAAGCCACTAAGGAAACCAGTTGACAAATTCCAATATTTATAACATAGTTTGTTTATAGTAGAAACGATTCCATTAATTCCAATCTGGTCAAAATTTTAACAAAGAGTTAAATAAACAAAAGTGAAACGAAATGAGCTGTCAAGTGATAGATTTATCATTGCTGTCAACAAAACGATGCAATATTGTTTACTTAACCAGAGTGTCTGGTCGCGAACCTGGGGAACCGGGTTCGATCCCGACCGACGCCAAATATTTCGAATTATAAATGGCACAAAAGTGACCCTGTGGTGCACTCTCCACGCCAGCAGTGAGTGCCCGTGAGGTGACGTCTGGTAAGCGCCCGCACGGTACATATATGTCATCATCATTATAGATATGGAGTGGCACACTCAGAAATGGGTAATATGCCGTGATGATATATTTATTTATTTATTTAAAATTTTAACCAGAGATTGAAAAACCAGATCTAAGAGTTGTATCACGGTTTTTAAATGCAACATATTTAATTATAGTTAATTCAAACTTTCCTAAAAGATACCTGGAAAAAATATTCAGAAAATCCAGAAGAATCCTTTATGGTTTTTATTATTAGTCTACAATTACAATTTTTCTTATTTTAACCACAGAAAGAAAAACACAAACCTTGACGATTCATATTTCTCTTAAAATTATCCTGCACATTCAGTGTAACAGCCTATTTTTACACTGGTTTTTCCCTGCGTTTTAAGTTGTATATATCATTATATTTTTAGTCCTACAGGCACATAGACCACCTGAGCAATAGTAATATCAGACGGAGTCGGTTTTATATACAGGTTGTCCAAAAAGATGTGACCACTTATATAGTACTACATAATTTTATATTTTCTTTTGTTGCAGATGCAGACTAGATATGGTCACCTGACTTAATTTGCAAGAGAGAAGGAAGGTAGCACCTTGGATGGAAGTGTTTCGGTTACCTTCAATAGTAAACAAATTCAGCAATGGTTTCATAAGGATCCTCCAAGCCGTTTAACTATCCGTCGACTGCATGACAAATTTGTGCGTACTTTTTTCTTATTATTGAGGGTGACCCAAACACTTCCATCCAAGCTGCTACCTTCCTTCTCTCTTCCAAGTGAATATACGAAGGTAAGTATTCGAATATACAAAGGTTCGTATATTTGTTTACCATGGTTACTTAAAAATAACCGCTGTAATACGTGGTAACTAAGAAAAATCACGCATTTTTATTGGTTTATAATTTAATGAATCATATAGTCTATATAACGTATATACCAGATGTCTGGCAACACTGCAACCAAAAACCAGTACATCTTCAAATCAAACTCAGAAAATGGAACTGAATTGGCCATACACTACGGCGGCCTGATCCACACATAACACAACACGTCTTAGACTGGAACCCACAAGGTTCCCGAAAAAGAGGTCGCCCGGCCAATACATGGAGACGCACGGTGTGGAAAGAAGCCTTAGATAAATATAATATACCGGATGTCTACTTTTTTCCGAACATGATTTGGCAATGAAAAATGCTCAGAATGAAAAACTGCATCGACTAAGTACAAGTTGTTATTCAATTGTTTCTTTTGTACGAGTTAGAAGTAGAAATGCACTCGATTTCGAGCTTTGGCCCGGCCCGGCCCGAAGCCCGCCTCGATTTCGAGTCGATCATCGAGCCGGGCCGAAGATATTTTTTATCGGGCCGAATCGGGCTAATCATTTTCAAAAATCGAGGCGAGTCGGACTTTTGATTTGAATCTTATGGTTCAATCAAATACACAGTTTTCTTAATATTTTAATGAAAATGGATGAAGTTAAAAAGGATCAAAATGATTTAATAACAACAAACTTCACATATGAATAAATAAAAATGTATTTCTTGTCCTATTTTTGAGCGGAAACAAAGTTAGATAAAAAAATCCTTGTGTAAATTATATTATTTTATATGACTTGTGAAAAAGTTATTTAAATTTTCGAACGGCTTTGGTAAACAAAGTGTTAAATACACGTAGGTCTAGAAGGGTCTCTTTTTTAACTACTTATGTTAACTAATGTTGAAAGTTATAAGAATGTAGGGTTTTTTTTTATAAGTTTGTCACGAAAAAATCAAAATTAGGAATGCCGGATGCACCCAATTTCGAGCTTTGGCCCGGCCCGGCCCGATTTCGAGTCAATTTTCGAGCCGGGTTAGCTAATTTTTTTGTCGAGTCGGTCTTCGAGTCGGGCCGGTAATTTTTATTTTCGGGCCGAGTCAATCCAACCTCAAAGCCCGGCCCGAATGCATCTCTAGTTAGAAGCACAAGAAAATACAGAATTTAAAGCATCAGAGTGCCATGAAAAAAAAAATTTCTTCTTGTTTCTGGCATATCTGACAGATTTGATATTTCTTTCGATTTTATTCTTATAAGAATTTTTTTTCCAGATTGTTTTCCTCGAGGTGTTCTTATTATTCTAATAATAATAAAATCAAAATAAATGTCAAATCTGTCAGATTTGTCAGAAACAAAATACATAAATTATTATTTTTTTATTTCATGGCACTCCGACCTCCGACAATTGCCTTAAATTGTGTATTTTCTTTTGCTTCTAACTCGTACATAAGAAACAATTGAACAAGAAGCTCGGTACTCAATCGATGTACTTTCTGAACATTTTTCAGTTACACTTTACACTTTTGTTGTAATATTAATAGGTAAAGAGATATCGCCAAATCAATATTTTAACATTGAATTTACTATGTCCGAGAAAAAAGTAGATACCCGGTATATTTATATTTTCATAATTCAAAATTGCTAAGGTGACTCTTTCGATGCATCAGCTTGTATATCGCTGTTACCAAAATCTGACCAACCCACCAATCAGTAATAAGTGATGATAGATTTATTTATTTAATTCGTATTGAAACGTTCTACAAATATTATCTGATTTGAGAAATCCCCATTTATAATTCTCCCAATCAACAGCGCTACTGTTCAAACACTGGACTGACTGGTTGATTATTTGCTGAGTTCTATCGCATACTTTACTACTGCTGACATGACGGATGGCGATGCATGCTAGCGCCATCATTTAGCAGCTATCCAAGAGCAGCTAGTGCATATTTTATATTCTCTCTACCTCACACTATTTATTTTAAATAGTAATAAATGTTCGTAACGCATGTTCGCGCTGTACAACAAACTCTACACGATCGTGACTTGTTTGCGATATGTAAGGATTACACACATACACACACACACACACACACACACACACACACACACACACACACACACACTCACAAGTAATTTGTATGTGATTGTATGAATGATACAAGATGATGCTTTTGAGATGTGTATGGTATTTACTATATTACGGACAATAAATGTAAATTTAGACGTAATAGATTTTATCTACAACCAACTGGAAAATAGATATTACCCGACTGGTTTTTATGGAGAAAATAACATATTTCTGAAATCGTTATGTAATCTACAACTTCTCTGCTGCAAAATCGGTAGGGAAATTGACTTTCCCTTCCTAAGCAGGGAAGTAAAATGCAACGTTACAATGTTTATTTTTACAAACACATTTTTAGTTTTAATATGAAATACAATTATAAAATTTAAATAAATCATGTCCACTACACAGTTTTTTTTTTAATTCTTGTACAATTTTAAATACAGTGCCTTAAGTTTTCAATATGATTTACTTGTTAAATGAAAATAGGTTGTATGTACCATTCAGTAATTTTGAATTCTTATACGAGATTTATTTTTTCCGGCTTCCCTGTAAATTTGGCAACATTGCAGGCTATGTAATATTAATTTGTCATCTTCCCCACATCCACTATTAAAATTTTTAGATAATTAGACAAACCGTTCGGCAGAAGCCATTGATTGAAGTTAACTACTTTCTCGTACTTCGCCGGAATTATGTTAGTGTCAATATGAAATGCTGTGTGAAACTTAAAAAATCCGCTACAGAATGTACGAATTGTTGAAGAATGTTTGTGGTCATGAAGATCTATCTAGTACTTAAGTTTTCTAGTAGTTTAGAAGATTTGAAGAAGGAACGATTAACGCCTCGGCCGTGCACTGACATTGTTTCTTTCGAAATGAGAGTGAATGTTCACATGGATTGGGTGCCTGAGGGGCATTTCGTTAGCCAAGAATATTACAAAAAGGTTTTGACAACACTTCATGCACGAGTATGAAAACAACGTGTCGGAACAAAACGCCCTGTCCGGCAAGACATTTTTGACGAAATACAAAATCACCGTGTGACTTGCTTTTATTTCCAAATTGTAATTCTGCGTTAAAAGGCATCAAATTCGGGGCCGAGATGTAGTTATAGAAAAGCGGCAAAGCTTATGAACAACCTAAGAAAAAAGGCCTGCAGGTATTGGTTTCAACTACTAGTCCGTAAAATAAAGGTCGAAGAAAAAGGTTTACGCCTGCGGATGAAGAACATTTAATATAAATTGTATACATATATATTATTTGTAATAACATAAATTTTCAAAAAAATAATATTTAGAAGAAACTACTACTTCCGGTTGTCCAATTGTTACCAAAACCTTTTCAGCATTTCCCATTAATGTCAGATTAAAAATCTGTAGTTAAACAGATCTTTAGTCTTATAGAATTTGAGAAATCGTTTATCCAACATCCCAATACACACACACACACACACACACACACACACACACGCACACACGCACACACAAACGATTATTATTTATCTCGTCAACTGCCACCAAAATTCTTCGAACATCCTTCTATAGTTAAGAGAATACTAAGAATTCTTTTTACGCTTGTAAACGTTTAATATAGGTGCATATGTTGTGTCTAAGTTTCAAGATAACAGACTTATGATAAATTGATTCACATGCATCTAGAGCGCCAAGAAATTGTTACGTCATTGTTTTTCTCTTGTTTTATCACCAGCGTGTGTAAAAAAATATGAATATTGGAATCGTATATTACATCCGAGGTGGGAGATGTTTCATTACAGCCGAGGGCTTATGTATATTACCGAGAGGCGAAGCCGAGGTTATGAATAGTATTTTATTCACAATCATCCTCATTTTAAATCAATAATTTTCAAAATAAATCAATGAATTATAACCTTTAATTTTATTAATATTTTGACAGCTGTCTTAAAATTTGTTTAGCCTACTTAATTATGGGGATCTACGGCAATGTTGCTAAGCAACCCCTACATAAATATTTCCACCCCAAGAGATGGAAGTGAAATCTGTTATTTCCAACCCAAGAGATTGTCATTAAAGTTAGGAATGACGTATTTTCTAACCTCCAAAAGGTTAGGAATCTGTATATTACTATAACTGAGTGTCTGGTCGCGAACCTGGGGGAACCAGGTTTGATCCCGACAGACGCCAAATATTTCCAATTTTAAATGGCACAAAAGTGACCCCTGTGGTGCACTCTCCACGCCAGCAATGAGTGCCCGTGAGGTGACGCCTGGTAAGCGCCCACACGGTAAAATATATCGTCATCATTACCGATATCTGCATGTGTTGTAGATACAGGCACACCCAGAAATGGGTAATATGCCGTGATGATATATACAGAGTGTCCCATTTAAGGTACGAATGCATTGGTATCTCGAGAACCGTAAGAGCTACGAGGTTGGTTAAATTAGACAAAAGTTGCCCCATTAGGAGGCTATTTTAATGGTGTTTTGTTATTTGCGAAAAAATGCATAGGTCTTAAATGATTAGACTCTTAAAGATGTCTTTTTAAGAGCGCCAAATTTAAATTTGCTACTTATTGTATTACATTCGAACAGTACAAAACAATAAGTAGCACTTGTTTACTATAGTCAGTATTTTCTGATATGTTAATGAACGCAATTTTGATATTTATCATCAGTTTCGGGTTCGATCCCGACAGACGTCAAATATTTCCAATTTTAAATGGCACAAAAGTGACCCCCTGTGGTGCACACTCCATACCAGCTATGAGTGCCCGCGAGGTGATGCCTGGTAAGCGCCCACACGGTAAAATATATCGTCATCATTACCGATATCTGCATGTGTTGTAGATACTGGCACACCCAGAAATGGGTAATATGCCGTGATGATATATACAGAGTGTCCCATTTAAGGTACGAATGCATTGGAATCTCGAGAACCGTAAGAGCTACGAGGTTGGTTAAATTAGACAAAAGTTGCCCCATTAGGAGGCTATTTTAATGGTGTTTTGTTATTTGCGAAAAAATGCATAGGTCTTAAATGATTAGACTCTTAAAGCCAAATTTAAATTTGCTACTTATTGTATTACATTCGAACAGTACAAAACAATAAGTAGCACTTGTTTACTATAGTCAGTATTTTCTGATATGTTAATGAACGCAATTTTGATATTTATCATCATTTTCGGGTTCGATCCCGACAGACGCCAAATATTTCCAATTTTAAATGGCACAAAAGTGACCCCTGTGGTGCACTCTCCACACCAGCTATGAGTGCCTGTGAGGTGACGCCTGGTAAGCGCCCACACGGTAAAATATATCGTCATTATTACCGAGTCTACATGTGTTGTAGATACTGGCACACCCAGTAATGGGTAATATGCCGTGATGATATATTTATTTATTTATTTAAATCCAAAATGCAGAATTTTTATATTTGATAATAAGAGAGATATCATGTTAAATAAATAAAGAAATATATCCCCTTGTTACAGCTAAACGTTATACATTATTCAGTAATAAAGACGTAATGGCTCAGCTAAGTACAATATTGCTAACAAAACACTTAATAACAGCTGTAATGCTACAATTTGAATGAAATTCATAATGAAAATTACCATACAATACAGCCGCAGATGGCATGACGCGAAGATCGCGCTCATGTCATATTGTTTCAACTGCTACTGGGATTTCTTTATTCATCTCTGCTTTTATTTTGGTTACCGTTCAAGATGTGCAACTGTTTCTCTACTTGTTTTGGTCAGGATTTTTGTTTATTTTTACAATAACAAAATGAGCAATAAAACTAAACATATACAGAAATTTTAAATGGGCCACCACTGCTATCTCGAGAATTATAAGAACTATAAAAATGGTTAAATTAACAAATAATTTCTATTTCACAAGAAAAATGAAAATATTTATTTCGACCAGTGGTTCTCAAAATATGGGACCCAACTTTTTTATTTTAAATAAGATCATATATCTTTTATTTCTTCATTCGTTGGAGAATTTAATTTTGAATTCAGTGTTACAATACTTTTATATACTATATAACTTTTTTTTTGAGAAAAATTCATCTAAAGGTTTGTACTAATTTGATTAAAATATGGCTATAATAAGAGTACCATTAATGGCAAAAATTAATACTTGTTAGAATAATACTACCTTTTTTTTAGTTTAAGTTCTGTATTTATTATTTAAACTAAAAAAAGGTAGTATTGTTCCAATTAATAATATGAGTTCTGAAAGATATTTTAATAATTAATACTTGTTAATTTTTGCCTCTCGCTAAGAGAGGTATTGGAATCATGCTAAAAATCGCATTATCCAGATTTTAGTGGATAAGCACGTTTTAAGGTCCCTATAATCTGATAATAACATTTTTACGATGATGTCCGTATGTATATATGTATGTATGTATGTATGTATGTATGTATGAATGTGTGTGCGTATATTAGTGTGTGTATGTGTGGATGTTGGAAAGACGTAAAAAATACTTAACTGCAGCCGATTCAATTTTGGTAACAATTGGACAACCGGAAGTAATAGTTTCTTAAAAAAATTCTTTTAAATATAACTTTTTGAAAAATTTTGTTATTACAAATATTGAGGAACATAAAATTCTCTATCTAATACACTTAAAATTTTTATTATACCTTGTATAGATTTAGAGATAAAGAAGAATCTAATCGCAGAGGCTAAGACACTAAGGAAACCAGTTGACAAATTCAAATGTTTATAACATAGTTTGTAAATGACAGATGTCGGTGTCATAAATCAACAGTTTTAGTTACATTCTGAAAGCTTTTTCTGGGAAGTACATTTAATCTTTCCTATTGTTTTATTAATTAAATATTTGAAATTATAAAAATGCAAATGTCCATCAGAAATACCGCCAATCTTGTTAATGAATTGGAAGAATCTCTGATATTTAGGAACTTCCTCATACAATGAAAAATAGATATAATTAGAATTATGTGTGCAGAAGACATGTTAAATACAATACATAATAATATTTGGGTAAAGTTCTGTAATTTTTTTGTTATAAAACGACGGTTCGACAGCGAAGTGCAATATAATACTTATATAACATAAAATGGAAATGGCGAGAGGTATTGTGCTGGCCACAACAAATTTTTATTTTTTACCTTTCACCACCGTAGGTATGAGAGGTATAGGCATCATGCTAAAAATGTTGAATATATTTCTAATTGTATTTTTGACGTTTTGTTTACCAGTCGCCGGGCTTTTGTTCTACTTTACCGCCCGCATGTACTACTTTACTAAGTTAACTAAGATGTAAACAAACAATTTTCTCGCAGTTGTGCGTAATAGTAATTAAGGTACCAAGGGTTGTTATAAGGACAATAATGCCTGAGGTCAACAGTGTACTGTCGAGGGCCTCTGGCCCGAGGCGAGTACGTTGACCGAAGGCATTATTGTCGTTTAACACCCGTGGTGCCTTCAACGTTTTATGTCTTACTAGTAATTCTTAATAAACATTTTGTCTGACTAGAATTTATCAAACAAAAATAATAAATCATAAAATTTACAAAGTAGCCTGTGAATGCGGTATCTAGGTAATATTTTGTTTCTGTAAACAAAGCATTTTTTCCAACAAAAAATATATTTCTTGTGGTATTTTTCTGTCAATATGGAGGAGCAATGTTATTGCTAAGAATAAGAAGTATGCTACTTTATATTTGTGATGAAACAAATATGATTATAAACGACTACAATTCACAATGCTTCTTAACCTTAACTGCACTTCATGTTAGTATCAGTATTATTAACTTCAGTTTGTTGTCAACATTACCATAGCAACTTAATACGCCCTAGGGCATTATTTACTCAATAACGGACCTAATGTTGAGGTTGTTATAAAACAATAACATACTAGTAAGACATAAAATATTGTACAATACTCGCCAGGGTAACTGTTTTACTGTCTCAAGGAGTTGACAGACCCTCCAGTCATTTCCTCCTTTCAGGAGTAAAAACCGTTTTACCTGATATTAACAATCACTCCCCGTTCCCTTCTTTTCCCATTCTTCCTTCCCCCACTCACTGTCTCGCTTCCGTCTCGACGCCCGTCTCGCCGTTCCCCCTCCTCTTTTCCTCCCCGTACCCTAATCGCACGCTCGGCAGCGTTCGGGCAGAATCGGGCGTCTCCGCGCCACCACCCGGCACCCCGCGGCGTCTGGCGGGTTGCCACTGCACTGGCGCTGCACGCTGCACTACCGGGTGTGTGTATGGAGTGAACTACGACGTGACGTTACGTCTGGCGCGAATGAGAGAGATGGAAGATGGTGGATAGTGGGAGGTAGAGAGAGAGGGAGATTAGAATAAAGCAGGGAAATGTTGGGGTGATAAATGATGGTTTGAAATGGAAAAATTTTGATGGTTAAATATCGTCGGCTGATTATTGAAATGTACCAAGTCCACTTTTACAAAAAAATAGATATAGCTGTGTCCGGTGTTGCGTTTTTATCACCCTAATATCTAAATCCTAAATGTATATGCCCTAAATATAGTGATTATTTAGGATTTTAAGAATTAGATTTTAGGGTTTTGCAGGAGCAAACTGCGTTATTTTACAAAAATTCACGATGCAGTCACTCAGGTTTTATTTTTTTCTGTCTGAACCGTACCAGATATCACAAATTAAACAAGGAGACAAAAGTTTATTGTTGAATGTATCTTTCTAAAAAAAATAATAATTTTATGTTATCGGCGTGGCCATTAAAAAGTTGGGACACCTAAGTTTCATACACTAATGGTTCACTAATAATAACAACTATCACCTTAAAAGATGACATAACCATATGAACTGTCATACCAAATTTCATCCAAATCGTATAAAGCGTCCGATTATTATAAGCAAAATTAATTTTTTTTCGAATAACTTTGAAGCAGAATTCTGGCTAAATGGTACACTTTCCGGTAGAAGCAAGTTTAGTTAAATCGCCTTATTTTAGCCTCAGGAATCTGTGGTTAAGCCATGTCCCCCTATTTAAGAGACACCCTGTATATTATAGTCCCTAAATCGATAGAAGATATAATAAAATTTTTAAGAGTATTAGATGGAGAATTTTATGTTCTTTAACACTTGTAATAATAAAAATTTCTAAAAAATAATATTTAAAAGAATTTTTCTAAGAAACTACCACTTCCGGTTGTCCAATTATTACCAAAATCTTTTCAGCTCTTCCCATGAATGTCAGATTGAGGAATACCTAGTTAAACAGGTTATTTATAGTTTTTGAGGAACCGTCCTTTCTGTATCCTAAAACACCCACACACACACACACACACACACACACACACACACACACACACACACACACACACACACACACTCACATACACACATCCACACACACATACAAAGATATTATCGTAAAAATGTTAAAATCAGAGTTTAAGGATCTTAAAATGTGCTTATTCACTAAAATCTGGATATGCGATTTTTAGCATGAATCCAATACCTCTCTTAGCGAAAGGTAGATATACTCAAAATTTTAAATTTATAATACATATATGTGAAAGTTTTAGAAAATAATAATAAAAAATATATACCGTGAGTATTTTTTAACATGAAACATTGGGTTTGTCATATCCATGGTTACGACTTGACATTTGATTGACAGCAATGTATTTGCCCGTTCCATTTAAAATGAAACATAGGGAACGAATTTGACATTTGATAAGACGTCAATAGAGGTTAATTTTGTTTAAATAATTGTACCTGCATTCTAAATTAAAATTAGTTGTAGAAAAAATTTAGAGTGCACCTTGTGCCCTAGTGGTTTTCTAACTTGGCTAAATTTCTTACAATATTTAAATATAATACTTCTGTCAAATTTATTCCCCATGTGTCATTTTAAATGAGACAGACAAATACATTGCTGTCAATCAAATGTCAAATCATAACTTATAGGAAAATTTAACGGTTATGTCATATTGACAAGATATCATTAGAGGTTAATTTTGTTTAAATAATTATACCTGTTTTCTAAAATTAAATTTAGATGTAGAAAAAATACTGTGTGCACCTTGTGCTCGAAATATGTGTAGTTCTCTCGAGTGGTTTTCTGACTCGGCTAAATTTCTTACAATATTTAAATATAATACTTCTGTTAGATTCGTTCCCTATGTGTCATTTTAAATGGAACGGGCAAATACATTGCTGTTAATCAAATATCAATTCGTACCCATGGATATATCAAACTCAATGTTTTACGTTAAAAAATACTCACGGTATAAGAATATCCCACTTGTAACCTATTTTTGTCAGATTGAGCCATTTCTTATCATTGTTTTTTAAGAGCAAATGCATAGTTATTTGCTTTCATAGTCTTGATTGTTTTAAATAAATATTTTTTTTGACAACAATAAAATCTATTTTCCATTATAAGTAGGTATACAAACAATAAACAAAACGCTAACTAAACAAATAACAAAAAATGAATGTTTTCTAACCGTCTCATTAAAAATATATCACTTTTGTTTTTTTGTTTTTCAAAATTGCAACATTGGCGATTATTTAGAAAATTCATCAAGTATAAAATAGTAGGCGTTGTGCGAGAGTGTTTTGTTGTCTAACTCGGTAGGAGACTGCAGTGTTTTGTTTTAAAAATAAAGAAGAAACTTCACGAGCACTATGAATTCATAAACGTCTATTAGCTTAAGTTTAGTATCAGTTAATGTTATCATTTCATCTTGTTGCTTATGTTAGTGGTATGCTAATTACAGCATTAATAATTAAGGAAAAATATGTGTAATTATTCTTATTAATTATATTTCATGGTAATGTTGAAATTTTCATACAAAGTAGGTACTGTGGTTATTATGATTGCATGGTCTTTTATTTGGATTTATTTGTTTACTCAATGTTATTAAATTGATCATAAATACTCGTATAACAGAGGTATATAAGATTTGTACAAATTCTTAGCCAATGAACTTCGTAAAGATAAAGTTTTGAACAATATAAATTAAGAGGATCCTATAACAGTCCTCAAAATGATTTAACAGCTACGAGGTGTGGCAATTAAATAACAAGATTGATCTTAGAACATTGACAATGTACAAAATTACACAAAACAAATATTGCCACCTTCATTGTACTCTCCTCCCCGAACCTTACAACGCCCGATGCAAATATTACATTGTTGGAAGCAATGCCTGCAGGCCTTTTTTGTTAGGTTGCCCATAAGCTCTGACAGTTTTTCTGTGTTGAGTCAACTCCTGGTGGTGCCCTTCCGCCAATTCCTTTAAGTTTCAGCTTTGCATTGTTCATAAGCTCTGCCGCTTTTTATATAACTACATCTCGGCCCCGAATTTGGTGCCTCTTAACGCAAAATTACGATTTGGGAATAAAAGCAAGCCACATGGCACTAGGTCAAGTGAGTACGGTTGATGTACCAACACGGTGATTTTGTATTTTGTCAAAAATGTCTTGCCGGACAGGGTGTTTTATTCCGGCGCGTTGTTTTCATGGAGAATCCATCACATTTCAGCCCTTTTTCTTCTCACCCGTGCATGAAGAATTATCAAAACCTTGTAATATGCTTGGTTAACGAAATGCCCTTCAGGCACCCAATCCTTGTGAACAATCACTCGCATTTCGAAAAAAACAATGTCAGTGCACATTTCCGATCTCTTTTCTTCCTTCTTTAAATCTTCTAAACTGCTCGAAAACTTGAGTACTAGATAGACCCTCATCACCATAAACATTCTTCAACAATTCGTACATTTCTGTAGCGGATTGTTTAAGTTTCACACAGAATTTCATATTGACTGAAACTGCAATTAAATATTTTTTAAGTCTTATAGGTAGTATTTGAGAAACCATGGTTCCAACATCCACACATCCACACACGGACATCATCGTAAAAATGTTATAATCGGATAATAGAGACCTTACAACGTGGTTATCCACTAAAATCTGGATAGGCGATTTTTAGCATGATTCCAATACCTCTCTTAGCGAGAGGTAAAAATGACCCGTTTTTCGTACCGGTCAGAGCGTAAACATTTTATCGTATAACATGTACCTGTTCTCTCATATTGTTATATTATGACTAGAATACATTACAATACATACTCATATTTTATATGTAGGTACATATTTATTCGATACTATTGAAATATGATATAAACATGTACATATATTTTTTCACAACTGATATGAAATCTGTATAATATTTCACTATCTAAATTTATAGTAGATGCAATGAAACATGCACCTTTATATTTACATTTATTTTAATATTTAAATATTTCCAATTTTAAATGGCACAAAAGTGACCCCTGTGGTGCACTCTCCACACCAGCTATGAGTGCCCGTGAGGTGACACCTGGTAAGCGCCCACACGGAAAAATATATCGTCATCATTACCGATGTCTACATGTGTTGTAGATACTGGCACACTCAGAAATGGGTAATATGCAGTGATGATATATTTATTTTATTTATTTATTTAATACAGTATGTTCAGAAAAAAACCTAATTCTGAGTAGGCTATGAATACAGAAACGTATGTCTGATTATTATTTTATTTCAAAAGTCAAGTTGTCAAAATTGATCGTGAAATGTAATTTTAAGGAGAAAAGATAATAAAGAAGGATACAGAATATTGCCATTCACCGTTTTCTAATTTATTTCTATTTCTAAAATAAGAATTCAGGAAGAAAAGCTCTGATTTCTTTAGATAACTTTTCGACAATATCTCGTGTCAAATTGACATTTAATTAAATACTTTCAAATTGACATATACGTTTTTTTGTTCATAGCCTATTCCGAATTAGTATTGGCGGTATTTCTGAAGGGTATATCATGAAATACAGGGTGTCTCTTAAATAGGGGGACATGGCTTAACCACAGATTCCTGAGGCTAAAATAAGACGATTTAACCAAACTTGCTTCTACCGGAAAGTGTACCATTTAGCCAGAAATCTGCTTCAAAGTTCTTCGAAAAAAAATTAGTTTTGCTTATAATAACAGAACGCTTTATACGATTTGGATGAAATTTGGTCTGACAGTTCATATATGGTTATGTCATCTTTTAAGGTGATACTTGTTATTATTAGTGAACCACTAGTGTATGAAACTTAGGTATCCCAACATTGATTAGACCGTAACTTTTTAATGGCCACGCCGATAACATAAAGTTTTTTTTTTTCAGAAAGATACATTCAATAGTAAACTTTTCTCTCTCTATATAAATTGTGATATCTGTTACGGTTCAGACAGAAAAAAATAAAACCAGAGTGACTGCATCGTGAATTTTTTTAAAATAAATTTAATCTAGCAGTCTATCCAAATGTCAAACATCTAATTTTTAATGCTTATTACCAGTTGCGACAATCTGCTTTATTCCCAAATATTGTTAATAATTATATATTTGTATAGAGCGTAGGCTTTGAGCGTGGAGAGTATACCATTGAACTTACTTTTGTGCATTTTCTTTTACTAAAACCCAATAAAACTAAAATAAATAAGTAAATATGAATGTAAGTGAAGAGTCATTTAAAATATTTATTTTTACCGATTAATATTTTATATATTTTTATTAGATATATTTATATAATATAAACAAATTTCACAATCGAGATCTCGAATTTCTACTCTCGTCTCGAGCAAATCTCGAGGGCATTACTCTCGTCTCGTCTCGAAATATCGAGATCTCGAAAATGCGAGAACTCGCGGTATTACTAATTTGATAGAGAATTGTATATTCTTTAATATTTGTAATAACACAAATATCCAAAAAATAATATTTAGAAATTTTTTTTTAAGAAATTACTACTTCCGGTTGTCCGTTTGTTACCAAAACCTTTTCAGCTCTTCCCAAGAATATCAGATTGAGGAATTCATAGATAAACTGTTAAACAAGTCTTAAATCTTATAGATTTTGAGGAATCGTCTTTCCAACATCCACTCGTACACCTAAACACACACACATTCACACATACACACACACACACACACACACACACACACACACAGATATTGTAAAAATGTTAAAATCGGATGGTAAGGAACCTAATTCGTGTTTATTCACTAAAATCTGGATATTCGAATTTTAGCATGAATCCAATACCTATCTTAACGAGAAATAAAAAGCCTGTAGATACTTTCAAAAATGAGTAACACGCCGTGAAGACATTTTAATTAATTTATTTATACCAGTTTATAAAAACAATAAAGGACGTCACCATTCATCATCTGATGGATGTTCAACAATATTTGATAATTAAAACCATAAAATTCCTCCTTTTTTGCTGGGAGTCGATAAACTTTGCGCAAAAAACCCAGTTGTAAAATTTAAATTCGCATGTTTGTGCGCGCCATTTTGAAAAAAACAAATACAAGATGTCCTTGTGGTTTTTTGCTGCCATCGCAGCGGTCAGCGAATGCTCAAGAAATTCGTAGTTGGTTTTTGCGGTCAACGGGGACTTTTTACTGATCATTTTCACGGGAATATTGTTATTATTTTAGCCTCGAGAGAACAAACGTTTAAGAAAGTAATTGATTACTGATGCTCGAAGAATTTTGTGGGTGATTGGACTCTAGTGCAAAAATCATGTAAGTTACAAATGGTTTGTTGTACAATTTTTTTACACATTGATGGATGTGTGAGTTTGATCTAAATTTCAGTACTGGATTACATATTTTACCCAAGTTGCAATGTTAATATAAAAATATTACAGGTATTTCTGACTTGGTTAAAGTGTGAAGTGAAAGATGGAACTAATTTTAAGGATAAAGAAGGAGAGAAGGAAGAAAAAACGATAAAGAGTCAGGAAAAGAATGGATGCGAGAAGTCATAAAGAAGAGACAATACCTCTCGCCATTTCCATTTTATGTTATATAAGTATTGTATTGCACTTCGCTATCGAACCGTCGTTTTATAACAAACAAATTATGGAACTTTACCCACATATTGTTTTTTTATTGTATCATGTCTTCTGCACACAGATAATTCTAATTATCAGCTATAATATCCCGAGGACATTGATAATTACGAAATAATTTTATGACAGTACCGAAAGCGCGTTGCTTGGTAACAGCCCGACGCCGAAGGCGGAGGTGGTGTTACCTAAAAGCAACGTGCTTGAGGAAGTATAATAAAATTATAAGTATTTATCAATGATCGAGGGGTATTCGATGAGAAATTTTTTTGCAGTTTTAACATTAAATTTGCATAAAATTTGTATTTGACAGAATTTTTTTTGTCTAGCATAGCCCAGTAGATGTCACTATTGGCTATGAACGTGAATATGACTATGAATATGTTCAGTGTGAAGTGTGCAATGAGAATGAGACCTCTTTGAGTGAGACCAAAGAGAAGAGAAGACATACAAAAGTCCATAAATATTCTCCACATTTAGTTTTTTATTTAATACAGTATTTTTTGATGTGTTTTCTTCTATAATTTTGTTGATTGAATCATCATTTTCATTGACAGCGTGAAAAAGACATTTTTAAATTAAAACAATTAATCTTTAATTATATGTCAAAAACTGTTTGTTACTTAGCAACTTAGTGACATAAGTGATAATTGTCTTAGGATAATTATCAGTGTAAGTCTGTTTTGATTGGTTACTTTCGCACACGTGGTCACCAATAAAGGGATTCAATTGGATAATTTTTTAACTAAAAAATTTTCACCCTAATTCTGTAAGGAAGTTGTTAAGTCTTAGCAACGTTGCTAAAAATTATAACCAATAGAAACAAATGTAAAGACTGTCATTTTCATGTTTTATTCAGTGTTCGCTATTATTATTGGTTATTTACTATAGCAATGTTGCTAAGTCTTAACAACTTTCTTACAGAATTGGGGCGAATATCTATTTTTCATTGTATGAGGAAGTTGCTAAATGTCAAGAGATTCTTTCAATTCATTAACAAGATTGACGGTATTTCTGATGGATATATGAATTTTACCTACAAAGATTACCAGAAAAAGCTTTCAGAATGTCACTAAAACTGTTGATTTTTGATACTGACATCTGTCCTTTACAAACTGTGTTATAAACATTTGAATTTGTCAACTGGTTTCCTTAGTGCCTTAGCCTCTGCGATGTATTACATTAGATTATTCTGGGTATTCTATATATTATAGTGCCTTTATCTCTAAATCTATACAAAATAGTATATTATGTGGCAAGTGTGTGAAGCTGAAATTTTTACATGAGGGTGGAGAACCACCCGAATATAAAATAGGCTTCACACACGTGTTACATACTATACTTTTTCTACGACCTTGCAATAAAATATATTTTTTCTTCACATTGTCATTCTTTTAACGTAAAGCCTCTGTATTATCGACTTGTGTAACCATGGTTACCAACGTTACGGGTGTTTAACAGCTTTGTTTTATTAAAATACAATTCAGTTTGTAATATTTAAAATAATGAACGGTGCGTGAAGTAACACTTCACGCACAGTGTGCAAGAAATCAAACTTGACACATTAAAATTGATACGTGAAGTACTCACTTCAAGCACGGAAATAGAAAAAGATCTTTATTATCGTTTATTATCGATTATGATCGTTATTATTAATTAATTTGATATTTACGAAATCTGCAATCATCTAAAGATGATTTTCCACCAGACATACCATTGTTAAAACATTGTTGTTACATTTTGTAACATAGCTATCATTTAAGCATTAATTGTCAAGTAAAATACAGTTTCGAAAATATATACATTGTATTTATTCAATAGGAAGTAACAATTAATATAAATATGTTATTCTATAAAATTATACAGTACTTAAATAATAAACAAATGGCATAAAATTTACTATGAATAAATTTTAGCCTAGCGATGTAGCGTCTAAAGTTACCTACAGAATGTAATAAATGCTCTCTGATTTCTCTTACGTACTCTCTAACGTTCTAAACTTCTTCTAACCAATGTACAGTAGCGATGTAAATAGCTCGACGCTTAAACATAATAAATAAAGAAATATATCATCATCTTTTATCGATTAGTAAGTGCGGTGTTTTGTTTTATTTGTTTGGTCTTTGATGTTTTATGTTCTAACTAAAGATACCGTTTTGCAAGTTGACATTTTACGGGGATTCACATACCGTGAGTATTTTTTAACGTGAAACATTGGGTTTGTCATATCCATGGTTACGACTCGACATTTGATTGACAGCAATGTATTTGCCTGTCTCATTTAAAATGAAAAAATCTGTTGGGGCCAGCACAAGACCTTCCGTCAATTCGATGTATTTTGTACAAATCCCATACCAAAAGGTACTTGGAACAGATTTTATATAATATCATGTAAAATCGAACACGAACACATACTATTTTTTACAAATTCCATACTAAAAGTTCATTTGAAAAGGTTCTCTCCAATAAAATTATAACATAAACTACACTAAGTAATGTCCTTCCATCTTCTCTTTGGTCTTTCTCTGCATGTCACTTGCGAGTAACAATATGACATACCAATTTTAGATCCTATACTTTCCATATTTGGTTTTGCACTTGCAACTGACATCTGTCAATTATTATTTTTTTTTTGAATAATTATGTCAGCTGTTTACATGATAAATTGCAAATCTGACTAATTTTTGAAAATTAATTTCTTTATAATGCTTTAAATTTACATCTACTGAATATGAAGGATAATGTATAATTAAACTGTATAGAGAAGAGTATTTTCTTTAATAATAACAAAATGTCAAAAAATAATATTTAACTGCGTTTTTTTAAGAAAAACTGTTAAAAACTTCAAAAAAGGGTACTTCCGGTGGATCGATTATAACCAAAATCTAATCAACTCTTCATATGGATGTACAGAAGAGGAATACGAAAGAATTATAATTTTTAGAATTTGTTACACACGGACACACATACACACACACACACGGATACACACACACACACGGACACACACACACACACACGGACACACACACACACATACATACATCATCTTAAAAATAGTAAATTTGTATTGTAGGGACCCTAAAACGAGCTTATTCATTAAAAACTCACCACCGAATTTTTTGATCAAAGGCAATACCTTCCTTACCTAAAGGTGACGGAAGGTAAAAAGGAATGAATTTGACAGCAGTATTATATTTAAATATTGTAAGAAATTTAGCCAAGTCAGAAAACCACTCGAGAGTACTAAACATATTTCAGGCACAAGGAGTACAAAATATTTTTTCTACAACTAAATTTGATTATTAGGAAACTGGTAAAATTATTTAAACAAAATTAACCTCTAATGACAACTTGTCAATATGACACATAACCGGTAAATTTTCCTATAAGTTACGACTTGACATTTGATTGACAGCAATGTATTTGTCTGTCTCATTTGAAATGAAATATAGGGAATAAATTTGACAGAAGTATATTATATTTAAATATTGTCAGAATTTACGAAAGGTCTTGTGCTGGCTACAACAGATTTTTTTTTTATAAAAACTGAAATGTATTTGAACTGTTATGATAATAGATTCAAATTTGGCATTGACTTCTGTTTGATAACTTTTAGAAACATTAATATCTTATCTGCTTTTCTTAATTTTTAATTTTTTATTAATAAAGTATTTCATGGTCGCATTCTATACAAAACTGTAAGTCTTACATATCTGTAAATCTCAAAAAACTGACAAAAATACGTCTATTTTTGTTAAATAATATAGAATTATACATAAGAGAAGATGTTTTCGTTGCGATTTTGTTCATTATTTACAGAGTTACAGATCTGTAAGACACAATTTTGTAAAGAATACGGCCATTGTAGTTGCAGTCAAATTAGTAGTACATAATTGGAGATTTCTGTAGTGTTGTCTTTTCAGTAGCTATGTTAAAAATTTTAAGTTATCAAGAAATGGCAACACCGCAAGCCAGTGGAGGGACAGGGTGCGGGGAAGTGAAACGTTAAGCACTAGGCCATACTTATTTTACTGCGTTGCTAAACAATTACAGCCCGATTCACAAAAAAGTTTAAGCTAATCCTCATTTTTGGATTAGTGAATTCTATTCTATTCCGGTATTTAAAATTTAATTTTCATGATATTATCAGTAAAGGTAGATACTAGGAATAGATTAGACTATAGTGACTGTATATACATAGTGTGGCCAACCGTCGCCATATTTAGGCAAATTTGAATTCATATGATGTGATAACTAAACAAAATTCGATAAACAATTAATGAAAGAGCATATTAAATGGAAACAATATTTATTTTCATCTTAAATCCTTTCGAAGAACTGTTTTCACAACCAACCGCCACGCAACCAGGCATCTAAAATATATACCTTAATATTAGACATTTTTAGTAATTTTGAAAGTTAACCTAAAAAAGATGTGATTTAAAAAATATGTATATATTACTTTGAGTTATAAATATACAAATACACGTGTAATTTAATTATTTGCACTATCTAAATAAATATAATATAATTACCTTCAATTCACGTAACAAATCTGAAAATGTCACTTTGTCGGCATAATATCCGCCATATTTAGGCAAATTCGCGCCGACCAATCAAAATCGATCCCCCTAATGACCACACTATGTATATACAGTCACTATAGATTAGACTATATTTTAAAATATAAACTGTCAAAATTAGAGTAGAATTCGCTAAACCAAAAATGAGGGTTAGCTTAAACTTTTTTGTGAATCGGGCTGTTAATGTCAAAACGTTTAAGTGTCGGTTTTTCAATATCTGGTTAAAATTTTAACTAAGACTGTGTCCGATGTTGCACTTTTATCATCTTAATATCTAAATCCTAAATTTATATGCCCTAAATCTAGTGATTGTTTAGGATATTAGGAATTAGATTTTAGGGTTTTGCAGGAGCACACAATGCCTTGAAGTTGATGCGCACTAATTAAACAAATCATGTTCGTTGCTATAATTTATACAAAACGTCAAATTCACTGTCAAAGAATAGCTTCTTAGTTACTATTTTATGAAATTTAATATTAACATTTACTCTCAAGCATCAAATTGAATCGAATTGTATAATTCATTTTTGTTATTCTAAAGTGTTGCCATACAAACCAATAGATATCACTAGTGTGCCATTCGTTAAATAAACAAAACTGAAACGAAATGAATCGTCAAATGACAGGTTTATCATTTCTGTCAACAAAACGATGCCGTTTATTGAACTAGAAGTTACAATTTATTTAACTAGAAGTTGAAATTTTAACTAGAGATTACAAAACCGACCCTACATAAACAAATTTTTTTGGCATGAAATAAAATTAAATTTTCTCCAATTTAATAAGATACGATCAACGAAAAAATATTGTAATTAACGCGTGTTAATCTCGATTATTAATAGCCTTTATTATGGCGTCAATAGGTCACGGCAGAAAATTTATATTTTTAAGTCATTCTCAATTTGGCTCTAGGAAATCTTCTTTCCATAATGGCTAGTCCGACCCTGGCCTTTACTATCATACTTGATAGTTTAATAACTATTTTGTCACTTAATTATATATTTATGTATAAATATATGTATTAATTATACACTTTATTATTGAATATTGTATTTCTATTATAGTATTTCAGAAAACAGAAACACTACACTGATAATATGACAGTAGAATGCAATAAACTAAAAGACATAACTATCAATATGCATGTATTTTAATCAATGTACACGTATGTATATTAAGATACGGATTATACGTTTGTTATATTATACGGCAAAATAATTAGTTATTTCAGTAAAACATTTTATGGGTCTGATTTTAATGAAGTTTATAATGGTTAAGTGTTCTTATATTCTTAATGAATCGGAAATAATTCTGTAATTTTATGGCAAAAGCAAATATGTATTGTTATATGTAGCGAACATAAAAACAAACGTTTTGGATATAGAACATCTCCGTCGGATAATAGTTAATTTCTTTGTAATTCTTTAACTCTATATCTTTTGAATATGAAGGAAAATGTATAATCAAACCATATAGACAATAAGATATTCTTTCATATTGATAATCACATAATATATTAAAAATCTGTTGTGGCCAGCACAAAACCTTCCGTCAATTCGATGTATTTTGTATATATCCCATACCTAAAGTTCCTTGAAAAATATTCTGTATATCCTGTAAAATTGTAACCCGAACACACTATTTTTTACAAATTTTATACCGAAAGTTCCTTTCCCTATTTTATTAGGGGTCGCTGTTTCTTACTCTTCTCTTTTACTCATTCCTGTCCAACACATCTTCACGCAATTCTTCCTCTCTCAAATCTTTTGCTACACAGTCCTTCCATCTTCTCTTTGGCCTTTCTCGTACTTCCGGCATTGAAAATTCAAATCTTGAGGCGATGCGCAACTGCAAGTTACTTGCGAGGGACACTCTATCACAGTCACATATGACTTTGGTTTTGCATTTGACACTGACATCTGTCAATTAAATTTTTTTGAATATATCTGCTGTTTCCATAATGTTAGCAAAGCTGAATAATTTTTGAAAGTTAATATCTCTTAATGTCTCTATAACTCTTTAACTATTGAATATGAAGGAAAATGTATAATCAAACCGTATAGAGAATAAGATATTCTTTCATATTGATAATCACAAAATGTCGAAACATGATATTTAACTGCGTTTTTTCAAGAAACGAATACGAAAGAATTATAATTTTTAGAATTGTAGTATTGGAGTTATCGTCGGAGAAAAATTTGTCACACACGGATACACACACACCCGGGACACATACACACACACACACACACACATACATACATACATACATACATACATACATACAGACATCATCTTAAAAAAAGTAAATTCGTATTCTAGGGTCACTAAAACGTGCTTATTCATTAAAAACTCACCAACAATTTTTTTGGCCAAAGACAATACCTTCCTTACCTAAAGGTGACGGAAGGTAAAAAGAGAGCATTTTTAGACAATAACACATTGAATATTCTTGCTTTACGATTTCGATTACGACACAGAATTAAATATACATCTTATTTTAGTGTTTATTCATTATTTATATTTATGTACTTATTCTAATAATATTTACATCTTTGAAGTAAAAGTTATTAGCGAAAGAAACTTTTTACAAGAGTATTTTCTTCACCGCAAACATTTCGCTATCTCCAAGTTCAATGCGATGCAATTCTCTTTTATATTTATTTATTTGCTCTGCTCCAAGTTTCATTCCAACACAAAAGGCGAGACAGTTTTCAGACACAATGAATTACCTGCACTCTGCACTGGTCCACGACGGTACGAAGGATTTTTACATCGTGTGCTTCCAACCAGGTTTAAAAATAACCGAACTAAATGAGAATGAGAGTAATGACTTATCTTAAGTTTTATAGCTCATTTAGTAAAATGTAATGAGTGAAAAATAGGGAAATATTGATAAAAATAATACACACACCGACAAAATTAGAGGAACATTAAGAAATCATATTTTTTCCATATTTTTTGATGATTTATTTGATTGATGTTGGTACGTAGCACCAATTTCGCATGGCAAAGCCTTCGGCTGTATCCGATGTCGCATTTTGGCATTTAGTATTTAGGATTTAGGTCTTCTTCACGTAAATACAACTCCGAATGGCACACTAGTGATATCCATTGGTAAGGCAACACTTTACACAGAAAAAAAAGATTTGAAATTTTGTCTAATTATAATTAGACATTATTTTATTAGACAATATGTCTAATATTTAGAATAATTTACAAATCTTAATTTAGCATTTTAACTAACTCGAAATAAACAATAAATATTTTATGAAAAATCGTTAATTTAAATATGTAAATAGTTATTTTAATTACTTATTTTATTTAATTTTACTATATTTTGGCTTCATTACTTTTGTCTTTCAATTTTCGGTGATTTATCTTATGAATTAGGTAAGTAAATAGAAAATTTAAATATATATTTAGTTAATTTCTTTATTTATGTTTAGTTCAATACTAAATGTAGTCATTTAATCTAATTTTGTATTTAATTTTACTATAATTTGTTATTACAAATTTAGAAAATTTAACTAAATCAACTTAGACAATTTAATGAAAACATATTAGAAGGCTGAAAATCACAGATTTATTTAGTTAATTTAACTACAATTTAGAAGGTTTTTTTTCTGTGTAGAACAACAAAAATTAATTATACATTTCGATTCAATTTGATGATTCAGATTAAATGTTAATATTATATTTCATAAAATAGAAGCTAAGAAGCTATTATTTGACAGTAAATTTGACATTTTGCAAAAATTATAGCAACGAACATGATTTGTTTAATTAGTGCGCGTCAACTTCAAGGCATAGTGTGCTCCTGCTAAACCATAAAATCTAATTCCTAAAATCCTAAATAATCACTAGATTTAGGGCATATAAATTTAGCAATCTAATAATTAAATCCTAAATTTATATGCCCTAAATCATATCATTATTTAAGCTGTGTCCGATGTGGCATTTTGGCATTTAGTATTTAGGTTTCCTTCACATAAATACAACTCCGAATGGAACACAAATGACATCCATTGATTTGTATGGCTATACTTTAGAACAACAAAAACGAATTATACAATGCGATTTAATTTGATGCTTCAGATTAAATGTTAATATTATATTTCATAAATTAGAAATTAAGAAGATATTTTTCGATAGTAAATATGACGTTTTGCATAAATTATAGCAACGAACATGATTTGTTTAATTAGTGCGTGTCAACTTCAAGGCATAGTGTGCTCCTGCAAAACCCTGAAATCTAATTCGTAAAATCCTAAATAATGACATTATTTAGAGCATATAAATTTAGGATTTAAATATTAGATTTAAAATATTCGTGTTTATAATGCCTTTAACACCTACTCTTCCAAATTCTTACTACTTTCTTTCTGCTACCGCCTTTTTGACATACGATATACGGAATCCATTTTCAAATAAATGATTGCGGAAAATAATGAAACAACGAAAGTTGTTTGAATATTTATAAATGCCACACTAGATATAAACCAAGTGTTTTTGTATGAAAATAAAATATATGTTGAATGACATAGGCTGTCAGTAGCAATCAAAATTTGGACTGTTCGTATAATATATGCAGTTTTTTAATTATTGTTTTATTAAAACGATTATTAACCACGCACATATCTAATCATAATTGACCACGAAACTAATTTTAAACATATTTTAAGTGTAGTAATACTTAGCTCAATTTATGATATTTCAATTATATTCAATATTTCACAATAACATGACTAAAATCTACGTAATTGAATATTAAAAAGATAAATAAAGAATATATATAAATAATAAAAATTGAGTTTTCAGAACTACACAGTTTTCAATTAGATTTTACATGAAGTTTCATAAATAAAAATAAAAATAGTGGAGGATCCTATTTCTCAGCTAGTTCTTTAAATGACAAATGATTATTTGAACTGTTTTATCCTGAGTGTCTGGTCGCGAACCTGGGGAACAGGGCACAAAAGTGATCCCTGTGGTGCACTCTCCACGCCAGCAATGAGTGCCCGTGAGGTGACGCCTGATAAGCGCCCGCACGGTACAAATATGTCACCATCATTACCGATATCTGCGATAAAGCACACTCAGAATAGGGTAATATGCCGTGATGATATATTTATTTATATTTTATTTATTTTATCCTTTTACTGTGTACAACTGCTCCTAAAAGCAGTAGAAATATATTGTGTTGCATTTACATTTTCTTAAGAAAACCGTTTTAAATTCGTTTTATTTCTGTAAATATAAACAACACTTGTTATTACTATAATTGCTGAAAAGATATTAACGTAACATATATAGAGACATAAATAAAATTGTTTATACCTCGTAAACTGTCCTACTATTTCGATTAGATTTTATGACTTTTCAACGTACTATAGTTTGTAATTGCAGGAATTTGAATAGGTACTTTTAAAGAGAAGAACGTATGTCTCTGATAAACTGGTACGTTTGGCGACGCTATAGTACGGTCAATTCTTGTTATAATATGCAATCGAAGTTTATATTTTGTGAGTTAGATTAAATAACATAATCAGCCACTGAGGGAGCAAGCCAGCAGAAGCTGAAGCTAAATCTTCGCCAAAACTAAAGATGTCGATGTCCGATGTCGCATTTTGACATTTAGATTTTAGGATTTAGGTCTTCTTCACATAAATACAACTCCGAATGGCACACTAGTGATATCCATTGGTTTGTATGGCAACACTTTAGAACAACAAAAATGAATTATACTATTCGATTCAATTTGATGCTTGAGAGTAAATGTTAAAATTGTATTTCATAAAACAGAAGTTAAGAAGCTATTCTTTGACAGCAAATTTGACGTTTTGTACAAATTATAACAACGAATATAATTTGTTTAATGAGTGCGCGTCAACTTCAAGGCATAGTGTGCTCCTGCAAAACCCTAAAATCTAATTCCTAAAATCCTAAATAATCACTAGATTTAGGGCACATAAATTTAGTATTTGAACTTTCAATTCCGTACGTGTACAATTAAAGCCAAAGAGAAGATGGAAGGACTGTATCGCAGAAGACTTAAGAGAGGAAGAACTGTGCCAAGATGATGCTTTGGACAAGAATGAGTGGAAGATTGCAACTCTATAAATTCCATTTGCAAAAAGGTACACAGACAATGTGGTAATGTCAACTCATCGGAAAATAAACCAATCAGATAGTTCAATTTTTCTTTATGTTGTATAACATATATTTGCGTTGATCAATTGTTTCGCGAAACACAACGCTTGGCGTATTTCGGTTGTAAACAAATGAATCATATGTAATCATATCATCCATGGATATAATATAAACAAGCAAATACATAATATTTTTAAGCTTCATTTCCATCGATTGTCCTAATGCGTAAGAGCTATAATTAATGCTTAAGAATTAAGAGCAATGCGCAAGAACAAAAGATTGCAAATAAGACTTATTTAATAAAAGACAGGACTACTGTAAGAATAAAAAAAATCTGTTGTGGCCAGCACAAAACCTTCCGTCAATTCGATGTAATTTGCATATATCCAATACCAAAAGTTCCTTGAAAAAGATTCTATATATCCTATAAAATTGTAACACGAACACACTATTTTTTACAAATTCTATACCGAAAGTTCCTTTCCCTATTTTATTAGGGGTCGCTGTTTCTTACTCTTCTCTTTTAATCATTCCTGTCCAACGCATCTTCTTCATACAATTCTTCCTCTCTCAAATCTTCTGCTACACAGTCCTTCCATCTTCTTCTCTTTGGAGGGACACTCTATCACATTCACACATAACTTTCTGACCCTATACTTTCAACTTTGGTTTTGCATTTGACACTGACATCTGTCAATTAAATTTTTCTGAATATATATGTTGTTTCTATAATTTTAACAAAGTTGACTAATTTTTGAAAGTTAATCTCTCTTAATGTCTCTATAACTCTATATCTATTGAATATGAACGAAACTGTATAATCAAACCGTATAGAGAATAAGATATTCTTTCATATTGATAATCACAAAATGTCGAAAAATAATATTTAACTGCGTTTTTTCAAGAAAAACTGTTAAAAACTTCAAATAAGGGTACTTCCGGTGGATCAATTATAACCAAAATCTAATCAGCTCTTCATATGGATGTAAAGAAGAGGAATACGAAAGAATTGTAATTTTTAGAATTGTAGTATTGGAGTTATCGTCGGAGAAAAATTTGTCACACACGGACACACACACACACACACATACAGACATCATCTTAAAAATAGTAAATTCGTATTCTAGGAGCCCTAAAACGTGCTTATTCATTAAAAACTCACCAACGATTTTTTTGACCAAAGACAATACCTTCCTTACCTAAAGGTGACGGAAGGTAAAAATTGTAAAATAGTTCACAAAAAAATTAGTGAACCTTGATGCTGCATCTCACTAACAATCTTATTAACATCAGGTTTAATTGTAGATATTTCTATCTTGAAATCGTACAGTAGACATTTTTCAGGCTATTCCTGTATTATTTCTGTTTTCTATGAACTGGTGCAGGAATCACCTTTTCACAAAAATACACAATAACAAATGAAATTAGTACTTTTAGTACATTCTTCGCCAAATGCCCAAGCAGGATAATCAGCAAGTAAATATGCCCAAAAAATAATAAGACTTTGTTTCATAAACATTCGTCTTACAGTAGACAGTTTGTTTTATTTTATTTTTGGTGTGATGACTTTATTTATTAAGTGGTAGTCTAGATAAACAATTTCTTGGTGCAGTTGGGGTCCCTTAAAAATGTCTCACTGAATTCTAGCTTAAAACGCTTAATCTGAAATGCCACAATTTCAGTTTTATTTCAAAAACCTTCACTGTTTAAAACATATTATTTAGTAGTTGATTTTAAACGACGCATGTTTATTATAAATATTAAAACAGGTAACCAGTTCTTATATTTTAATTTAAGTACAGGCCTTTCTTTTGAGTGCATAAAATACGTTATTTCATTTTTACCTTCCGTCGCCTTTGGGTAAGGAAGATATTGTCTATGGTCAAAAATTTCGGTGGTGAGTTTTTAATAGATAATCACGTTTTAGAGTTTCTATTTCATGAAATATAATCAGGGCATCGAACCCGTCAAAAACTGGGTTCGGTTTAGGTTCAGGTTAATTTGTTTTTTGAAAGATGGGTTCGGGTGCGGTTCTGGTTCAAGCATTAATAAAATTTGCGGTTTTGTTCGCGGTTCAGGTTCGAAATAATGTAAAATGAGAGCTGGAATTTACGTAAAACGCAACAAGAAACGAACACAATTTTCACGAAAAGTCAGCCCAGACAGCAACGCAAACGCCTAAGACGTCGATTATGGGCTGTATTTACTTTTCGAACTTAAAACTAACCTGAACCGGAGTTCAATTAAAAATATATCTGACGTTCGGTTCTCGGTTTGGGTTCCCTAAAATGTTACGGTTTGGTTTCGGTTTTGGTTCGGTTCAGGTTTGGGTTCGATGCCACGAATATAATATTAACATTTATTTACTTTCAAGCATCAAATTGAGTCAAATTGTATAATCATTTTTGTTGTAGTGTTGTTGTACAAACTAATGGATATCACTAGTGTGCCTTTCGGAGTTGTATTTATGTAAAGAAGAACTAATGTCAAAATGCGATATCGGACAGCCTTTCAGATTTGTTTAGAATTAATTAAATAAATAAATAAATATATCATCAGGGCATATTATCCATTACTGGGTGTGCCAGTATCTAGAACACATCGGTAATGATGATATATTTTACCGTGTGGGCGCTTACCAGGCGTCACCTCACGGGCACTCATAGCTGGTGTGGAGAGTGCATCACAGGGGTCACTTTCGTGCCATTTAAAATTGGAAATATTTGGCGTCTGTCGGGATCGAACCCGGTTCCCCCATGCCTATTAATTTCAAATGACAGATAAATGACTGCTTCAAATTTTGTTTTCCACGGTCTAGCGGATTTTCTTATTTTCAATAATTTTAGCGCGAGCCTCTTAGATATCATATTTTATAGCTGTTAAATTTTTAAATTTTCTAATAGTTTCTTTTGTACCGTCCAAATTCAAAAAAGGACCTTCTCCTCATATTTGTTATCCGGTTTTCGCTTTTGGCCCGTTGCATCAACATAACTTAAATTTTAATTTTAAGTATTCCTTAAAGAATCGAATTAAATGTCAAACGAATTAATGTGTCTGTCAACAATTCAATTTGTAATAATGATTTAAGGGTTGGTGTTACTGGGCATAAAATTTTTGGCTGTTGAAAATAAGTTTGTGGAGTGTATCGTTATCGGGTCGTCTGTTTTGGTTGTGCGTTCGCATTGGAGTGCGTGACTACCCTTGGCGGGAAAAGCATGATATCACTCACCCTGCGAGATGCAGTACATGATCTGGCGGGGCACCTTGAGACCGGCCGCCAGGCACGCGGCGAACGAGGCGGAGAAGTTGATGGCCATGCTTGGGTCCGGGCATCACTGGCACTTCACTACACCACACACTCGAGGACAGAGCAAGAGACGAAGCCTACGGAGAGCATCACACTGTGTTACTGGTTGGGTTGGCGTGGCGGCCACTCGCGAGGGACTAGCACTAGCAGTGCTGTGCTGCAACGAAGCGATGCACTGTGGCAGAGCCGCCGCCCCCTCCTACAAGCCGTGGCCCCCCCACAGCCCCGCTAGGCCCCACCGAGATGTGAATGCACCGCCGCCAGACTGCCGAATCAATAGCCCGCACATATCACAAAAACGGATGGATGGATGGATGGATAGATGTAGATGGATGGATGATGCATACTGCTACTCTAGTCTTAGACCAGGTTGCACCACGTGGAACACAACAGTCATTTCAAATCATCACCTTAACCCTAACCTTACGCAACGAACCCTTATAAGTTTCCAAAGTTTGCCTTAAAATAACAAGGGGAATCGTCTTGCAAAGAAAACATAACTTATACAACAGTCATTCAAAATCATCAACGCTCAGCAGACCATAACCTTTCCTAACAACCCCTGAAATGTTTCGGAGGTTTATCTTAAAATAAAAGGGGAATTATCGTGCAATAACTACAAAAGATGGCATAACTTCTACAGCAGTTATTCCAAATCATCAACACAATGTGGACCCTAACCTAACTTAACTTAATCTAGGCAACAAACCCTTGTAGGTTTCGAAGATTTGTATTAAAATAACAAGGAGAATCGTCGTTCAGTAGTTGCCAAAGAGGACATAACCTGTACAACAGTCGTTCAAAATCATCAACGTTCAGCAGACCTTTGCTACCAACTCCTTAAATGTTTCGAAGGTTTATCATAAAATAAAAGGGGAATCACCGTGCAATAACTACAAAAGAGGGCATAACTTATACAGCAGTCATTCGAAATCATCAACATAATGTGGACCCTAACCTAACCTAACTTAATCTACGCAACAAACCCTTGTAGGTTTCGAAGATTTGTCTTAAAATAACAAGGGGAATTGTCATTCAGTAATTGCTAAAGAGGACATAACCTATACAACAGTCATTCAAAATCATCAACGCTCAGCAGACCCATCCTACCAACTCCTTAAATGTTTCGGAGGTTTATCTTAAAATAAAAGGGGAATTGCCGTGCAATATCTACAAAAGAGGGTATAACTTATACAGCAGTCATTCGAAATCATCAACACAATGTGAACCCTAACCTAACCTAACTTAATCTAAGCAACAAACCGTTGTAGGTTTTGAAGATTTGTCTAAAAATAACAAGGAGAATCGTCGTTCAGTAATTGCCAAAGAGGACATAACCTATACAACGGTCATTCAAAATCATCATCGCTCGGCAGACCTAACCTTTTTCACTGAAATGTTCGGAGGTTTATTTTAAAATAAAAGGGGAATTGCCGTGCAATAACTACAAAAGAGGATACAACTTATACAGCAGTCATTCAAAATCATCAACACAATGTGGACCCTAACCTAACCTAACTTAATCTACGCAACAAACCCTTGTAGGTTTCGAAGATTTGTCTTAAAATAACAAGGGGAATCGTTATTCAGTAATTGGCAAAGAGGACATAACCTATACAACGGTCATTCAAAATCATCATCTCTCGGACTCTCGGCAGACCTAACCTTTTCCCCTGATATGTTCCGGCGGTTTATTTTAAAATAAAAGGGGAATTGCCCTGCAATAACTACAAAAGAGAGTATAACTTATACAGCAGTCATTCAAAATCATCAACTAAACTAACTTAATCTAAGCAACAAACCCTTGTAGGTTATGAAGATTTATCTTAAAATAACAAGGGGAATCGTCATTCAGTAATTGCTAAAGATTACATAACCTATACAACGGTCATTCAAAATCATCATCGCTCGGCAGACCCCTAATCTTTTCCCCTGAAATGATTCGGAGGTTTATTTTAAAATAAAAGGGAAATTGCCGTGCAATAACTACAAAAGAGGGCATAACTTATACAGCAGTCATTCAAAATCATCAAAGCAACAAACCCTTGTAGGTTTCGAAGATTTGTCTTAAAATAACAAGGGGAATCGTCATTCAGTAATTGTCAAAGAGGACATAACCTATTCAATAGTCATTCAAAATAATCAACGCTCGGCAGATCCCTAACCTTTCCTAACAATTCCTTTAATGTTTTGGGGGCTTATCTTAAAATAATAAGGGGAATCGTTGTGCAATAACTGCGATAGAGGGTATAACTTATACAGCAGTCATTCAAAATCATCAAAGCAACAAACCCTTGTAGGTTTCGAAGATTTGTCTTAAAATAACAAGGGGAATCGTCATTCAGTAATTGTCAAAGAGAACATAACCTATTCAATAGTTATTCAAAATCATCATCGCTCGGCAGATCCCTAACCTTTCCTAACAACTCCTTTAATGTTTTGGAGGCTTATCTTAAAATAATAAGGGGAATCGTTGTGCAATAACTGCAATAGAGATTATAACCTATACAACAGTCATTCAAAATCATTGGTCGCGTTCAGCACCTCTCATCGCTGGCATCGCTGACCTCCGAAGTTTGACGAACACCATGAATGGACGAATGTAATTGGTCCAGCAATTGCATTCGGCAATCATCGGCACGCAGCGGTGTCCTTCGATGACAGCGCTGCCTGGGTGCTGAACGCGCCCATTAACTCAATGTAGATCCTAACCTAACTTAATTTACGCAACAAACCCTTGTAGGTTTCGAAGATTTGTCTTAAAATAACAAGGGGAATCGTCGTGCAGTAATTGTCAAAGAGGACATAACCTATACAACGGTCATTCAAAATCATCAACGCTCAGCAGATCCCTAACCTTTCCTAACAACTCCTTTAATGTTTTGGGTGCTTATCTTAAAATAATAAGGGAAATCGTTGTGCAATAACTGCGATAGAGGAGATAACCTATACAACAGTCATTTAAAATCATCAACACAATGCTGACCCTAACCTATGCAACGAACGAACCCTTGTAGGTTTTGAAGGTTTGTCTTGGTAATCATCGTGCAGCAACTATCAAAGAGGACATAAGCTATACAACATTCATTTAAAATCATCAGCGCTCGGTAATCCCTAACCTTATACAACAACCTTTCCTAACAACTCTTAAATGTTGGGGGGTTTATATTAAAATAACAAGGGGAATCGTCGTCAGGTCGCCAGGGGATTTCTTGATTGAGTATCATCATTAATCATAAATGGAAACCATGACCTACCTTCAACAACCCTTATAGGAAGGGTCGTTTTTATGTTCGCGGACTAGGCATGAAAAGAAAAGAACAGAAACAAAAATTATTTTTTTTATTTTAGGCTCCTTGTATTTGGATACAAGTATTACATAGTTTCAATAACATCTTTAATCCATCATAAAAATAGTCCTTTGGTTTGTCCGCAAAGTGCCTTTTAACAACCGCTATAAGTTATCGTCCCTAAATCTTGTTACCCCTATTTTTTTTTTGAGATTTGGAAACAAAAAATAGTCACAGGAGACTATCTGGACTGTAAGGCGGATGGTGAATTTATATTCAACAACGCAATATGAACCTTAACTTACACAACAAACTATTATAGGTTTCGAAGGTTTATCTTAAAATAACAAGGGAAAACGTTGTACAGCAATTATCAAAGAGGACATTCAAAATCATCAACCCTCGGCAGATCCTAACCTTATACAACAAACATTTTCCAACAACTCCGTAAATGTTTCGAGGGTTTATCTTAAAATAACAAGGGGAGTCATCATCAGGTCGTCAGGGAATTCTTTGATTGAGTATCATAATTCATTATCAATGGAAACCATCCATAAACAACCCTTATACAAGGTGGCCCATACAGAATAACGCCTGAAAATACCTTTGAATTAAATTTTATTTTAACTTTATCCACAATTAGATCATGGTAGATGAATCAAATTTTCACCTATACGGTTCTAAGAATTAGCTAATCACAAGGTTTTGGCACACCGAGAATCTGAGTGCCGTAGATTAACATGAATGGCACCGCCTAACGGTCACGATTGTGTGAAATTCAAGATAGTCTCTTAAAGTAACAAGGGGGATACTTATCAGCTATAATATCCCGAGGACATTGATAATTACGAAATAATTTTATGACAGTTACCGAAAGCGCGTTGCTTGGTAACAGTCCGACGCCGAAGGCGGAGGTGGTGTAACCTAAAAGCAACGTGTTTGAGGAAGTGCGATAAAATTACAAGTATTTATCAATGATCGAGGGGTATTCGATGAAAAAATTTTTTGCAGTATTAATATTAAATTTGCCTAAAATTTGTATTTGACAGAATTTTTGTGTCTAACATAGCCCAGTAGATGTCACTAGTAGCTATGATCGTGAATGTGGCTATGAATATGTTCAGTGTGAAGTGTGCAATGAGAATGAGACCTCTTTGAGTGAGACCAAAGAGAAGAATACAATACAGTATTTTTGATGTGTTTTCTTCTATAATTTTGTTGAATAAATCATCATTTTCATTGACAGCGTGAAAATGACATTTTTAAATTAAAACAATTAATCTTTAATTATGTCAAAAACTGTTTGTTTCAACGTAGTGACATAAGTGATAATTGTCTTAGGATAATTATCAGTGTAAGTTTGTTTTGATTGGTTACTTTCGCACACGTGGTCAGCAATAAAAGGGTACAATTGGATAATTTTTTAACCAAAAAATTTTCAGGAAAATTCTTAACTGAAGTCATCGTCATGTATCGTCAATATAAACAATACCATGACCTACAACAAGCAACCCTTTATATCCCACCAACTATAAACTTTTTATTAGTTTGCAAGATTAATAAAATCAGTCTTGGTTTTTGATTAAAGTAATGTAGATAATCTTTGTCATCATCAATTCGAAACATAATTTATAGCAAGCAACCCATCAATGATATACTTCAATGTTTCTTCTTAAAATAACGACAGAATTACGATCAAGGGAATATCTAATCTAATAATTAATAGTAAGAATGGACTGAGATTTTTGTTTTTTCCGAGTATCCTACGTAAAGAATGGTTAAGCAAAGAGGACATAACCTATACAACAGCCATTCAATATCATAAACGCAATGCGGGCCCTAACCTCACGCAATGAACCCTTAAGTTTTAGAATAACAAGGAGAAGGGGATTCTAAAGATGACACAACCCAAGATACAACAGTTTTTCAAAATCTCTTACAGGTTTCTAAGGTTTGGTTTATCTTAAAAGTAACAAGAAGAATCGTCGTCAGGTCCTTAATTGAAATCATCGTCATTTGTCATCATTGCAAGCCATAACCTACATCAATTTTCTTTCAAATTAACAAATTGTGACCTCGCCAGTGATATTTTTAATATATGAACATCGTCATTCGTCATCAATGCCAACCATGACCTACGATCAGCAACCTTCATAAACAGCAATTCTAATAATATCATCCGTAGTGGAATCATCGTCACGGCAATTAAAACTAACCTCCCACAACTCAAAAAACCCTATCTCCCTTCCATACTGCAGTTCTAGTGCTCTAATATAAGTCATCGCCATTCGTCATTATTATAACCAAAACCTACGACAAGGATCCTTGAAGTATTATTGACCTGCAATTGTTATGGCAATACTAATAAAAGAATGAAACGCATATCATATTTATGTTCAAGGTTTGAAATAACTAAAGGAAAATATCATTTTTAATCCATGGTTAATAATTTCATTGTAAAAATAGTAATAACATTATTACTGCCTGTTCAGTTTCAAAACAAAGTACAATGAAAATGATTGTAGTTACTCCGTTTTAAAATTCAGCAATTTACGCACACGCACACGTATACGTACACCACGTGTCATCATCATTCATACGCGTGAAATTCATTCAGGACGATACGATGACTAAATCCCAGCGTTATATTCGCGCGTACCACCCTTTTACAAATCATCAATTCATTACGAATGAATGTACAACAAAATAATCATTTTCACGCACGTTTGAATAAATTATTAACATCAAATCGAATTTTAATGACTTTTTTACCTCTCGCTAAGAGAGGTATTGGATTCATGCTAAAATTCGCATATCTGGATATTAACTCTTTTAGCGAGAGGCAGAGATAAAATAAAAATCTGTTGTGGCCAGCACAAGACCTCTCGCCATTTCCATATTAGGCTATGGCTATATAAGTCTTGTATTGCACTTCGCTTTCGGACCGTCGTTTTATAACAAAATATTACAGAACTTTACCCAAATATCGTATTTTATTATATTTCACATGTCTTCTGCACACTTATAATTCTAATTATATCTATTTTTCATTGTATGAGGAAGTTTCTAAATGTCAGAGATTCTTCCAATTCATTAACCAGATTGGCGGTATTTCTGATGGATATATACATTTTACCACAATTTTACCTATAATTTCAAATATTAAATTAATAACACAATAAGAAAGATTAAATATACTTTCCAGAAAAAGCTATCAGAATGTCCCGAAAACTGTTGATTTTTGACACTGACATATGTCATTTACAAACTATGTTATAAACATTGGAATTTGACAACTGGTTTCCTTAGTGCCTTAGTCTCTGCGATTAGATTACTCTATATATTATAGTGTCTTTTTCTCTAAATCTATACAAGATATAATAAAAATTTTAAGTGTATTGGATGGATAATTTTATGTTCTTCAATATTTAATTAAAAAAAACTTCCAAAAATTATATTTAGAAGAATTTTTCTAAGAAACTATTACTTCCCGTTGTTCAATTGTTACCAAAACCTTTTCAGCTCTTCCCAGGAATGTCAGATTGAGGAATCCATAGTTAAACTATTCTTAAGTCTTATGGTTTTTGAGGAATCGTGTCTACAGCATCCAGACATACACACGTATACACACACACACACATACATCATTTTAAAAATGTTATAATCGGATTCTAGGGACCTTAAATCGTGCTTATTCAATAAAATCTGGATATACGAATTTTATGAATCCAATACCTCTCTGAGCGAGAGGTAATAATCTTAATTAGGAGGTAGAAAATCAAAGCAGGCTCCTCCTCCTCGATTCATAGCATACTAAGATTTCTTTATTCTTTCATCTTGATGTTCGGGTGTTTCTTCACGTGTTTAGTCAATAAAGACGTGACGCGCATGAAAATAACATGTGAGATTCATAAGGAATCCCCTTGATTCTACTTTTCGTTCGCTAACGACTCTGGTTACGATTGTTTACGGTTTGTAAAAATAAAACTGATGCAAGCTTTTTCTTCTTGTTCTGCCATTCAATTTAGATGCTAGAGTTAGTGTAATATTTTCGTTTCAATTTTCCTTTTACAAAACGAATGAAACTGGTGTGAAGATAGAAAACAAACTTTTGAACTAAATAAAATAAAAAGTGGAACTACTTTTAATTTAGGTTCAACTTTTTTATTATAAATATCGACTAGGAGGTTTCGTACTTTAAAAGAGAATATTAAGTTTTCCTTTTTAATTTATTAGTTTTTAATTTTGAGTAATAGTGTGTCTTTTTCTATGATTTTTGCGAGCATACTCACCTTTAGGTAAGGAAGGTATTGTCTTTGGTCAAAAAATTCGTTGGTGAGTTTTTAATGAATAAGCACGTTTTAGGGTCCCTAGAATACGAATTTACTATTTTTAAGATGATGTCTGTATGTGTGTGTGTGTGTGTGTGTGTGTGTGTGTGTGTGTCCGTTGTGTGTGTGTCCGTGTGTGACAAATTTTTCTCTGACGATAACTCCAATACTACAATTCTAAAAATTATAATTCTTTCGTATTCCTCTTCTTTACATCCATATGAAGAGCTGATTAGATTTTGGTTATAATTGATCCACCGGGAGTACCCTTATTTGAAGTTTTTAACAGTTTTTCTTAAAAAAACGCAATTAAATATTATTTTTCGACAGTTTGTGATTATCAATATGGAAGAATATCTTATTTTCTATACGGTTTGATTATACATTTTCCTTCATGTTCAATAGATATAGAGTTGTAGAGAGATTAAGAGAAATTAACTTTCAAAAATTAGTCAGCTTTGCTAAAATTATGGAAACAGCAGATATATTCAAAAAAATTTAACTGACAGATGTCAGTGTCAAATGCAAAATCCTCGGCAAAACCTAAGTTGAAAGTATAGGGTCAGAAAGTTATATGTGAGTGTGATAGAGTGTCCCTCGCAAGTGACTTGCAGTTGCAGCCTCGCCTCAAGATTGGAATTTTCAATGCCGGAAGTACGAGAAAGGCCAAAGAGAAAATTGAAGGACTGTGTAGCAGAAGATTTGAGAGAAGAAGAATTGTGTGAAGAAGATGCGTTGGACAGGAATGAGTAAAAGAGAAGAGTAAGAAACAGCGACCCCTAATAAAATAGGGAAAGGAACTTTCGGTATAGAATTTATAAAAAATAGTGTGTTCGTGTTACAATTTTACAGGATATACAGAATCTTTTTCAAGAAACTATTGGTATGGAACATGTACAAAATGCATCAAATTGACGGAAGGTTTTGTGCTGGCCACAACAGATTTTTTTGTTTTGTGATCTGTAATATATTTTTCATGTGTTTCTTATTTTCATATTTTTCGACAAGTCGTTTACCAGGCGTACCATTACAAACTACAAAGCTATCGTGGAGAGAGCACCACAGGTGTATGTATGTGATATTTAATTGGATATTGAAGAGACACTTAAAAATAAATTCCTTTTTATTTTATTCTATTTATAGTTATATACACGAGGCACTCGTTAGTGAAGTTCGTACGCCGTTCAAATTTAATGATATATTTTCTAGATTATTTACACAACTGCTAATAGTAAAATTGATAACGTGTCTGCAGAATATGAACTGACTTTATATTAGCTCCACGCCATACAGAAAAAATCTGTTGTGGCCAGGACAAGACCTCTCGCCATTTCCATTTTTTGTTATAAAAGTATTGTATTGCACTTCGCTATCGACCCGTCGTTTTATAACAAAATTACAGAACTTTACCCAAATACTGTTTTTTGTTGTATTTAACATGTCTTCTGCACACATGCAACTCTAATTATATCTATTTTTCATTGTATGAGGAAGTTTCTAAATGTCAGAGATTCTTCCAATTCATTAAAAAGATTGGCTGTATTTCTAATGGATATATGCATGTTACCTATAATTTTAAATATTTAATTAATAAAACAGTAAGAAAGATTAATCCCTGTATTCATAAACACTCGTAAAAATTTTAAACGGTCCGTTATAATTTTTATCCAATAAAAACAATCGACATTGAAAGAAAAATCGAAATTTTATTTGTCACGTTTGATTCTATTTGTCAAAAATTATAACGAACCGTTTTGAAACTTTACGAGTGTTTATGAATATGGGCATAAATGTTCTTCTCAGAAAAAGCTTTCAGAACGTAACTAAAACTTTTGATTTTTGACACTGACATTTTGTCATTTACAAATTATGTTATAAACATTTACTTACTTCCCAATGCACTGATTCCCAATCATGAAAACGCAGGTCGATATCTCTTTTAGTTTTGGAGATATTCAACCTCAAATATTTTCTCAAAATTACCCTTTTCTGGGCTAGATATCTAGCTAGTTTTGAGTTATTGCCCCAAAAGTCAATAAACCCCATATTCAGATAAAAACTTAAAAAATTTCAAAAATCTAATTTTCATGTATCTAGATACTTCTCACTGCGCTGATTCTAAATTTTGAAACCGCAGGTCGATATCTCTTTTTGTTCTCGAGATATTTAGATTCAAAGTTTTGCATAAAACTGCCCATTTTTGGGTAATAACCCAAAAATGGGCCGAGATACGAATTTGGCGACATCACCATTCGATTCTACGGTTAAAAATATATAAGTATACCATTTTTTATAATTTTTGACTAACCGGTTCATTTTTTATGAATAAAAGTTTGAAAACCCATGAAAACGGCCAAAATCTGAAAAAATCGTAATTTAATTTACATGTGTTGTAGATGCTGGCACACCCAGAAATGGGTAATATGCCGTGATGATATATTTATTTATTTATTTTTCGAGGAACTTTTGGTATGGAATTTGTACAAAATTCATAGAATTGACGGAAGGTTTTATGCTGTCCACATCAGATTTTTCTTTTTATATTCTTTTATTTATTTTCCCTATATCTTATTATTTTCTTGTCGCTGGTCAGACAGTGTGTCCCTGTTCACTGTTCTTCTTCTATCTATCTTGTCGATAGCGGCTCTTATCGGTATCTGCAATGTGAGTCAAGGTCTTTCTGACTGTAGATAACACACTGAAATTGTTTTTATTCTTCTTATCATTCAATACAAGCAACCAGCATACCAATACAACGAAAAGAAATGTCAGCGTTGCTGTCATTGGTGAATAAAAAGATTGTGAAGAGTGAAGTTCATGGCTTAGAATTAGACATAGATAAATAAAAGTTGGATATAAATAAATATAAACGTAATGTTGAAAGGCAATGAAATTCATTACACTTTTTACTTCCTTGTACGAAGTAAATGAAGTATTGTAATCGCGAAAAATTTCGATTTCCAGATTTCAACGGAAATATCCATTTTGACCATCCCTGAATCCATTTTGACTAATTTCGACGTGACGTACGTAGGTACATATCTCGCATAACTGAAAAACGGGAAGCCGTAGAAAGTTAAAATTTTGTATTTAGGACTGTTATAACATCTAGTTGTGCACCTCCCTTTTTGGTCATTACCTAACTTTCGGAAGTGGTACTTTACTTGAAGCCTATCATAGATTTTAATTAAAAACTATATTAAAATATAATCCAAAACTTTTCAAATTTGGTATGTAGTACTCTTATGTCCTTGGGAATAACATAATAGATTTTAATGAAAAACTATATTAAAAAAAATCCAAAAGTTTTCAAATTTGGTATATAATACTTTTATATCAATGAGAATAACATAATAGATTTTCGTTAAAATGGTCTACCCGGAAGTGGTACTTTACTTGAAGCCTATAATAGATTTTAATGAAAAATTATATTGGAATATAATCCAAAACTTTTCAATTGGGTCTGTTATAATACATATTTAAATTATTAACAAAATATGTCCTGATGTATAGTGTAACAGGCGTACAAGGAAGTCATGTGCTGTCCACATCAGATATTTAATGTATTAGTAGATTACATCCGAGGTGGGAGATGTTTCATTACAGCCGAGGGCTTATGTATATTACCGAGAGGTGAAGCCTCGAGGTGAGATAATGCGCGAGGCTGTTATGAAACTCCCACCGAGGTTATGTATACTATTTTATTCACAATCATCCTAATTTTAAATCAATAATTTTCAAAATAAATCAATGAATTATAACCTTTAATTTTTTTAATATTTTGACAGCTGTCTTAAAATTTGTTTAGTCTACTTAATTATGGGGATCTACGGCAATGTTGCTAGGCAACCCCTACATAAACATTTCCAACCCAAGAGAAATCTGTTATTTCCAATCCAAGAGATTGTCTTTAAAGTTAGGAATGACGTATTTTCCAACCTCCAAAAGGTTAGGAATCTGTATATTACTATAATGATTGTGAATAAAATACTTTTTATCTTTCGCTAAGAGCGGTATTGGAATCATGCTAAAAATCGCATATCCAGATTTTAGTGGATAAGCACATTTTAAGGTACCTATAATCCGATTATAACATTTTTACGATGATGTCCGTGTGTGTCTGTGTGGATGTTGGAACCACGGTTTCTCAAATACTATAAGACTTAAAAAATATTTAACTGCAGTTTCTCAATCTGACATTCCTGGGAAGAGCTGGTTAGATTTTGGAACAATTGGACAACCGGAAGTAATAGTTGCTTTAAAAAAATCTTCTAAATATTATTTTTTGAAAATTTCTGTTATTACTAATATTAAAGAATAAAAAAATTTAAAGATGACATAAATATATAAAATAATAAGTTGTAAATGTATATCAATTTACAAATTATAATAATATTGCAGTAAAAATGTTAAACTCGGATTCTAGGGACCTTAAAACGTGCTTATTCACTAAAATGTGGATATGCGATTTTTACCATGAATTCAATACCTTCTTAGCGTGAGTAAAATAAAAGAAAAAAAATTCTTCATAATTCCAAAGTGACTCCTATTATTTTTGAGATTTTCATTCTATAGGAAAAATACCAGTAAGATGCTCACAATAAAATAAAACTCTCTCAAACATGTACACGATTTAAATATTTCCTCATACATATCATTAATAAGCTTACTTTGAAACAAACATATAAATATAAATAACGATAATAAAGTAATAATTACATACAATTTCATATTTCAAAGACAGTTATGAATTTTAATTACGTTATTTGATACATGTCATGATGTAAAAGATGGAAAAATATAAAAAAATTCCGTCGTTTATGTCAATTAATGTATTAAAAATATCATCTTATTACAATTTATGTGTTTATATATAGAAATAGAGCACAAATTGATACTATTAGCTATTTTTTTTTAATATTTAATTTTTTGCACGATTAAACTTTTTACCGTTCCGTTACCTTTAGGTAAGGAAGGTATAGTCTTTGGTCAAAAAAATCAGTGGTGAGTTTTTAATGAATAAGCACGTTTTAAGATCCTAGAATATGATTTTACTAGTTTTATGATTATATCCGTGTGTGTGTCTTTATGTGTGTGTGACAAATTTTTTTTGACGATAACTCCAATACTACAATTCTAAAAATCTGATGTGGCCAGCACATGACCTCCCGCCAATTCCATGTTTAAAATAGCAATGAGCTTTAAGTAAAGTATCACTTCCGATTGATTGTTTGTAAACAAAATCTACTTTGTTCCAATAAATAGAAAAGTTTGTAATACGAAATTTTGGATTATATTTTATTATGTTTTTCCTGAAAAATCTGTGAGCAAATACCAACTTTGCGAAGTTTTGGATCATTAATATATTTTAAAGAAAAATCGTCACACGCACATTGTCAAAATCAGCACCAACTTCCTTATGCTCTAAAACGCAATCTGTGTAAATTCTTCGCCGTACATGATCTATTTCGTAAATGTGTAGTTGCAAACTATTATTTGACACTTTGAAATCACGTTCTTATTGAGAGCTGTTTGATATATAATGCTGCAAACATCAAACTTAAATCGAATTATCCTGTATATCTAATATTTATGTATGATGGAAAATATATTATTTTTACAAACCTTAATTTCATTAGAATCATATTTAAACTACTAAATTCTTCTTAACACGGTTTCATTATTAATTTTAATGAAAATTGCTTCGTGACAGTGACATTTGTTTAAATATTTCAAATTTGTTATTAAAGTATTGTTTTTGTTTGACGCAGAGGCAAAGTGATGTACAAAAGTAAATTATTTTATAATATAAAGTTATTTCAAGTTATTTACTAAATGCTATTATCGTAGATTTGAAGATTGTGCCATTAAATTCAATTTGTATTGATAAAAGCTGCTAAAAAATTATATTCAATGATTTTTTTACAAAAAAAACAGTTAAAAGTTTGTATAAATGATACTTCCGGTTATCCGTTATGCACTAAAACCTAATGAGCTCTTCCCACATTAGTATAGAATGGGTATACAAAATTTCAAAATTTTCTGATTGATAGTATTTGAGTAATCGTGTCCACAAGATCCACACTCACACATACATACCTACAGACATAATTGTAAAAATGTTAAAATCGGATTCTGGGGACATCAAAACGTGCTTATTCACTGAATTCTCTATATCCGATTTTTAGCACGATCCCTATACCTTACTTACTTAGGGTAGCGGGAGGTAAAAAAACGTATGTTAATTTGAAGGTATTTAATTAAATGTCAATTTGACATGAGATATTGTCAAAAATGTTAGCTAAAGAAATCAAAGCTTTTCTTCTTGAATCCTAATTTTAGAAATAGAAATATATTAGATAACGATGAATGGTAATATTATGTACCCTTCTTTATTATCTTTTCTGCTTAAAATTACATTTCACGATCAATTTTGACAACTTGACTTTTGAATTGAATAATGATCAGACATACGTTTCTGTGTTCATAGTCTACTCCGAAATAGGTTTTTTTTTGAACATACTGTATTATCCTTTATAGCAAAAGGTTATTTATTTACAAGAATAAGCATATTTTAATGTACCATCATTGCTTTTTAAAATATTTTTTGTGTGTATTACATGCAGATAATTATAAATAATCCATTAAAAAAATTCTTGTAAAAAACTGTAAAATTCCTTTTAAAACGATGTACACGTTTTAAATCCAGCACCTGTCAAAAGATTTTTAACTTCTTCAATTAACTACAAATTCTTCAACTAAACACTTGAGTTAATAAAAAATAAATAAGTATATAATCTAATTATATGTTAAACACATGTACGTAGCTACATTAAAGTTCAACCCTGGTACCCGCATGTCTTAAAGGCCTAACACACAACTTCCCACCAAAACGAGAAATAATTAGTCATTTTGTATATGATGAGATAGTTTTACTCATATGAGGAACATGGGGCTGGAATTATTACACCTGTATAATGGTAATTTTATGGGGAATAACGAGGAATAGTAACATGTTGTATCTATACCCAAATCATTCAAACAGCCAATGCACGTCATCACTTAGTGTAAAAACCTTAATGTATTAAAATCACTAATAGTGAAAAATGAAATAAAATTTCAATCATTTTTAACCGTCAAAAAGTGTATAGCCTTATATAATTATTATTAAGATGAATAGTACAGTTCATTACTTATCGTACTTATATGACATGAATAATATATTAATAATGTACATCAACGACATATTATTCGTTTAATTGTTGCTATATTTGGCAACATTGATAATTTGTATGTTCATACTGTCAAAGTTATTATTTGAAAAATAATTGTATCGTGTTTGAAACATTTTTGTGCGTTGTAAAGGCCTATTTATAATAAAGTAATGTTAAATGCAACGCAACGACGCAACGTGACCGTTAACGTAAACACAAAATCTGTGAATCTGTCAAAGATAGCACTTCTAATCAATCAGAAGAATTCGGTATATTTCTTTGAAATTCGGCTCACATTTATTTATTGCCTTTATATGGCATACATAAGTATAAATCAGGTTAGTATTATAAAATAATTTAAATAGAAATGGACTGTGACTAAAATATAGTATTTATTTTGTAGATGTGACAGTTCATGACCATTCAATAATACAGATTGCAATCTGTATAACTCTTTTCATAAAGATTCTAAAACCTCTGCAAACGTACCAGTACATGACGTCACACATCTAGTTACTTTTATTCAATTTTTATTAATGACGTGCATTGGCTGCTTGAATGATTTGGGTATACCTATAAATGAATATACGAAGGTAAGTATACTCGGTCACCATGGTTACTTAATAACAACAAAGAAAAGAAAAGAAAGAAATTAATTTTCAAAAATTAGTCAGCTTTGCTATTTATCATGGAAACGGATGATATATTCAAAAAATTCTAATTGACAGATGTCAGTTGGAAGTGCAAAACCAAATATGGAAGTTATAGGATCTAAAATTGATATGGCATAGTGTTCCTCGCAAGTGACGGGCAGAGAAAGGCCAAAGAGAAGATGGAAGGACTGTATCGCAAAAGACTTGAGAAAGGAAGGACTTTGTGAAGAAGATGCGTTGGACAGGAATGAGTGGAAGAGAAGAGGAAACAGCGACCCCTAATAAAATAGGGGATAGCTGAAGAAGAAATGAAGGAAGTGTCTAGTGCATTTTACTTAGTGTATATTTATGTTATAATTTTATTGGATTTATAGAACCTTTTCAAATGAACTTTTGGTATAAAATTTGTAAAAAATAGTATGTGTTCGTGTTCGATTTTACATGATATTATATATAGGTAGAATCTGAAGGTCTTGTGCTGGCCACAACAGATTTTTTTTATTAATATTCGTTATTCAGCATTGTACATTCGTATTTTTTTAGTATTTTCCTTTAATTCGATTGAATCCCCTGGAATCCCCTATTCGGAGTAGGCTATGAACAAAAAAAAGTCAATTTGAAAGTATTTAATTACATGTCAATTTGACACGAAATATTGTCAAAATTATTATCTAAAGAAATCAACTTGACTTTTGAATTAAATAATGATAAGACATACGTTTTTGTGTTCATAGCCTACTCTGAATTAAGTTTTTTTCTGAACACACTGTATTGTACCTTATAGGGAGAGCATCAATATTACTGAAAAATATTATTTCATAATAATCTAGGGACCGTTTAAGTTCCTGGGTTCGAATCTCGGATAAGGCATGTTATTTTCCTTTCATTAATCATCTCATTTTTCATGACCTCATCGATTGAAAGTGACCAAAACAGTTGCATAGCTGTCGTGGTGTCCATAAATTAATAAATAAAAAAAAAGTGTTAATTCGTTAGTGAGAACTGTATTTCGCTTAGTAAGCGATTTACTAACAATTCCTCACTGTCTATAATTACTCATTTTACACATAAACAAAAACATTCTCTTGAAAACATTCACGCATCGAAGCGAAAAAACTCAGTGTACTGCGATCCAAAAATAAACCAGACAAAAAACAAAACGCCAGCGAATAAATAAATGCACATAGCCTTAAATCAGCGTCCTGCAGGCAGTTCAGATGCAGCGAGAAGACAGAAGAGAATCAGTGTTACTCGGAACGCAAAAACATTCAGCAACCGGCCATGGGATGTACTAACCGTCCAAAAAATATCGGTCCAGACAAACCGCCAACCCAATCTTCTACAGGCCAGACGATGAGGAACAAATTTGGGAGACAGAGACAGAGAGAGAGAGAGTGCGAGAAAGAGTTAAGATTCGCCTAAAAACGTCCCAACGTCTGAGAGGAGAGGCGATACAAGGATGACTAGTTCAGGCTGAGATGTCTAAATTTGAATCTAGTAGTTGTGGAAATAACAATAATGTAGTATTGTTTTGTCAGATTTTTTTAAAGCGCAGTTATTATTAGGGGATGTTAAAAAGAAAAATCTGTTGTGGCCAGCACAAGACCACTCGCCATTTCTATACCTATTAAGGCTGGTTTACGTAAGCTGTAAACTTATGCATTTGGATATGCGATTTTTAGCATGAATCTAATACCTTTCTTAGCGAAAGGTAAAAAAAGCCGTTTTCTTAATAAACCTTACCTTAGCTTTGAAACTATAAATTAAAATTTTGTTCGTTTTCATAATATACCTTTAGCACGTTATGGTGCACTTTAAAATAAAGATGAAGTTTTGAGGTGAGCCTAACTATGAAACGGTCATCTATAATATAAAAGTATTGGGCTTCCAAAATTAAAATGCGCCACTGGTGGCAGATTTCTGAACTGAGTGAAGTGTACATGTACAAAGCTGGTTGTTTTGTTCAGGGATTGTATTTACTTGTATACGAATTTTAATACGCTTTTATCTTCGGCTATTATTGTTTTATTCTTAGTAGGATCTGAATTACTGCTAATATAACAGGTAAGTTTTTGTTTTTTAAAAAATTAATGAACAAATTAGGAGATATGCAATTAATAGGTTAAAGTTACGATGGAGTTTTCTCCGAAAATGTTTACCTCACAATATTATGTGGCCCCTATTTATTACTTGCTGGCCTTCCACCATATTTCTAGATGATACACTACAATTCCCAAATCTACAAATAGTATCTAGATCTAAGCAAAGAAAATTGTTCATTATGAAAGAAAAACTATTAAATAAAAGTAAAGCTATGCATATAGAAATTAATATATGTACAACTACGGCAATGAAATACAATCTAAATAAAGGAAATCACATGTTTTTTATTAAAAAAACCAATATACTGTTAATTAAAATATGACTAAAATACTCTTAACCTACAAATACTTACTAAAATTAACCCTATTAACTAAAATATTATTAAAACTATCACTAAATTATTACTACAAGAAACATCAAACTCAATTCTAACGAAATTAACAAAAAAAAAAAAACACTATACTAAATCCGAAATTAAATTAAAAACTACGAAAATTAGTCTCACACCAATTGGACTCATATGGAAGCCTGCGAAATATGTACCATTCGTTTGAATTTTGACGTTTGTTGTCAGCGCCATCTCTTGCTAATTTGGAAGCCCAATAATTATCTATTGAAATGTTCAATATCTGTTGACTGTTGAATAAGATGTTTTTAACTTTGTATTGTCAAAAATAGAGTAAAGTAAGAAAAATACAGTCAACAAGTCAACTGAAATAAGTATAAGGATGAAGCAGAATTTTGAACTTGTAAATATTTTGATCTAAAAATTGTACTACTTACTAAATTTAGAAAAAACTGAAATTGTGCCAACAAAAAAATCAAGTCATTTAATATTTCTTTTTTATTTGATTCTTTATTTTAATTGGATCCTCAGTTAGAAATTAGTAAATTATCACTTTCAGGGCAGTTGGGTATATATTTTTTCTTCTCACCCGTGCATGAAGGGTTATCAAAACCTTCTTGTAATATGCTTGGTTAACGAAATGCCCCTCAGGCACCCAATTCATGTGAACAATCACTCGCATTTCGAAAAGAAACATGCCAGTGTACGGTCGAGGCGCTAATCGTCTCCGATCTCTTTTCTTCCTTCTTTAAATCTTCTAAACTGCTCGAAAACTTGAGTACTAGGTAGACCCTCATCACCATAAACATTCTTCAACAATTCGTACATTTCTGTAGCGGATTTTTTAAGTTTCACATAGAATTTCAAATAATTCCGGCGGAGTACGAGAAGTAGTTAACTTCAATCAAAGGCTACTGCCGAACGGTTTTCCTAATTATATTAAAATTTTAACAGTGGATGGAGGGATGATGACAAATTAATATGACATAGTCTGCAATGTTACCAAATTTACAGGGAAGCCGGAAAAAAATAAATGTCGTTATTTAATTGCCACACCTCGTATATCTATGTATGGCACAAAATTTAAACTTTTTATTAGAACAAAATATCAACATTGTACCATCTTCATGACTATTCTATTCCTTCTTTCTCATTTTAAACCCAAACATTCTTAGCGACTGCAACTTCGTTTCATAGCGTTCTCCGTTCAGTTTCCAGTTCGACATAGTTGCGTCGGTGTCTGAGCAACCGTGCCGCGACCTTCTCAAGGGTTTCACGTTGCGCTGAGGCCCTGGCCCTCACACCAGACACAGACAGGAGTTGCAGTGAAGTAGACAGTCAAGAGTAGAGCAGTCTAATGCAATGCGTGCGCACGAAACTCAGACACGGATAAGCGGGGAGAATTGACTAAGGATAAAGCGATGGAGAGGAGAAAGGATGGGTAGAATACAAGGATGTAGGGTGGGAAAGGTTAAGGAATAAGAAATGAGAAATAGTTATAAAATCTGTTGTGGCCAGCACAATACCTCTCGCCATTTCCATTTTATGTTATATAAGTATTGTATTGCACTTCGTTATCAAACCGTCGTTTTATAACAAAAATGTTACAGAACTTTACCCAAATATTGTTTTTTATTGTATTTTACATGTATCTGCAGACATACAATTCTAATTATATCTATTTTTCAATGTGTGAGGAAGTTTCTAAATGTCAGAGATTCTTCCAATTCATTAGCAAGATTGGTTGTATTTCTGATGAATATATGCATTTTATCTACAATTTTAAATATTTTATTTTAAAACAATAAGAAAGATTAAATGTACTTCTCAGAAAAAGCTTTCAGAATATCACTAAAATTGTTGATTTTTGACACTGACATCTGTCATTTACAAACTATGATATAAACATTACTATATCATAAACATTTGAATTTGTTTTCTTAGTGCCTTAGCCTGTGCGATTATTACATTAAATTATTCTATAGGTTTATTATAGTGTCAAGATATAATAAAAATTTTAAATGTATTAGATGGAGAATTTTATGTTCTTCAATATTTGTAATATCAAAAATTTCCAAAAAAATATATTTAGAAGATATTTTTAAAGAAACTATTACTTCCGGTTGTCCAATGGTTACCAAAATCTAATTAGCTCTTCTCAGGAATGTCAGATTGAGGAAACTGCAGTTAAATATTTTTTAAGTCTTATAGTATTTTAGAAACCGTGGTTCCAACATCCACACATCAAAACACAAATCCACACACACCCACACACACACACACACACACACACACATTCCATATCGAAAGTTCCTTGAAAAAGATTCCATAAATCCAATAAAATTATAACACGAACATACACTATGTAAATTGCACTTGATACTGATATCTGTCATTTAGAATCATTTATAATATATATACTGTGTCCATAATTATAGCAAAGCTGGCTGTTTTATGAAATTTAATCTTTTTATAATTCTTTAACTCTATATCGAATATGAAGGAAAATGTGTAATCAAACCGTATAAAAAATAAAGCACGTGCTTTACTTATTTATTCATTAATTTATTGTTTGACGAGATATACATGGTTTATTTTACACTGTAACAAATTACTGTAAAATATCATATCTGTAAGTATGTGTATAATATGTATAATACATACATACATACATACATACATACATACATACATACATACATACATACATACATACATACATACATAAAATCACGCGTTTCCCACTTAGTGGGTTAGCAAAAACCCGAAAACAATAAGAAAAGGGATGAAAGTAAGAGCTCCACTGAATCACTTAACTCTTTAAAAACATTCTTCTTTTGCCTTGTCCAAAATCATCATAACATTCATACAAAGAACATATTAAAGTGACCGATTTTCGGTAGCGAATAACCGCATCCGGACCACAATAATAGTTACGCAACTATCATTCTGCGCCACACATTCCTATCCATGCACACTTCTTTCACCTCAGCCACATTCATAAATGTATTCATACATAATAACATATTAAATGTATAATTAATAATAATGTATAATTATTTCTGTAATACTGTTTTCGCATATTTTGTCCTGAAAAAGCATCAACAGGAAGCGAAACGCCGACTTGATTGAACAAATTTTATATTTTGACTGCATTCCTACTTATTTCTTTCATCCAATATTTATAAGGTTTACAAAATAGTTACTACTAAATATTGTTGTTCTTGCCGAATTCTATCACAGGTAAAATTATAATGTACTTATTTCTGTTACACTTGTATACTTTTCACACTTATTTTGTTCTATACGTATATTTTTTATGAAGTGTCGTAATAATATGTTATTTCCAATGAAGATAATAAAGTGAAAATGAGCACTCACCAATCATTTTGTAGACCCACAGGAATCAGGAAATCACCTACCTGCAAAAAACAAGAAAAATTAGTTTCTACACTTCTATAACTGAGTAACAGTACACAAATTTGTAACGTATAATTAACTCTAAGAAAAATTAAGATTAATATTAACAATGTCATTAAAATAATCTACAGTTCTGAATTATTCTACAAATGTACCTATAATTATTTTTTACAAATTACGATAATTAGAAGTTTTAGATTCTTTCACATTTCATTGCTAAAGGCATAAAAATATAAATTTCTAAATTAGATTTAAAGTTATTTATTAACAAATTCTTGAAATCTGTCATGCAGTTTTTCTTCATGCAAAATATCGATAGGTAAGACTATTACAAGTATTTCAGCAATATACGTGGAGCATTTAATCCTTTTCACTCATCTTTAAATTGTTAAAGTAAAGTTCCATTAGGGATGTATTCGGGCCGGGCTTAAATAAAAATTGCTGTCCCGACTCGAAGATCGATTCGACAACAAATTAGCTGGCCCGGCTCGAAAATTGACTCGAAATCGGGCCGGTCCGGGCCAAAGCTCCAAATTGAGTGCATCCGGCATTCCTAATTTTGATTTTTATGTGAGGCGAAATGTTTAACTTTTTTCGTGTCAAACTTAAAAAAAAAAATCCTTTACATCCTTATACCGTTCAACTTTAGTTAACATAAGTTGTTAAAAAAGATACACTTTTAGCGTATGTTTGTTATAAAAATTACAGACCTACGAGTGTTTAAAAATTTTTTCACCAAAGGCGTTCGAAAACTGAAACAACTTTTTCACAAATCTTATACAAAAAATATTATTTACATAAGGATTTTTTTCTGCTAAAAAATAAGAAAAGAAATCATTATGGTAGGAATGAAAATCACTTTTATTTTAGTATACGAGTAGTACAATAGTAATAATAACAACATAATAATAATAACCTTGAATTCTTGAAGTAAAATACATACATACACACATAAAATCACGCGTGTCCCACTTAGTGGGTTAGCAAAAACCCGAAAACAATAAAAAAAATCTGATGTGGCCAACACAAAACCTCCCGCTATTTAATTTTTATTAATTTAAATACATACCTACGTATTTAGTAATGCTTCAAACTATATTATGTTCCATTGCATATTACTATTGCTTTATTTACGATTTTCTTTATTATTTAATATGTCACTATTATTAATTTGAAGTGATTAGTTTTTTGACAATGACGTTTACCTGTCAGTTACATTCATTTGAAAAATAAACTGTGTAACAAAGGAATTGTGTTTATCTTAGGCTTCGGGATTAAAAAAAGAAAAATGATTTTTAAATTAATCTGTAAAATATATAGAAAAAGTATTAATATGTATATACCTGTACAAAATTCAATAATCTATAATTTTCCAATGACATTAAATGCGAAAAAATGGCATTGAATGGTATTCTTTGAAGAAAAACCATTCAAGTAAAGTACCATTTTCGTTTATCCGATTTACACCAAAATCTAATGGCTTCTATTTCTATTAGAATAGGGTAGAAATACAAGGTTTCAGAATTTTATGAATGCTAGTATTTGAGTTAGAGTGCAAACAAAATTCGTACACATATACACATACACACATACACACATACACACATACACACACACACACACACATACACACATACACACATACAGACATCATCGTGAAAATGTTAAAATTGGATTCTAGGGACCTTAAAACGTGGTCATTTACTAAAATCTCGATATGTGATTTTTAGCACGATCCCTATACCTCCCTTACCAAGAGTAGCGGGAGGTAAAAATGGGATAAGAGTAAGAGCTCAGCTGACTCACTTAACTCTTTAATAACATTCTTCTTTCGCCTTGTCCACAATCATCATAGCATTCATACATAAGAACATATTAAAGTGACCGATTTTCGGTAGCGAATAACCACATCCGGACCACAATAATATTACACAAAATCATCTTTCGCCACCATTCTTGTACAAACATACTTCGTTCACCTCGTCCACATAAAAGTTCAGCTGTCTCTCCATTCTCATAAAACATTCTTACTAACCATACACCTTCACACCACAATCGTTACGAAACAATCATCCTTCGCCACACATTCCTATCCAGGCACACTTCTTTCGCTTCAGCCACATTCATAATCGTATTCATACATGCTCTTCTTCTCTTTCCACTCGGGAACTTACGCTCCTTCAAAACACTACCAATCACATCCATTCACTAACACCCTGGAAGGCCACGCAATCGAACACTCTCAACTTTAACAACATATATGCGTTTTACAAGTCGTTCACTCACCATTCTCTCCACATGACCAAACAATCTCAACTGACTCACTCCAACTCTCTTAACAACATTCTTCCTATACATTTTCATTAAAATATTAAGGAAACTGTGCATTTGATTGAAGTATAAGATTTTTCGGGCCAACTTCGAAATCCAGTGCATCCATGATCTAATTTTCATGTCCAGGGCCATAAAGAGTGTATTAACTTACAGGTCCTTTGCTTGCTGGGCGTATTATAATTTTATAAAAATATGCATAGTAGCTTTACAATCCACTATTGTTGCTCGTAAAATAAAAATATATTTGGCATGTATCATACATGCGTTCTAGAAAAATACCGAAAATTATAAAAAATTACATAGTTCGTATTTATAAATAAAATGATGCAGTAGCAAAAAATAGCAACATACAAATAACTGAAACATTTTTCACAAAATATTTTTAACATATGCAATTTCCTCTTTATGTAAAAAATTTACAATATAAAGCTTTTTGTGATTTTTTGCTACAATACATTTTATGGAATGTTTTAATGAAAAATTCTAGCTTTATTAAGTAATTGGAGAACTTTAATCGACCGTTTAGTTAAATTGCAGTTCGAATAATTGGAATTGATAATAGGATAAGTTTCTGAGCTCGACTAGGGGGTGAACTACCCTAGATAAATACAGGCACCCTTTGCCTAAATTAACTAGTATCGTAATCATCCCTATTTATGATTTATATTTTTATTCATATTTTATTGTTACGCATGTTGCACTAGATTTATAAAAAAGAAGACAAATGAGGTCTGTTCGATGAGTACTTCAAAAGTCCATTGTATTTTACTTCCTAACATACATTTCTAAATAAATAAAATAAATATATCATCACGGCATATTACCCATTTCTGGGTGTGCCAGTATCTACAACACATCGGTAATGATGACGATATATTTTACCGTGTGGGCGCTTACCAGGCGTCACCTCACGGGCACGCATAGCTGGTGTGGAGAGTGCACCACAGGGGTCAATTTTGTGCCATTTAAAATTGGAAATATTTGGCGTCAGTCGGGATCGAACCCGGTTCCCCCCGGTTCACGACCAGACATTCAGGCACGCGACCACATACATTTCTAACATCTAGTATTAATATTAATGACCTAAGTTCTAATTTTTAATTTGTTGCTATGGTAAATATGAACACAGGTGTCATTTTCAAATAGAAATGGGGTATTCAATAATGGGGGATTCTAGCTCAATCGAATTAAAGGAAACTAGTAAAAAAATACGAATGTATATGCTGAATAACGAATATTAATAAAAAAATCTGATGTGATTAAATACACACCTACCTACGTATTTACTAACGCTGCATACTGTTCCATTGCAGAAAACTATTGCTTTATTTACTATTTTCTCTTTAAAATAATAATAATAATAATAATAATAATAATAATAATAATAATAATAATAATAATAATAATAAACTTTATTGACATCAGTCAAATGTCACTATTATTAATTTGAAGTAATAAGTTTTCTGACACTGACATTTACTGTCAGTTACATTCATTTGAAAAATGAACTGTAACAAAGGAATAGTTTTTATCTTAGGCTTCGCGACTATAAAAAAAAATATTTTTAAATTTATCTGTAAAATATATAGAAAAAGTATTAATATGTTCCTGTAGAAAATTCAACAATCTTTAATTTTCATAAGACATAAAATTCGAAAAAATGGCATTTTATGGTATTTTTTTGAAGAAAAACCACTATGAGCGTCAGGTAAAGTGCCATTTCTGGTTATCCGATTTACACCAAAATCTAATTCTTTCATATTAGAATAGGATAGAAATATAAGGTTTCAGAATTTTCTGAATGATAGTATTTGAGTTAGAGCGAAGATAAAATTCGTACACACACACACATACAAACATCATCGTAAAAATATTAAAATTGGATTCTAGGGACCTTAAAACGTGGTCATTTACTAAAATCTCGATATGTGATTTTTAGCACGATCCCTATACCTCCCTTACCAAGGGTAGCGGGAGGTAAAATGAAATGGTATAATTGAGATATTTCGGAAATAAGGGATTTTTTGTTATAGCGCTTCGACACGTATATGAAATCTATATATAATATTTTGATTGGCGACCGAAAGACCGCCTATACATGCATAATAAATAGCGTGTTAGGAGGTGGGGGTTACTACCAATGGAAGTTAAGAAATTCAAATTCGAAAGGAGGGGCTAACATTCCTGTACGGCAGTTTTCAAACAGTTTTTATTTTAACAAATTTCTTGCATTAAACTTAATAATTTAAATACACCTGTAATTATAAAGTATGTAGACTTATACAGTGTTATAATATTCATTTATTTTATGTAAATATAACTTAAAATAGTAAAGTTTATTTAACTATTTTCTTGATTTCGAATGTCGACGTTCAAGTTAGAAACATTCTTGTTGTTTATAAAAACGTCTGTGGATCCGAAACTAGTAGTCATGATTTCTTAATTTTTTTCTTAATTTGTTAATGATGACTTGTAAGTTTTCTTGGTTGAGGTCTCGCTTCTCAACTCGCGCTCGGCGCTCGGGGTCTTGATAGTTCGCTTTGCTGTCATTTATTAACTCGACCGTTAAATTTTACTTGATTGACTGAGGAACTCCGGCTTTTTATACAACTGACCGACAAACGTTTCAATAACATTAATTCTGTTAAAATATTCGCCAATAATTAACGCACATAACAGTTCTATATTAATATATCCAATATAAATAAAATGGTAAAGAATATATTAGAGTTTATTAAAAGAATCAGTGGTTGTCGCACGGGTTAAGTACATCAACTGCTCTAGTACTATCGGTTTCTAAAACGAGTACCTACAGGATTTTGTAGGAAACTAAACAAATCACAAAATTCCGACACACATCTTAGGTATAATAAGGGAAAAAAATCTGTTGTGGCCAGCACAAGACCTTCCGTCAATTCGATGTACAAATCCTATACCAAAAGGTCCTTGGAACAGATTCTATATAATATCATGTAAAATCGAACACGAACACATACTATTTTTTACAAATTCCATACCAAAAGTTCATTTGAAAAGGTTCTACAAATCCAATAAAATTATATAAACACACACTAAGTAAAATTCACTTAACACTTCCTTCATTTCTTCTTCAGATTTCCCCTATTTTATTAGGGGTCGCTGTTTCCTCTTCTCTTCCACTCATTCCTGTGCAGCGCATCTTCTTCACACAGTCCTTTCTTTCTCAAGTATTCTGCGATACAGTCTTTCCATCTTCTCTTTGGCCTTTCACTGCATGTCACTTGCGAAGAATACAATGACATACCAATGTTTGATCCTATACTTTCCATATTTGGTTTTGCACTTGCAACAGACATCTGTCAATTAGAATTTTTTGAATGTATCAACTGTTTCCATGATAAATAGCAAAGCTGACTAATTTTTGAAAATTAATTTCTTTATTATGCTTTAACTCTACATCTGTTGAATATGAAGGAAAATGTATAATCAAACCGTATAGAGAAGAGTATTTTCTTTAATATATATAATAACAAAATGTCAAAAAATAATATTTAACTGCATTTTTTTAAGAAAAACTGTTAAAAATTTCAAATAAAGGTACTTCCGAAAGAATTATAATTTTTAGAATTGTAGTATTGGAGTTATCGTCGGAGAAAAATTTTGTCACACACGGACACACACATACACACACGCACACACACGGACACACACATACATACAGACATCATCTTAAAAATAGTAAATTCGTATTGTAGGGACCCTAAAACGTGCTTATTCATTAAAAACTCACCACCCAATATTTTGACCAAAGACAATACCTTCCTTACCTAAAGGTGGCGGAAGGTAAAAATATATAAAGAAGATATGTGTTTTTGTGTATATCAGAAATATTAAATATATACAATAATTATACAGGGTGTATCAAGATAATGGAACAGTGCATTTTATTCGTGTATGTGAAAAGATACAGAAAAAAATGATTAAGATATTTTGTAATGCATAGAAGGGGACACATTTTAGCATATATTTTATTATCTTAAATCTAGCGGTACTCAAACTATAGGGCAATATTATATTTTTTTAAATGGCATTATATATATTTATACTCATTAAATAGAGAATTTTGTTCTGAATTCAACGATATAATAATATCATAACCTTATATTGCGAAAAATTTGATAAAAATTTATTCAAAGTTAATATTTCATTTCTACTTTATCTAAGTAATCTGAGCAAACATTCAATCAATAAAACAAAATAAAATTTATTTTAGTTTTATTACATGTAAGTAAGCTACGATTTTGGCAATAAATTCTACTTTTAAAATAAATTTTTTGTTTTATTGCTTGAATGTTTGCTCAGATTACTTGGATACAGTAGAAATGAAATACTAACTTTGCATTAATTTTTATCAATTTTTTTGCAATGTAAGAGTTTGGTATCAAATGAAAGGTATCGGGAAGGGCAACCATGCAGAAATGTCAAAAATTTTACAGCTCGATCGTTTTTTGTTTTTTGCATAAAGATAAGTCGTTTGAGTATCCGGAAGACTGTTAGCGGTAGCAATATGAATTTAAAGTGCGCCTAGGCGGATTGAACATACATAAATGTATTATAAAACACTATTGGCGGAGCCTAAAACTTTTCTGTCTTGAATGATTAAGAAAAAACAGAGTAATATGAATTTTTAACAACAACATTTTGAATCTTTGCGTTATTTTTCCTTCCGTTGGTTGGATAGCATTCCGCGGAGGCTGTGGGGCAGAGCGTTGTTCGCCCCAGAGATCCATCTATCTGGCCTCTTGCGGAGAATACAGGAGTTTAATTAATCATGTCTTTGACAGCCACTCTCAAGCTGAGTTGCATCGCATCGCGGAGGACGCGACGGTGGCGCGGCGTAGCGGCAGCGGCGGCCGACTGAGTGAGAGAAAATCCCCAAGCCCAATTATCTTCTGTGTTGTTAGCAGGGACGGAGTAGGGAGATTATGTTGGTGGTAGTGGTAGTGGCGAAGGAAATGATAAGGGTGATGGGGTTAAATGTTAAATGGAAGAATATGGTTATAGCAGAAGGGATTGGTAATAAGTAGCTTATGGTTGGAGACGTTGGGGTGGATTTAAATTATATTCATGGTAAATTGTGTACTAAGTACTTACTGCTACACTATTTATAACTTACGGGATGCCCGTTTTATAAGTTCCTGCCTTAAGGTTTAAAAATCTGTTGTGGCCTGCACAATACCTATCGCCATTTCCATTTTATGTTGCATAAGTATTGTATTGCACTTCGCTATCGAACAATCGAACTGTCGTTTTATAACAAAGAAATTTGATGTGGCCAGCACATGACCTCCCGCCAATTCCATGTTTAATATAGCAGTGAGCTTTTAAGTAAAGTATCACGTGGCCAGCACAAGACCTTCCGTTAATTTGATGTATTTTGTACAAATCCCATACCAAAAGTTTATTGCAAAAGATTCTATATATCCAATAAAATTATAGCACGAGCATAACACAATTTTTTACAAATTCCATACAGAAAGTTCCTTGGAAAATATTCTATAAATCCAATAAAATTAATACATGAATATACCTACATTATGTATACTCATATATAAATACTCTAAAAATGCGTACACTTACGTAACATTCTCTTTACAGTCAAATAATATTACTACCAAGTTTATATCTCAACCCATTTTTTTAATTATTGCCCCAAAAGTCAATATACCCCACATTAAGATAAAAAATTCAAAATTTTCAAAAATCTAATTTGTAATGTACCAAGATATTTCTCAATGCGCTGATTCCAAATTTTGAAACCGCAGGTCGATATCTCATTTCGTTCTCGAGATATTTAGATTCAAAGCTTTGCTCAAAACTGCCCATTTTTGGGTAATAACCCAAAAATGGGTCGAGATATGATCTTGGCGACAACACCATTCGATTCTACGGGCAAAATTACATAAGTATACCAATTTTCAGAATTTTTGAACACCGCATACAATCTCTAAAGCAAAATAACTGAAAATGGCCAAAAATCACAAAAATCGATTTTTTCAGATTTTGGCTATTTTCAGGGGTTTTCAAGCTTTTATTCATAAAAAATGAACCGGTTGGAAAAAAAAATTATGAAAATTGCTATACTTATGTATTTTTCGCTGTAGAATCGAATGGTGATGTCGCCAAGATCATATCTCGACCCATTTTTGGGTTATTACCCAAAAATGAGCAGTTTTGAGCAGAACTTTGAATGTAAATATCTCGAGAACGAAAAGAGATATCGACCTGCGGTTTCAAAATTTGGAATCAGCGCATTGGCAAGTATCTAGATACATAAAAATTAGATTTTTAAAAATTTTGAAGTTTTTATCTAAATGTGGGGTATATTGACTTTTGGGGCAATAATTCAAAAATGGGTTGAGATATAAACTTGGTAGTAATATTATTTGATTGTAAAGAGAATGTTACGTAAGTGTACGCATTTTTAGAGTTTTTATATATGGGTATAATTATGTATATTCCTGTGATAATTTTATTGGATTTATAGAATATTTTCAAAGGAACTTCCTGTATGGAATTTGTAAAAAATTGTATTATTTTCGTGTTACAATTTTACAGGATATATAGAATCTTTTCCAATGAACTTTTGGTATGGGATTTGTACAAAATACATCAAATTGACGGATGGTCTTGTGCTGGCCACAATAGATTTTTTTCTTTGAAACAGCCTATATAGTATTGTCTTTTACTCTCCGTTATGGAAAAAAATCATTTTTTCTTCTGTCATTGTGAAAAAATATTTCATTGCGGAAACTATTATTTTTACGAAATATAAAACCGTGAATTATTTTCCTATTGACCAATAACGGAAGTAACGTATTCCTTTAATAATAATTAGTTTGAAATAAAAAATCAACACATTTAACTGATACAAATAATATATGAGTATAGCAACTTTTTCATTTTATATAGATCTCATTCCTTGATAATATTCATGACAGGTATAAATTAACCTTGAAATAATTTCTAATGGATATTTTAAGAACATTCATATGAGGAAAATTGAAAATACCTGCTCTGTTTCTGAGAATTTTCAGAGCACATAGTAAATAATGCGAATGACATGTCAATAAAATACATATGTGTGTATAGAATATATTTGTATATTGATGTCTGATTACCTAACAAAAGTGACTCCTGTGGTGCACTCTGCACACCAGCTATGAGTGCCCGTGAGGTGACGCCTGGTAAGCGCCCACACGGTAAAATATATCGTCATCATTACCGATGTCTACATATGTTGTAGATACTGGCACACCCAGAAATTGGTAATATGCCGTGATATATTTTTTTTTCATATATATTTTATATAATAATATAATCGACTCTATTTCGTTGATTTATTATATATGCCGTATAATGTAATGAGGTTTGCACTGTAGTACTTTAAAAACTAATAAACTAAGAAGTTACAAAAATAGTTTAACTAATAATTCTATTAACAATAGGGGATTCCAGCTCAATCGAATTAAAGGAAAATAGTAAAAAATACGAATGTATATGCTGAATTACGAATATTAATAAAAAAATGAAATGGTATAATTGAAATATTTCGGAAATAAGGGGTTTTTTGTTATAGCGCTTCGACACGAATATGAATTCAATATATAATATTCTGATTGGCGACCGAAAGACCGCCTATACATGCATAACAAATAGCGTGTTAGGAGGTGGGGGTTACTACCAATGGAAATTAAGAAATTCAAATTCTAAAGGAGGGGCTAACATTCCTGTACGGCAGTTTTTAAACAGTTTTTATTTTAACATAAATTTCTTGCATTAAACTTAATAATTTAAATACACCTGTAATTATAAAGTATGTAGACTTATACAGTGTTATAATATTAATTTATTTTATGTAAATATAACATAAAATAGCATATATTTCAAGAACATTTAGGTCCATGAAGAAAACAATTTGATATAAAGACACATATGCGTGACGTCACGTCAATCTTTTCAAAATTCGGGAGACCATAACTCGCTTATTAACAGGATTTTTTTCACCGGATTTTCATCAATAGTCTTAGTTTTCCTAATATTTTCAGATGAAATTATAAAAAAAATGTGGAATCCCCCATTAAAAAGTTGGGAGGTTAGTTATTGTTAACCTCATTTTTTAAGAGGAAAGTATAGCGTGAGTATAGTTGACGTTGGAAAGAAAAACCATTATGAGCTTCAGGTAAAGTGCCATTTCCGGTTATCCGATTTACACCAAAATCTAATGGCTTCTTTTCATATTAGAATAGAATTTTCTGACACGATAGATTTGAGTTAGAGCTAGTGTTGCCACAAGACCAAGACCAGTCTTGGTCTTGGTCACGTCTCGTCTTGGTCTTGTCGAGACGAGACCATCATTTGGTCTCGACTAGAAAAGTCGAGACGAGACGAGACCAGCATCAAGTCTTGTCGAGAAAGTCTTGAAGTCTCGACAAGACTCTCGACTTCAGATCAAAGGTATTTTTTTAAAACATATATTCTAAAAGTGCTTCAAAAATTGAGAATATTGCTGTAAATACTGATCGAAAATTCATATAAATAAGAGAGATATTAATTTTTCAAATTTTGTAATTTTCTATTTTCATAGTTGTGTTCCAAAAACATTAATTTATGTAAATATGATGTATTCCTTATTCATCTAAATAATCCAAATGTAACTTTTAAATGAATTTACAATGTAGATGGGATGAAATGAAAGAAATATAAATTTAGAATTCTTATCTTATTTTAATGCACCAATATTTTAATTAAATTAAAATCAACCTTTATTTTATAATATACATGTTTTATATGTATAAATATGTTGATTTTAATTTATTTTTTGATTAATTCTCAATTAAAATATTGGTACAACTGACTATATCTTGGAAAATATTTCCAATTTTCAAATAGCTCAAAAGTTACATTTGTGGTGCATTCTCCACGTTAGCGATGTACTTCAGTTTTATTTATTAAATTAATTTATTATAACAAAGTAACGTCCCTTCAAATATACAGTATTTTTCATTTTTAAAGAAACTATTGTGATTCTTAGAATTTTACGGAAATGCAGACAAAGATTTTACGATCCTTGGGAAATTCCCGGTCTGTGTCCCTGTTTAAAACAACCATATTGTACTTGTTCAACGGACGTACTTCTTATTCGCCTAAATATTTCACTTCATTCAAACATATGAATACATAGTGCATATAGAAATAGGAATATATTAAATGCAAATAATGTAAACTATTAATACTAACAAATCAGTTATATAATTATTTTGTAAAGAAATAGTAAAAGTATAAAAAACGAAGATTTAATTCTTCTCAAACTTTGTATCCATAATTTATGTAAAAATTTTTTCTAGTGTTATCATTAAATGCCAATAAAAAAATTATGGTATCGTATATAAACAAAAATTTGGAAAATATGTACTTCAAAAGATAAAAGTTTATGTATCTATTATGTGATGTATAATGAAAGTAAAACTTTATCTCAATAAAGTGAAATGTAAGGGACATTGTTAAAATATGTAGTTACAGGTATAACATTTTGGGAAATTTGGTATCAAACATTCTAAGAAATTGGTATTAAACATTTCTCGTAAAAACACGTGCAAAGTACAAGTACACTTTCCTCGCTCGGTGTCATTGGTCATAAAGGCATTTGTTTTCTTTTCGGCGTATTTTAATCTAAGGTTCAGTTCAACTGGGTATTATAAAATACTGGAATTAGGGATATTCTTGTACTGGGATTATAATTCATAATTTTTTGTTCATTCGTATTTTCTTATTTTCAGCTTCGTTGATAAAATTGTTGCCAGAATATAATTAATAAAAATAAGCATAATGTAAAGATTAGAAAAGTTTGTAAGGAAGTGATATTTTTGGAAAAACTATTGCTTTGTTCCCCATCCCTTAAGTTTTATAGTCAGTATGATCATCATAACGTTACCCCAAAACATAACTCAAGGTCAAACTTTTGAAATAAAACAGCGGTTCTCAACCTGTAGTACACGTACCAGGGGATACGCAAAAGTCTAAGTTTTAGTTATCTACTTATTTAATATATATTTAGTACAAAATAAAAAAAAAATAGCGAAAGAAGTTACTTTTTTGGGGATTTTTATCCATTTACTTACTGCTTCATTTAAACATATACATATCTATTTAACTATTGCTAATAATAGAAATGCATTCTGTAGTTAAGGAACTGAAATTATATATTTTATGTTTAGTAATGATAAACAACACTCGATATATACGTATATTTTCATATTAATTGTTTGAAGTGGTCAAGTATCAAGTTGATGATATTTATGGAAAACTTAATAATAAATATCTCAAATATTATTTGGAATTTTTTAATCGCGATTGTACTGCTGTTCTTAGAATTTTATGTACTATTAGATACGATTATTAAAAAAAATATTAATGGAGGTAAAGTCGAGAGTCTTGTCGAGACTCGAGACGAGACGAGACTGACATCAAGTCTCGTCTCGACAAGACCAAGACGAGACCACTCTAGTCGAGACCAAGTCAAGACCAAGACGAGACCGACCCCAAGTCTCGTCTCGTCTCGACTTCTGGCAACACTAGTTAGAGCGAAGACAAAATCCATACACACACACACACACACACACACACACACACACACACACACACACACACACACACACACACACACACACACACACACATTTACTAAAATCTCGACATGTGATTTTTAGCACGATCCCTATACCTCCCTTACCAAGGGTAGCGGGAGGTAAAAATGGTTTATGAGCCCATTATCATAAAGTTGGCAGCACTAATTGTATGAAATCGTCGTATTTGGGTTACTTTAGTGCTCATTTCTGAGCTATTAATAAATATTTATTATCTAGTCTTATTACCCATTACTGGGTTCGGGTGTGCCAAACTACTTTTATTTAAAAACTTCGGTAATACCGTGTATGACAATTTACAGGCGTCACCTCACTCTGAAAGCTGTCATGAAGATTTGAAAACTTTTGTCAACTCCTCTCCTATTCCTGCCTTCCTTATTCGAAATTCCTGCTACTCGTATCACCCCTCTCGATATAGGTCACTTCAGTTCTCCCTGAATCCAATCCTGCTTGCATTAGGGAGGCGTTCCCCCTCCCCTGGCCAGCCGCCCCCACCCAGTTCTCCAGACAGCCCGGCAGCCAATCACAGGGCGGCGCGAACCGGCAACGCTGCACAGCCACGAACGGGTTGTCCTGCAGCAGTGACGTCACGCTGCACACACGCGTCTATGCACCAGGGAGAGGAGAACCGGAGAAAGAGAAGAGAGAGGAGCGAGAGAGACAGTACAAAGCAATTTTATTTTTGTTTTTACAGTGCTTCTCAATATTTTTCAAAGGGAGAGGATGCATAATATGTATACTGTTTTTAAACTATACTTTATGAAGTAAATAGTGCTGCCATTTAGGGCTGATTGACATTGACATTTCCAGTAAACAAAAATGCAAAATATGTCAAAAGCAGAATTGCCAGACCTCCTATATTTAATAGGAGTCTCCTATATTTTGTTCATATATCCTATAACGTGTACACAAGGTAAATTCTCCTACATTTTCAATAAATTAATAAAAAGAATAAAATCAGAATTACTAATATCTGTCAATTTTGAATGAATTGCTAAGAATCTTATGATTCTATCCAAAAAGAAAAATATTTATTGAAAAAAGTTTAAAGTATTTTTACCTCTCGCTAAGAGAGGTATTGGATTCATGCTAAAAATCGCATATCCAGATTTTAGTGGAAAGCACGATCTCTATAATCTGATTATAACATTTTTACGATGATGTCCGTGTGTATATACCGTTAGTATTTTTTAACGTGAAACATTGGGTTTGTCATATCCGTGGTTACGACTTGATATTTGATTGACAGCAATGTATTTGCCCGTCCCATTTAAAATGAAACATAGTGAACGATTCTGACAGAAGTATTATATTTAAATAGTGTAAGAAATTTAGCGGAGTCAGAAAAACACTCGAGAGAACTAAACATATTTCGGGCACAAGGTGCACACAATATTTTTTCTACATCTAAATTTAATTTTTAGAAAACAGGTATAATTATTTAAACAAAATTAACTTCTAATGACATCTTGTCAATATGGCGGATAACCCTTGAATTTTTATAAGTTATGATTTGACATTTGATTGACAGCAATGTATTTGTCTGTTTCATTTAAAATGACACATGGGGAATGAATTTGACAAAAGTACAAGGTGCACACTATATTTTTTCTACAACTAATTTTAATTTAGAATGCAGGTATAATTATTTAAACAAAATTAACCTCTATTCACGTTTTATCAAATGTCAAATTCGTTCCCTATGTTTCATTTTAAATGGAACGGGCAAATACATTGCTGTCAATTAAATGTCAAGTCGTAACCATGGATATGACAAACCCAATGTTTCACGTTAAAAAATACTCACGGTATAGCGGCTATTCTTTGACAGTAAATTTGACGTTTTGTACAAATTATAGCAACGAACATGATTTGTTTAATTAGTGCGCGTCAACTTCAAGGCATAGTGTGCTCCTGCAAAACCCTATAATCTAATTCCTAAAATCCTAAATAATCACTAGATTTAGGGCATATAAATTTAGGATTTAGATATTAGGGTGATAAAAGTTTCCATGATTACAGCAAAGCTGGCTAATTTATGAAAGTTAATCTGTTTATAATTCTTTAACTTTATACCTATTGAATATAAAGGAAAATGTATAATCAAACCGTACAGACAATAAGATATTCTTTCATATTGATAAACAGAAAAAAATGTCAAAAAATAATATTTATCTGCACTTTTTCAACAAAAACTGTTAAGAACTTCAAATAAGGGAACTTCCGGTTGACCAATTATAACCATAATCTAATCAGCTCTTCATATGGATGTAAAGAAGAGGATTACGGAAGAATTATAATTTTTGGAATAGTAGTATTGGAGTTATCATCGGAGAAATGTTTGTCACACACATACAAATATCATCTTAAAAATAGTAAATTCGTATTCTAGGGACCCAAAGCGTACTTATACATTAAAAACTCACTACCGAATTTTTTGACCAAATACAACACCTTTCTTACCTAAAGGTGACGGAAGGTAAAAATCACAAAAAGTCTCAACGCGTGGTCATTTATCAATTGGCGATTTTATTTTACAAATGAGAACTGAAACTACCAATATTTTGTTATTTTTGAGTTTGCAGTTTTGACCAAGTCAGAGAACATATCCCTATTAATAAAAAGATGTATAGAAAATATTCATTAACCACAATATTGTTGATTTTATGGCCATGGCTATATTACTGCCTACCTGTATTTTCGTTATTTATATTCTTGTAAATTTATTGCTCGAATAAATTTTAGTGATTGCTAATGATCATATCATTATCCTGAGAGAAGAAAAATCGCATATCCAGACTTTAATAGATAAGAACGTTTTAAAGTCCCTATAATCCGACTATAACATCTTCTATGGAGTTAAAGATAGAGATATATAAATATATAAAATAATAAGTTGTAAATGTATTTCGCAGCCCATGGAAAACAAGTGGAAAAATTAAAATGTAACAGATAAATGTGAGTGTCAAAAAGCGAGAGACATTACTGAAGACTTTTATTGGGAAGTACATTTAATATTTCTTATTTTATTAATAATTAAATATTTATAATTATAGATACATTCCTTCAAAAATACCGCCAATCTCATCAATGAATTGGAATTAAAAAATATAAAAATATGTAAAGAAGATGTGTTTTTGTGCGTATCAGTGTGTGTAAGAGAGGTATTGGATTCATGCTAAAAATCGTATATCCAGATTTTAGTGAATAGCAACCGGAAGTAGTAGTTTATTTAAAAAAATCTTCTAAATATTATTTTTTGGAAATTTATGTTACCTATTACAAATATTAAATAATAAAGAGTTATTGCAGCTTCAATGCAAAAATAACGTGCACTTTAAAGTCACGTGACAACCCGAGTGCGTATGCGTACTAATAAGGTTCACGTTATATGAATAAGGAGACACGTTATGTGCAATGGAATAGCGAGCGTTTAACGTCACACGTTCTGTATTTTTTGAGGTTATGTTTCGGTAAAAATTGTGGAAGTAACCTCGATTTTGTTGCTTTTAGCGTTAACGTTAGCGTGAATACACTAATTTAATGCGGTAAACATTGAAATTGAAAGTCCTTTATTTCTAAAATAAAGTGTTTTCTACATAAGGTTAACGTTTACGTTCTTTCATCTTAGAAGTTGCAATAACTCCCTAATATAAAATTCTCTATCCAACACATTGAACATTTTTATTATATCTTCTGTAGATTTAGAAATATAAAAATAACCCAGTGTATAATGAATCCCATGGAAACTAGTTGAAAAATTAAAATGTTTATAAATGACATAAATGTCATGTTTGATATTTTCTGACACTTGGAACCTTTGAGTTTAAATATTGTGGTACTGCTCGTCTACTGATAATATTAATGATATGTCTCGTCGCCCGTTGCAGTACAAACATTTTGACTACCGCTTGTGTGAGTTTGGGCGCCCAAGTTGCATTGCTTTTGGTTTCATCTTTAGCAGAGTCAGAGTTTTCTGCCTGGTGACGTCACTGATTATACTTTTCGATTTTTTCGCCCGTCGATGTTGTTTTGTTTCAGTTGTCTTTTAGTTCGCTGTTTGTTTTTGCCGTTTTCGTTTGTTTTGTTTGATGTAAGTTCTCCAGTTATTTTATTACTGTTTACATATTTATGTGAACTACTTTCGCTCTCATCGTCTTTTTATGATTTTTGTTCGTTTTGCGAGTGAAATGATTCTGTATTAAGGTCACTCGGGTTTGATTATTTTTCCTCCGCACTGCACGCATTTTACGCGCGACGCGCCGCTTTTTTAAGATTATATTTGTATCTTTTATCCATACGTAAATGACAAGATAAACTCTTCATAATTTCTCATTATATCTATATGATAACTTTTTGAAGTATTATCATTTGAACTTGAAAGTTTTTTTTTTTGGTATTTTAATGTAGTTATCACAAAAAATGTAAAAGTTCACATACTTTCAAAAAAAAAAAAAATGAGTGTTATATAATATTCTTGTTTTACATTTTACAAATTATGTATAATCATACTTAATATTTTTATTGCAATTTATTGTTACGTTATTGTCAATAAATAAATTTCTGTTTTTGAAGAAATCAAAATTGTTGTGTTAATTACTTTAAGTTTAATGTATATCTTTCTACGTATTTTTTACCTCCCGCTACCCTTGGTAAGGGAGGTATAGGGATCGTGCTAAAAATCAAATATCGAGGTTTTAGTAAATGACCACGTTTTAAGGTCCCTAAAATCCAATTTTAACATTTTCACGATGATGTCTGTATGTGTGTATATGTGTGTGTGTGTATGTATGTATGTATGTATGTATGTGTGTATGTGTAGGTATTTTGTCTTCGCTCTAACTCAAATACTATCATTCAGAAAATTTTGAAACTTTGTATTTATACCCTATTCTAATATGAAAAGAAGCCATTAAATTTTGGTGTAAATCGGATAACCGGAAATGACACTTTACCTGAAGCTCATAATGGTTTTTCTTCAAAAAATACCATTAAATGCCATTTTTCGCATTTTGTCTTATGAAAATTAAAGATTATTGAATTTTATACAGGAATACATTAATACTTTTTCTATATATTTTACAGATAAATTTAAAAATAATTTTTTTTTTTAGTCGCGAAGCCTAAGATAAACACAATTCCTTTGTTACACAGTTCATATTTCAAATGTATGTAACTGACAGTAAATGTCACTGTGAAAAAACTAATCACTTCAAATTAATAATAGTGACATTTTAAAAAGAAAATAGTAAATAAAGCAATAGTTTTTGCAATGGAACAGTTTGCAGCGTTAGTAAATCCGTAGGTATGTGTTTAAATTTTGTGTTGGCCACATCAGATTTTTTATTTCACGCTACCCTTGGCAAGGGAGGTATAGGGATCGTGCTAAAAATCAAATATCGAGGTTTTAGTAAATGACCACGTTTTAAGGTCCCTAGAATCCAATTTTAACGTTTTCACAATAATTTCTGTTTGTATGTATGTAGGTATGTATGTATACAGAGAATTTATTTTAAAATGCAACGTTATAGTTCATCACTTCCATGGTTACTCACTATTGTCAAAAAATGACAGCAATGTAATATTTGTCCATTTTAAAATGCAACATTATAAATAGTATTGCAAGATAGGAGATACCTCCAAAACTCATCACAAATGGTGTCAATTCTTATTACGACCGACTAGAATATAGCCTCAGAGTGATTGGGGGTATTTTTTAACATTTATTACATGAAAGTTATGAATTTTTGTAAGCTGAAGTGTGTGTGTGTGTGTGTGTGTGTGTGTGTGTGTGTGTGTGTGTGTGTGTGTGTGTGTGTGTGTGTATGTGCGTGTATGGATAAAGCACTTTGCTTGAAGCTTATAATGATTATTCGTCAAAAAATACCATTAAATGCCATTTTTTCGCATTTTATGTCATTATGAAAATTACAGATTATTATTTACTATTTGCTATGAACAAAAAAACGTTTGTATTAAATTGAATTAAATATCAATTTGATACAAGGTATTGAATTCTTGAATCCTTATTTTAGAAATAGAAATAAATTAGAAAACGGTGAATGGAAATATTCTATATCCTTCTTTATTATCTTTTCTCCTTAAAATTACATTTCATATTCAATTTTGACAACTTGACTTTTGAATTGAATAATAATAAGACATACGGTTCTGTGTTCATAGCCTACTCCGAATTTGGTTTTTTCTGAACACACTGTAGTTTGCAGCATTAGTAAATATGTAAGTATTTATTTAAATTAATAAAAATTAAATAGCGGGAGGTATTGTTTTGACCACATCAGATTTTTTATTCTTTTGCAGCTAGATTCTCAAAAAAGTTTAAGCTAATCCTCATTTTTGGATTAGTGAATTCTATTCTATTCCGGTATTTAAAATTTAATTTTCATGATACTATCAATAAAGGTAGATACTAAGAATAAATTAGACTATATTTTAAGACATAAACTGTTAAAATTAGAGTATAATTCGCTAATCCAAAAATAAGAATTAGCTTAAACTTTTTCAAGAAACGAGCTGTTGATGTAAAGGCGCATCGACTTTATGGACATTCTTTATCTGTTTTAGTATTTTTTATCTAGTTTTATTTCACAATATAAAATAAAAAATGCTGTATTTACAGATAAATAAATAATAAAATACTGAAATATTAGTTTAATATTTTTAATGTTGTTAATAATTATAAATATTTTGTGTTGATAATAAATGCATAAATAAATATCTAGCTGTCAAATTAATTTTCAGTAAGCAATTTTGAACACTTATAATTATTTTCGATAAATCTTCAGATCCTCTTTCACGACCTTTGCCGAGTGATCAATGTTCAAAATAAATAATAAAAATAACTAATTCATTTGTTTATGTGTTGTTAGGATAGGTTAAGTTGCATAACATAATATTGGGCTTCGATTTTGTATTTTTGGCATTTAGATTTTAGGATTTAGGTCTTCTTCACACAGTGGCGTACTAGACAAAAAGACCCCAATGCGAAATTTAATTTGAGGCCCCCTATATGCCTCCCTCAAAAAAAAGTTCCTTGTATTGGCTAAGAAATGCCCCTCAGGCATCCAAACCATGTGAACAATCACTCGCATTTCGAAAAAAACAATGTCAGTGTACGGCCGAGGCGCTAATCGTCTCCGATCTCTTTTCTTCGTTCTTTAAATCTTCTAAACTACTCGAAAACTTGAGTACTAGATAGACCCTCATCACCATAAACATTCTTCAACAATTCGTACATATCTGTAGCGGATTTTTTAAGTTTCAAACAGAATTTCATTTTGACACTAACATAATTCCGGCGGAGTACGAGAAAGTAGTTAACTTCAATCAGAGGCTACTGCCGAACGGTTTGCCTAATTATCTTGAAATTTTAACAGTAGATGGAGGGAAGATGACAAATTAATATGACATAGCCTGCAATGTTGCCAAATTTACAGGGAACCCAGAAAAAAATAAATCTCATTATTTAATGGGGAAGTTTTTCTCACAAATATAACACAAGTGACTGCTGAAATTGAAATTAAAAATTAAAATTATTGCTCCATTTATTTATAATTAATATTTTTTGGGTAACTCTAAGTACGTCACAAGTCAGTTATGCGCAAACTCAGACAGAACGGTGAAATCGAACCACTTGAACGTAGGTCGAACAACACCTCAGTCTCAAGTGACTGGTAACCGCAACCGCGTGCGTCAGTGTATAAGCGACATACGTTGTACGAAGCCTCTACCGACGTCATCACAGCTTAAAATCGGCTTTTCCGGAAAATCTGGGCATTTTTGAAAAAAATAAACATGTTACATCATTTTTCAAGTCATTTCCCATTGGAAATATTTTGCGATTTCGAATAAAAGTTACTAAAAAATATTGTTGCTCTTGCCGAGTTCTATCACTGGTTAAATTTAATGTAGTTATTTCTTTTACACCCTGTATTGTAAAGGCAACGAGTAATATACGTTTTTAATGTGTGAACATGGTTTTAAATTGTGATTACTTGACGGTAATTTTAACGTAATGGTCCAAACTTGACCTTTGACTTATGACCCTCTAGTCTACCAATCGCACGTTATCGTACAAGATTAAAATAAGTTGCCTAGAAACATTGCTACTTCAAAACATTACTAATTCTAGTGATGATCTTATGTATATAGTTCATTTCACGTAAGAAAATAGCGTTGATTAAGGTCCTCTGGCCAGAATACACATTTTATTCAGGAAAAAATATCATCAATAGACAGAATAAAGTAATATTGAAATATCAAAGTTAGACTGCCAGATATCCAAAATTTTATTACTCTGTTTATACTTTATGACATTCATATTATTTCATTTATTTTAACAATGCAATTCTAGTTCTTATTGCATCACACCTATTTTGTCATATTTTTTAATCGGTACGTAATTAAAAGATTCGAATTGTATTACTACTCGTATTACAGTTTTAATAGTTGGTATTTATTTACATTGTATATTTGTAAATGTCAAAATTTCTATTATACAGGCTGTTAAAAAATAAGTTTCTCAAATTATGAGGGCATATAGTATTGACCAAAATGAGAAATTCTTTGCAGATTTGTATTGCCAACTGAATATTTCTTTATGATCACTCTGTATTTTTCCCAAATTGATTTCAGAACATATACAGGGTGTTAATACTAAGTCGTTACACCCAAAAATAGTAGTTAGAAGTTAGAACTCATTAAAACAAACAACTTTTCTTAGTTCCAATTTTTGCTTTGGTGCCCCGGTTCGTAGTTATTGGAGTTCTTTTGTGTTTCGAAAAATCGCCGTAACTCCCTTATTTTAAAGACTATTAAAAATTTATTTTCGTTCAAAATTACCTTTAGGCTTTCTAAAACATTTGGCATTTACAATTATTTTCTATTTTGTCAAATGGGAAAATGGCGATCGATCAAAAATTTCAATACATGATTTTTTGATAACCACTCCATCGATTGAAAAAAATGTTTATGACAAATATTGTAGTAGATAGTTTAAGGATTTTGGAAAGTAAAACATTTATAAAATCCTTAAACTATCTACTACAATATTTGTCATAAACATTTTTTTCAATCGATGGAGTGGTTATCAAAAAATCATGTATTGAAATTTTAAATCGATCGCCATTTTGTCATTTGAAAACATTAAAAATAATTGTAAATGCCAATTGTTTTAGAAAGCCTAAAGGTAATTTTGAAAGAAAATAATTTTTCTCTTTAAAGTAAGGGAGTTATGACGATTTTTCGAAAAACAAAAGAACTCCAATAACTACGAACAGGGACACCAAATCAAAAATTAGAACTAAGAAAAGTTGTTTGTTTTAATGAGTTCTAACTACCATTTTCGGGTGTAACGACTTAGCATTAACACCCTGTATATTATTTTCTCCTCCACCACTGTCACTGTCCATTGCGCTGTCCATAGCTTCTATACGTCTCGTTCTGTCGTCTAGCCTTGCCCTGCAGGCGTCTAGCGATCCGTCAGCGACGTCTCTATTTATACCGTCGGGGCGCGGCGGCGGCGTTGCGACGGCCGGCGACGACGGCGTCTCTACGCACGACACGCGTCATGCCGGTGCAGTGCGTGTCGCGCCACCGACGTATATATAGCAGAGGTCGGCGCCCTACCCCGCCTAGACGCACCAAGCTGCAGCACGAAAGAGCAGGGATTGCAGGAAAGGGTTAAAGAGCGAATAAGGATAGGAAGGTATACTAAAAAATCTGTTGTGGTGAGCACAAGACCTCGCGCCAGTTCCATATTAGGCTATATAAGTATTGTACATATTTGACATTTCTGATACACACAAAAACACATATCTTCTTTATATATTTTTATATTTATTAATTCCCGACCAACGCCATATATTTCGAATTTCAAATGGCACAAAAGTGACCCCTGTGGTGCACTCTCTACGCCAGCAATAAGTGCCCGTGAGGTGACGCCTGGTAAGCGCTCGCACGGTACAAATATGTCATCATCATTACCGATATCTGCCAAAAGCAGACTGGCATACCCAGAAATGGGTAATATGCCGTGATGATATATTTATTTATTTATTTATTTATTTTTTAATTCATTCTATTCACTCTTATTCTTCTAATGTTCGAGATTCTTCCAATTCATTGATGAGATTGGCAGTATTTCTGCAGGGTATATGTTGTAATATATGTATCTATAATTTTAACTATTTAATTAATAATAAATAAGAAATATTAAATGTACTTCCCAGAATAAGTCTTCAGTAATATCTCTGGCTTTTTGACACTCACATTTATCTGTCAATTACAAACATTTTAATTTTTCCAGTTGTTTTCCATGGGGTGCGAGAAATATTTACACCTTATTATTTTATATATTTATATGTATCTATCTTTAACTCCATAGAAGATACAATAAATATTTGAAATGTATCGGTAGAGATTTTTATATTCTTGTAATAAAAGAAATTTTCAAAAAATAATATTTAGAAGATTTTTTAAGAAACTATTACTTCCGGTTGTCCAATTGTTATCAAAACCTAATCAGCTCTTCCCAGGAATGTCAGATTGAGGAAACTGCAGTTAAATATTTTTTTAGTCTTATAGTATTTGAGAAACCGTGGTTGCAACATCCACACACACACACATATACACACACACATACACATACGGCCATCATGGATATACGATTTTTAGCATAATTCCAATACCTCTCTTAGCGAGAGGTAATAGTAATTTCGTATAGTAGAGACACTAAAACGTGCTTATTCATTAAAAACTCACAACCGATTTTTTTTAACAAAGACAATACCTTCCTTACCTAAAGGTGCAGAAGATAAAATACGTGTCACTTTTCTAAAAAAAATGACATTACCGGCCTGCTCTTATTGGTTTGGCCTAAGAAGTATATGAACCGTACTTTAAAGTTTTATGCATAGTTTAATGCTAATGCTAAGGTAAAGTCTTAAGGTTACAGCTTACATAACCAGCCATAAGGATAAGGTAGCAGCATTAAGGTGGTTCTGTCATAGAATAATTTAGGACAGTTTTTATTGAGATTTATTTTTAAAAATTCACATAATTGTTCAAATACTCTAAAAATGCGTATACTTACGTAACATTCTCTTTACAATCAAATAATATTACTACCAAGTTTATATCTCAACCCATTTTTGAATTATTGCCCCAATAGTCAATATAGGTACCCCACATTTAGATAAAAACTTCAAAATTTTCAAAAATCTAATTTTAATGGATCTAGATACTTCTCAATGCTCTGATTCCAAATTTTGAAACCGTAGGTCGATATCTCGTTTCGTTCTCGAGATATTTAGATTTAAAGTTTTGCTCAAAAATGGGCAGTTTTGAGCAAAACTTTAAATCTAAATATCTCGAGAACGAAACGAGATATCGACCTACGGTTTCAAAATTTGGAATCAGAGCATTGAGAAGTATCTAGATCCATTAAAATTAGATTTTTGAAAATTTTGAAGTTTTTATCTAAATGTGGGGTACCTATATTGACTATTGGGGCAATAATTCAAAAATGGGTTGAGATATAAACTTGGTAGTAATATTATTTGACTGTAAAGAGAATGTTACGTAAGTGTACGCATTTTTAGAGTATTTATATATGAGTATACATAATGTATATTCATGTGATATTTTTATTGAATTTATAAAATATTTACCAAGAAACTTTCTGTATGGAATTTGTAAAAAATTGTATTATGTTCGTGTTACAATTTTACTTAATTAATTAACGGAAGGTCTTGTGCTGGCCACAACAGAGTTTTTACCTTCCGTCACCTTTAGATAAGGCAGGTATTGTCTTTGGTCAAAAAATTCGGTGGTGAGTTTTTAATGAATAAGCACGTTTTAGGGCCCCCACAATACAAATTTACTATTTTTAAGATGATGTCGGTATGTATGTATATATATATATGTGTGTGTGTGTGTGTGTGTCCGTGTGTGCGTGTGTGTGTATGTGTGTTCGTGTGTGACAAATTTTTCTCCGACGATAACTCCAATACTACAATTCTAAAAATTATAATTGTTTCGTATTCCTCTTCTGTACATCCATATGAAGAGTTGATTAGATTTTTATTATAATTGATACACCGGAAGTACCCTTATTTGAAGTTTTTAACAGTTTTTCTTAAAAAAAACGCAGTTAAATATTATTTATGACATTTTATTATTTTATATATTAAAGAAAATACTCTTCTCTATACAGTTTGATTATACATTTTCCTTTATATTCAATAGATGTAAATTTAAAGCATTATAAAGAAATTAATTTTCAAAAATTAGTCAGCTTTGCTATTTATCATGGAAACAGCTGATATAATTATTCAAAAAAATTTAATTGACAGATGTCAGTTGCAAGTGCAAAACCACATATGGAAAGTATAGGATCTAAAATTGTATGTCATAGTGTTACTCGCAAGTGACATGCAGAGAAAGGTCAAAGTGAAGATGGAAGAACATTATTTATAGTGTAGTTTATGTTATAATTTTATTGGATTTATAGAACCTTTTCAAATGAACTTTTGGTATGGAATTTGTAAAAAATAGTATGAGTATGTGTTCGTGTTCGATTTTACATGATATTATATAGAATCTGTTCCAAGGACCTTTTGGTATGGGATTTGTACAAAATACATCAAATTAACGGAAGGTCTTGTGCTGGCCACAACAGATTTTTTTTTTGTTACAAAATGGAAATGGCGAAAGGTATTGTTTAGAAATACCCTGTATATCTTTATTCTGTTACCTGGAGTCTGGAGTATCACTTTATTAAACAGTTACCCCAGATTTCAGTAATAAACATTACAATTTACCTGTCATTATAACTTTATTACCCAAGCCATAACATCCTTTATTTCATCCCTTTCCTTATCGTTGTACCTTACATCCATATTTATTTAGGTATGCACCTTCACCCTTATCTAATCCTTCCCGTCTCATTCGGGAGCAATCAATCAGAAATAAATTGCCACCCTGCCCGGGCCAACTTCGCTCCCTCTCCGGGCGCTCCGGCTGCGTCCCAGTAAAAATCGATCCCTCCAGGGGGCGACGCAAGCGTACTACTCGCCCTCGCCAACCCCAACCCCCGCCCAACCCCCGGCACAAGCCCGTGAAAAATTATCTCCCGTGTCGAAAAAACTCCTGTCACTGTGCATATCGACCGCCTGCATCAACCAGCCGGCAGCGGGACGAACGGGGGCCCACCAGATAGCACGATGCACGAGTAATTAAGGACCAAGATGCAAGTGATGGCAGGAATAAAAAAGAGCAGGAAAATAGATGATGAGCGATGCAGGAGAGAGGGCGGTGTTTATAATAATTTGTGAATATATTAAAACAAAGGCTGGGTGTTAGATAAATAGAGGGGTGGTTTTTTTAGACGGTAATAAAAAGGGTTATGCTGTTGGAAATATGAAAATCAGGTAGGCTGGGAAAACAAAATTTTAAAGAGTTATTTATCTGATATTATACAAAGTAGTTTATAAAACTAACTGTCTTATTATGTTTTGGGTTTTTTCACAATTTTTGAAATGAATTTCCAAACTCCAGTTTATTTGTAGCAATGGCCATGGAATTTGTTTTCTTTTTCTGGTTTTCATAAATTATTTATAAACGTCAATTTGACAAATAGAAAAGATATAAACTAAATAATGAATGAGAAACGTGTATATATTTTAATAGTTATTTATGTATTAAGAGCGTAAGGAGGCTTTTATATATAAAAGCACGACAAAGGCCATAGAAGCAAGTTACGCTCGTGGTACATACCAAACTTTATGCACGGACGAAAATTTTCAAATTATGAGTGTTAGAAAAATTGTATCGAAAAGAATTTGTCCTCGTACATCCAATATCTAGTGTTGCTATGAAAGCGGAGAACAACAGTTTATAGTTTGTTTATTAGTTATGTCATTTGAGTTTTATTTTGTGTATCTCCGTGCTTTCCATATATATAAATATCACAAAATTATTTTTCATTTTTCATTAAAGAATATAAAAAATTTCGATTTGCAATAAAAAATTTTCATGCTGCCTGTTTAAATTGTTTATATTATAGGTTATAATTTGGTTTGAGGTTTCATTATAGCTATAAAATGATGTTTATGTCAAAGAAATTCGTGTATAATTGTCAAATTATGATACGATAAGAAATCAAAAACATAATACAACACAAAACCTCCCGCTATTTAATTTTTATTAATTTAAATACATACCTAACCTACGTATTTAGTAATGCTGCAAACTATATTATGTTCAATTGTATATAACTATTGCTTTATTTACGATTTTCTTTATTATTTAATATTTCACTATTATTAATTTGAAGTGATTATTTTTTTGACAATGATCTTTACCTGTCAGTTACATTCATTTGAAAAATGAAATGTGTAACAAAGAATTTGTGCTTATCTTAGGGATAAAAAATAAAAATGATTTTTAAATTTATATGTAAAATATATAGAAAAAGTATTTATGTATACCTCCCGCTACCCTTGATAAGGGAGGTATAGGGATCGTGCTAAAAATCACATATCGAGATTTTAGTAAATGACTATGTTTTAAGGTCCCTAGAATCCATTTTTAACATTTTCACGATGATGTCTGTATGTGTGCATGTGTGTATGTGTGTATGTGTATGTATGTGTGTATGTGTGTATGTGTGTGTATGTGTGTATGTGTGTGTATGTGTGTGTATGTGTGTATGTGTGTGTATGTGTGTGTATGTGTGTGTATGTGTGTGTATGTGTGTGTATGTGTGTATGTGTGTGTATGTGTGTGTGTGTATGTGTATGAATTTTGTCTTCGCTCTAACTCAAATACTATCATTCAGAAATTCTGAAACCTTGTATTTCTACCCTCTTCTAATACGAAAAGAAGCCATTCGATTTTGGATCGGATAAACGGAAATGGCACTTTATTTGAAGCTCAATATGGTTTTTTTAAAAAAAATACCATTAAATGCCATTTTTTCGCATTTTGTCATTATGAAAATTATAGATTATTGAATTTTGTACAGGTATACATTAATACTTTTTCTATATATTTTACAGATAAATTTAAATATCATTTTTCTTTTTTTAATCCCAAAGCCTAAGATAATCACAATTCCTTTGTTACACAGTTTATTTTTCAAATGAATGTAACTGACAGGTAAACGTCATTGTCAAAAAACTATGACTTAAAATTAATAATAGTGACATATAAATAATAAAGAAAATCGTAAATAAAGCAATAGTTATATGCAATGGAACATAATATAGATTGAAGCATTACTAAATACGTAGGTATGCATTTAAATTAATAAAAATTAAATAGCGGGAGGTTTTGTGTTGGCCATATTAGACTTTTTATTTATGGGGTTAGTTCTACCATTGGTTAAGTGTTGTACGCTTACTTACATACATCTTGTATGACTGTAGTTTATTACAGTGCGAAAAGAACCGAAAATTTGAATTTCAAATCTGTTTAATACAACCCAGTACAATCTGCCACCCTCTCATCTGATCTAATTCCTTCATAATACAACTACACAATTAATAATCATCCCAATTAACCCTTGCTGGCATTCGCACCCCAGCTACGCTTCATTAAAGCAGAGCATGCCTTGTATCGCTTGCCAGGGGTTGTTAGGAAGTTACTCAACTTGGAAGACCTTCACCTACAACGGCGCCGTCTCGTAGCCCTTACGCAACGTGTTCAAGGCTGTCCTACGCAACCCTGTCCTGTGACGTCATCCCATCCCAGAATGAAGGCCAAGGGCAGGATAGGGACAATATAAGGGATGACGTAGCAGGAAGGGATGCTGGAAAGGGATAGGGTAATTGAAGGTCTGTTATGTAGGTCGAGGGTTGGGAAATAGTATGATGTTATTTTAAGGGATGATTGAGCATTTATAAAGGGTGAAAATATTTATGTAAATACGAGGTTGATTGATCTTAGAACATTGACAATACAAAACAAATATTGCCACCTTCAATGTACTCTCCTCCCCGAACCCTACACCGCTCGATGCGAATATTCCATTGTTGGAAGCAATGCCTGCAGGCCTTTTTTGTTAGACTGTCCATAAGTTCTGACAGTTTTTCTGTGTTGAGTCAAATTAAGCCGCAGGCTCCACTCCTGGTGGTGCCCTTCCTTCAATGGGGTCATGCCATATTTTCTGTTTTATTTTTTTCCTGGAAGTCTACCGGTCACAGTACCTATACGTAAATAATATTTTCACGCCATTTGTGTGCATTGTTTTGTAGATGTAATTTTTTAAAAATAGGGGTCAATTTCAAATCTCAATAAGGTCACGTGAGCGCATAAGTCGTGTATCTGAACGATTCCAGTTCACCCTGGCGGACAAAATGTAAATTAAGATTGTTTATAAATAGTTTTTTTTGGGTTTTTTAAATAAATTGTTTCCACAAGTTGGAACTGCACAGTTCTTCTTCACCATGTTTTATCATTATTATCATTATAAATACACAATTATTGCACTTTTATGTATTAAATTATATATCAAGCACACAAACCTGCAATTAAAAATAATATTTCTCTAATGAAATAATTAAATCTTTATGAAACAAAAAAGATTGAATAGAGCGCACTTTTCCTCTGACAGCTTTATAAATATTTGGTTAGTTTACTCTGATCTTACGTTTAACTTCGCGTTTGAAGTTTGTGACATTGTGACCTTCATGTACGTGTGACTAGTGTCGTTGTGTGAGTAGCCGATACATGACGTCACAGAAAATCGTAGCGCGAATATCTTTTAAGTAAATTATGAATGAAAAGTATTATATTTTGGGATGTTTTATGTTGCAATATGGATAATAAGTGTCATAGATTCTATTTTTATAAAAATATTAGCAACATTTTTTTTTGGCATGACCCCATTCCCTTAAGTTTCAGCTTTGCATTGTTCATAAGCTCTGCCAATTTTTCTATAACTACATGTCGGCCCCGAATTTTGTGCCTTTTAACTCAGAATTACAATTTGGGAATAAAAGCAAATCACAAGGCACTAAAACAAGTGAGTACGGTTGATGTACCAACACTATGATTTTGTATTTCGTCAAAAATGTCTTGCCGGACAGGGCGTTTTGTTCCGGCGCGTTGTCTTCATGGAAAATCCATCACATTTCAGCCCTTTTTGGGTTATCAAAACCTTCTTGTAATATCCTTGATTAACGAATGCCCCTCAGGCACTCAATACATGTGAACAATCACTCGGATTTCTAAAAAATAATCTCAGTAAATGGTCGAAGCCTTAATCGTCTCCTATCTCTTTTCTTCCTTCTTTAAATCTTCTAAACTGCTGGAAAACTTGAGTACTAGATAGACCCTCATCACCATAAACATTCTTTAACAATTCGTATATTTTTGTAGCGGATTTTTCTGAGTACAGACAATTTCATATTGACACTAACATAATTCCAATGACGTGAGGTATTGTGTTGGCCACACCATATTTTTAAATCGAGAAACATAAATTGTTTTATTTTTATCACTTTCATTTTTCCTGTTATTAATTATGAGCTGAAGGAATGTTTCACATAAGAGTTTGGCTCAGATGCTCGGTTGATTTATTGCTAATAGATTGTTTATAGTAACAAAATGTTAACTGAACATTGTAACCATGGATACGCATTAAAAATACAGGGACTGTATCATTCATTTAATTATAAACCAATAAGAATTCGTGATTTTTCTTAGTTACTAGGTACAGCGGTTGTTATTAAGTAACCACCGAATATACTTACCTTCGTATATTCATTTATAGGTATGTTTGGTTATTTTTTTCTATGTACTCAAAGTTGTCAATGTCATTTTGTATTCTATTTGAATGTTAACACCATGATTAAAGATAACAATGTTTTTCTTCAAACGTCATAAAAATGGCATCTTTTGTGACTTGATTCACAAGGTAGAAGTTTAATATCTACGCCGCCGGAGTAAAAATAGCTAAAAACCTCCAACAGCTGTCAAAGTTTATATTTAACGAAATAACATATTATAAAATAGCAGACTCATATATTGATAATGACGGTAAGAATACTTAGAATTAAAGTGATAAGAAAAGTTCATATTTTTTTCAGCGACTCCTCGACATATCATATCCTTCAGCCATATTGTTGAATTTCCATCCGATTGAACAACTTCAAGGGCCGTACGTGGCAATACTTCAAATTCTGATATAATTGTACATAAGGAGAATATAAAATTGCAAAGTTTTTATTTAAACGTCAAAACATGAAAATTTTCACTTGAATGTTTATAAGAAAATAAATAAATAAATATATCATCACAGCATATTACCCATTACTGGGTGTGCCAGTATCTACAACACATGTAGACATCGGTAATGATGATATATTTTATCGTGTGGGAGCTTACCAGGCGTCACCTCACGGGCACTCATAGCTGGTGTGGAGAGTGCACCGCAGGGATCACTTTTTTGCTATCAAAAATCTGCACTTGCCGGGATCAAATCCGGGTCACCAGATTGGTAACCAGACACTATACGCACACGGCCACGCGACCCGTTTATAAGAAAAAGTGAACAAACACGAAAGTATCCATAGCAATAGAGCAATTGAAATTTGCAAACGTCCTTCACGAAAAATATTTATAATTATTGTAAGGTCAAGTTGTAATTATTTTATTTAAATACGTACGTTTGAAGAAAAAATATAATGTGTCATTCAGAGTAAAAATGTCGTTGTCTACCTCGCAAACAATTGTCCAACTCGCTAACCCTTGTCGTGCAAATTTACATGTTCGCCACACAAAGTATCACTTTTACTCTTCATAACACAATATACTATTTTTACAATCGGGCCTTGGTTACATTTTAAAAACGGAATAGGCTACTTGCGTGGTACTGAAAATCCGATTTTTGTCACTATATACGTAATGTTATATTGAAAACATATATAAAAATCTGTTGTGGCCAGCACAAGACCTCTCGCCATTTCCATATTAGGCTATATAAGTATTGTATTGCACTTCGCTTTCGAACCATTGTTTTATAACGAAAAATTGCAGAACTTTACCCAAATATTGTTTTTATTGTATTTAACATGTCTTCTGCACACATATAATTCTAATTATATATATTTTTAATTGTATTGGCGGTATTTCTGATGGATATAGGCATTTTACCTATAATTTCAAATATTTAATTAATAAAACAATAAGAAAGATTAAATATACTTCCCAGAAAAAGCTGTCAGAATGTCAATAAAACTGTTGATTTTTGACAAACTATGTTATAAACATTGGAATTTTCAACTGGTTTCCTTAGTGCCTTGGCCTCTGCGATTAGTTTACTCTATAAATTATAGTGTCTTTATCTCTAAATCTATAGGTACAAGATGGAGAATTTTATGTTCTTCAATATTTAATAAAAAAAACTCCCAAAAAATTACATTTAGAAGAATTTTTGTAAGAAACTACTACTTCCGGTTGTTCAATTGTTGCCAACACCTTTTCAGCTCTTCCCAGGAATGTCAGATTGAAGAAACTGCAGTTAAATATTTTTTAAGTCTTATAGTTTTTGAGGAATCGTGTCTACAACATCCAGACATACATACACACACACATGCACACACACACACACTCACACATACAGACATCATTTTTAAAATGTTATAATCGGATTCTAGGGACCTTAAATCGTGCTTATTCAATAAAATCTGGATATGCGAATTTTAGCATGAATCCAATACCTCTCTTAGCGAGAGGTAAAAAAGGTACGCAAGTAGCCCATTAAAATATAAATAAATAACCGAAGTACAGTAACATATTGTTTGGCAAGAATATTGAATTGTCTTGGTTGGCTTTGGAAACCGCTCATTTCCAAACATTTTCTTGCGGAGTTTTCCAGGAAATTAGCCACCGAGGTAAATAGATGACCGTTCAATTAACTACTCCGGGTAATTAATCCGGTATAAAGCCGAGATCACACTGAGCTCAGATTAATTTTTGCCCGTCGTTTTTTTTCAGGCGCCCCAACTTCGCAATCCAATTTGCAATCTTAATTCGATTTTGAAAAGTTACGGATGGGGTAGAGAAGTTACTGAGGGAATTTATCATACTCACGGCATGGATATCCATATTGTATGCATTTATTTTGTTTACGTACGGAAATATTGAAATTGATAACTGAATATTGAAAACAAAGTTTTTTCCCGGGAAACTTTCGACGGTTGCCGGATTATTTTGTCGTTACAAAATTGTCAAAGCGGAGATTTTTTTGCTAGAAAATAAAATTTTGAATGTATTTATACTTTTAAATATATTAGCGGCTTGACAGATTTGGTAAATAATATATCCGAAAGTAGAAAGTTTAGATTTTGACATTTCAATATCATTATAATAGCTACTTTTTGCTACTGGGTGTACTAACCGTTATTATTGTTATCTCAAGGAAAAAAATAAATCCTATAGGGATGTTTGCATTATTTTGACAATTTAGTTGTCTAATACAGACTATGTCATTCATTAAGTTATAACCCAATAAGAATGCGAGATTTTTCTTAGTTACCGCGGTTTACAACATTTACAACTTATTATTTTATATATTTATGTCTCTATCTTTAACTCCATAGAAGATATAAAAATCTGTTGTGGCCAGCACAAGACCTTCCGTCAATTCCATGGATTTTGTACAAATCCCATACCAAAAGGTCCTTGGAACAGATTCTATATAATATCATGTAAAAACACATACTATTTTTTACAAATTCCATACCCAAAGTTCATTTGAAAAGGTTCTATAAATCCAATAAAATTACTACAGTAAGTAATGTCCTTCCATCTTCTCTTTGGCCTTTCTCTGCGTATCACTTGCGAGCAACACTATGACATACCAATTTTAGATCCTATACTTTTTTTGTCCATATTTGGTTTTGCACTTGCAACTGACATCTGTCAATTAAATTTTTTTGAATAATTATGTCAGCTGTTTCCAAGATAAACATCAAAGCTGACTAATTTTTGAAAATTAATTTCTTTATAATGCTTTAAATTTATATCTATTGAATATGAAGGAAAATGTATAATCAAACTGTATAGAGAAGAGTATTTTCTTTAATATATATAATAACAAAATGTCAAAAAATAATATTTAACTGCGTTTTTTCAAGAAAAACTGTTAAAAACTTCAAATAAGGGTACTTCCGGTGGATCAATTATAACCAAAATCTAATCAGCTCTTCATATGGATGTAGAGAAGAGGAATACGAAAGAATTATAATTTTTAGAATTGTAGTATTGGAGTTATCGTCGGAGAAAAATTTGTCACACACGGACACACACACGGACACACACACACACACACACATACAGACATCATCTTAAAAATAGTAAATTCGTATTCTAGGGGCCCTAAAACGTGCTTATTCATTAAAAACTCACCAACGAATTTTTTGACCAAAGACAATACCTTCCTTTTACGGAAGGTAATAAAAATGTTCAATGTATTGGATAGAGAATTTTATATTCTTTAATATTAGTAATAACATGAATTTTTCTAAGAAATTATTATTTCCAATTGTCCAATTATTACCAAAATCTAATCAGCTCTTCCCTGGAATGTCAGATTGAGGAAACTGCAGTTAATATTTTTTAAGTCTTATAGTATTTGAGAAACAGTGATTCCAACATCCACACGTACACACACACACACACACACACACACACACATTGTGGGAAGAGCTCATTAGGTTTTAGTGCATATCGGATAACCGGAAGTATCATTTATACAAGCTTTTAACTGTTTTTCTTGAAAAAAATTCATTGAATATAATTTTTTAGCAGCTTTTACCAATACAAATTGAATATAATGGCACAATCTTCAATTCTACGATAATAGCATTTAGTAAATAACTTGAAATAATTTTATATTATATTATAAAATAATTTATTTTTGTACATCACTTTGCCTCTGCGTCAAACAAAAACAATACTTTAATAACAAAATTGACATATTTAAACAAATGTCACTGTCACGAAGTAATTTTCATTAAAATTAATAATGAAACCGTGTTAAGAAGAATTTAGTAGTTTAAATATGATTCTAATGAAATTAAGGTTTGTAAAAATAATATATTTTCCATCATACATAAATATTAGATATACAGGATAATTCGATTTAAGTTTGATGTTTGCAGCATTATATATCAAACAGCTCTCAATAAGAACGTGATTTCAAAGTGTCAAATAATAGTTTGCAACTACACATTTACGAAATGGATAATGTACGGCGAAGAATTTACACAGATTGCCTTCTAGAGCATAAGGAAGTTGGTGATGATTTTGACAATAATGTGACGATTTTTCCTTAAAATATATTAATGATCCAAAACTTCGCAAAGTAGGTAGGTATTTAATACTCTTATATAATTTGAAACAACATATTAGATTGTGACTATATATTATAAACCGGATGTACTACTTAATTTGAAGCTCTAACAGATTTTTTCAGGAAAAACATAATAAAATATAATCCAAAATTTCTTATTACAAACTTTTCTATTTATTGGAACAACAAAGTAGATTTTGTTTACAAACGATCAATCGGAAGTGAACTTTACTTAAAGCTCATTGCTATTTTAAACATGGAATTGGCGGGAGGTCATGTGCTGGCCACATCAGAACTGAATAAGTTATTACTGATCACTCTGTATATTTAATCCAAAAATAATACTCCATTTAAGTTACTGCTTTTAACATATTTATTAAACCTTTTCGTTTGTGCTGTCCTCCTGCTTGAGTATCGCAGGGCCCCTTGGTTCCTGGAAGCGCGTGCCTCACTCGCCCCGTCAGGCGTCAGGAGCCGAATCAGCCGCCTTGGCCCCTCCCAGCCCCCATAGCGGCTGTGGGGCGATGACCCCCGTCGCTGCTGACTCGCCAAATATTCACAACAGAGCACACCAAATACGAAGAGAGGTGAAGCTGCAAGGTTATGAGCCGAACGAAAGCCGTAAACAAGATATTAAGATACAACATGATTTTTACCTCCCGCTCCCTAGGTAAGGGAGGTATAGGGATCGTGCTAAAAATCGCGTATAAAGATTTTAGTGAATAAGCATGTTTTGATGTCCCTCGCCTTGTTACACTAGTCAAAAGGATTTTGCATTTTTTTTATTTTTTACATTTTTTGTATATTTTACATTTTATTGAAAAGATTTTTGAGTCTGATTGAACTCCAAATATAGTAATAAGTTTTATAATGTAAATTTATTTCATTAATAATAGTTATTTGTTTAACTTGGCACCACAATACCAGATTTACCAGTGGCGTGCAGTCCATATGTGCAAGGTGTGCACTGCACACCCTGCGAATAATTTCAAAATTTATTGCATTAAAATGTGAATTATTTAATTGATTTGATCTTAATATATGATAGACAAAATATAAAAATATTAATACAATTATGGGACAATAACGAACAGTAGCGTGTTTGGTTGCCTATCAGCGAATTTGTAAATTGCCGGACAAGTGCAGATCTCAGCACTGCACTCGGTGCGCAAGTTTTACACAGGGAGGATATAGGAACAGTGTACTTGCGCAGACAAGGATAAAATATTAGAAATACGTATTGCCCCATCGCACTCTCCAGCGTGCAGCATATTTTGTGCACGTATATCGCCGTAAAATTACTTTTGTTTTGGTAGTATTCACAAGCATAAACAAGTTCAGGCAAACAATTAATTATTAATTTTAGGTATTTGGTATATAATTTATATATTATTTATTTAACTTATATTTGTATTTATGAAAATTTATAGAATGGAAATTGCAAGTGAATTACTAATTGCGGATTTACTGAAGAAACCATTTTCTAGAAGGGACATAGTACAAAAAATAAGATAATTCTGAATTGTTAACCTTAGATTCTACCAACACAATACTTTAAAAAAAAAAATCTGCACACCCAACACAGAAACGCACCGCACGCCACTGAGATTTACATATAAATTAAAATCTGGATAAGCGATTTGTAGCATGATTCCAATACCTCTCTTAGCGAGAGGTAAAAAAAGCAAAAAATTTGCTATAATATCTGAGTAATGTACAACATTATCTATTTGAAATAAGGCCCGGTATTTTCATCTCTGGTTAAACTTAAGTGATTCTGTCGAGACGAGATATTTCTCGATTCTCGTTTCGTCTCGTACCTGAGATTTCTCGTCTCGGCGAGACGAGAAAGATATAAATAAATAAATAAATTTATCATCACAGCATATTACCCATTACTGGGTGAGCCAGTATCTACAACACTTGTATAGACATCGGTAATGATGACGATATATTTTACCGTGTGGGCGCTTACCAGGCGTCACCTCACGGGCACTCATAGCTGATGTGGAGAGTGCACCACGAGACATATGTAAAAAATATTTTACGAGACGAGATATGTTTGCCGAGATCTCGATTCTCGAAAACTGTTTCGAGATTTCTCGGTTGTTATTTTTCTCATGAGTTATATTTGCAAACGTGTGAACTTTTAACATATTTTTAGTGATATCTGTCTCTGTCTCTATTTAGCTTTGGCATTTTTGAACAAAAAGATAATAAAGTATTTGACATTTTATTAGTCAGAATTTGTTAAGCGTGCATTACATGATAAAATTTTTCTTTTCGTGTGACTTGAAAAGTTTTCTCTCGCACAATGACATGAATGCATGACAAACAAATGAATAGACTTTTAACGAAAAACTTTTAAAGAAAAATTGGAACATGCGCTACTTTTTCTTAAAAGTCCCTACAAATTTTAACTGTCAAGTAACTGTCAAACGTCATTTGTATTTATATTTTTGATGTATACAAGTAGTGTTATAAGTGATCGATATTAAACTGAAAAATGGCAAAATGGGATAGACAAGTAACGGAAATCTTAATGAAAGTATAACTTAAATTTTGACACTTGGATATTTTAAATCATGCAAAACTTGATCGTGTAAATATACTTGTAAGGCCACTTATAAAGACACTTTTCAAATCATTTGAAAATAAAAACTTCATCGTGTAATCTAGGCTCTAGGTAAGACTGCGTTACTTTCTTTTTAATGTTTTATAACAGATTAAAAAATGCTAAATAAATATTAAATTAATAATATTATAATAAAATTTGCACAAGTTTTAGGTTATATCAAATTTTGATAGATAAAACGACAAATATTTAGTTTTTTGTTCAAATTACTGTTAATACAAAATTGTATAAATCTAATAATTAGGTAGTTTATGGAACCAAAATATACATATTAAATTTCCGTCGAGAAATCTCGGCGAGAATCTCGGCCGAGATGAGACTCTATTAAACGAGACGAGAAAAATTTCGAGACGAGACAATTTTATGAATTGAAACGAGACGAGACGAGACAATGAATTTCTCGTCTCGTCTCGTCTTTTAAACTGCCTTTTAACTGTCAGTTAAACCGAAAAATATAGAATCGATATTGAAGCATGTTGTAAAAGTTTTAATAACTGAAGTTATCAGCACATGTGGAATTAATCTAAAGAACACATTTATAAATTTAAATTAAATTTAAAGGCGCACGATCTCTTACTTTTCAAAAAGAAATCCATCATCTGTAACCTAGTAACGCCTCAAAATAAACAAACTGGACGAAGAAAAATAAAAAGAATCATGAGTAAGTTGATGGAGTCAATTTAATAAGCATCAGTAATTAAAAAAGAAGGAAAACACATCTCTCGTACATCGCAAAGCAACGTGACAAGTAGATTCAATTAATACGTTCCCCAATTAAAGTCGAGCGGCTAGGCAGGAATACAAAAACTAGACACACAACCTGCCTCAACACCACCGAAGAAGAAATGATAAAACTCGAGAGAAGAATGAGGATGTGGAGTAAAACACACATTCGAGATGTTTTTGCACGAGAATGACTCTATTACGCGTACAATTGTGTTGGAAATGTGCTTAAGATGCATCGATAAGACTGTTTCTTTACTATACAAGATAATAGTACCATGGTGTTCACCGTCTTCCCTTTTTACCTCCCGCTACCATAGGTAAGGAAGGTTTTAGGGCTAAAAATATCATATAGAGCTTTTGGTGAATAAGGACGTTTTAATGGCCCCAGAAACCGATTTTAACATTTTTACAATGATGTCTGCAGGTCAGTGGCGTACCCAGAGGGGGGGCGATCGCCCCCCCTAGACCTACATATTTTTTTATGTACACACACACACACACACACAAACAATTCTTCTTGTTCATGTTCTTATTTAAATTATCTTATTTTCTTGTTTAACGTTTCTTATATTTTTAATGTTAACCTTCCTACCTTAATATCTTAGAGTATCTTTGTGTTATAAAATATAAATATAAGAAAATAAGTACATAAAATTATTTAGTCGCCCCCTCTAGACCAAAATCCTGGGAACGCCACTGCTGCAGGTATGTATGTATGTATGTATGTATGTATGTATGTGTGTGTGTGTGTGTGTGTGTGTGTGTGTGTGTGTGTGTGTGTGTGTGTGTGTGTATGTGTGTCGTTTGTCAGTGTGGATCGTGTGGACACGATTACTCAAATACTATCAATCAGAAAATTTTGAAAATTTGTATACCCATTCTATAATAATATGGGAAGAGCTCATTAGTTTTTAGTCAATATCAGATAAACCGAAGTATCATTTGTTTGTGTGTGTGTGTGTGTGTGTGTATGGATGTTGGAACCACGGTTTCTCAAATACTGTAAGACTTAAAACATGTTTAATTGCGGTTTCCTGAATTTGACATTACTGAGAAAAACTGAATAGATTTTGGTATCATTTGGACAACCGGAAGTACTAGTTTCTTAAAAAAATATTAGATATTGTTTTTTGAAAATTAATGTTACTACAAATATTAAAGTATATGAAATTACGATACATTTAAAATTTTTATCATATCTTTTATAGAGTTAAAGATAGATAAATATAAATACATAAAATAATATTTTAATGAATCTCGCAGACCATGGAAACCAGTTGAAAAAATAAAGTGTTTTTAATTGACAGATGAATGTCAGTGTCAAAAACCAGATAGGTACATTACTGAAGACTCTTTCTGGGAAGTACATTTCATAGTTCTTATTTTAGATATACATATATCTTTCAGAAATACCGCCAATCTGATTAATGAATTGGAAGAATCTCTAATATTTAGAAGAATAAGAGGAAAGTTGTTCATAGAATATTATATTAAAAAATATATAAAGAAGTTATGTGTTTTGTGTGTACCAGAAATGTTAAATATGTACAATACTAAGGCTGTGTCCGATGTTGCACTTTTATCACCCTAATATCTAAATCCTAAATTTATATACCCTAAATAACTTCATTATTTAGGATTTTAGGAATGGGGTATTCCACCATAACAACAAAATTAAAAAAAAATTAATTTAACATAAAGTATGGCTCAATAAATAATAGTTAAAACAATGAAAACATTTTTTAAATAATTACTTTACGAGATATTTCACATTTGCTAAAAGGGAAAATTGACGTCATACAATTGTTATCTTTCTCTCGCAGCATACTTAGAGCAGTGTGTGTGAGAAAGACAAGTATAGAGGAAATGTGACGTTACACTGATTTTTCGAAAATAAAATACTCTGAAACTAGGAACTATTAAGATTTTTTAATACTATGAATTGCTTCAACACTGAATGAAGTTTTATTTAAAATAATAAAAAAAATTGAGTGGAATACCCCATTAGATTTTAGGATTTTGCAGGAGCACACTATGCCTTGAAGTCGACGTGCACTAATTAAACAAATCATGTTCGTTGCTATAATTTGTACAAAACGTCAAATTTACTGTCAAATAATAACTTCTTAGCTTCTATTTTATGAAATATAATATTAACATTTACTCTTAATCATCAAATTGAATCGAATTGTATAATTCATTTTTGTTATACTAAAATGCCGTAAAAACCAATGGATATCATTTATTTATGTGAAGAAAACCTAAATCCCAAAAACTAACTGCCAAAATGCGACTTCAGGCACAGTCTATAATAATTAAGTAGAGAAATTCGTAGAAAAACAGTTTTAGAATAACTGGAATGAATAGAAATCAATATTGATAAATCATCAGGAGCGTCCAATCAGTTACAAAAAAGCCAAATGTCGTACGATTTGACTTACAGGTGAATTAGTGAAATTTTTCATCATGAATTATAAATTAGAAAATGCCACATGAAATCTGAAATCAATAATTTTGTCATTATGCACTCGCTTAGACCAAAATTCCCTTCAATTCAAACAATAAAAATTACAGTCAGAGTAAACTTTAACATTACAAGGGCAATTTTTATCAAATTACAGTTTGAACTTTCAAATATGCTAAACAAAAATAAGAACAACAAGAAAATTGTTAGGATGGGGAATAATTCCTGTAATCAATTGCCAATAAAAAGAAGAGCAAAATTGCTTACTAAATTACTACTAAGATATAATATATAATATTACAGTTTCGTTTAAAAACAGAGTAATTTTGAAATTTCTAAAATAGAAACATGACAAATTTACTTATTTTATTTTGTGAGAAGGAAAAAAATAATCGACAATTGTGAAGTGAGATGTTATTATTTTTCTATTTTTCGCTTTTAGAATATAAAAACAAAAAAATCTGACGGGCAGCACATGACCTCCCGCCAATTTCATATTTAAAATAGCAGTGAGCTTTAAGTAAAGTATCACTTCCGGTTGACCGTTTGTAATAAAATCTAATTTGTTGTCCAATAAATATAAAAGTCTGTAATACGAAATTTTGGATTATGTTTTATTGTTTTTCGTCAAAAATCTGTTAGAGCTCCAAATTAAGTACTACATCCGATTTATCATATATGGTTAAAATCTAATATGTTGTTTCAAATTATATATGAGTTTTTAATACCAAATTTGAGAAGTTTTGGTTCATATTATTAATAGACTTTAAGGAAAAATCGTCACACACACATTCTTATAAATATCAGCATCAACTTCTAGGTGCTCTAAAACGCAATCTTTGTAAATTCTTCGCCGTACATGATCCATTTCGTACATGTGTAGTTATAAATTAATATTAATTTATAGTGCTGCAAAAATAGAAAAAAATTAAATCAGATCGTCCTAATATTTATGTATGATGGAAATCATATTATTTTTACAAACTTTAATTTATAGTATATATAGTATAGACACTTTCAGGTCATGTTGGGTACAATATTTTTTTTGCGATCCTGAAAAAAGAATAAAAAAGTATTATTTTATTTTTTACTGCGAGCAAATAAGAAATAAATAAACAACTGATCTCCATGGAAACCGGGCCCGGGATCGGTAAAGTACTTTCCGATCCCTTATAGACAACTTTCCGAGCCAGCTCAGCAAAGAAGGACTTTCCGGTCTAAATAGTGATCAGAAAGAGCTCATTTTCTGGGCGATAGCGAAAAAAATATTTTACCATTATATTCCCCTTAACACGGTTTCATTATTAATTTTAATGTGATTGCTTCCTGACAGTGATATTTGTTTAAATATGTCAAAATTGTTATTAAAATATTATGTTTTTGTTTGACGCATAGGCAAGACGATATATGAAAATATCTTATGTTATATATTCATATTTAAAGTTATTTAGAGTTATTTACTAAATGTTAATATCGTAGAATTGAAGATTGTACAATTATATTTAATTTTAATTAGGTAGTAAAATTTGCTAAAAAAATATATTCAATGAATTTTTTACAAGAAAAACTGTCAAAAGCTTGTATAAATTCCGGTTATCCGATATACACACACACATACACACACACATACACATACACACACACATACATACATACATACATACATACATACATACATACATACATACATACATACATACATACACACCCACAGACATCACTGTAAAAATGTTAAAATCGAATTCTGGGGATATCAAAACGTGTTTATTCACTAAAATCTCTATATCCAATTTTTAGCACGATCCCTATACCTCTCTTACCTAGGGTAGCGGGAGGTAAAAAGTCAAAACTAAGTTTCAATAATTTTGTAGTATCCATCATTAAAACAAACTGTAGCATCGTTGCACAGATAGCATCATCTTAGAAAATAGGTGAGAATTTTTTTCCTCACGCGTAAAAAACCAAGTCGCATCAAAGTGGATTCATCAGAGTAGGCTGCTAACTAGCTGTCGATTAAAATAAAAGAATGGCGCTTAATGACTTAGATACCATCGAAGAGATTTCTTCTGCAGATAATCTTCAACTGACAATAACGTCTTCAAGCCTGAAGTTCTTACTAAACGCACAATTAAGAACTTCTCTGACTTGTCGCAGTTGGCGTGGATAATTTCGATGATTTTTTGTCGAGTGTTTTGTTATCTTCTTGGATTGTTTCTCTTTTATGTTTCCATTTTGTTTTGTAAGTAATTGAGACATTTTAATTTGAAATATTTTTCTTTTGACTTTTTGGGAGATGGTGCTTTCTTTTCTGAATTAGTCATGCAGAATAGATATTAATAGATTTTCTTTTTGTATGAAATTGTGAAATTGATTAAAGTGAAACAAAAGTTTCGATTTTATGTAGTACATTGATTAAAACTGAACTTAAATCTAATTATTTTTGCAATTTTTTAAATCCTTTTTATCTTCCGTCACCTTTAGATAAGGGAGGTATAGTCTTTGGTAAAAAAATTCGGTGGTGAGTTTTTAATGAATAAGCACGTTTTAGGGTCCCTACAATACGAATTTACTATTTTTAAGATGATGTCTGTATGTGTGTGTGTGTGTCCGTGTGTGTGTGTGTGTCCGTGTGTGTGTGTATGTATGTCCGTGTGTGACAAATTTTTCTCTGACGATAACTCCAATACTACGATTCTAAAAATTATAATTCTTTCATATTCCTCTTCTGTACATCCATATGAAGAGTTGATTAGATTTTGGTCATAATTGATCCACCGGAAGTACCCTTATTTGAAGTTTTTAACAGTTTTTCTTAAAAAAATGCAGTTAAATATTGTTTTTTAACATTTTGTTATTATACATATTAAAGAAAATATTCTTCTCTATACAGCTTGATTATACATTTTCCTTCATATTCAATATATGTAGATTTAAAGCATTATTTATAAAGAAATTAATTTTCAAAAATTAGTCAGCTTTGCTATTTATCATGGAAACAGCTGATGCTGATATATTAAAAAAATTCTAATTGACAGATGTCAGTTGCAAGTGCAAAACCAAATATGGAAAGTGTAGAGAAGATGGAAGGACTGTATCGCAGAAGACTGAAAGGAAAGCCTGTGTCAAGAAGATGTGTTGGATAGGAATGATTGGAAGAAAAGAGGAAACAGCTACCTCTAATAAAATAGGGGAAGCTGAGGAATAAGAAGAAGTGTCAAGTGCATTTTACTTAATGTATGTTTATGTTATAATTTTGTTGGATTTATAGAATAGAAATAGTATGTGTTCGTGTTTGATTTTACATGATATTATATAGTATCTGTTCCAATGACCTTTTGGTATGGGATTTCTACAAAATACATCGAATTGACGGAAGGTTTTGTGCTGGCCACAACAGATTTTTTTAAATTTTATTTATGGGGTCCCGTGAGTGTCTAGTCGCGAACCTAGGGGAACCGGGTTCGATCCCGACTGACGCCAAATATTTCCAATTTTAAATGGCACAAAAGTGACCCCTGTGGTGCACTCTCCACGCCAGCTATGAGTGCCCGTGAGGTGACGCCTGGTAAGCGCCCACACGGTTAAATATATCGTCATCATTACCGATGTGTTGTAGATACTGGCACACCCAGAAATGGGTAATATGCCGTGATGATATATTATTATTATTTAATAATAACGTAATATACTGCGTTTTATTTTGAATTAAAAGGAAATTAAATATATTGGGTTTTAGACTGCTATTTTTCCTAAAATACATTAAAACTACTGTCGTACGGAGACTTTTTTGTATGACTGTATATACAGGGTGTCTCTTAAATAGGGGGACATGGCTTAACTACAGATTCCTGAGGCTAAAATAAGACGATTTAACCAAACTTGCTTCTACCGGAAAGTGTACCATTTAGCCAGAATTCTGCTTCAAAGTTCTTCGAAAAAAAGTTAATTTTGCTTGTAATAACAAAACGCTAAATACGATTTGGATGAAATTTGGTATGACAGTTCATATGGTTATAAGTCATCTTTTAAGGTGATACTTGTTATTATTAGTGAACCACTAGTGTATGAAACTTAGGTGTCCCAACATTAATTAGCCCGTAACTTTTTAATGGCCACGCCGATAACATAAAATTATTTTTCTTCAGAAAGATACATTCAATAGTAAACTTTTCTTTCTCTGTGTAATTTGTGATATCTGTTACGGTTCACACAGAAAACAATAAAATATGAGTGTCTGCACTGCTAAATTTTAAAAATAAATTTAATCTAGCAGTCTGTCCAAATGCCAAACATTTAATTTTTAATGACAGTAACGAGTTGTCAATCTTCACAACTTGTTTAGGAGTAAGCTGAGATATGTAATCATCTTATTTATAAGAATGGTAGTAAAATATTATTAGTCTGAACAAACGGATGTTACTAATTTTAGAATATTGCGAAGAAATTTTTTGACAACCCGTAAAACAATTGTTACTGTCATTAAAAATTACTTGTTTGACATTTGGAGAGACTGCTAGATTAAATTTATTTTAAAAATTTAACAGTGCAGACACTTATATTTTATTTTTTGTGTGTGAACCGTAACAGATATCACAAATTACACAGAGAGAGAAAAGTTTACCATTGAATGTATCTTTCTGTAGAAAAATAATTTCACGTTTTCGGCACTGCCATTAAAAAGTTACGGTCTAATTAATGTTGGGACACCTAAGTTTCATACACTAGTGGTTCACTAATAATAACAAGTACCACCTTAAAAGATGACTTATAACCATATAAACTGTCACACCAAATTTCATTCAAATCGAATAAAGCGTCCGATTATTATAAGCAAAATTAATTTTTTTTCGAAGAACTTTGGAGCAGAATTCTGGCTAAATGGTACACTTTCCGGTAGAAGCTAGTTTGGTTAAATCGTCTTATTTTAGCCTCAGGAATATGTGGTTAAGCCATGTCCCCCTATTTAAGAGACACCCTGTATATATGTATATGTGTGTGTGTGTGTGTGTGTGTGTTTTGGACACGAAATATAAATAATCTTTTCGACTTTTCTACCAAATACATATAATCGTTGTTTACCAGAATTTTTCTTGTATTACATAAAAATTTTCATCTATCATATCTCTATTTTGACTTCCTCTGGTTGACTGGTTCGGTTCGGCATTGGTAACTATAGCAACAAACATACATACAGTTAATCAACATCATCTAGATGAACTACATCAATCAGTAATTATGTTTGCATTTAGTTAGCTTGGCTAGGAGCGTGTGTGTGTGTGTGTGTGTGTGTGTGTGTGTGTGTGTATCCGTTATACATGGTTGGGTTTTACTTCTCAGCTCCAGCGCAGCTTCAGCTCGGCTGAACACAGCACACAGCATCAGTTGAACTGGACATACACTCACGTACAGATACACGTGGTTATAGCAGAGCTTTTTTATTACAAGCTAGTTAATTGAGGCGAGAATTAGTCTGATTGGGTTTTTATTTCGGTTATTAGCAACATTCAAAATGATTGCACACTGATTTGATTATATGCAATAGAAAGGTAGAAATGTATTTAGAAACTGGTACAAATCAAATGTATCAGGACTTTTTTATGAATGTATCTAAAAATGTAATTAATATATTTTCAATTGTTACTATTTCTGTGAATTATGTCGACTCGTTTAACTGATATTGTTTCGCAGGTGACAAAAAAAAAAAATAGACAAAAATATTGAAGAACATAAAATTCTCCTACTACACTTAAAATTTTTATTATATCTTGTATAGATTTAGAGATAATGACACTATAATATATAAATATTCTAATCGCAGACTCTAAGGCTAAGGCTAAGACAAGTAGTAATTATTATCTTTTAGTTATACCCGGCAAAATATAATCTTGCTTTACAAAATGCAAGGAACACGTATATTTTTACTTGGTTCCTTTCCCATTTTTAAAAGATGAATGCATAACTTTCGCCTACCAACTATTTCAAATTGGCAAACTTCTCTAATAATTTTTTCTATAGAATTTAGGTTCTTGTTTTCGGGAAATTATGGAAATTAATTATTTCTGGATTTCTGCGTGCTAATGACGTACATAGGTTAAACGCAACTAAAATGTGTTGAAGTTTTAGATTTTGTTATTGTACTTTATTTCACGTAAGAATAGCGTTGGTTTAGTTAGGGATATATAAATTCTACCCTTTGATTGGTCAGAATATAAACATATTTCACAGAAACGAAACAAATATCGCCTGTCAGGTGTCAAATAAAATCTACAGAATTAAGTGATGTTTAACCATATTTTGTTGCAATTTTAGATTTTGACATTTTTTTTTATTTATTATTGACAAAGCTTGGTTTTACAAATTTAAATTATTTATTCAATGCATGTAAAAACGGTCGGCTCTTAAGAGTAATCTACTATTTTCTTAAGTAAAATTAAGTATAGCCTACAAATTTCACTCCACTCGTGATTTATTTGTTAAATAAGTGACAGAAAGGATGCGTTCGCCGCTACCTCGGCTAGGACTTACTACCATGCACTAGTTCAGATTTTCGCCGCTAGACGTCATATTGCTCTATTTCACTAGCGAATATATTTAGAGATAATGACACTATAATTTATAGAGTAATCTAATCACAGAGGCTAAGGCACTAAGGAAACCAGTTGACAAATTCCAATGTTTATAACATAGTTTGTAAATGACACATGTCATTGTCAAATATCAATAGTTTTAGTGACATTCTGATAGCTTTTTCTGGGAAGTATATTTAATCTTTCTTATTGTTTTATTAATTAAATATTTGAAATTATAGGTAAAATTGTGGTAAAAAGCATATATCCATCAGACATATCGCCAATCTGGTTAATGAATTGGAAGAATCTCTGTCATTTAGAAACTTCCTCATACAATGAAAAATAGATATAATTAGAATTATATGTGTGCAGAAGACATGTTAAATACAATAAAAAACAATATTTGGGTAAAGTTCTGTAATATTTTGTTATAAAACGACGGTTCGAAAGCGAAGTGCAATACAATACTTATAATAGCCTAATATGGAAATGGCGAGAGGTCTTGTGCTGGCCACAACAGATTTTTTTATTAATATTCGTTATTCAGCATATACCGTGAGTATTTTTTAACGTGAAACATTGGGTTTGTCATATCCATGGTTACGACTTGATATTTGATTGACAGCAATGTATTTGCCCGTTCCATTTAAAATGAAACAGGGAACGAATCTGACAGAAGTATTATATTTAAATATTGTAAGAAATTTAGCGGAATCAGAAAACCACTCGAGAGCACTAAACATATTTCCGGCACAAGGCGCACACAGTATTTTTTCTACATCTAAATTTAATTTTTAGAAAACAGGTATAATTATTTAAACAACATTAACCTCTAATGACATCTTGTCAACATGACAGATAACCGTTGAATATTTCATTTTAAATGGAACGGGCAAATACATTGCTGTCAATCAACCATGGATATGACAAACCCAATGTTTCACGTTAAAAAATACTTACGGTACATTTGTATTTTTTTACTATTTTCCTATAATTCGATTGAGCTGGAATCCCCTATTCTACCCATCAAATTCTACTATTTTATTACCTATTTGACTGTATTTGTGAAGTATTACTGCAGCTTAAGTTTACTCACAGTATTTCCTAAATAGCAAATTGTATTAAATTTATTGCACCAATGGTATTTAATTTAAACTGATACCTTATATTGACCAAATTCAACTTCTAGTCTAGTTCAAATAAATGAATACCACATCATTGCTTTTCACAAAAGACAAGACCATCACCATTCGTATCCCTATAAAGACTTTCTATTGTGATTGAAATTCGCAACCCGTGTTGGCAATTAGATCTTGGCTTGAGCTTCTGTTTCCATTTCCAGTAGCCAAGCGTCAAGCCATGGCAAAGAGCGGACTCCTGGTGTTGCGTTGTGCCGGCTGAGTGGAACCGGAGACATCGATGCTCGGTCAGGGCGGCATTTGCGGTTAGCGTCGCTCCACTGCGCACACGCAATGAGGAAATGTCCTAGGAGAGAACCGCACTGCTGGGAACACAACTTGCTACTGTCAATCCCAAGCAAATCATTTTCAGTTGATGCTTGCACTATTAATTAATACTCTATTTGCACAAATTTTAAAGAAATTTTATATAAATTTAACATCTTCGCTGCCATGACGGACATCGTGATATTTCGTTGTGCGCCAAGGCGGGCACCGGTGTCCGCCAGTGTTTTTTTCACTTTACACCAAACTGACAAATTGTATTGGAAGAAGCATTGAATATGTGTCTGCTGTGGCGCTCTAGGATACTTTGACTATCTTGGTTTTTCGATATGTCTTATAGTGTCAGTTTTAGAAATATGTCTGCTATTTGTGTACGCTCTGGCGTACAGAAGTTAAATTAATGATTTTATTTTAAGAGGCCAAGCGGACACGGTAAAAAAATCAGGTATACATTAGTCAGTAAATCAGTATTATAAAAAGCAGTTTATGAAAAAAAAAAAAATATAAATCCTTTATTAATAACGTTACAATATTATACAAAATAAGTTATATTAAAAGGAGAGAAGGCATCTCCATAGCCATATTTACAATTTTTTTCGCACGTTCTGACATAATTTAGATATAACCCTAATGACAGATTATACTACTCTGATGAAAAGAAACTTACAGAATACAACAATTCAACATTATTGCGCATATTGTCTATACAAGTTTATTCGTGTCCGCTAAAGGTGTCTGCTGTGGCGCAGGAAAAAAGAAAAAATGTGTCCGCTCTGGCGCCTTGAGATCTAAAAGCCAGTATGTAATAATACTGCGCCAACAAAAACATTACAGAACTTTACCCAAATATTGTTTTTACTGTATTTAACATGTCTTCTGCACACATACAATTCTAATTATATCTATTTTTCATTGTATGAGGAAGTTCCTAAATATCGTAGATTCTTCCAATTCATTAACTAGATTGGCGGTATTTCTGATGGATATATGTATGCATTACAATTTGGGAATAAAAGGTTGATGTACCAGCGCGGTGATTTTGTATTTCGTCAAAAATTCCCTGCCGGACAGGATGTTTTGTTTCGGCGCATTGTGTTCATGGAGAATCCATCACATTTCAGCCCTTTTTCTCCTCACCCGTGTACAGCCGAAGCGCTAATCGTCTCCGATCTCTTTTTCTTCCTTCTCTAATCTTCTAAATTGTTTGAAAACTTGAGTACTAGATAGACCCTCATCACCAAAAATATTCTTCAACAATTCGTTCATTTCTGTGGCGGATTTTTTAAGTTTCACACAGAATTTCATATTGACACTAACATAATTCCGGCGGAGTACGAGAAAGTAGTTAACTTCAATCAAAGGTTACTGCCGAACGGTTTGCCTAATTTTAACAGTGGATGGAGGGAAGATGACAAATTAATATGACATAGCCTGCAATGTTGCCAAATTTACAGGGAAGCCGAAGAAAAATAAACCTCGTTATTTAATTGCCACACCTCGCAAATCTACCCTAAGTTTATTGCAATCAAATCACTACATCGTAGATATTTACAGAGCATTATATCGAATCCTTAATCCTTCATACTATTAACTATCCTCCCCTTCTCTCTACGCATTCGTCCACAATCTACATCATCCGCATACATTTTTCCACACCTTTTGCCAGTCACTGTCATCTGCCTGTTGTTTTGTACCGTCTGTTCGATCAGATATGTCATGTAGCAGCATCAAAATCACTGCATCGCATTGCATTGCATTGCATCGTAGTGGGCTCGGTTGGTTTGTACGGCTGGACAGAGTACAGTCTCTGATCGTACGATGTCCGTTGTTCATGTCCAGACTGGACACCCGATCCTATCGCCGCTGATTGCCATGCTGTGATGTTTGTTTTTCACACGGAAAAAACGCGGAGGATGGCGATAGATGGGAGGTCCGTACACGGGGAAATAATCAAAGGTATTGGGGATAGGAGCAATTGAAAATATTCTCAAATATGAATAAAAATTGAGAATAGGGTACTATAGAATAGACAAAATTTCAGGATATTAGACAAGAAAATGAAAAATTCGTAAATTAATAAGTATTAATAAAAAAATCTGTTGTGGCCTGCACAAGACCTCTTGCCATTTCCATATTAGGGTATATAAGTATTGTATTGCACTTCTTTTTCGAACCGTCGTTTTATAACAAAATATTACAGAACTTTACCCAAATATTGTTTTTAATTGTATTTAACATGTCTTCTGCACACATGTAATTCTAATTATATCTATTTTTCATTGTATAAGGCAGTTTCTAAATGTCAGAGATTGTTCCAATTCATTAACCAGATTGGCGGTATTTCTGATGGATATATGCATTTTACTGCAATTTTACCTATAATTTCAAATATTTAATTAATAAAACAATAAGAAAAGTTAAATATACTTCCCAGAAAAAGCTATCAGAATGTCACTAAAACTGTTGATATTTGACAATGACATGTGTCATGTTATAAACATTAGTGCCATAGCATCTGCGATTAGTGTACTCTATAAATTATACTTAGTGTCTTTATCTCTAAATCTATAAAGATATAATAAAATTTTTAAGTGTATTAGATGGAGAATTTTATGTTCTTCAATATTTGATAAAAAAAACTCCCAAAAAATTATATTTAGAAGAATTTCTCTAAGAAACTACTACTTCCGGTTGTTCAATTGTTACCAAAACCTTTTCAGCTCTTCCGAGGAATGTCAGATTGAGAAAACTGCAGTTAAATATTTTTTAAGTCTTATAGTTTTTGAGGAATCGTCCCTCCAACATCCAGCCATACACACATACATACACACATCACACGCACACACACAGACATCATTGTAAAAATGTTAAAATCGGATACTAGTGACTTTGAAACGTGCTTATTCAATGAAATCTGGATATGCGAATTTTAGCATGAATCCAATACCTCTCTTAGCCAGAGGTAAAAATCTGTTGTGGCCAGCACAATACCTCTCGCCATTTTCATATTAGGCTATATAAAGATTGTATTTAATATTTTTGGTACACATAAAAATTTCTAATTAATCTATTCTTTATTTTTCAATTCATTCTATGAACAAGTTTTCTCCTACTCTTCTAATTGTACGAGATTCTTCCAATTTATTGATGAGAATGGCGGTATTTCTGAAGGATATATGATGAAATATATGTATAGCAAGCGCGTGGTTAGTTGACACTGATGATACTGTATATACTTTGGCTTATAAATGAATCCCCTTTCTTTTTATACCAATGTAGATGTTGACGGAGTCTTTTCCTCGTTATAATAACAGCATATTATTTTACTATTACATTTCGACTTGTCCATGTCCGAATTTTAAGTTTTCCGCATTCAAGGATAGTGTCAACTTAACGTGCGGTAGCTATATCTTCAGTAATGTCTCTGTGTTTTTAACACTGACATTTATGTCAATTATAAACATTTTAATTTAATTTTTTAACTGGTTTCCATGGAGAGAAAGAGAGAGTCATTACCTTCTTTTCCTAGGAAAAGGCAGTGTCGAAGATCGTAGGGTATTTAGATTAGGAACGTTTGACGAATAAGTTTTGACAATTTTTCAGCAATGGTATCTATGATTACTCCTAAAATCGTATATTATTAAAAAATCATGCATTAATCGGTGTCATTAATGATTTTCTATAAATGAACAACCTACTTATAAACGTCAATTTTATGCACTATCGTAGATAAACCACTTTAACAAGGGTATTCAAAAACTTGCACATCGTTGGACAAAGTGAATTGTGAATTTTTACGTTATTAGTTGAAGTTTTGGTTAACTTTTTCCAATGATCAATTTGGTAACAGGAGCGTTTTGCCCCAATAAAATACAACTGAAAAAGCAGAAAATTATCTGAAGAAAGGATTTTAATTATATTACTAAGCTTTCTTTCGTTCAGTTTCAAGTATTGTTCGATCAGCAAGAACACCATCTCGTCCAAAACCACAATCGTATTTTGTTCCAATTTGTTCACAATCCGTCAGAAAATAGTCAGCGATCAACCAAGTGGATCCGGAGACACTGACGAATTCCTAGAAAACCAGCGCATTTTTTCCCAATCTGCACTTGACATTTCAAAATTTCACTGGAGTGAAACACAACGCGATCACAGTGTTTTGCCCGCCGAGCGGTGTCTTTTTCTTCTTGCTGCATTCTCGACAGTCACTCAAGGGCGATGCAATTAGTAATGCATTTAATTTAGAGCTATCACTCGCAAGTGAAAGAAATTGTTAAATTCACAGCTTTTTTATTTGTGTTAGAATGTCACTGCAATTGATTGTTCATTCGATATGAGAAATTACTTATTTTGTACAAGTAGATATCGTGTTATTCTGCACCAGTTTTTGCGCGTAGGAGACTTTCATATTTATTCTGCTAGAGTAAACGGTCTGTTCTAGCATTAAAAATGTCAACAATACAACAATTGACAGCTACTATACTTGTTGTAAAACAACCTCTCGCTAAGAGAGGTATTGGATTCATGGTAAAATTCGCATAGCCAGATTTTACTCAATAAGCACGATTTAAGGACCCTAGAATCCGATTATAATATTTTTAAAATGATGTCTGTGTGTGTGTGTGTGGATGTGTGTATGTGTGTATGTGGATGTGTGTATGTGTGTATGTGTGTGTGTGTATGTCTGGATGTTGTAGACACGATTCCTCAAAAACTATAAGTCTTAAAAAATATTTAACTGCAGTTTTCTCAATCTGATATACCTGGGAAGAGCTGAAAGGGTTTTGGTAACAATTGAACAACCGGAAGTAGTAGTTTCTTAGAAAAATTCTTCTAAATATAATTTTTCGGAGTTTTTTTTATTAAATATTGAAGAACATAAAATTCTCCATCTAATACACTTAAAATTTTTATTACACAATTTTAGTACACTAATCGCAGAGGCTAAGGCACTAAGGAAACCAGTGTGTGTGTGTGTGTGTGTGTGTGTGTGTGTGTGTGTGTGTGTGTGTGTGTGTGTGTGTGTGTGTGTGTGTGTGTATGTATGTGTGTGTGTGTGTGTGTATGGATGTTGGAGGGACGATTCCTTAAAAACTATAAGACTTAAGACCTGTTTAACTATGAATTCCTCAATCTGACATTCATGGCAAAAGCTGAAAAGGTTTTGGTAACAATTGGACAACCGAAAGTAGTGGTTTCTAAAAAAATTCTTCTAAAAATTATTTTTTGAAATTTTTTTTATTTCTAATATTGAAGAACATAAAATTCTACATATGATACATTTAAATTTTTTATTATATCTTTTATAAATTTAGAGATAAAGACGCTATAATATATAGAATATTGGGATGTATTAAGTCGAGTAGGCTAAAATACACTAAGGAAATCAGTTGACAAATTCAAATGTTTATAACATAATTTGTAAATGACAAATGTCAGTGTCAAAAATCAAAAGTTTTAGTTACATTCTGAAAGCTTTTTCTGGGAAGTACATTTAATCTTTCTTATTGTTTTATTGATTAAATATTTAAAATTATAGGTAACATGCATATATCCATTAGAAATACCGTCAATCTTGTTAATGTATTGGAAGAATCCTTGATAATTAGAACCTTCCTCATACAGTGAAAAATAGATATAATTAGAATTGTTAGTGTGCAGAAGACATGTTAAATGTTGTATTTGGGTAAAGTTCTGTAATTTTTTTATTATAAAACGACGGTTCTATAGCGAAGAGCAATACAATACTTTTACGCACATCAGTTTTAAAATTGTTTGTTTACATCGTAGTTACCATGGCGGAAACTGAAAGATTACACCCTGCGGGCGGTAAAGTAGCATATGCGGGCGGTAAAATACAGAAAGAGCCCGCTTACTGGTAAACAAAACATCAAAAATACAATTGGAAATATAATCAAGACTCTTATTTAAAAAAAATGATATTAGTTCCACTAAATTTTCACTAGATTTTATTAGAATTGCTTACGGAATTACTTCAGAAATTGACTCAAATCTCCAAGTTTGACATTTCAAAAAATATTCATATAACCAAATAGTTAGCAATGCAACGCATCGCCTTATTGTTTTGTGACATGGCCACCTGGCCACGTAATATTTTTATATAGCAACAAGCTTTAAATGTATTTAAAAAATAATTTAAAAACATTTCATTTGGTTGCAGTTGTGCGTAAAACGGTGTACATACCTCGGGCTGAAAGAAGTTTACATCTTTGGACGAATAAATTTCGTCCGCAGGCGTAAACCTTTTCTTTCGACCCTCTATATGTAAATAACTATTATAACATAAAATGGAAATTGTGAGAGATCTTGTGCTGGCCACAACAGATTTTTTTACTCAAATTTGTAAGTACTATATGCCCTTAAAATTTTTTACACTTATGTTGAAACACCCTGTATAGTATTCAATGATTGTCGCGTAGATTAAGGACTATAATCTGTATTATTACTAATAGATTATAATAAGTCCTTGATCCTTCGACTATTGATTCTTTAGTGATGAAGACGAATGACTTAAATTGGATTCGAATTTGAGTATATTATTCAATTACACCAACTATTTAACTACATATAAATAAATAAATAAATATATCATCACGGCATATTACCTATTTCTGGGTGTGCCAGTATCTACAACACATGTAGACATCGGTAATGATGACGATATATTTTACCGTGTGGGCGCTCACCAGGCGTCACCTCACGGGCACTCACAGCTGGTGTGCAGATTGTACCACAGGGGTCACTTTTGTGCCATTTAAAATTGGAAATATTTGGCGTCTGTCGGGATCGAACCTGGTTCCCCAGGTTCGCGACCAGACACTCTGGCACGCGGCCACGGGACCCCATTTAACTACATATGCCGCAACTATTTCCATACTCCTTTTTAATTATCGCCAACAGTTAACCCTTTGGAAAAATCCCGCATACTTTACGCATCATTAATCCGTAATGCAAAATACAAACGACTATCGTGCCCCGGCTCCTAGATTCCTGCTTCTAGATCAATCAAGCAATCTAGATGAGTCCGTGTAGATGTGGAGATAATGTGGCTAATCAAATATCGATTAGAGTGCGCGGTACAGGCGGTAGCAACACGGCGTAAACTTAATGCCCCGGCCAGCAGCCGTAAACGTAAGAGAAATGGTTTGTTTTGTATGTCCGGCAAGTGTGCTGTGGTTGTACAAGGATGACTGTTTTGTTTGTACTCAGATTCTTTCTTTTTTCACGGTTTCATGTGGGATAACTGTCAGAGAGGTAATGAGGGAGGATTCATGATTTTTGATAATGGGGTATTCCGACATTTTTTAAAAATATTTTTTTACATTAGTACAGACCAGTAGGACTCTGAATATCTAACTTTGAGTAAGAAAATGTATGCATCACATGAAATTTTTATCGCAATTCAAATTTTCTTATCATGGCGCGCTTATGACGTCAACGCGATGGTGACATCTGCAACGAACTTCAGCGCCTAAATCCACATGTTCATGACAGCCATTTCCTTGTTTACATATGATTTTAGTAGCAGCGTGTTTTCGGTGTTTGTCCTGTATTTGCTGGTAAATGCGGTAAATGAAGAATCTAACCTCAAAAAATCTGTTGTGGCCAGCACAAAACCTTCCGTCAATTCGATGTATTCTGTACAAATCCCATACCAAAAGGTCCTTGGAACAGATTCTATATAATATCATGTAAAATCAAACACGAACACATACTATTTCTATTCTATAAGTCCAATAAAATTATAACATAAACATACACTAAGTAAAATGCACTTGACACTTCTTCTTATTCTTCAGCTTCCCCTATTTTATTAGAGGTAGCTGTTTCCTCTTTTCTTCCAATCATTCCTGTCCAACACATCTTCTTGACACAGGCATTTCTTTCAGTCTTCTGCGATACAGTCCTTCCATCTTCTCTTTGGCCTTTCTCTGCGTGTCACTTGCGAGGAGCACTATGACATACCAATTTTGTGATCCTACACTTTCCATATTTGGTTTTGCACTTGCAACTGACATCTGTTAATTAGAATTTTTTTAATATATCAGCATCAGCTGTTTCCATGATAAATAGCAAAGCTAACTAATTTTTGAAAATTAATTTCTTTATAATGCTTTAAATCTACATCTATTGAATATGAAGGAAAATGAATAATCAAACTGTATAGAGAAGAATATTTTCTTTAATATGTATAATAACAAAATGTCAAAAAACAATATTTAACTGCGTTTTTTTAAAAAAAACTGTTAAAAACTTCAAATAAGAGTACTTCCGGTGGATCAATTATAACTAAAATCTAATCAACTCTTCATATGGTTGTACAGAAGAGGAATACAAAAGAATTATAATTTTTACAATTGTAGTATTGGAGTTATCGTCGCAGAAAAATTTGTCACACACGGATAGATACACACACACGGACATAGATACACACACACGGACACACACACACACACACACATACATACATCATCTTAAAAATAGTAAATTCGTATTGTAGGGATCCTAAAACGTGTGTGTGTGTGTGTGTGTGTGTGTGTGTGTGTGTGTGTGTGTGTGTGTGTGTGTTTGTGTATCCGTGTGTGTGTATGTGTGTGTGTGCCCGTGTGCGACAATTTTTTTTTCGACGATAACTCACACAATTCTAAATATAATAATTCTTTCGTATTCCTCTTCTTTAAGGCCTATTTATAATGAAGTAACGCAAGCGGTAACACAGTTGCAGTGAGGTGACGCAAAAGATAAATGTACGGTACAGCATATACCGTTTTATAATGAAACGCAACGCAGAGCCGCAGAAATAACGTAACGCAACGCAACGCCAAAGCTGACCAACTTTCATCTTTCTACCTTACTTTTGTACCTCTAGCCAATCAGAATTCAGTGTTTCAGTTTTACTATAAAAATCTGTATTATCGATATGTTCATAAACTGTTAAAATTACATAATAAATTCTACATTTTATGGTTAGACCTGTTAGATTTTCAAAGCTATACGAAGAATAATTATGGATGATATAAAATTAATCGAATTAATCGAAAATCACCGAGTCAGAAACAACATTGCCTCTGCTATGTCGTCGTCACTGTCCATTTCTATTCAAATTATTTTATACACTTATTTATGTCATGTGTCATAAAGACTATAAATAAAAGCGAGTTGAATTTCAACAATATATACAGAATTCTTCTGATTGGTTAGAAATGCTATCTTCGGCGTTATTATAAATCACATATTTTGTGTTTGCGTTACTGATTATGTTGTGTCGTTGCGTTGCGTTTCACGTTACATCATTATAAATAGGCCTTTAGAGTTATAGATGATTCCTTAACGTCTTGTCAAAAACATGGTTATAGAATATTTGACAGTTTGACATGAATTACAACCAAAACAACTCTATAGCCAGACTTGATACAGAGAGAGTTACAGAATAGGTAATTTTACTATTCTATAAGGTGTGATCTTATAGAGCTCTATAGCTTCCAGAGCGTATAGAGTTACAGTGTTATAGAGCAAAGTTACAGAAAATAGCACCATAAGGCACTAAGGAAACCAGTTGACAAATTCCAATGTTTACAAAATAGTTTGTAAATGACACATGTCAGTGTCAAAAATCAACAGTTTTCTTGGAAGTATATTTAATCTTTCTTATTGTTTTATTAATTAAATATTTGAAATTATAGGTAAAATTTTGGTAAAATGCATATATCCATCAGAAATACCGCCAATCTGGTTAATGAATTGGAAGAATCTCTGACATTTAGAAACTTCCTCATACAATGAAAAATAGATAAAATTAAAATTGTATGTGTGTTCAGAAGACATGTTAAATACAATAAAAAACAATATTTGGGTAAAGTTCTGTAATATTTTGTTATAAAACGACGTTTCGAAAGCGAAGTGCAATACAATACTTATATAGCCTAATATGAAAATGGCGAGAAGTCTTGTGCTGGCCACAACAGATTTTTACCTCTCGCCAAGAGAGGTATTGGAATCATACTAAAAATCGCATATCCAGATTTTAGTGGATATGCATGTTTTAAGGTCCCTATAATCCAATTTTAACATTTTTACGATGATGTCCGTGTATGTTGGAACCACGGTTTCTCAAATACTATAAGTTCTAAAAAATATTTAACTGCAGTTTTCTCAATCAGACATTCCTGGGAAGAGCTGATTAAATTTTGCTAACAATTGGACAATCGTAAGTATTAGTTTCTTTCAAAAAAATTCTAAATCAAATTTTTTTGGAAATTTTTGTTATAACAAATATTGAAGTACATAAAATAAAATTGTCCATCGAATACAATTAAATTTTTTTATTATATCTTGTATAGATTTAGAGATAAAGACATTATAATATATAGAAAAAATAATCGGATGTAATACATCACAGAGGATAACTTCACTAAGAAAACCAGTTGAAAAATTCAAATGTTTATAACATAGTTTGCAAATGACAGACGGCAGTGTCAAAAAGCAACAGTTTTAGTAACATTCTGATAGCTTTTTCTGGGAAGAATATTTAATCTATCTTATTGTTAAAATTATAGGTAAAATGCATATATCCATCAGAAATATCACAGTGCATTTATCTCTAAATCTAAAATACAAGATTTTAAAGTGTTTTAGATGAAGAATTTTATGTTCTTCAATATTTATAATAAAAATTTCCAAAAAAAAGATTTTTTTAAAGAAATTATTACTTCCGGTGGTCCAATTGTTACCAAAATCTAATCAGCTCTTCCCAGGAATGTCAGATTGAGGAAATTGCAGTTAAATAATTTTTAAGTCTTATAGTGTTTGAGAAACCGTGGTTCCAACATCCAAATTTTATAATCGGATTGTAGGTACCTTAAAATGTTGTCACATACATTTAATGACAATGTATGAATTTATAATAATGAGCCTGTTTCACATATTTTAAAAGTATTTTATATGAAAGTTTATATATAATATTTTTCAAGCAAAACCGTACAATCTATATAATAATAAAATAATATATCATCACGGCATATTACCCATTTCTGGGTGTGCCAGTATCTACAACACATGTAGACATCGGTAATGATGACGATATATTTTACCGTGTGAGCGCTTACCAGGCGTCACCTCACGGGCACTCATAGCTGGTGTGGAGAGTGCACCACAGGGGTCACTTTTGTGCCATTTAAAATTGGAAATATTTGGCGTCTGTCGGGATCGAACCCGGTTCCCTCAGGTTCGCGACCAGACACTCAGGCACGCTGCCACGGGTCCCGTACAATCTAATTCCAAAAATCCAAAATAATCACCAGATTTAGGGCATTTAAATTTAAGATTTAGGGTGATAACGCCTTAGAAGCCATATAAAAATTCCTGCAACATCCCTATTCCTGCGAATTGATCCTAACGCCGGTCCTGCTAGTCCTGCGGCAAGTTCTAACAACTTCCTGCCGGCCCGATCACCTATTCTAATATCTAACAATCAGCGCAGAGCACACGCACACGACTACTGGTACTATCCAAGCAAAAGGAACAACAAACAACCGATCCCGCTCGGCCAAATAAGAAACCAACAACACCAACTACAGTACGAGAGGAGTACTCCGACTCGGAGTCGGAGCTGTACAGTAGTAACATCGACGTAGGAGGCGGCCACTAGTGTAGCTACATCACGTTGCCTTAGGTCAAGGCAAGACGAGATGTTATAGTGAAAATGAATAGGTAAGATTTACGTCATAACCCTGAAAAAATCTTATGAAATGAAATATAACGCAGAAATTTATTATTTTGTTAATATGTTGGCCAGCACAAGACCTCTCGCCATTTCCATATTAGGCTACATAATTATTGTACATATTTAACATTTCTGGTACACACAAAAACATATATTTTTTATATATTTCTATATTTTTTAATTCATTCTATAAACAAGTTTCCTCTTATTCTTTTAATGTACGACATTTTTCGTATTCACTGATAAGATTGGCGGTATATCTGAAGGGCCTATGTAATATACAATCTAGAATTATAAATATTTAATTAATAATAAAAAATCTGATGTGGCCAACACAAAACCTCCCGCTATTTAATTTTTATTAATTAAAATACATACCTACGTATTTATTAATACTGCAGACTGTTCCATTGCATATAACTATTGCTTTATTTACTATTTTCTTTTTAAAATGTCACTATTATTAATTTGAAGTGATTCGTTTTTTGACAGTAACTTCATTTTTATTAATTTAAATACATACCTACATATTTACTAATGCTGCAAACTATTTAAGTTCCTTTGCATATAACATATAACTATTGCTGTATTTACGATTTTCATTATTATTTAATGTCATGCACTATTATTAATTTGAAGTGATTCGTTTTTTGACAATGGCGTTTACCTGTCAGTTACATTCATTTGAAAGATAAACTGTGTAACAAAGGAATTTTGTTTATTTTAGGCTTCGGGATTAAAAAAAGAAAAATGAGTTTTAAATTTATCTGTAAAATATATAGAAAAATCTCTGGTGGCTAGCACAAGACCTCTCGCGATTTCCATATTGGGCTATATAAGTAATTATTGTATTGCACTTCGCTATCGAACCGTCGTTTTATAACAAAATATTACAGAACTTTACTCAAATATTGTTTTTTATTGTATTTAACATGTCTTCTGCACACATATAATTCTAATTATATCTATTTTTCATTGTATGAGGAAGTTTCTAAATGACAGAGATTCTTCCAATTCATTAACCAGATTGGCGGTATTTCTGATGGATATATGCATTTTACAACAATTTTACCTATAATTTCAAATATTTAATTAATAAAACAATAAGAAAAATTAAATATACTTCCTAGAAAAAGCTATCAGAATGTCACTAAAACTGTTGATATTTGACAATGACATGTGTCATGTTATAAACATTGGAATTTGTCAACTGGTTTCCTTAGTGTCTTAGCCTCTGCGATTAGTGTACTCTATAAATTATAGTGTCTTTATCTCTAAATCTATGCAAGATATAATAAAAAAAGTGTATTAGATGGAGAATTTTATGTTTTTCAATATTTAATAAAAAAAACTCCCAAAAAATTATATTTAGAAGAATTTTTCTAAGAAACTACTACTTCCGGTTGTTCAATTGTTATCAAAACCTTTTCAGCTCTTCCCAGGAATGTCAGATTGAGGAAACTGCAGTTAAATATTTTTTAAGTCTTATAGTTTTTGAGGAATCGTGTCTACAACATCCAGACATACACACACACATACACACATAAACACATACACACATACACACATCCACACACACACAGACATCGTTTTAAAAATGTTATAATCGGATTGTAGGGACCTTAAATCGTGCTTATTCAATAAAATCTGGATATGCGAATTTTAGCATGAATCCAATACCTCTCTTAGCGAGAGGTAAAAATAAAAATGTATTTGTTTGAAAGAGTGACTAATCGTCGATTTTAAATTTGTTATTAAATTAGTATCACGTTAGCTTAGGTCAAGGCTGCCTTGATCTATAATCATGTTTAGCTAGCAGTCAAGTTTATTTGGACGAGATTTCTACCAGCCAAGTTTGAAGTTGTTTTCTTTTTACTCCAACGGTGAGAAATTATGTAGTTTGTGCTAATAATTGCGGTGAGAGGAACTAGAACGATTCGTTTTTTATTTTTACTTGATCGACAACTTGGAATTTTTAATTTTAACAGGTGGATTTTTTGTTATGCTAATTGAAAAAGACTTAGTTTCTTTTTAATTATTGCATTGGAACTTTGACTGACGTTTCCTAATAAAAAGTTGAAGCCATTGAACGGGAATCGAATTAAGAATTAACAGTTTTCTTCCACATATTGAAGAAAGTTATAAGAAGATGAAGATGAATCACTTTTACCTAATTTGGGTGTGGCGCATACGATAACTATGCACAGTAGCTCCTTTCTATTATAATTATAACTACATGTATTGTGTTTTTTGATAAAGACGAGTCAAAATATCTACAGGGTGTTGAAAAATAAATGTCTCAAATTATGAGGGCATGTAGTACTAAGCAAAATGAGTAAAAAAAGTTTAATCAACATGGGTCCGATCTTCAATTGTTTTCGAGAAAGAGGCCATTTTGTATTAGAATCGAAGAAAAACAGACTAAGATAGTTGTCGAACAAAATTTTGTCTATGCCAGTAAATAGACTATAAAAAACAATAACATTATATGAAACATTTTTTTCACTTTCTAATGGTTACGAAGTTATTTGAAAACTAAATATTGGCCAAGGGCCCCACAACAATTATTCGATTTTTTGTGAAAAACAAAAACACATCTAAGATTACCTCTGAAAGGTAAACAAAATGCCTCATTTAATCAAAGTCGATTCTTTTTTTATTTTGATTGAAGAAAAAGCACACATTAGCACCAGAATAAATAACAAGGTTTTCACGAATAGCTACCACAGAATATAATATTTTCAAAGAAATATGTATTTACGTCAAAAGTAACTTTCGTCCACGACGGTTTTCATCGTTCTTATTATCATTATTCAAGTCGAAGTAGGATCCATGCGAATAATCAACTGCATCCTGCTAATATTTAGCAGAAAGGCCATTATTAATAATATTTGATTGACGTAATAATCTGTCACATGTCAAATATTAGGAAATAACAACGTGAAAACAACCATAAATACATAGTTTTAGCAGTCGTTGTGATAAAGACTGTCAAAAGACGTAATAATTGTTGACGGTAACCACCTTCAGTACTGAGAATACCAAATTTGATTTTAACAATATTTACAGTACATAACAACCATAAAGACCATAACGACAACACAAATATTGAGTTCTGAATAGACCCCTATATTATAATTTTGAAGACAAACAGCATGTAATCCAAAACTAACCTACAAATTCAGTTGATATGTCACTGTAGTCATTGCACCAAGTTACGACATATGTTACTATTTGCAATCCTACTTTCTTTAAAATAAAATTATGCTTAACTTGTTATTTTGTTTATACGAGTACTTTTACTGTACAGAAAGCAAAGAGTATTGTTAAAAGTTAGTAAGAATCTCAAAATTGTACTTAAGAAACACGGAATAGCTTTAATAATATGAAATGAAAATGCGCTTCACTAAGAACTTTGTACATTATGATTTGATTTAGGGTTTCGCGCCAAACGTGAATCTTCACCTCACTAATGTGGTCTATATGGAAAAGAAAAAGAAAATATATCAATTGATAATAACATCAACATGAAGTTGGTCTATATATAATCTATCGATATATTTATTTGAATTCTTATACATCAAAACTAAGATTAATAATTCCCATCAAGTATTCAACGTCTTATCTTCAGTTATACTTCAATCAAATGAATGTATTTACGTCTAGATTATTAAAGTCGTCTTGTAATTTCTCTAAGCATCTGTTGCTATACTCGGAGACGTGAATAAGAACGTGCCAATCACACTGAAGTTGCTCACGCGGTAAATTATTTACTTTAGGTTAAACATAACGATTTCTAGACGCGTGGACAACATACCATCTCTACTACCAACATAAACATGAGAAATTGCACTAGCACTACAAGAAATACAACAAATATTGGCGGAGATAAGAGTGTTAGAAACAGGTGCCATTAAGTTAAAGGAAGATATTTATATGAATAACACAAATCTATATCTTAAGGGATTAGAATTGTTTCCATGAAAACAGATCTGAGACGAGGTGTGGAAATTAAATAACAAGATTGATCTTAGAACATTGACAATGTATAAAATTACACAAAACAAATATTGTACTCTCCTCCCCGAACCCTACACCGCCCGATGCGAATATTCCATTGTTGGAAGCAATGCCTGCAGGCCTTTTTTCTTAAGAGCTCTCAATCTGTCAATCCTTCCAGTGCCTGGGCCTGGTGAGGTTTTCCGTGTTGAGTCAAATTAAGCCGCAGGCTCCACTCCTGGTGGTGCCCTTCCGTCAATTCCTTTAAGTTTCAGCTTTGCATTGTTCTTAAGCTCTGCCACTTTTTCTATAACTACATCTCGGCCCCGAATTGGTATCTTTTAACGCAGAATTACAATTTGGGAATAAAAGCAAGTCACATGGCACTAGGTCAAGTGAGTACCTACGGCTGATTCACCAACACAGTGATTTTGTATTTCGTCAAAAATGTCTTGCCGGACAGGGCACGTTGTGTTCATGGAGAATCCATCTCATTTCAGCCCTATTTCTTCTCATCCGTGTATGAAGGGTTATTAAAACCTTCTTGTAATATGCTTGGTTAACGAAATGCCCCTCAGGCACCCATCCATGTGAACAATCACTCGCATCTCTTTTCTTCCTTCTTTAAATCTTCTAAACTGCTCGAAAACTTAAGTACTAGATAGACCCTCATCACCATAAACATTCTTCAACAATTCGTACATTTCTGTAGCGGATTTTTTAAGTTACACACAGAATTTCATATTGACATTAACATAATTCCGACGGAGTACGAGAAAGTAGTTAACTTCAATCAAAGGCTACTGCCGAACGGTTTGCCTAATTTTAACAGTGGATGGAGGGAAGATGACAAATTAATATAACATAGCCTGCAATGTTGCCAAATTTACAGGAAAGCCGCAAAAAAATTAAAATTATTATTTAACTGTAACAATACTTAATATTTGTTGTCATATTGATGGTGATGAGTAGTCCGAGATTCTAACCTTACTCGCAGCGCCTCTACAATATGGTGTATCACATAACATTCTAAAACTAACAGGAAAATCTTATGTAGCCAGCGCATGACCTCCCGTCATTTCTATGTTTAAAATAGCAATGAGCTTTAAGTAAAGTATCACTTCCGGTTAACCATTTTGTAAACAAAACCAAATTGTTGTTCTAATAAATAGAAATTAAGTACAACTTCAGGTTTATCATGTATAGTCAAAATCTAATATGTTGCTTCAAATTATATAGGTACCAAATTTGAGAAGTTTTAGGCTGTGTCCGATGTCGCATTTTGACATTTAGATTTTAGGATTTAGGTCTTCTTCACATAAATACAACTCCGACTGGTACAGTAATGATATCCATTGGTTTGTATGGCAACACTTTAGAACAACAAAAATGAATTATACAATTCGATTCAATTTGATGCTTGAGAGTAAATATTAATATTATATTTCATAAAATAGAAGCTAAGAAGCTATTATTTGACAGTAAATTTGACGTTTTGCATAAATTATAGCAACGAACAAAATTTGTTTAATTAGTGCGCGTCAACTTCAAGGCATAGTGTGCTCTTACAAAACCCTAAAAATTAATTCCTAAAATCATAAATAATCACAAGATTTAGGGCATATAAATTTATGTTTTAGATATTAGGGTGATAAAAGTGCAACATCAGACACACGCTAAGAGATTATAATTTTATATATTTTTTCAAAAAAATCTGTTGATATATCAAAATTAATAAACTAAAATATTAAATTCAATTTTTTTTTTTAATTTTTCAATGTGAGATGTCAGTTTTAAACCATAGACACAACTATTCTGCGTTCCAACACAAAGCAGTTCTGGATTAGTCCAAAACCAGTACTTAATTAACGCATGCATAGTAAATAGTTCATGAACCGTAAAATGAACGTTCCGTAAACTGTATGTTGGAACAAACCTTAAGCTAGATTTATAGTTTACATAACATAACATAACATAGCATAGCATAACATAGTGAAAATATGAAAACACATAAGACCGTATGGCATTTTATAGTTTTATAACATAGCATAACATAACATAGCATAACATAAGAAATGACCATATTTTATTTCGTTATGTTATGTTATGGTGTTCGGGAATATTCGGCTCAATTCGGCTCTTTTGGAAGAGCAGCGAAATCTTGGAGCGTTGGAGCGCTCGCATCTGCTTGTTGTTTACAAACAAATTGTGAGGTTAGTTTTTGTTTCTGATGAGATATTTACGTTAAATAAATAGTTAAATTATTGTGCAGAGTTCATAATAATAATAATGCACAAGATAATGCAACAGCTACTATCGTCATCAGCCATTTTTATCTAAACAAATCACGTTTTTGCGAAAAGTTCTAAAATTTAACGTGTACAAAGAATGACAAAATGAAATGTGAAAACAGTAATGAATATAGTAATAATACTACATTATGAACATTTTTCAGAACAATTCTTCTTTTACTCGTGCTATGTCTTATGCTTACGTTTCGTACAATATTAGTTTTTGTAATGTATGTTCCTTCAATTCAATTTTATTCGCAAATACCACATTTCGTTTCTTTACCACTGCTATTAATTATTAATTATTATTATTATTATTAATTTTTATGTATCTATATTTATATTTTCTTTGGGGGAGTTGAAAACCAGCTTTAGCTGAATCTTACCCCATTTGTACTTTTATGGTGCAACAAAGTCTATTATTATTATTATTATTATTATTATTATTATTATAAAATCTAAAAAAAATCTTATGTTATGCTATGTTTTGTTATGTTATGTAAACTATAAATCCGGCTTTATGCCAATAAAAAGACTAACTTCATGTTGATGTTATTATCAGCTATAATATCCCGAGGACATTGATAATTACGAAATAATTTTACGACAGTTACCGAAAGCTCGTTGCTTGGTAACAGGCGTACTTTCTATATTCATATTGACAAAGAAAATAAAAGTTTTTTGAGAAAGTAATATTGTAGGAATAGACTTGTGCTTAAATTTTTGTAATGATAATAAAAGTATCCCCTTCACGTTACACGATTGGTCGGGGGTTAAATAGTCGTGTTGGATGTTGTGAAGGTCGTTTGCACGCACACGCAGAGATAAGATAATTAGAGCCGGTTGTTCTTGTTCTCGGGCTCCAGCTAAAGCAAAGCAAAGCAACGCAATCGATTTAATTACGGTGTGCAGTTTTAGTGGCGCGTAAATTATCTATGAAATATCGTGCCAGCTGTGCGGCGCAGCGAGGACGTGGACGGGAGCGGGGTCGCAGATACCCCACGCCGACGCCCATGGATGGGATGGCGCCCGACAGCTTAAATTAGATTGACGAGGATGCAAGACCGAGAGGATATTTTTGAAGAGTAAATGCGTGTAATGAGGAAGGTGGATGAAAGATGACTTAAGTGTAATATTATAAGCGCTTTAACTATTCTTCTACCTAATTTGGAGTAGGCTATGAACATAGAAACGTATGTCTCATTATTATTCAATGAGGTCATGCACGACTTTTTTATAATTTTAATCGATAGAGTAGTGAAAAATAATAGACCCGTATTTTTTATTTTTCCTCAAATCGATCTTTAATCATGAAAAAATTGTAATTGAAAATGACATTCTTTAAAATGCGGCTGAAGACCCCCGCTTCGTCCCTTGTCCAATGACGTCACAGAGTAAGAAGCACGACCATTTTGATTTTCACATTGTCTTAAACGTCAAAGTGACATTTAAAGATAACCTAAAATTTATGAAAGTAAACATGTCGATAGAACGTTGTTTCGTGCCAAAATAAGGAATAAAATAATATTCTGGAATATATTCAATGTCTCATATGCGTTTATAACCTCCTACCGTCTAATTCAAAGATTCAAAAGTGAAAGAAACATCTGATGTAACGTAGATAATTTCACGCCAAATGAAAATTATATTTATAAAAATAAATAGAACGATATTATATTAATATAAAATAGCATATTTAGATATGTATTCCTCAATTTATAGTTTATATATATTTTTCTTTTAGAAATTATGTGTCCATATAAAATGTCTGTTTGAAATGAGTCTGAACTTCGTTCGTAACGTTGTGACGACAAAAAATATAAATAAAAAATAATTTAATCATACTGATCGATGAATTAGACTATCCTTTTTCGATTTAAACAGAAAAAGGTACAATTATTTTTTTTTGCATGACCTCATTCAAAAGAGAAGTTGTCAAAATTGATCGTGAAATGTAATTTTAAGGAGAAAATATAATAAAGAATATTGCCATTCACTGTTTCCTAATTTATTTATATTTCTGAAATAACGATTCAAGAAACGAAACTTTGATTTCTTTAGATAACATTTTTGACAATATCTCGTGTCAAATTGCCTTTTAAATAAATATTTTCAAATTGACTTATGTTTTTTTTTGGTCATAGCCTACTTCAAATTAAGATTTTTTAACACACTATCGGACCTAATTTTTTACAACTGGTTAAAAAATTTATCTAATAGATAATGATTTGCCATATAAAAATCCAATATTTTGTTACGTGTCAATATACTTAAATAAATAAATATATCATCAAGGCATATTACCCATTTCTGGGTGTACCATTATCTACAACGCATGTAGACATCGGTAATGATGACGATATATTTTACCGTGTGGGCGCTTACCAGGCGTCACGTCACGGGCACTCATAGCTGGTGTGGAGAGTGAACCACAGGGGTCACTTTAGTGCCATTTAAAATTGGAAATATTTGGCGTCTGTCGGGATCGAACCTGGTTCCCCCAGGGTCGCGACCAGACACTCAGGCACTATTAATTACAATATTTGAATTTAGAATAGGAGTAGTCTTACTAAAACTATTAGCTCCTAACTCTGACTATCACGAATCGCTTATAAATGAAGCATAGACTCGGGTCAGAATTCCATCTGTTCTTCGCAATTTTTATTCGCAATGTATTACGTAGGCAGTACGCCTACAGTTTAGAATAATCCTAGAGCTTATAGTGGGTTTAGATTCATTACGATACTTGCTCATGTTCTTCATTAGTTGACAAGAATTCACTAATAATTTCTTTAATAGCGTGTTAGAAAAAACCCAATTCGGAGTAGGCTATGAACAGAGAAATGTATGTCTGATCGACATTCAATTCAAAAGTCAAGTTGTCAAAATTAATCGTGAAATGTAATTTTAAATTTATTTCTATTTTTAAAATAAGGATTCAAGAAGAAAAGCTTTTTTTACCTTTCGCTAAGAGAGGTATTGGAATCATGGAAAAATCACATACACAGATTTTAATGAATAAGCACGTTTCAAGGTCACTAGAATCCGATTTTAACATTTTTACAATGATGTCTCTCTCTCTCTCTCTGTGTGTGTGTGTTTGTGTGTGTGTGTGTGTGTGTGTGTATAGCTGGATGTTGGACGGACGATTCCTCAAAAACTATAAGACATAAGACCTGTTCAACTATGAATTCCTCAATCTGACATTCCTGGGAAGAGCTGAAAAGGTTTTGGTAACAATTGAACAACCGGAAGTAGTAGTTTTTAAAAGAAATTCTTCCAAATATTAATTTTTGAAAATTTTTGATAATAATTTTGAAGAACAAAATTCTACACCTGATACATTTAAATTTTTTATTATATCTTCTATAAATTTGGAGATAAAGACGCTATAATATATAGAATATCGGGATATAACAAGTCGAGTAGGCGAAACTACACTAAGGAAACCAGTTGACAAAGTCAAATGTTTATAACATAATTTGTAAATGACAGATTTCAGTGTCAAAAACCAATAGTTTTAATGACATTTTGTTAGCTTTTTCTGGGAAGTACATTTAATCTTTCTTATTTTTTTATTAATTAAATATTTGAAATTATAGGTAATATGCATACATATATCCATCAGAAATACCGCCAATCTGATTAATGAATTGGAAGAATCTGTGACATTTAGGAACTTCCTCACACAATGAAAAATAGATATAATTAGAATTATATGTGTGCAGAAGACATGTTAAATACAATAAAAAACAGTATTTGGGCAAAGTTCTGTATTTTTTTGTTATAAAATGACGGTTTGAAAGGGAAGTGCAATTCAATATTTATATAGCGTAAAATGAAAATGGCGAGAGGTCTTGTGCTGGCCACAACAGATTTTTAAAATAAGGATTTATAATAAAAGCTTTTATTTCTTTAGATAACCTTTTCGACAATATCTCGTGTCAAATTGACATTTAATTAAATACTTCCAAATTGACATACGTTTCTTTTTTCATAGCCTACTCCGAACTGGTTTTTTTTTAACACTATAGATATTATTAAAAATTATAACATTGTTACTATTAAAAAATTTACATTATAATGTTACTTTATGTATACATATTAAGCAACAGACTCTATCTCCTTCTTTTTTATATGGTACGATCTTCATTGCCAATTTACGTACCTCCTCTCGGTAGCTTTCATGTGCACTCGATATGATGATGATGAAAAAGAAAATCCGCGAATGTAACATAAATTAGAAGAAGGAAATGTTATTACGGTGTAATTACCGCGGACATGAGCAAGGGCGCGCGTGTTTCAGGGGCAGGGGGTAACCGGACCACGCTTAATAAAGCAATAAATACTAGCGATACCAGCAAAAGCCGCAGTAACTGCTCCGTAACACGAGGATGACGCTTGCATCTGCCTTGCTCGAAAAGACATCACATCGTCAAGGATTTTACAAAATGTTGTTTCTTATGTCGTCAATTTACGATGGCAAAGTGAAAATTTATCTTAGGAAAAAGAAAAATACACTATTATTATTTACCGTATGACAATACATTATAAATATATACAAGGTGTGGCAATTAAATAACAAGATTGTTCTTAGAACATTGACAATGTATAAAATTACACAAAACAAATATTGCCACCTTCAATGTACTCTCCTCCCCGAACCCTACACCGCCCGATGCGAATATTCCATTGTTGGAAGCAATGCCTGCAGGCCTTTTTGTTAGGTTGTTCAAAAGCTCTGCTGCTTTTTCTATAACTACATCTCGGCCCCAAATTTGGTGCCTTTTAACGCAGAATTACAATTTGGAAATGAAAGCAAGTAACATCTAGGTCAAGTGAGTTGATGTACCAACACGGTGATTTTGTATTTTGGCAAAAATGTCTTACCGGACAGGGCGTTTTGTTTCGGCGCGTTGTCTTCATGGAGAATCCATCACATTTCAGCCCTTTTTCTTCTCACCCGTGCATGAAGGGTTATCAAAACCTTATTGTAATATGCTTGGTTAACGAAAAGCCCCTCAGGCATCCAATCCATGTGAACAATCACTCGGATTTCGGAAAAAAACAATGTTAGTGCACGGCGGAGGCGCTAATCGTCTCCGATCTCTTTTCTTCCGTCTTTAAATCTTCTAAACTGTTCGAAAACTTGAGTACTAGATAGATCCTGATCACCATAAACATTCTTCAACAATTCGTACATTTTTGTTGCGGATTTTTTGTTTCACACACATAATTTCATATTGACACTAACATAATTCTGGCGGAGTACGAGAAAATAGTTGACTTCAATCAAAGGCTACTGCCGAACGGTTTGCCTAATTATCTTGAAATTTTAACAATGGATGTAGGGAAGATGGCAAATTAATATGACATTGCCACTTTATGCTGCGTGATTAAATATCCAGTGAGAGGTTATATGTTTGCCACATCAGATTTTTACCTCCCGCTACCCGCTAAGGTAAGGGAGGTATAGGAATCGTGCTAAAAATCACATATCGAGATTTTAGTAAATGACCACTTTTTAAGGTCCCTAGAAAACCAATTTTAACATTTTCATGATGATGTCTGTATGTGTGTATGTGTGTGTGTATGTATGTGTATATATATATATATATATATATATATGTGTGTGTGTGTATGTATGTGTGTGTGTGTGTGTGTGTGTGTGTGTATGTGTATGGATTTTGTCTTCGCTCTAACTCAAATACTATCATTCAGAAAATTCTGAAACCTTGTATTCATACCCTATTCTAATATGAATAGAAGCTATTAGATTTTGGTGTAAATGGGATAACCGGAAATGGCACTTTACCTGAAGCTCATAATGGTTTTTCTTCAAAAAATACCATTAAATGCCATGTTTCGCATTTTATGTCTTATAAAAATTAAAGATTATTGAATTTTCTACAGGAATACATTAATACTTTTTCTATATATTTTACAGATAAATTTAAAAATAATTTTTACCTCCCGCTACCCTTGGTAAGGGAGGTATAGGGATCGTGCTAAAATCTCATATCGAGATTTTAGTAAATGACCACGTTTTAAGGTCCCTAGAATCCATTTTTAACATTTTCACGATGATGTCTGTATGTGTATATGTGTGTGTGTGTGTGTGTGTGTGTGTGTGTATGTGTGTATGTGTGTATGTGTACGAATTTTGTTTGCACTCTAACTCAAATACTAGCATTTAGAAAATTCTGAAACTTTGTATTTTTACCCTATTCTAATATGAAAAGAAGCCATTAGATTTTGGTGTAAATCGGATAAACGGAAATCGTACTTTACTTGAAACTCATAATGGTTTTTCTTCAAAAAATACCATTAAATGCCATTTTTTCGCATTTTATGTCTTATAAAAATTAAAGATTATTGAATTTTCTACAGGAATATATTAATACTTTTTCTATATATTTTACAGATAAATTTAAAAATAATTTTTTTTATTAGTCGCGAAGCCTAAGATAAAAACTATTCCTTTGTTACACAGTTCATTTTTCAAATGAATGTAACTGACAGTAAATGTCACTGTCAAAAAACTAATCACTTCAAATTAATAATAGTGACATTTTAAAAGAAAATAGTAAATAAAGCAATAGTTTTCTGCAATGGAACAGTTTGCAGCGTTATTAAATAAGTAGGTACCTATGTATTTAAATTAATAAAAATTAAATAGCGGGAGGTTTTATGTTGGCCACATCAGATTTTTTTGTTAGACTTCAAAAACTTAATCTTCATGACACAGCTAGCGTTTTTCAGAATATCACTTCACGGGTATTTATAGCTATTTCGGAGAGTGAACCAAAACTGCTAAATTTTGTTCTAGTATGAAACTATCGGCATCTATTTGAACGTGGTCGATTTGTTTGTTCGCCACCAAGCATCACTAGTAGCAACTACCTACCATCGCAGTAGCCATGGAACGAAACAAATTAATATCTATAAAGTAACGCTTGAGCGGTCCGGGAAACAAAAAACCATCGATTTCTCGTGAAATAATCGCGCAGCGCTCGCGAACAAAACAACCACCACGGCGCTGACTTGACTTGCGATGGGTTTTTGTTCTCTTTGCCCGTCTTGATTTCTTCTGTTTCTACGTGTATCTGTCAAGTAGGCCATACCGGCGTTATTTATACGGTTGCAACGTAAATGAACTTGTACGCTGTCGTAATTGGTAGCTGGATGGTTTATAATCGACGCGTTTTTGTCTTTTCAGAGATCAGCCAGCTTCTTCAACCGGACGGACAGCGGTTTATCATTTTAAGATATAGGTTTAATTTATTGCGAACTAATAAGATTAACAATAATTGTAAGAAATTGTAATTAATGTCTTACAAATGTTCTCAAACATAAATTATTCAGTTTTTGTAGGAGGTAAGATTTAAGATAGCAAACCTCCTGACATACATTTTGAAAGAAGGCAACAAATAGACATAAATTAATTATTAAATTTATTCAATTCCTTATTAATATCGATAGTCATGATGGCATTTAAGCAAAAAACAAACAAATGTTCGACATTTTATCTGTCAGAATTCATTATACTTACTATCAAATAATGAACTGAAGATTTATACACTGTTGCCAATTCCATTGCTTATATTGAAAATGCAAAGTTATGAAGAAGCGGCAACACAGCAGGGTAAGGGACAGGGTGGGGACAAGAGAAAAAAATCTGCATTAGTCCATATTTATTTGACGTTATCAAAACTGTGGCCAGAACATTACCTTCTGTCAATTCTACGTATTTTGAGTATAAATCCCATACCAAAAGTTCCTTGGAAAATATTCTATATATCCAGTAAAATTGTAACACGAACATATCATATATACCTCGTCCAGATTTCATTTGAACAAATGACTTTTAAATCCTCTGTGTTAATCCTAATCTTTGCTACTGTGAATATTTTTTCGTTTCACGCAAATATAGTTTCTTCTCAAAGTACATTATATGTCTATGAAAGTTAAAAATTGCTTGTAACTATTTAAAAGGGGAAAAGTTTTATTGGGGTTTCAGAGAACCATAGTTGACCTGTAAAATTCTTATCCAAGATGTTATGCTTGCTTTAACAATGAACGCTCATTACTGAATTGAGCAACTGGTAGTGCCAAAATGTAAATATGCACGAGGTACAGGATTGTATTGAGTTATACCCCAATACCCCAATAAAACTTTTCCCCTTTTAAATAGTTACAAGCAATTTTCATCTTTCATAGACATACAATGTATTTTGAGAAGAAACTATATTTGTGTGAAATGTAAAAATATTCACAGTATCAAAGATTAGGATTAACACAGAGGATTTAAAAGTCATTTATTCAAATGAAATCTGGACGAGGTATACTATTTTTTACAAATTCCATACGGAAAGATCATTGGGAAATATTCTATAAATCCAATAAAATTATCACATGAATATACATTATGTATACTCATATATAAATTTATAAATACTTCGTTCTCGAGCTATTTAGATTCAAAGTTTTTCTCAAAACTGCCCATTTTTGGGTTATTACCCAAAAATGGGTCGAGTTATGAACTTGGTGACATCATCATTCGATTCTACGGACAAAAATGCGTGAGTATAGCAATTTTCATAATTTTTGTCCAAACAAAAATTCTGAAAATTGGTATACTTATGTAATTTTGCCCGAAGTATCGAATGGTGATGTCGCTAAGTTTATATCTCGGCCCATTTTTGGGTCATTACCCAAAAATGTGGGGTATATTGACTTTTGGAGCAATAATTCAAAAATGGGTAGAGATATAAACTTGGTAGTTATATTATTTGATTGTAAAGAGAATGTTACGTAAGTATACGCATTTTTAGAGTATTTATATGAGTATACATAATATATATTCATGTGATAATTTTATTGGATTGGATACTACAATTCTAAAAATTATAATTCTTTCGTATTCCTCTTCTTTACATCCATATGAAGAGCTGATTAGATTTGGTTATAATTGATTCACCGGAAGTACCCTTATTTGAAGTTTTTAACAGTTTTTCTTCAAAAACCGTAGTTAAATATTATTTTTCGACATTTTGTGATTATCAATATGAAAGAATATCTTATTCTCCATACGGTTTGATTACACAGTTTCGTTCATATTCAATAGATATAGAGTTATAGAGACATTAATGCCCATTTGCTCCAACAAGGTTTAAATTTTAGGCTAGGCTTGTCAATTGTCAATTTAAGCCGAGTTTAATATTTAAGTTTTGTTGGTGCAACCGGCCATAAGAGAGATTAACTTTCAAAAATTAGTCAGCTTTGCTAAAATTATGGAAACAGCAGATATTCAAAAAAAATTAATTGACAGATGTCAGTGTCAAATGCAAAACCAAAATTGAAACTATAGGGTCAGAAAGTTATGTGTGAATGTGATAGAGTATCCCTCCAAAGAGAAGAAGATGGAATGACTGTGTAGCAGAAGATTTGAGAGAGGAAGAATTGTGTGAAGAAGATGCGTTGGACAGGAATGATTAAAAGAGAAGAGTAAGAAACAGCGAGCCCTAATAAAATAGGGAAAGGAACTTTCGGTATAGAATTTGTAAAAATAGTGTGTTCGTGTTACAATTTTACAGGATATACGTAATCTTTTTCAAGGAACTTTTGGTATGGGATATATACAAAATACATCGAATTGACGGAAGGTTTTGTGCTGGCCACAACAGATTTTTTATTTCATCCCTGCAACACTTGAGGCGCTGCAAACTGCGTATTTTATATTAATATATAGTTGATAAGTCTGATAGTGTAGATGGCATCTATAAAATCCTATGAACTCCTGCTGTATCTTAGAGGAAAAGAAGCCTAATTACATCTTAAAATGCGTTCTTACTAACAAACAATTAGAGTCTTGCAATTCCTTGACTTCCTGCTTTATAATGGTGCGTTCGGGTGTTATTATAGTCCCTGGCGACTTCCGTATTGTAAATGGGCATGAATAATTTGTATGAAAAGTAAATGACGTGGAATTATCCTGGTGGAAAAATCCTCGGCCATTACCAGCCGACGACCAGAGACTGCGTGTATACCTATAGAGTAGTAATCACAGTAGCACCATTCTTACTATCCACATCCACGACTAGTTACAATTGATGAGGACGAAATTGAAGGATTAGACTGGCGAAGGACAATGCGAGGATTATGATTAGACGGAGGTAAATAATTTCAGAAGGATAATGGGAGGAAGATAGTTTTGTTGCAAGCAAAATGATTAAGCCTTTGATTCGTGTACAGATTCAAACGTATGGTTTTAATTAACTATTTACGAGGGGTGTCTGAAAAAATTGCGGAGCGCCATCTTCAAATCAATAGCAGAACTAAAATATTTTGTTACTGATACAGATTCATCTTTCATATGTATCACCGTAAATTGTTAAGTCGACCTGTCAATTAGTATTTAATTATAAGCCAATTGAAATTTACGTTTCATTGTGAATTTGAAAAATGGATAATTTAAAGAATCGTACAGTGATTGAATACCTTGTTAAAAAAGGTTTAAAGCCAACTGAAATTCATACCGAAATCCGAAATGTGTAGGGGGACTCTGCTCCTTCAAAAACAATGGTTTGTAAATGGGCGTTCGAGTTTAAACGAGTGAGATTGCTGCGACCGTATGCATCTCAAAAGAACGTGTAAATTATATTTTGAATGATGAATTAAATATGAAAAAGATTTGTGCCGGATGGGTGCCGCATTTGTTAAATAAGGATCAAAAACTCATTCGTATGCGAATTTCTCAAGAGTGTTTGGATCGTTTGCAAAAGAATAAACAAGATTTTATTCGTCAATTTGTTACAATGGACGAAACATGGATATACCATTATACACCTGAGATGAAGGAACAGTCCAAACAATGGACTGAAGCCGGTTGTCCAGCGATAAAGAAGGCAGGTCACGCGTCGATTTTTTGGGATGCAATGGGTATTTTAATGATTGATTACTTGGAAAAAGGTAGAACTATCAACGGTGAATATTATTCAAGCCTTCTGAGCCAATTGGATAGAAAAATTCGTGAGAAGCGGCCCGGTTTGAACAAAAAGAAAGTCATCTTTCACCAGGACAACGTTCCTGCCCACAAAAGTGTTATTGCAACGTCAAAAATCAACGATTTAAAGTACGATTTGCTGAAGCAACTACCTTATTCTCCGAATTTAACACCTTCTGACTTCTACCTATTTCCTAAACTTAAGACATTCCTTGCTGGTAAGCGTTTTTCGTCCAATTTTGCAGAGCTCCCGGAAAGTCAGATCAAAGAAGGAATTGAACTTTTGGAAAATCGTTGGTACAAATGCATTGAGGTCCAGGGAGATTATGCTGAATAATAAAGTCATTTTCGAACATAAAAAATGTTTTTAAAAATGGCATGGTTTGTTTGTAAGCGAATTTTTCATTGTGACGTCAAAATCACAACCATTATTTTTAGAAACAACCCATAACCACTATTACAATGGGGTCATGCCACATTTTCTGTTTTATTTTTTTCCTGGAAGTCTACCGGTCACAGAGTGTATGTAAATAATATTTTCACGCCATTTGTGTGCATTGTTTTGTAGATATAATTTTTTAAAAATAGGGGTCAATTTCAAATCTCAATGAGGTCACGTGAGCGCATACGTCTTGTATCTGAACGATTCCAGTTCACCCTGACGGACAAAATGTAAATTAAGATTGATTATAAATAGTTTTTTTGGGTTTTTTTAATAAATTGTTTCCACAATTTGGAACTGCACAGTTCTTTTTCACCATGTTTTATCATTATTATCATTATAAATATACAATTATTGCACTTTTATGTATTAAATTATAATATCAAGCACACAAACCTGCAATTAAAAATAATATTTCTCTAATGAAATAAATAAATCTTTATGACACAAAAAAGATTGAATAGAGCGCACTTTTCCTCTGACAGCTTTATAAATATTTGGTTAGTTTACTCTGATCTTACGTTTAAGTTCGCGTTTGAAGTTTGTGACATTGTGACCTTCATTTACTTGTGACTAGTGTCGTTGAGTAGCCGATACATGACGTCACAGAAAATCGTAGCGCGAATATCTTTTAAGTAAATTACGAATGAAAAGTATTATATTTTGGGATGTTTTATGTTGCAATATAGATAATAAGTGTCATAGATTCTATTTTTATAAAAATATTAGCAACATTTTTTTTGGCATGACCCCATCTTCTACCCACTTCTTCTGGGCTACCGGCAATGAGTAATACCTCTGCATCCTGCGTGGCTTGCAGAGTCACATTAGTCATTGCAGGACCGTTTGGCGTTCGCTAACGCTGCTCGACCGCTATGCAGCGAGTGTGACCCTGACTAGCTCTAGCTAGGCCTAGGCCACTTCAGGGACGTTTTCTTGTTGCTCTTGCTCTTGCAACGGCCGATGAGCCAACTCGAGCGGAACACAAATGCGAACAAGAAGAAGAGGATGAAAGATGAAAGATGGAAAATTAAACAATCATAATAGGGAGGTTGACTATTAAGAACTATTGGTAGAGCTAAAATCAAGGGGTTGAAGAATAGGGTAGGATGTCTCAAGATATATGTACATTTGTACCTGCGCCCTTCCCAGCAGAAGGCAGTTTAAATCCATTAGAGAGGCAAAGAGTACTGGGACGTACGAGGGGAGTTTTTTATGTTATCTACCTAGCTATGAAAACAATATGCTATCGCGACAATTTTCTTATGTCAAGTTACTGTGACATTTTCATGTCTACAAAGACACAATTAAGAACTTGAAAGCGGCTATACGCGAAAAAAACCCACAATTAAGCTTAGAAAATGCTGTTTCTGCACAACAACCATAGGCGTAATTCGGGGGTGGCAAGGGGTGGCAGTTGCCACCCCAGAATTGTCGAGCCCAATATTTTGCCACCCCAGAATTTTTAAGTAAAAGTCTCAATAATTTACGAATACCTAATTGAAAAATACAAGTCTACAACAGGGATTTTTTTATCTTTATCGATTCTCCATTAATCACGCTTATAGGTTAGCTCAGATTGATAACATATGTTTTGAAAACTTGTAAATTATAAACTTAGATAGAAATAATCTGAAAATGCTTCAGAAACTAACAAATTTAAAGGCAGTTTTTAAAAAAATTCCCCGGACCCCCCTTTCACCACGAGCCTGGGGGGGGGGGGGTATTCCATATACCCAGACCCCCCGGTACCCCGGTAGGTCTTGCCACCCCAGTTAGAAAGGTGAAATGACGCCCATGACAACAACTGCATGGTGCATAAAGCACGAATTGTTCAAGTAGTATAGTCAATGAATGCGGCTTTGACGAATTACAACATCCACCTTACAGTCCTGACCACGTCCGACTATTATTTCTTTCCAAAACTCAAAAAAACAATTGAGAGATAGTCGCTTTTTATCGAATGATGACTTGGAAAACGTAGTGGAGTCGTATTTTGCAGAATTACCAAAAGATTTTTTTTGCAGGCGTAGCTTTATTAGAAAAACGTTGGAATAAGTGTGTTAGTGTTAACGGTTCTTACGTTGAAAAATAAAATTTTATTTGTTCTCTAACTCTTTGTTTTCATAGCTAGGTAGATAACATAAAAAACTCCCCTCGTATTTATTTATTTTTTATTTTTTTGAAGTAATCAAATATTAATTTTCATGAAGTCAATTTTGCGACATTTTTATTGTTTAGTTGTTATAAAAAATTATTTAGTAACATTATTTTGACGAGTAGGTAAAGCTAACAATTATTTCAAAAAATGCATTTATATATAAATTTGAGATTCTTTGTTCTCACACATTTTATGCTGTTATTACTACTAAACACTTAAAGAAGTAATAATACAAAATACATGTTTACGCTACTTTTACAAAAACGGGAAGCCATCTATACTAAATACGTCATTAGTCGTACGTTTTCTTTGAAAAGAGAGTTAAACAGTTAATATTAATCAGTGGTAAATTATAATCATATTCCGAAAATATATTTCCTTGAAAATAATCATCCTTCTGGTCAAATCCCCGACAAAATATCCAGCTGTGAAGGGTCGGACCGCTACTTCACAAGTAATGGAATGTGCATACAACTTGAGGCAGCCTATACTAGGATGTATTTAATAGTTACAAGAAGAGTTTATAAAGAAATCTACCTAGCTATGAAACAAAAGACGAACGATAACAATTATTTCTTGTAATAAATATATTTAAAAATATGAATGTTTGTGTATGCGAACCTATTCAGTAATTTGGAATCAGAGGTTTATTTAAAAAAAAAAATTGTATAAAATTAATGGGTAATTAACTGCAGCAAAATAAAAATATCTGATGTGGTCAACACAATACCTCCCGCTTTTTATTTTTTTTATTAATTCAAATACATCTACATATTTACTAATCCTGCAAACTATATTAAGTTCCTTTCCATATATCTATTACTTGACATGATCCATTTCGTTAATGTCTAGTTGTAAACTAATATTTGACAATTTGATAACACGTGCTTATTTACAGCTATTTGGTTTTTAATGCTGCAAACATATCAAATTTATATCGGATTATTCTGTACATCTAATATTTATTTAAGATGGAAAATATATTACTTTTACTAACCTTAATTTCATTAGACTTAATACAATCTTTTTAACACGGTTTCATTATCAATTTTAATGTAATTGCTTTTTGACAGTGATATTTGTTTAAATATGATAAAATTATTATTAAAGTATTGTTTTTGTTTGACGCATAGGCAAGATGGTGTACAAAAATACATTATTTTATAATTTAATATTTAAAGTTATTTTAAGTTAATTACTAAATGCTATTATCGTAGAATTGAAGATTAAACCATTATATCCAATTTTTATTAGTAAAAGTTGCTATAAAATTATATTCAATGAGTTTTTTACAAGAAAAACTGTTAAAAGCATGTATAAATGATACTTCCGGTTATCCGATATACACTAAAATCTAATGAGCACTTCCCACATTAAATGGTTATAGAAAATGTCAAATTTTTCTGATTGATTTGAGTAATCGTGTCCACAGGATCCACACACACACATACGCACACACATACATACCCTCAGACAGCATAATAAAAATGATAAATCGGATTCTGGGGACATCAAAACGTGCTTATTCACTAAAATCTCTATACGTGATTTTTAGCACGATCCCTATACCTCCCTAATGTAGCGGGAGGTAAAAAACATTATACAGAGTGTCTCTTAAATAGGGGGACATGGCTTAACCACAGATTCCTAAGGCTAAAATAAGACTGTTTAACCAAACTTGCTTCTACCGGAAACTGTACCATTTAGCCAGAATCCTGCTTCAAAATTATTGAGGCTAAAATAAGACTATTTAACCAAACTTGCTTCTACCGGAAACTGTACTATTTAGCCAGAATTCTGCTTCAAAATTTAAACAGAGAGAGAAAAGTTTGCTATTAAATATATCTTTCTGAAAAAAAATAATATTACGTTATCGGCGTGGCCATTAAAAAGTTACGGTCTAATCAATGTTGGGACACCTAAGTTTCATATACTAGTGGTTCACTAATAATAATAAGTATCATCTTAAAAGATGACTTCTAACCATACGAACTGTCATACCAAATTTAATCCAAATCGAATAAAGCATTCTGTTATTATAAGCAAAATTAATTTTTTTTCGAAGAACTTTGAAGCAGAATTCTGGCTAAATGGTACACTTTCCGGTATAGAAGCAAATTTAGTTAAATTGTCTTATTTTAGCCTCAGGAATCTGTGGTTAAGCCATATCCCCCTATTTAAGAGACACCCTGTAGAGTATGATAGTTTATTTCTTTATTACCTTATCTCTCGGCATAAACTAAAACCAGAAGCACCTATCACTGTATAAACATTACACAAATAAAGAAAATAAAGCAAATACATTCTGCTGTTCTATTTTTATATGCTGCCGATGAAAAATTCATGCATCACTGTTTAAAACCAAATATTATTTTTTCTTTTTCTTAAATTGCAAAGCATATCTTGATTTTTATGAAACGCGTTGTGTACAAAGAGATTAAAAACTGTGCAACACATGCAATCTATTTACATACGTCATTTGAATAGCGGGGAAATTTGTTTTTATTTCCCTATATGCAAATGGTCACACTGCAAACTAATATTTCTTTTTAATAACTGAAAAACAGGGCTACTCATCATCCAATATGTTAATGACTGTGTTCAAATATTCAAATTAAATCATATCTTGGAAAAACAACAGCTTTTGTTTGGCAAAAACGCTTGTTTCCAAAGCCCGCTGTATTGGTTAACATCCATTAGTTTTTGTTTTCGATCAAATGCGATGTTTATTCAGGAATATTTTCATTGTTTTATTTTATGCAAAGTAAAAAAGATGTTGATATAATATGAAATTAATTACTCTTCGAAAAAATATTTATTATAGTGCAAGATACTTTTTATTAACTACTTATATTCAATTTTTATTAATGACGTGCATTGGCTGCTTGAATGATTTGGGTATACCCATCGACCTTTAAACTAATGGACCAAGTGTTTCCTATTCTTTTATTGTTAGAATAATGCTCCAACATAAAAGGATAGAAATATATATTCTGTCCTTCGACAATACGGAAGTTCTCAGTTAAAGTATACTGCGCATGCGTTCGTACTCATTGTACATCTTTTTCAGCCATATGTAAACCTCTATACATCGCTCTCTATCACTAAATAGTTGTCAATCTATTTGACGTTTCGTGACTGTTTGTGTATTATTTTACTTTTTTGGAGAACATTTACAATTATTTCTGTCAACATATACGAATATGTGTTGTGAGGTGCATATGCGACAAAATAATGGGGAAACGGTGTATTTTGTGCAGTCAGCAGTACGTACGCCGTTTAGCTGTGTCATTTCATATGTAAGTTCTTATTAATTATTACTTGCTCCCTATAATATAATATGTGTATACAATATATTGTATTAAAAATATATATTGAAAGTAATTATGCACAAAAAAATTAAATATGTACTCTTAGCGATTATGCACCAATTATAACAAGTTAGGGACAAATCAAATTTTTATTTTGCCGTGTTTTCTTAACTTCCGTATTGTTGAAGGATAGAGATACTATGTCTGCACCGTTATGGCGGGACAAGCGTTTTGCTCGTACGCTGCGTCTATTAGTTTAAAGGTCGATGGGTATACCTCTCTTAGCGAAAGGTAAAAAATATTACTATGATCATGTTCAACCGAGTGTTCAACATATTAGCACAGAATACATTTATACAGAAGCGACACTCCTTGCCGGCACCATTGTTGTTGCGATTTTACGTTTATGACCTTGAACTTTAAATTTGTTGGCAAATTTACGCGCGAAATTTAAATTGTTTTAAATGGTAAAAGAAAAATTAGAACATAAAAGTACTAAGATTTTAATTTTAATAACGAATTAAAAAGAAATCAGATAAAATAATCACATAATTATATTTTTATTAAACAAATACCTGAATTTTACAAATTTATTACAATGCAGAATTTTCTATATCTTTGATGTGGGAAACAAACGTCAGACTCGATGAATATGTCCCATATATCCTTCTTCATCAAATCTTCTCTTCCACAAGCCTTGAGCCACATTTTACACCTATATTTATTAAATGAATATACATTTTACATGATATGGTAGTTGTTTTACATAACGTACATTTCTGGATCTTTCGGAAACAAAAAAACTTACATTTCCCTTTCTCCATTTTTTAAATCTATTTATACAGTCCTTATATGAACAAACAAGTCCTCCCGATTCTACTTTCTTAATTTTATCCATTTAATTAGAAACTAACACCACTTCCAAAATTCACAAACAGTTCACAAAATGACATATGTCAAAAGTGAGAAGACGTGTTTGGTTTGCTTGAATTAGCCATAACCCTAAAATACATGGGCGTGACAAGCTGAGACAACAGCTCTTTCAGAATACGTGAAATATAATGTTTTTCCTTAAGATAATAATTTTTCCTATCGTTTGTTGAAAAAATAACATATTTTTTTTTATTAGAAATCAATTATTAGCTCTGTTCGATGAGAAGTGCTTGAAGTGTAGAGCAGAATAGTGCAGTGCAGTGTAGTGTACACTAGTACAGTCTAATTCTTGTGGTTTCATAAAACACACTAGTGTATATTTGGGCAAGTTTGCTCAGCTGTGAGTAATCAAGCCAAGCATAGCCAAAGGTGTAAAAGGTTAGGTTGTTTATAAACACAGTCATATCATAAAGCTGCAAAAAAGTGACTGCAGAAATGTCTGTTTTAAAGAGTATAGTGAACTAATAAACGATTCTGACGAAGATCAATCATCACTTGATTCTTCATCAGATTCAGACAGATATATTAATTAATTCTTTATATAGCAAAAAAAAATTTTAGGTTAAATAAACAGATGTGTAGATAGGATAGAATTAAAATGTCTACCGAAAAACATTTAGCTACCCCCACTCCTAGTCTGCACTTTCTACACTACCTAGCGAGTCAGGTCAGAAAAGTGAGCACTAGTTCTTAAAATTTTTGTCATCGAACAACCCTGCCAGAAGCTGCCCGTTTCTCATAAAACATGTTAGTGCAAGAAAGTTAACACTAGGGCGGCCTAGTACATGTCATCGAACAAAGCTTGTGTTTCTCAATATACTTTTATTATTGACCCCTAACGGAAAATGTTCACGTCGAGATAATGAAAAGAACAAAGAATAGTAAGATACGAAGATATGCCGAAACAATCCGATTTTATCCGATTAGCCCTTTAAATTTGTTGGCATACTCTTTCTCTCTCTAATTTTCGTTTCTCTCTCTGACTGTCGCTTCTGTATAGATGTTTATTCTGTGATATTAGTATGACTCTAACAGTTTTTATATAGAATTAGGTAACCAAACCTATGTATGCTTCTATGCGCAATGCGCATTCCTTGATTTCATCCTAGATTTCGTTTTTGTGATGTGAAAAAGTGCCGGTGTCCTGGACAGGACGTAGATGGCAGCTACAGCGCTGTACGGGTCCGCTAATTACACTCCTCGCTAATGAGTGATCATGCGTGCTGCTCTCGATTTGCATTAATTAGATTTGCAATTAATTGTGACCGCAATAAACCGATGCGGAGCGCAGAGCAGATCACAAGAACCAGATACACCAGAAACAAGGATGACTTACTATGTCAATACACGCACTAAATTAATTATTCGATTTAATTTGTTTAAACAAATATCGCATACTTGCATGAAAGTCGTTTATCTTTAAGAAAATTTACTAGGGCTGTGTCCGATGTTGCACTTTTATCACCCTAATATCTAAATCCTAAATTTATATGCCCTAAATCGAGTGATTATTTAGGATTTTAGGAATTAGATTTTAGGGGTTTGCAGGAGCACACCATGCCCTGAAGTTGACGCGCACTAATTAAACAAATCATGTTCGTTGCTATAATTTGTACAAAACGTCAAATTTACTGTCAAAGAATAGCTTCTTAGCTTCTATTTTATGAAATATAATATTAACATTTACTCTCAAGCATTAAATTGAAACGAGGGGCGAATCACTTTTTCAATTTTGTACAAAAGATTGTAGAATCATTGGATTGTAAGACGATTGTAATGATTGTACGCAAGAATGTACAATATAGAGAACTGAGATACGAAGCCGGTCAAATCTGTAAATAGTGAACAAAATCGCATCGAAATCTCCCTCTTTTATGTATAATTTTATATTAATCAACATTAACAGAAATGGCTGTGTTTTGTCAGTTTTTTTTTTTTACAATTTTGACCATAATACGCCCATAAATGGTGTTTCATTATATGAGAAAAATGCATAAGGGAATATGTTTTTTTTTTACAATTTTTATATTTGCGAAATTATTATCTTTAATTGTTTTTCAATTAATCAATTATTACAACAACCATTGACTTTAACCTATGAATTTAATATTATTATAAGTTATACATCGTTGATACAAACAACGCAAGATGCGTCTGCTTGCGTCATTGGATAGTTAAAAAATCTCTTTTCAATGGTGGAACTTTCATGCTGTCCATATACAACTAAAACTTTGACATCATATCTCTAAATCCAGCATCGCCATTCAAATGAATACAAAAAAGTGCCATAAAAATGTGCAAATTGTAATCTAATATTATTCAAAAATCGAAGAAATTTGCAAAAATAAAAAATTGCAAAAATTTACATTTCCCCTATATCTAGTGACCTATGTATTTTTGATCAAATAACAAAATTGCCTCCTAATAGGGCAACTTTTGTATAATTTAATCAACTTCGTATCTCTTAAAAGCTCTCGAGATCACCATGTTGGACAAGTTACCCTAGACATTCTGTATACAGTATTTAAATTTATATTAACAGTGAATTGATCTTCAACGAAATAATTTAATATAGCACTTATAAAACACACTTTGTGAAATAGTAATTTCTTATCTTTTGTATAGTTAAATCTGAGTTAAAACAAAAATACTAGGGAAAATAGTGTGTTCAGCTCAATAAGACAAATATTATCCTAAGGTATATACTACTGTACATGATTGTAATGATGACTGTAGCTGATTGTAGCGTGATTGCATATGATTATAGGGATTGTAACTGATTGTAACGTGATTAAAAGGATTGTAAATGACTGTAGTGAATGTAGACTGCGATTGTAAAGAATGTATCTTTGATTGTAAGCGATTTGTACAATGATTGTAGGAGTGATTCACCCCTCGAATTGAAACGAATTCCATAATTCATTTTTGTTATTCTAAAGTGTTTCCATACAAACCAATGGATGTCTTTAGTGTGCCAGTCGGAGTTGTATTTATGTTAAAAACTACAGTTGTCAAATTGACAGATAAATGTCAGTGGAAAAAATCAACAGTTTTAGAGATATTCTGAAAGATTTTTTTAAAAATGCATATAGAAGAAGAAGAATCTCTAACATTTAGGAACTTCCTCATACAATGAAAAATAGATATAATTAGAATTATATGTGTCCAGAAAACATGTTAAATACAATAAAAAACAATATTTGGGTAAAGTTTTGTAATTTTTTTGTTATAAAACGACGGTTCGATAGCAAAGTGCAATACAATACTTATATACCTTAATATGGAAATGGCGAGAGGTCTTGTGCTGGCCACAACAGATTTTTTCTTTTTGATTAGTACTTAAAGTAGCAGTTATTTACTCATTAACTGATTAAATTGTATAAATATTTGTTTTTACTTTTAGGAAAATCAAATACGTTCCTTATCACTTCCAACAAAAATCATCACCTCTCTTCAATTACAAATGATTAAACCCCACCAAAAACAACTCCATTCTCCACTCCATTTTCTTTTACACTACACAACAGTGTATACAAGCAAGTCTCTTTTCCCTTATACCCCGTCGGGCACCTAAGAGCCTTTGGTAGGTGTGTTGTTCCGTCCCTGTACAATCTAGAGTGCCGTGTCGGCGCGATGAAGATTGATAAGTCTCCAGGTGCAGGTGCAGGCGACATGCAGGAAAAACTCCGCGCTGCTGCAGGAGAATAACGCAGCAGGAAAGAGGGGGAGGGGGAAGAGGAGAACAAAGGGTTAGGATGCAGTGAGGGAAGATGAAAGAGGGGAGGAAAAAGAGTAAGAAATGGTGTATTAGAGAAGGTTAAGAATTTATTAATGGGACTAAATAAATAATTTATTTAATGGGGGATTACAGTTCAATCGAATTAAAGGAAAATAGTAAAAAAATACGAATGTATATGCTGAATAACGAATATTAATAAAAAAAATCTGTTGTGGCCAGCACAAGACATCTCGTCATTTCCATATTAGGCTATATATGTATTGTATTGCACTTCGCTTTCGAACCGTCGTTTTATAACAAAATATTACAGAATTTTACCCAAATATTGTTTTTTATTGTATTTAACATGTCTTCTGCACACATATAATTCTAATTATATCTATTTTATATCATTTTCATGTCAGAGATTGTTCCAATTCATTAACCAGATTGGCGGTATTTCTGATGGATATATGCATTTTCCCAGAATTTTACCTATAATTTCAGATATTTAATTAATAAAACAATAAAAAAAATTAAATATACTTCCCAGAAAAAGCTTTCACAATGTCACTATAAATGTTGATATTTGACAATGACATGTGTCATATTATAAACATTGGAATTTGTCAACTGGTTTCCTCAGTGCCTTGGCCTCTGCGATTAGTTCACTCTATAAATTATAGTGTCTTTATCTCTAAATCTATACAAGATATAATAAAAATTTTAAGTGTATTAGATGGAGAATTTTATGTTCTTCAATATTTAATAAAAAAACCTCCCAAAAAATTATATTTAGAAAAAAAATTCTAAGAAACTACTACTTCCGGTTGTTCAATTGTTACCAAAACCTTTTCAGCTCTTCCCAGGAATGTCAGATTGAGGAAACTGCAATTAAATATTTTTTGTCTTATAGTTTTTGAGGAATCGTGACTACAACCTCCAGACATACATACATACACACACACACACACACACACACACACACACACACACACACACATACGCACATCCACACACACACACAGACATCATTTTAAAAATGTTATAATCGGATTCTAGGGACCTTAAATCGTGCTTATTCAATAAAATCTGGATATGCGAATTTTAGCATGAATCCAATACCTCTCTTAGCGAGAGGTAAAAAATGAAACTATATAATTGAGATATTTCGGAAATAAGGGGTTTTTTGTTATAGCGCTTCGACACGAATATGAAATCTATATATAATATTTTGATTGGCGACCGAAAGACCGCTTATACATGCATTACAAATAGCGTGTTAGGAGGTGGGGATTACTACCCATGGCAGTTAAGAAATTCAAATTCGAAAGGAGGGGCTAATATTCCTGTACTGCAGTTTTCAAACAGTTTTTATTTTAACATAAATTTCTTGCATTAAACTTAATAATTTAAATACACCTGTAATTATAAAGTATGTATTTAGGTCCATGATGAAAACAGTTTGATATAAAAACCCATATATGTGACGTCATGTCAATCTTTCAAAATTCGGGAGACTATAACTCGCTTTTTAATAGAAATTTTTTCACCGGATTTTCATCAATAGTCTTAGTTTTCCTAATATTTTCAGATGAAATTATAAAAAAAAAATGGTGGAATCCCCCATTTAATGATCAGGATTTTATTATGAAATTTCTTTTAAATTGAAAGAGATCTATAGTTCTAGAAAGTTTTAATTATTTATGTTAACCCGTACTTCTGGAATAATTTTTTAAAATATTCTATGACGTAAATGATTTATCTATTTCAATATTTTTACCGTCCCTTGTTAACTTTAGGTAAAGAAGGTATTGTCATGGTAAGAATTTGCCTTTTTTTATTCACCTTGTCAAATTTAATTTGACACTGACATTTTTTGAAGAAGATTTGATTTGTATAAAACCATAGTAACGTAAAATTAGGGCAAACACACGTTAAAGGTGTAGGTCTCTGATTGGTCAATTTTAAGACTTCTTTTCTCTAATATCTTTTAAGCTAGATTTTTTTTCTTCGAAATTACACATCCGAGTGCAGTCTCGTGTTTCCTCATTCGCTCTGGGGCGCGAGTTCTGAGACACACTATATAGAAAATTTATTTCAATGAAAAATTTCCTACCTTTTTGCAGCCATTGTAGCCATCTCTTGAATCACTGTTCATCTTCAAATTTATGCCCTGTGCCTGAAAATAAAAATCATAATATCAGTTAATGAGTTGGTTTTTTATTTTTCAGAAAATATTTTAGATTAATAATAATTTGAGTCTATTTAAATATTTTTTCAAATTTAATTCTTAGGCTGTGTCCGATGTCGCATTTTGGCATTTAGTATTTAGGATTTAGGTCTTCTTCATATAAATACAACTCCGAATGGCACACTAGTGATATCCATTGGTTCATATGGCAACACTTTAGAACACCAAAAATGAATTATACAATTCGATTCAATTTAATGCTAGACAGTAAATTTTAATATTATATTTAATAAAATAGAAGCTAAGAAGCTATTCTTTGAGAGTAAATTTAATGTTTTGTATAAATTATAGCAACGAATATGATTTGTTTAATTAGTGCGCGTCAACTTCAAGGCATAGTGTGCTCCTGCAAAACCCTAAAATCTAATTCCTAAAATCCTAAATAATCACTAGATTAAGGGCATATAAATTTAGGATTTAGATATTCGGGCGATAAAACTGCAACATCGGACACAGCCATAGAAGGCATACAAAAAATTTTGCAACAGCATTATTGTTAAATAATGATATTAACATATTTTATTTGCATAAGACTGACGGTATAGTATATTTGAACATTATAAATTTATAAGTGAATGGCTAATAATCATCCCAAAACAAACTGAATTATCTAATATCTAATATCTTGTTGTCACCACATCTATATTTCCTTCTTCTCTCATTATTAATTCTATCATTCGTATATCAATTTCATTCTATATTAATTATTCATTCATGTAGTTTCTTAATCCCGTATTTCTGGCTGTCTGTAAACCGGAATATAAAAGTATCTGCTCCCGTGTTCTCTGATGATCAGAACCAGGTACATGAGAAGTTTTAATCTCGCTCATATTAATTTTAATATTTAATACTGAGCTTTACAAAGCCAGGCTTTTTGCCAGACTTTTCCTAATACTCTGGTATTAAACCAAATATTCATACTTGATATGTGTTCTTTTACAGAAACGTATAATCTTTTATAACAATAGCAAGGGTTTTTAATTGAAAATTTGTAATCATTTTTATTAATAGTATTCAAAGATTAGAATGAGATTACAAATCAGTAGATATTTCTTATTGAGAATAAATTAAATGCTATATTAAAAATTTGTTGTGGCCAGCACAAGACCTTTTGCCTTTTCCATGTTAGGCTATATGACGTATTTAAGATTTCTGGTACATATAAAAAAATCTAATTACACCTTTTCTTTATATATTTTTATATTTTTTAATTCATTCTATGAACTAGTTTCCTCTTACTCTTTTAAATGTTCGAGATTCTTCAAATTCATTAACGAGATTAGCAGTATTTATATATCTATATTTTATTATTAAATGTACTTCCCAGAAAAAGCCGTCAGTAATGTATTCGAATTTTTCTTGTTCTTATTACAAACATTTCAATTTTTCAAATAATTTCCATGAAGTTATTTGGGCTACGAGATTCATTACAACGGATTATTTTATATATTGATAATTATTCTGTATCTGTAAATCTATAGAAGATATAACAAAAATGTTCAATGTATCGGGCAGAGAATTTTCTATATTTTAATCGAGAATAACAAAAATTTTCAAAAAAAAATAATAGTTAAAAGATTTTTTAAGAAACTACTACTTCCGGTTGTCCAATTGTTACTAAAACCTTTTCAGCTCTTCCTATTATTGTCAGATTCAGTCATATAGAATTTAAGAAACTGTCTATACACACACACACACACACACACGTCCATATACACACATAATTGTAAAAACGTTATTATCCAATTCTAATTAAATAAATAAATCATCATCACGGCATATTACCCATTTCTGGGTGTGCCAGTATTTACAACACATGTAGACATCGGTAATGATGACGATATATTTTACCGTGTGGGCGCTTACCAGGCACTCATAGCTGGTGGGAGAGTGCACCACAGGGGTCACTTTTGTGCCATTTAAAATTGGAAATATTTATCGTCTGTCAGGGTCGAACCCGGTTCCCCCAGTTTCGCGGCCACGGGGCCCCAATTCTAGTGATCTTAAAACGTACTTATTCACTAAAATCTGGATATGCGAATTTTATCATGAATCCAATAACTCTCTTAGCGAGAGGTAAAAATATAACGTATGTCCGAAAAGTTTTGAGAAAAGAGAAAAAGGAAGACATTTTTTATTGAAACGTTTGTTCCTATAAACTAAAGAGATAAGAAATCATTTTGTGCTGCACTCTCCGCTCTAGTAATAAATACCCGTGAGGTGACTCCTGTTAAACACTCACAAGGCTTGCAATTTCTATAATTAAACAACAACATAACCTAACATAACGAATATAACATAAAACTCATGTTTGGAGTTTTGTGCTTTAGGTTTGTCATTGTTATTATATTTACAAGTTAAGTAAGCCATTCGTCGATTTATTAAACGTCTATTATCTACTTTACAAGACAAATAATATTTGGAAAAAAGAATCTGTGTTCTTATATTGAACGCCTATGTCCTGCCACAAATATATGTTCCTATACTATATAGTACAAATAATTATTACGATAATGATTAACTGAGTATCGTAAATATTTACAAAATGGTTCAACTTTCAACATATATGTATACAAAAAACAATAATCAATGTTGCTCACCTGTCTTCCATAGGAGTTAGTCAGCCAATTTCACTGTCACTCACTGAAATGAAAACTAATGAAAACATACGAATTTTTTTGATTCACTACACAAATTAAACACCAAAATGACCGCGAATGAATATCGAATCGTCTCATATATAATATATTGTCCATATCAATCACTTTACCACGAAAAACTTTAAAAAACTACACGCGATACGCGTTTTTCTGAAGTAACGCAGCAACTAAACAAATGAATTAATACGAGCTGTACACAACGTGACACCGCCAACTACAAGTTTGAACTTATATTTTCTTATACAAGTAGAATTTATTTAATAAATATTATTGATATAAAATATACTTCGTACGACAATAGTTTATTTATTTGAGGAAAAATTATTGGCAATATATATATATATATATATATATATATATATATATATATATATATATATATATATATGTACAGTCATACATAAAAGTCTCCGTACAACAATAGTTGTAATATATTTTAGGAAAAATAGCAGTTTTAATACCCAATATAGTTATATTTAATTTTCTTTTAATCAAAATGAAACGTAGTATATTAAGTTATTATAAATATAAAATAAGCAAATAATATACTTAATTTATTTATATTATGGGGTAAACATTAAAAGTATTATATAATCTGTTGTGGCTAACACAAGACCTCTCGCCATTTCCATATTAGGCTGTATAAATATATATTGTGTTTAACATTTCCGGTACATACACAAAAATTCTAATTATTAATATATTTTTATATTTTTTAATTCATTCTATAATAACTTTCCCCCTACTCTTCTAAATCTACGAGATTCTTCAAATTCATTGGGAGTTTGGCGGTATTCCTGATATGTATATATGTACCTATGATTTTAAATATTTAATTAATAATAAAATAAGAAATATTAAATATATTTCCCATTACTCTAAAAATGCGTACACTTACGTGACATTGTCTTTACAAGCAAATAATATTACTACCAAGTTTATGTCTCTGCCCATTTTTCAATTATTGCCCCAAAAGTCAATATACCCCACATTTTGATAAAAACTTCAAAATTTTCAAAAATCTAATTTTTATGTATCTAGATACTTCTTAATGCGCTGATTCCAAATTTTGAAACCGCAGGTCGATATCTGTTTTCGTTCTCGAGATATTTAGATTCAAAGTTTTGCTCAAAACTGCCCATTTTTGGGTAGTAACCCAAAAATGGGTAGAGATATGAATTTGTCGACACGACCATTCGATTCTACGGGAAAAATTACATAAGTGTACCAATTTTCATAATTTTTGTCCAGCCGGTTCATCTTTTATGAATACAAGTTTGAAAACCCCCGAAAATGTCCAAAATCTGAAAAAATCGTAAGGGGTACCCCTTACGATTTTTGCGGTTTTTGGCCATTTTCAGTTATTTTGCTCTAGAGATTGTATGCGGTGTTCAAAAAATATAAAAATAAGTGTATTTATGTAATTTTGCCCGTAGAATCGAATGGTGTTGTCGCCAAATCCATATCTCGACCCATTTTTGGGTTACTACCCAAAAATGGGCAGGTTGGAGCAAAACTTTGAATCTAAATATCTCGAGAACGAAAAGAGATATCGACCTGCGGTTTCAAAATCTGGAATCAGAGCATTAAGAAGTATTTAGATACATAAAACTTAAATTTTTGTAAATTTTTAAGTTTTTATCTAAATATGGAGTATATTCACTTTTGGGACAATAATTCAAAAGTAGGTAGAGATATAAACTTGGTAGTAACATTATTTGATTGTAACGGATTATTTTATATATTTATGAGCCTCTATCTCTAAATAATAATAATAATAATAATAATAATAATAATAATAATAATAATAATAATAATAATAATAATAATATGTTTATTACCCAACAAGTCACCATTTACAGGGTAAAAAAAATCTGTTGTGGCCAGCACAAGACCTTCCGTCAATTCCATGTATTTTGTACAAATCCCATACCAAAAGTACCGTGGAACAGTTTCTTTATAATATCATGTAAAATAGAACACGAACACATACTATTTTATACAAATTCCATACCAAAAGTTCATTTGAAAAGGTTCTATAAATCCAATAAAATTATAACATAAACTACAGTAAGTAATGTCCTTCCATTTTCTCTTTGGCCTTTCTCTGCGTGTCACTTGCAAGCAACACTATGACATACCAATTTTAGATCCTATACTTTTTTCCATATTTGGTTTTGCACTTGCAACTGACATCTGTCAATTAATTTTTTTTGAATAATTGATTAATAGCAAAGCTGACTAATTTTTGAAAATTAATTTCTTTATAATGCTTTAACTCTACATCTATTGAATATGAAGGAAAATGAATAATCAAACCATATAGAGAAGAGTATTTTCTTTAATAAATATAATAACAAAATGTCAAAAAATAATATTTAACTGCGTTTTTTTAAGAAAAACTGTTAAAAACTTCAAATAAGGGTACTTCGGTGGATCAATTATAACCAAAATCTAATTAACTCTTCATATAGATGTACAGAAGAGGAATACGAAAGAATTATAATTTTTAGAATTATAGTATTGGAGTTATCGTCGGAGAAAAATTTGTCACACACGGACACACATACACACACACACACACACACACACACACACACACACACACGGACACACACACACATACATACAGACATCATCTTAAAAATATTGTAGGGACCATAAAACGTTCTAATTCATTAAAAACTCACCACCGAATTTTTTGATCAAAGACAATACCTTCCTTACCTAAAGGTGACGGAAGGTAAAAATGTATAGAAGATATAATAAAAATGTTCAATGTATTGGATAGAGAATAAATAAGTTTTATGTATATTGTTATATAAAATAGATACATTTCTAGTTGCTACAAGATTATAATTATGTATAACATGTTAGTTATAGTTACATACATTGAAGTATCTCTTGAGCATATGTAATAGGATCCCCAATAAGTAATGTGTATAATGTATTCGTTGACAAAGAATCTCTCTGGTATAATGGCTGGTTGCACTCAACCGTACGTTATATATGTAGATGACAGCAGTAAATGACATTGCTACTGCGCGAGTTGATTTTACGACCGGCGACTTTCTTTACGAGGTTTCCTTTACTCTAATACGATACATTCGTTTCTTAATAAAACATAACTACTTATATTAATCCGTCCCGTTACACACATTAAATTACATTTTTCTAACCTCTGTCTTTCCTGGTTAATGTAATTTGTTTTATAGAAGGCTGTAAATGGAAAGTATGAAGCGTAAATTTCCTTTTTTGCAATATTTATTTATTTATTAACATTTTGATTTTATATGTACTTAACTTGTCGTTAAATTAATCGTGAGTTAAACGTCATTAATTGACTGAATGGAAAAATGTTATGAGACCTGCATTTTAAATACTGCTCGAAGGAATTTTATAGTTTTCCTGCAATCTTTTACGGAATATTCAATGGCAAAACAGATGGTTTACTTACAATGAGGTCATGCAAAAAATGTGCCTTTTTACCTCTCGCCAAGAGAGGTATTGGAATCATGCTAAAAATCGCATATCCAGATTTTAGTGGATATTTTATTATTATTATTATATACCCTTCAGAAATATCTCCAATCTCATCAATGAATCTCGAACATTAGCAGAATAAGAGGAAACTTGTTACCTCTCGCTAAGAGAGGTATTGGATTCATGCTAAAATTCGCATATCCACATTTTATTGAATAAGCTCAATTTAAGGTCCCTAGAATCCGATTATAACATTTTTAAAATGATGTGTGTGTGTATGTGTGTGTGTGTGTGTGTGTGGATGTGTGTATGTGTGTATGTGTGTGTGTGTGTGTGTGTGTGTGTGTATGTATGTCTGGATGTTGTAGACACGATTCCTCAAAAACTATAAGACTTAAAAAATATTTAACTGCAGTTTCCTCAATCTGACATTTCTGGGAAGAGCTGAAAAGGTTTTGGTAACAATTGAACAACCGGAAGTAGTAGTTTCTTAGAAAAATTCTTCTAAATATAATTTTTTGGGAGTTTTTTTTATTAAATATTGAATAACATAAAATTCTCCATCTAATACACTTAAAATTTTTATTATATCTTGCATAGATTTAGAGATAAAGACATTATAATTTATAGAGTACACTAATCGCAGAGACTAAGGCACTAAGGAAAGCAGTTGACAAATTCCAATGTTTATAACATGACACATGACATTGTCAAATATCAACAGTTTTAGTCACATTCTGATAACTTTTTCTGGGAAGTATATTTAATTTTGCTTATTGTTTTATTAATTAAATATTTGAAATTATAGGTAAAATTGTGGTAAAATGCATATATCCATCAAAAATACCGCCAATCTGGTTAATGAATTGGAAGAATCTCTGCCATTTAGAAACTTCCTCATACAATGAAAAATATATATAATTAGAATTATATGTGTGCAGAAGACATATTAAATACAATAAAAAACAATATTTGGGTAAAGTTCTGTAATATGTTGTTATATAACGACGGTTCGAAAGCGAAGTGCAGTACAATACTTATATAGTATTTGTGTGTACCAGAAATGTTAAATATGGAAATGGCGAGAGGTTTTGTGCTGGCCACAACAGATTTTTTCTTAAGCAAAAAGTATCAATTTTGCGTCGGTTTAAAAATCGTCCGTCCTTTCTGCCCAATCCTATACCAATATACTCCAATATTTATGAAATATTTTGCCATTCTATTTGGAATCCTGTATCCGGCTTAATTAGAAATTTCAACCTGTATCTTGTAGTTTTATAGAGATACGCACGGCATTCAAATCTGAATTCCTCACTAAACGAACAAATTTTTCTACAGCATTCCTTCATTCAAATACCTACCTTCCTCTCATGGTAAAATTCACAAAAATTAAATTAAAAGCAAAACTGATGAATTTGTATTACCTACGTTGCGTTGCGTTACGTAGCGTTGTCATTTTATTGCCATACGTATAGTTTTAATATAACTTCTTCCATGCCCGTGTAAAATGTAGAATGCTGGAATATTCAGCGATATAAAAACGTTAATATAGAGCGAAGCGATCGCGATCGTTGCAATTTTCATTAAATAATACGAGTTGCAGTTACCTGTGTAGGAACAAGCATGCCAGGAACGCCGACAAGGATTTATAAACTTAACAGAAGCAAACCGTACCAAGGATCACTAATATATTCCTTATTTTCAAATAATAAGTATATAAAAATATATTATATCGGCGCTGCTTTGACAATATTCAAAACTACATATCGTTCATCGGCTGTAATAGTGGCACAAATAAAAATATCAGATGTGGCCAACACACTACCTCCATCCATTTACTTTTACTAATTTAAATATATATCTATAATTTAATTTAATATATCTACAAATTTATTGATGCTGGAATAGTTACTTACTCGTATATTACCAGTTGTGAAAAGAGTTATATTATTATATCACGTTTTTCTCATACCGTAATATGTACAAAATTTTATCTAGTTCTGCTAATTTAATTTTTAAAAAACTGCTGTGGCCAGCACAATACCTCTCGCCGTTTCCATTTTATGTTATACGAGATCTATTTTTCATTGTATGAGGGAGTTCTTAAACGTCAGAGATTCTTCCAATTCATTAACAAGATTGGAGGTATTTCTGATGGATATATGAATTTTACCTATAATTTTAAATATCAAATTAATAAAACAATAAGAAAGATTAAATGTACTTCCCAGAAAAAGCTTTCAGAATGTCACTAAAACTGTTGATTTTTGACACTGATATCTGTCATTTACAAATTATGTTATACACATTTGAATTTGTCAACTGTATCAGATGTAGAATTTTATGTTCTTCGATATTAATAATAATAACAAAATTTTCAAAAAAATATATTTAGAAGATTTTTTTAAAAAAACTATTACTTCCGGTTGTCCAATTGAAACCAAAATCTAATCAGCTCTTCCCAGATAGGTATGTCAGATTGAGGAAACTGCAATTAAATATTTTTTAAGTCTTATAGTATTTGAGAAACTGTGGCTCCAACATCCACACACACACACACACACACACACACACACACACACATACACGCACGCGCACACACATCTACACACACATACACCACACACACACATAATCGTAATAATGTTATAATCGGATTATAGGGACGTACTTACACATTTTTCAAAAACTATTTTAAATGAAAGTTTATACAATGATTTTCTTAGTAATAATTTTTATTTTAATAATTTGTTGTTATTTGTGGAAATAATTAAATAAAAAGATTGGCGTCCTTAAAAACTACCCCCCACTCCTGTGACGTAGAAGCACATACATTACATCATTAATCTGGTCGTGATACTTACATTGAATCTGCTATAGGACATGTAGATCTATGTCGAGTAAAAAATATCTGTACAGTCAGATGTAAAGTTTGCCCTGAACATAAAGTGAAGCAACAAAAATATACTGTTATCGTGAAGGTGGATGAAAGTTGAAATGATGAACATGAAGACACGATTTTTCTGACAAATTATTAGCTCTTCTGCTTCTAGCCACAATTTTCTTTTCTTCGCATATTTTGTAAAATTTATAAACTCTATAGTAGGTTTGTTCCTAACAGTATTTTTGTAAGAAGGCACAATACAATATCGTAAATTACTCATTTTATTTTGAACTTTTTATTACCTACATATTATACAACTAGAACCAATCTAAAAATTTGACACTTGTTTGACAACTTTGACAATGCACTTGACACCTTAGAACCGCTGAAGATGTATATGTACTCTGACGTCACATTCTGTTTCAGATCATGTGACTTATTCATAATTTTATCCAAATTTCAAAAATTAATTGTAAAATATCTAAAGGATATTTCGTGATATTTTCAAATTTTAGGCTCTTTAAAGAACAATATCTTTTAAAATTTAATACTTAGAAGTCATATAAAAATTCTTGCCCTATTCTTAGCCATAAAGACTATTTATCAGCCAATACCTAATGATATTCAGAAATCCAGTAAATTAAAATATGGCAATTCATCTAAAAACTATATAGTCACTTTGAGTGAAACTTTATCTTTAGTAGTTAAAGAAACTATTTTAATTAAATCACTCTATTTGCAATATAAAAATGATGTTTACTACCAACTTCAGGATGCCATTATTTCAAATCTCGTTATTTAATTTTTACCAAACCGGTGCACTTCCGGTCATGGGCGTCCCTCCAGGCAGTGGAGGGGGCACATCCTCGACTCGAGCGCCAACCGAGTTCTCTCTCACTAATTTACAACCAAGAGAACGCACTCAATTAAACAAATTCCACTTCTTGCATGTGTGTGTGGTTACGGATTGATGTTCGTGTGTGTGAACCAGGCTTCTGGTCTTGAATATATCGATCTTTATTGCGTTTATTAGGGATTAATGACACGGTTTGAATTATAGCGCGACTGATAAGTGGCATGTACTGTGTTAACGGTGTTTTTTTTTTACTCGAACGAGTTTCGGACGAGTTAAAAAACCGGATCGTAGCACGCTGAAAGTAAATTTTGTGCACTTGATGATATAGATGGAGATTTGATGGAAAATAAAATCAAATAAAATACAAATCTGGTCTACTAAAATACTAGATGAAATAATTTTATTATATCATTCATTGATTCATTCAACAAGTTTAATACCGTGAGTATTTTTTAACGTGAAACATTGAGTTTTTCATATCCATGGTTACGACTTGATATTTGATTGACAGCAATGTATTTGCCCGTTCCATTTAAAATGAAACATAGGGAACGAATCTGACAGAAGTATTATATTTAAATATTGTAAGAAATTTAGCCGAGTCAGAAAACCACTCGAGAGCACTAAACATATTTCGGACACAAGGTGCACACAGTATTTTTTCTACATCTAAATTTAATTTTTAGAAAACAGGTACAATTATTATTTAAACAAAATTAACCTCTAATGACATCTTGTCAATATGACAGATAACCGTTGAATTTTCCTATAAGTTATGATTTGACATTTGATTGACAGCAATGTATTTGTCTGTCTCATTTAAAATGACACATGGGGAATGAATTTGACAGAAGTATTATATTTAAATATTGTAAGAATTTAGCCGAGTCAGAAAACCACTCGGGCACAAGGTGCACACTATATTTTTTCTACAACTAATTTTAATTTAGAATGCAGGTATAATTATTTAAACAAAATTAACCTCTATTGACGTCTTACCAAATGTCAAATTCGTTCCCTATGTTTCATCTTAAATGGAACGAGCAAATACATTGCTGTCAATCAAATGTCAAGTCGTAACCATGGATATGACAAACCCAATGTTTCACGTTAAAAAATACTCACGGTATAAATTGATTCATATAAAACATGTTTTGGAATGGAAATTAAAATGTATTTTTTATGAAATGTTAATTTAGAAATAAAAGAAATTAATATATATGGCACAAATAGCAATTAGCTTTAAAATTTAAAAATTTATTAACTTTTCTTGCATTATTTATTTAACCTCCCGCTACCCTAGGTAAGAGAGGTATAGAGATCGTGCTGAAAATCGCATATAGAGATTTTAGTGAATAACGACGATTTGAAGTCCCCAGAAACCGATTTTAACATTTTTACAATGATGTCTGGGGTATGCATGTGTGTGTGTGTGTGCGTGTGAGTGTGTGAGTGTGTGAGTGTGTGTGTGTGTGTGTGTGTGCGCGCGTGTGTGTGAGGATCGTGTGGACACGATTATTCAAATACTATCAATCAGAAAATTTTGAAATTTTGTAAACCCATTCTATACTAATGTGGGAGCTTATTAGTTACTAATGTATATCAGATAACCGGAAGTATCACTTGTAGAAGCTGTGGATGTGTGGATGTTGGAACCACGGTTTCTCAAATACTATAAGACTTAAAAAATATTTAACTGCAGTTTCCTCTATCTGACATTCCTGGGAAAAGCTGATCAGATTTTGGTAACAATTGGACAACCGGAAGTAATAGTTTCTTTAAAAAAAAAAGTCTAAATATTATTTTTTGAAAATATGTGTCATCACAAATATATAAACGCATAAAATTATCCATCTAATACACTTAAAATTTAGATTTAGAGATAAAAACACTATAATATTTAGAATAATCTAATGTAATACATCGCAGAGGCTAAGGGCTAAGGCACTAAGGAAACCAGTTGACAAATTCAAATGTTTATAACATAGAACTGTTTATAACATAGTTTGTAAATGACAGATGTTAGTGACATTCTGAAAGCTTTTTCTGGCAAGTACATTTAATCTTTTTTTATTGTTTTATGAATTAAATATTTAAAATTGTAGATAAAATGCATATATCCATTAGAAATACCGCCAATCTTGTTAATGAATTGGAAGAATCTTTAGGAACTTGCTCATACAATGAAAAATAGATATAATTAGAATTGTATGTGTGCAGAAGACATGTTAAATACAATAAAAAACAATATTTGGGTAAAGTTCTGCATTTTTTTCGATATATTACATAAAATTGAAATGGCGAGAGGTATTGTTCTGGCCACAATAGATTTTTTTTTTGACTATATTAACAACTACCTGGTCTGCATATTTTCTGTAACCAAATGACGTTTGAAAAGCTTACATTTTTAGTGATTGTAAAAAAAAAGAAATATGTGTATCTGTTATATATATTTGTATCCATAGGAATGAATAACAATCGTTTCTTTTGGTATGTGTTTATTGGATTGTGAATGAATATACGCCTGTACATATCTGTGTAACAATTAAATTCATCGGTGCTTTCATTTCCACCGATTACTTCAGTAAAACAGAGAATTTATTCACTTGAATAAGCAAAGTGCAAAGTGAATAAACGCTCCGCCAGTTCCAGGTTCCGCCACCGACTCTATAAAGCGTTTTGTTTATCCACAACACACATCTAAAGAACTAAATAATATACAACACTATAAAACAAAACATGTTATTTGAAAATCATAAGAAATATTTTGTATGTGCGTGTATATGAACACATAGTTGATATAATAGATAAAGTTTTCTCTTTAAAATTTCTCAAAGAAAACTCTTAATTTTAATAATTCCTGTCATGAAATAATCTCTTTACCTATGTTTCGAAGAACTATACTTTGTGTATGTATTTCATTTTGTTGCTCAACTTTGATAAATTTTGAGAATCTTTAGCTTGAATGAAAATTAATTAATTTCCTATAAATGTTTTAGCGTCTTCTATACATTTTTTACCTCTCGCTAAGAGAGGTATTGGATTCATGCTAAAATTCGCATATCCAGATTTTATTGAATAAGCACGATTTAAGGTCCCTAGAATCCGATTATAACATTTTTTAAAATGATGTGTGTGTGTGTGTGTGTGTGGATGTGTGTGTATGTGTGTGTGTGTGTATGTATGTCTGGATGTTGTAGACATTTTAAATATTTAATTTATAAAACAATAAGAAAGATTAAATGTTCTATCCAGAAAAAGCTTTCAGAATGTCACTAAAACTGTTGATTTTTGACACTGACATCTGCCATTTACAAACTATGTTATAAACATTTGAATTTGTCAACTTTTTTTTAGTGTAGTTTAGCTTCTGCGATGTATTACATGTTTTTTTATTGTATTTAACATGTCTTCTGCACACATACAATTCTAATTATATCTGTTTTTCATTGTATGAGGATGTTCCTAAAGATTCTTCCAATTCATTAACAAGATTGGCGGTATTTCTGATGAATATATGCATTTTACCTACAATTTTAAATATTTATTTCATAAAACAATAAAAAAGATTAAATGTAGGTACTTCTCAGAAAAAGCTTTCAGAATGTCACTAAAACTGTTGATTTTTGACACTGACATCTGTCATTTACAAACTATGTTATAAACATTTGAATTTGTTAACTGGTTTCCTTAGTGCCTTGGCCTCTGCGATTAGACTATTCTATATATTACAGTGCCTTTATCTCTAAATCTATACTAGATATAATAAAAATTTTGAGTGTATTAGATGGAGAATTTTATGTTCTAATTCTAATTGCTACTTCCGGTTGTTCAATTGTTACCAAAACCTTTTCAGCTCTTCCCAGGAATGTCAGATTGAGGAATTCATAGTTAACAGTTCTTAAGTCTTATAGTTTTTGAGAAATCGTCCCACCAACATCCAGACATACACACATCGGATTATAGGGACCTTAAAACGTGCTTATCCACTAAAATCTGTATATGCGAATTTTAGCATGATTTCAGTACCTCTCTTAGCGAGAGGTAAAAAATGAAATATCTGCTTTTGACATGTACTTAGGGTTGCCAACTGATCTTTTTTGGAAAGGGCTGTCCTTTTTTCAGCATATTTTGTCCTTGTCCTTTTCTAAACATGGAAAGGACGCGATTTGTCCTTTTATAGTAAATTTTGTTATTAATAATATTTTTCTTGTTATTATAAATATGAAATAATTATTATTATGGGGTCCCGTGGCCGCGTGCCTGAGTTTCTGGTCGCGAACCTGGGGGAACCGGATTCGATCCCGACTGACACCAAAAATTTCCAATTTTAAATGGCACAAAAGTGACCCCTGTGGTGCACTCTCCACACCAGCTATGAGTGCCCGTGAGGTGACGCCTGGTAAGCGCCCACATGGTAAAATATATCGTCATGATTACCGATGTCTACATGTGTTGTAGATACTGGCACACCCAGAAATGGGTAATATGCCGTGATGATGTATTTATTTATTTATTTATTTAAATAATTATTTCTCATTTTATGTAATGTAATGAAATAACGATAGAATTTTTGATGTATTGGTACTAATTTTTCTACTAACATTTAGTTTACAGTCTTGTCAAAAAAAGGTGGCGGTACTTGCTTTCGTCATAAAATATTGATTTAAATTTTTTAAGAATTTGTTAAATATGCTTCTTTGAAAAAAACTCTATATTATCTAACTATGCATTAAAACACCTTGAAAATTTTCAAAAAATCGCCTGCGGCGCATTTTTTTCTCAAATTTAAAATCCTACACATAATTCAGAAATAGAGTGCCGAAAAAATGTCCTTTTTTGTAATTTTGTAAAGTTGGCAACCCTACATGTACTTCATGAGCCAGAAACAAATCTGATTACTTCAGTTAGCACCATACTGTCTTCTATTGCAGATACTGTTCCACTTTTATACCCCACACAACATGATGTATAATACATTATCCTTTAGTGAAACAGGCAACGCATATCTTTGACTTTTTCTCGTATTTGCTCCGGGGGCTCTTTGCGTGTAATGTTTACGTTGTTACCGGGAGCAGAAGCTGGTAATGATTCTATCGCTCACTCGGTACTCGGTGCGTTGCAGAGGAAACCACCTTCGCCTCCGCCACGCCAACGGTAAATACAAATCGCCCAAGGGCACTACCAGTATGGATAGTGTAGATAGTGGTAGATGGACACGGTAAAAATATGCAGCTGTTCTAGTCTATTGAAGCGGTAGCTAATACTGGCAAATTAGTATGTGGGATCGGATGTTGTATTGGTCTTACAATATAAACTAAGGCCGTATCCGATGTTTATATGCCCTAAATCTAGTGATTATTTAGGATTTTAGGAATTAGATTTTAGGGTTTTGCAGGAGCACACTATGCCTTGAAGTTGACGCGCACTAATTAAACAAATCATGTTCGTTGCTATAATTTATACAAAACATCTAATTTACTGTCAAAGAATAGCTTCTTAACTTCTATTTTATAAAAATAAAAAAATAAATATATCATCACGGTATATTACCCATTTCTGAGTGTGCCAGTATCTACAACACATGTAGACATCGGTAATGATGACGATATATTTTACCGTGTGGGCGCTTACCAGGCGTCCCCTCACGGGCACTCATAGCTGGTGTGGAGAGTGCACCACAGGGGTCATTTTTGTGCCATTTACAATTAAAAATATTTGGCGCCTGTCGGGATCGAACCCGACTTCTATTTCAAGAACGTTTCTATAGAGATGTAAAAATTCCAATTTTGTAACATTAAATTATGAATAACAACTTTTTATTAAACATGTTTTATTATATTTTTCTATTATATGAAGATGGAAACTATAGAAAAAATCTGTTGTGGCCAGCACAAGATCTCTCGCCATTTCCATATTAGGCTATATTAATATTGTATTGCACTTTCCTTTCGAACCGTCGTTTTATAACAAAATATCACAGAACTTTACCCAAATATTGTTTTTGATTATATTTAACATGTCTTCTGCACACATATATAATTCTAATTATATTTATTTTGAATGAAGAAATTCCTAAATTATATGCATTTTACCTATAATTCAAATATTTAATTATTAAAACAATAAGGAAGATTAAATATACTATCAGAATGTCACTAAAACTGTTGATTTTTGACATTGACATATGTCATTTACAAACTATGTTATAAACATTTGAATTTGTCAAGTGGTTTCCTTAGTGCCTTAGCCTCTGCGATTAGAATATTATATATATATTATAATGTCTTTATCTCTAAATCTATACAAGATATAATAAGTAAAATAATAAAAACTAGCATTCGAACACGTTTGTTTTGGATTTTGTACCACAAAAAAACAGTAAGCGAGAAATACTTCGTCCTTTACGTGATAGACCCGAACATATGCCGACAAAGTTGTAGAAATTGAATTAAAGAATTTTTTTATTTGAATTTTTTTTCATAACTATGATTTTCTTCAGGGTTAATCAAGTCAGAAAAATAATAAAATATTTGTATAACAAACGCTAACAAACATCGATGATTTATATAAGAAATACACAAAGTTATATTAATGATGAAAAAAGCTTTTTTAAAATATAATATAAACGGAACAGACTGATTGACAAGTTTTATGAAAATTGTTGAAAATCCATATCAATATCTTGGTTTTCATTGATCCACTCCCGATTTCCATAGCCTTCTATAAATTCAGTACCCATCTGTGCAATAAATCGAATTCCATCGTTTAGAAGCAGTAACACACAGCGTTGGTGATCAGAAGAGGGACATTTAGATACCTGAAGCGCGTCGGCTAATTGCTCGTCCTATGTCGGCCGCAGCCGGTAAGTAAGAGCTCTACTTGGCTGTCGCACGACTTGTTTCTGTCACCACTCATGTACGATTATGTTTTATTAATGTAATCAGAGAAATGCGACAACGTTCAAGTGTTTTTCTTATAAATACTTTATCTGTCTATGACTGATATTGATAGATTTCATAGGTAGGTTGATGAATATATAATAACAATAAAAGAAGAAGAATATAAGTAGTGCCTCTTTGTATATACTAACTGAACGGTTTATTAAATGATGTGCCATTTTACAGTTTCTGTGAGTCGTTCTTTGACAGTATTAGAGAACATTACTTATCAAATTAATTATGGAGCTTATATCAATGGGAACTATAAACACGTTTCATGAAAAAGATTTAACGGAAATTAAGTTTTCCAAGAGTTAGTTTATGGAAAGAATTAAATAACGCCATGATTTATACCACTTTCTGATCCTATACTTGCCATCTTTGATTTTTGAATCTTTATACTTCTTTAACTCTATATCTACTGAATATCAAACAAAATGTATAATCAAACCGTATAGAGAAGAGCATTTTCTCTGATATTATAATAACATAACATGTCAAAAAATAATATGTAACTGCGTTTTTTAAGAAAAATAGAAAAACTGTTAAAAACTTTAACTAAGAGTACTTCCGGTGGATCAGTTATAACCAAAATCTAATCAGCTCTTCATATAGATTTACAGGAGAGGAATACAAAAGAACTATAATTTTTAGAATTGTAGTATTGGAGTTATTATACACACACACACACACACACACACACACACACACACACACACACAGAGAGAGAGAGAGAGAGAGAGAGAGAGAGAGAGAGAGAGAGACTCACACAGACATCATCTTAAAAATAATAAATTCGTAGTAGGGACCCTAAAACGTGCTTATTCATTAAAAACTCACCACTGATTTTTTTGTCCAAAGACCCAAAGACAATACCGTCTTTACCTAAAGATGACGGAAGGTAAAAATTAAATCGTGTTTGCACTAAAATTCTTAGTTCATCCATTTCTTGTAAAAAATAAAATAAAATAGGCGTGGCAATTAAATAACGAGATTTTTTCCGGCTTCCCTGTAAATTTGGCAACATTACAGGCTACGTCATATTAATTTGTCATCTTCCCTCCATCCATTGTTACAATTTCAAGATAATTAGGCAAACCGTTCGGCAGTAGCTTTTGATTGAAGTTAACTACTTTCTCGTACTCCGTCGGAATTATGTTAGTGTCAATATGAAATTCTGTGCGAAACTTAAAAAATCCGCTACAGAAATGTACGAATTGTTGAAGAATGTTTATGGTGATGAGGGTCTATATAGTACTCAAGTTTTCGAGCAGTTTAGAAGATTTAAAGAAGGAAGAAAAGAGATCGGAGACGATTACGCCTCGGCCGTGCACTGACATTGTTTTTACCTTCCGTAAAAGGAAGGTATTGTCTTTGGTCAAAAAATTCGTTGGTGAGTTTTTAATGAATAAGCACGTTTTAGGGCCCCTAGAATACGAATTTACTATTTTTAAAATGATGTCTGTATGTGTGTGTGTGTGTGTGTGTGTGTGTCCGTGTGTGTGTCCGTGTGTGTGTCCGTGTGTGTATCCGTGTGTGTGTCCGTGTGTGACAAATTTTTCTCCGACGATAACTCCAATACTACAATTCTAAAAATTATAATTCTTTCGTATTCCTCTTCTTTACATCCATATGAAGAGCTGATTAGATTTTGGTTATAATTGATCCACCGGAAGTACCCTTATTTGAAGTTTTTAACAGTTTTTCTTGAAAAAACGCAGTTAAATATTATTTTTCGACATTTTGTGATTATCAATATAAAAAAAATATCTTATTCTCTATACGGTTTGATTATACAGTTTCGTTCATATTCAATAGATATAGAGTTATAGAGACATTAAGGGAGATTAACTTTCAAAAATTAGTCAGCTTTGTTAAAATTATGGAAACAACAGACATATTCAGAAAAATTTAATTGACAGATGTCAGTGTCAAATAAAAACCAAAGTTGAAAGTATACGGTCAGAAAGTTATGTGTGAATGTGATAGAGTGTCCCTCGAAAGAGAAGAAGATGGAAGGACTGTGTAGCAGAAGATTTGAGAGAGGAAGAATTGTGTGAAGAAGATGCGTTGGACAGGAATGATTAAAAGAGAAGAGTAAGAAACAGCGACCCCTAATAAAATAGGGAAAGGAACTTTCGGTATAGAATTTGTAAAAAATAGTGTGTTCGTGTTACAATTTTATAGGATATACAGAATCTTTTTCAAGGAACTTTTGGTATGGGATATATACAAAATACATTGAATTGACGGAAAGTTTTGTGCTGGCCACAACAGATTTTTTTTTTTTTCGAAATGCGAGTGATTGTTCACGTGGATTGGGTGCCTGAGGGTTATTTCGTTAACCAAACTAATTTCAAGAAGGTTTTGATAACCCTTCATGCACGGGTGAGAAGAAAAAGAGCTGAAATGTGATGGATTCTCCATAAAGAGGGCCATGTGACTTGCTTTTATTCCCAAATTGTAATTCTGCGTTAAAATGCACAAAATTCGGGGCCGAGATGTAGTTATAGAAAAGCGGCAGAGGTTGTGAACCTAACAAATTGACGGAAGGGCACCACCAGGAGTGGAGCGTGCGACTTAATTTGACTCAACACGGGAAACCTCACCAGGCGCAGACACTGGAAGGATTGACAGATTGACAACTCTTAAGAAAAAAGGCCTGCAGGCATTTCTTCCAACAATGGAATACTCGCATCGGATGGTGTAGGGTTCGTGGAGGAGAGTACATTGAAGGTGGCAATATTTGTTTATGTAATTTTATACATTGTCAATGTTATTTAATTGCCACTCCTCGTATACTGAAAAATATCTATTTTTTAACATCCTTAGATAAATGTTATTTACTGTCATTTTGTATATTTCATTTTTTATTGAATGGTCGTTTTGCATCGATTACCTATTAATAATAATCATTAAGTGTTGCATTCTTGCGTATTGACATCATGTGATCTGATTTCTCGTGCATAGCATATCCACTAGCTCCTGCCACTCATTCCATAGATATAATATTTCTTTAGCTAAGGTCATTAGCCTGTAGATCAGATCAAAGCCTACTATTCGCATGCGTCCTCCGCTGATGCTGGTGTTACCATTCTGCTCTACCCGCAATAAGGTCAATGTTAATTACCAGGTGAGACAGAACAACATCTACAACACGGCCAATCACAGCCAGGGACTTCTAGCTCTATCTCTGTCTAATGGAGGGGGGACGCCAATCAGTGATGCTGCTACCGAACAACTATTAATTATAGAGTTTATCTATACGTTGGAAGAGAGTACAGTTGATAGATACTATCGGAAAAATTGTGAATTTTAGAAATTCATGCTTATAATTAATTAGATCTGTATGTAATCAGCTGGTTTTTGTAAAACCAGATAGGAATATCTTGCCGGCTAAGTTGTTTATATATCGAAGAAAATTGCTTGCTTATCGACAACAGAGATAAATATGTAGGTTTAATTTTAAAACAATTTTTCACTATATTGTTATTACCTCTCGCTAAGAGAGGTATTGGAATCATGCTAAAATTCGCATATCCAGATTTTAGTGGATACGCACGATTTAAAAATAAAAATATATCATCCATCACAGCATACTACCCATTTCTGGGTGTGCTAGTATCTACAACACATGTAGACATCGGTAATGATGACGATATACAGGATGTTATATAAGTAAGTGATCAACGCTTAACCAATGGTAGAACTGACCCCAAAGATAGTAAATCTGGCAATAATTTTTGTTTAACATACTTTCTACAAGAACTAGAGGCCTTTAAAACTGACCAATCACGTCATAGTTCAAAACTTTATAAAAAAGTAAAAATCAATGTGAAGGTAAATGGCATTTTGAGAATATCAAAACCACAGAATATTAATTGTACATCTATGCAAAAAAAAACATTTAACGTCAGATTGACAATCAATATTTTTTCCAGAGAACACATTGATTTTTACTTTTCTATAAAGTTTTGGACTATGACGTGATTGGTCAGTTTTAAATGCCTCTAGTTCTTGTAGAAAGTATGTTAAAAAAAATTATTGCCAGATTTACTATCTTTGGGGTCAGTTCTACCATGGGTTAAGCGTTGATCACTTACTTACATAACACCCTGTATTTTACCGTGTGGGCGTTTACCAGGCGTTACCCCAAAGACACTCATAGCTGGTGTAGAGACTGTACCACAGGGGTCACTTTTGTGCCATTTAAAATTGGAAATATTTGGCACCTGTCGGGATCGAACCCGGTTCCCCAGGTTCACGATCAGACACTATGGCACGCGACCACGGAACCCCAAAGCACCCCAATAGGGTATTCCACTCAATTTTTTTTATTATTTTAAATAAAACTTCATTCAGTTTTGAAGCAATTCATAGTATTAAAAAATCTTAATTGTTCCTAGTTTAACAGTATTTTATTTTCAAGAAATCAGTGTAACGTCACATTTCCCCTATACTGTCTTTCTCACGCACATTGCTCTGAGTACGCTGCGAGAGAAAGATAACAATTGTATGACGTCAATTTTCCCTTTTAGCAAATGTGAAATATCTCGTAAAGTAATTATTTAAAAAATGTTTTCATTGTTTTAACTATTATTTATTGAGCCATACTTTATGTTAAATTGAATTTTTTAAATTTTTTTTGTTATGGTGGAATACCGCATTCTGTGAGGAAGTTGTTAAGTCTTAGCAACGTTGTTAAAAATTGTAACCAATAGAGACAAACGTAAAACCTGTCATTTTCGTGTTTTATTCAGTGTTCGCAATTATTATTGGTTATTTGCTGCAGCAAAGTTGCGAAGACTTAACAACTTTCTTACAGAATTAAGGCGATTGTCCCTATAATTCGATTATAACGTTTTTACGATGATGTCCGTGTGTGTGTGTGTGTGTGTGTGTGTGTGTGTGTGTGTGTTCAAGTGAGAAGAAAAAGTGCTGAAATGTGATGGATTCTCCATGAAGACAACGCGCCTGAGCAAAACATCCTGTCCGGCAAGACATTTTTGACGAAATACAAAATCACCGTGTTGGTACATCAACCGTATTCGACCATATGACTTGATTTTATTTCCAAATTGTAATTCTGCGTTAAAAGGCACCCGGGGTCGAGATGTAGTTATAGAAAAATTGGCAGAGCTTATGAACAATGCAAAGCTGAAACTTAAAGGAGTTGACGGAAAGGCACCACCAGGAGTGGAGCCTACGGCTTAATTTGATACGGGAAACCTCACCAGGCTCAGACACTGGAAGGATTGTCAGATTGAGAGCTCTTAAGAAAAAAGGCCAGCAGACATTGCTTCCAACAATGGAATATTCGCATCGGGCGGTGTGGGGTTCGGGGAGGAGAGTACATTAGGTGCGTTCGGCAAATGAGTTCTGTTCACTCTTTTCACTCCTAGCACCGTTCGGTAATTACATGGAGTGATAAGCGTCTTAAAATGGAGCGTTCGGCAAATGCAGAATGGAGTGAAGTGGAGTGAAAAATGTTAACTCCATAAGCCCAACCTCGATTTGCAAGCATACATGGAATTTTTTTTTTGTTTTATTTGACATCTGTCAGATCATTTTGTATTTTTATGTTGAAATATTTTATTATACACAATTATTTTATATTTATAAAATGTTCTGTAATATAACAAGGCACAGTATGTCGGAATGGTAAGAATTCTGTACCTTTTCTAATATATTCTTTCTTCAGAATCATTAAAGAATAATATCAAACTGAATAACTTCTGTATGGTTCATTATTTATTTTTTAGCAGTGCAGTATATAAGATTGTCAAAAAAAGGAGGTTATTATATTCGTGCACCAAAATTTTAACTCTACTCGTTCGGTTAATCACAAATAAAGGAGTGTACCTTGTTCCCTCGATCTACTCCAACTCCAGCTCTACTCCCACTCCACTCCAACACCGCTCCGTAAATACTCCAACTCCGTATGATTTACCAAACGCACCTATTGAAGGTGGCAATATTTGTTTTGTGTAATTTTATACATTGTTAATATTCTAAGATCAATCTTGTTATTTAATTGCCACACCTCGTATACTGGTGCCATTAAAAATGGAGCCATAAAACTGGCGCCAATAATTTTTGCATGTAGAAACCTAGCTTTATTCTCAATAGTTTTAGCTTGTTTCTCGCGAAATAAAATCCTAACGTCCATTTCTGCTAAAAATGACATTTGTAGTGTAATACTTCTTCAGAAACCGATTCATCTGCTTCACTCAAAATCTTTCTGACTATCAGTATTTCATAGTAAGTCAATCAAGCTTGGTAAGTCGACCATAACCACATATCTGAAGAATCCTAAGAGGGTGTGTAGTCGTGCAGTAGCTGGTTGAGGTTGCACACAACTCTGTTATTACTATACGGCTTCCGTGTAGTACAAGACAAGGTAAAGCTGTGCTAGGCTGCAACCAGACGTGTGTTCTATCTATCCATCCATCTTTATTACTTTCTTGCTCCTACGTATTCAACAAGAAATAAATAGATGAGAGATTGACATCCATACGAATTATAGACTGAAATAATTACTAATTATGAGGTTGCTTTTTTATTCAGTTGTTGTTAGACTTGATTGGTTTCAAATACAACCAAAAATTTTATAATTATGTTTATGGTCAACAAGGAAATAAGATACGCTTTTTAAGTTTAACGGTTTGTGTTGTTTATTTCCACAAGTGTTTTAATGCTAATGACAAATTTACACAGCTCAGCAGAATATTAACTTACTTTATTAGTTTCACAGTATTAATATATTTTTTCTACAAATTGATTAATAACAGGCTTTTATTGTTTGTTTTTAAGGTTATAAATGTCGTTTTATGACACCAGTGTTTAAACGTTTAAAGTGAATTAGTTACCTTGGTGATAACAAATCATAATAAACAACATCATAATATTAAAATAAATAGGAATTCAGTATTATTAGAATAGGGCTGTTGCAAGAATTTTTATATGACTTCTAAGTATTAAATTTGAAAAGATATTGTTCTTTAAAGAGCCTCAAATTTGAAAATATCACAAAATATTCTTTAGATATTTTACAATTAATTTTTGAAATTTGGATAAAATTTTGAATAAGTCATGTGATCAGAAACAGAATGTGACGTCAGAGTACATACATCTTCAGCGGTTCTAAGGTGTCAAGTGTATTGTCAAAGTTGTCAAACAAGTGTTAAATAAGAATCACGACCAGAACTTTAAAGTAAAATATATTATCAATTTATATAATACATTCAGTTTTTATATTTTATTTTACCTCAACTCTTTAACACCCCTTATTTCGGTAGCAGTAAAACAATCGTTCTGATATAAATTCAGCCATCATCCAGCTATCGACCTTCGGTTAATTGTCCGATTTAGCTTGAGTGTAATTTGAATTAGCCATTATTACTTTATTATTCATTTACAATGAGCAATGTCAGCGTCAAATGTCAAATTAAAATATTTTGTTATTAACATTTGACAAACTTTAGCCTACGTTTATTTATATAAATAATATGAATAAACGTAGGTGATGGAAAAACTATTTTCCTATTGGCTATTAATGATGTAATGTATGTGCTTCTACGTCACAGGAGTGGGGGGTAGTTTTTCAGGACGCCAATCTTTTTATTTAATTATTTCCACAAATAACAACAAATTATTAACATAAAAATTATTACTAAGGAAATCATTCCATAAACTTTCATTTAAAATAGTTTTTGAAAAATGTGAAACAGGCTCATTGTTTTATTTTTTTGTCAACGTTTCGGAATTATTTATTCCTTCTTCAGGAAATTACAATAACAATAAAAATACAATAATTTTATGTACTTCAATATTTGGAATAACAAAAATTTCCAAGAAATTATTTTACAAGAATTTTTCTAAGAAACTACTACCTCCGGTTGTCCATTTGTTACCAAAACCTTTTCAGCTCTTCCCAGGAATGTCAGATTGAGGAATTCATAGTTAAACAGTTCCTAAGTCTTACAGTTTTTGAGGAATCGTCCTTCCAACATCCACTCGTACACACATACACACACACGGACATCATCGTAAAAATGTTATAATCGGATTATAGGGACCTTAAAACGTGCTTATCCACTAAAATCTCGATGTGCGATTTTTAGCATGATTCCAATACCTCTCTTATCGAGAGGTAAAAACAAAAAATATGTAAGAAAACATATCTTGCTGTGTCTGTAATATTAATAAAAATTGGCGATAATTTATGTTAGTTATTATTTGTATCCTATACGAGGTGTGGCAATTAAATAACAAGATTGATCTTAGAACACTGACAATGTATAAAATTACACAACACAAATATTGCCACCTTCAGGGTACTCTCCTCCCCGAACCCTATACCGCCCGATGCGAATATTCCATTGTTGGAAGCAATGCCTGCAGGCCTTTTTTGTTAAGTTGTTCACAAGCTCTGCCGCTTTTCTATACCTACATCTCGGCCCCGAATTTGGTGCCTTTTAAGGCAGAATTGCAATTTGGGAATAAAAGCAAGTCACATGACACGGTGATTTTGTATTTCGTCAAAAATGTCTTGCCGGACAGGGCGTTTTGTTCCGGCGCGTTATCTTCATGGAGAATCCATCACATTTCAGCCCTTTTTCTTCTCACCCGTTCAAGAAGGGTAATATGTTTGGTTAACGAAATGCCCCTTAGGCAATCACTCGCATTTCGAAAAAAGCAATGTCAGTGCACGGCCGAGGCGCTAATTGTCTCCGATCTTTTTTCTTCCTGCTTTAAATCTTCTAAACTGCTCGAAAACTTGAGTACTAGATAGACCCTCATCACCATAAACATTCTTCAACAATTCGTACGTTTCTGTATCGGATTTTTTAAGTTACACAGAATTTCATATTGGCACTAGCATAATTCCGGCGGAGTACGAGAAAGTAATTAACTTTAATCGAAGGATACTGCCAAACGGTTTGCCTTATTATCTTGAAATTTTAACAGTGGATGGAGGGAAGATGACAAATTAATATGATATAGCTTGCAATGTTGCCAAATTTACAGGGAAGCCGGATAAAAATAAATCTTGTTATTTAATTGCCACACCTCGTATTAACTAAATAAAATTAAATTAAAGCCGATGGGCGAATTAAAGTGATATAGGGCTCGTATGTATAACGAAGACGATTACTACATGAATGCATTTATCTTTATATAGCGCCTAGAAATAAAACAACCATGACTAGGAATATTTACCTATGTAGGAAGCAATGTCGTTTTGCAATCGTCATCTAATGGTTTACCTGTCACTCAACTCAAGACTCGAACCCTTCTAACTTGAACAATTTCTTCTCTAATAGCACCTTAACCGCATTTTAATTCACCGTGGTCTTAATTTGCGATTTTATCGCTAAGATTTCTACTCGCAAGAAACTCAAAAAACTCCGCAGGTCGAAAAATCGTCGCGCGTAGTGAAAGGCGAGATAAAAACATCCTTCCAGCCAGTTCGCCATCTCTATCTAGCATTCACAGAGTTCTATTTAGTGGTCTCTGTTGCTCTAGTTGTAAAACGCAAGTTCTAGGTTGAGGTGAACATAATGCCTTCACCCACACAAACAAATGATAGTGGTGGAATCAAATGCAAAATGTAAAGTGACTGATGATTGGATGGCTTCTTTTTTGACCTACTATGTATCTAGTTGCGGTGATGATTATTGAAATACAGGAAATCTATTGGTGTAATTGTAAATTGTAATTGAATCTAATGTTGTACTTAATAGCTTTTATCGGCAGAACTGACCAAGAAATTAGAGGCAAAGGAAACACAGTGAAATTGAAACTATTTGTTATTTTATTACAAACTGTTGTTGCAAAGTTATTTCAATCTGGGTCTAGGGCTCTAATAAGGAATTTGGGTACACGCTAAAACATCATCACTGTTTATGACGTAAACATTTAACGTGCACCGACCCCAAAATTGCGCCCAAAATACCTAGAAGTGAAAAATCATGTAACTTCAAACGTTTGTAACTCGAGATCCGTTAAAGAAAAAAAAAACATGCCTGACTTGAAAAGAAAAAGAATTTCATGCTGAATATAGACTTTAATCGTCCGTTATTCTATCTTTAATCGTGTATGAGCGGTGCATAAAAATATAAAAAATGAACTAAATTATAGCCTATATTCATCATAAAATTCTCTTTCTTTTCGTGTCAAACAACATTTTTTTTAGTTTTAGGGTTCCTAGAATACGAATTTACTATTTTTAAAATGATGTCTGTATGTGTGTGTGTGTGTGTGTGTGTGTGTGTGTGTGTGTGTGCAAGCAATTCAAGCAAAAAAAATTTCTTCCCTTGGCATTTTTTCGTAAAATCAAAGATAAGATTTTTTTCCTTTTGTAAACTCAATCCGGGGACATACTGTAGAATCTTTTCCAAATAACTTTTGGTATAAGATTTGTGCAAAATATTTCGAATTGATGGAAGGTCTTGTGCTGACCACAAAAGATTTTTTTAAGATTTAGTGGAAATTGAGTATATACTAGTGGTGGGATCCGGATTCGGATAGTTTCGGTTTCGGATCCAAAAATATCCGGATATCCGGATAATTGATTGTTGAACTATCCGGATCTGAGTATTGGATTTTGGATCCAGATCTGAGTATCGGATTTTGGATCCTGTTCTGAGAATCGGATTTTGGATCCAAATCTGAGTATTGGATTTTGGATCCGGATCCGAATATTAGATATGGAATTTCAGAATCCACATCGGTTCTCGGATTCGAATATTCTCAGTATTGAACCCGATGATAATATTTGAATTAAAGTATTATCATGGAGTTTCAAAACCAAATAAATCTGATTATTAAATAATCCACAATAAATTTTTGTTTGATATAGTTAATAGAATTGGATCCAGAATTAAAATTCGGATCCGGATCCGTAAACAAAACATCGAATCCGGATCCAGATCTGAATCCAAAAGGGATCCGGACTCAAATCTGTATCCGGATCCAAATCCGTATTAAATTTACGGATATCCGCTTCAACATCCGAACATCGGATATCCGAGGAACCGGATATTTTGAGAACCGGGTACTCGGAGCCAAGTTTTGCCGGATCCTCACAGCACTAATACAGACATCGTCGTAAAAATGTTAAAATAGAATTCTAGGGACGTTAAAACATTGTTTTTAACTAAAATCTGGATATTCCAAATTTAGCATGAGTACTTTATCTCTTTTACCCACGTTGTCGAGAGGTACAAATTGAGATAACAGTGTCTGATCGCTAGTTACATGTTTTAATAAAATTTGGCATCTGAAATTTAGTGGTCAGCATTTCTGATTTGCAAGTATAAAATATAAAATACCATTATAAATTTATGATAATTAAAACTCCGCCGTAAAGGTACCGATAACTTCCTGCATTCAGCATTCGTGATAATTCCCCATATCTTAAATAAAACTTAAATTCTTCTTAACAAATCACTTAAAATAAATGCGCAATGCTTTCAATAAAACCAAAAACGGTTTCCAGCTACTGCGCTCGTAAAATAATAATTAAACAAGCTGACCAATAAAACAACTCATTGCATTGCATAGACAGAGAGGGCAGCATCTCTAGAGAGAGATGACAGCGTTCGGTAGCTTGTACATAGGCGACCTCGATCCCAATCATCAATTAATTCGGGATTTTTGAAGCAGTGATGCGTTTATGCGAGCATAAAACATATCAGTCAGATCGTAAAATGTGAGCATGCGTGAGTAATTAACTGCGCAGAACAAGGATGGCGCATGCGCACTGGCAAAAAAATACGGTTTATAGATGTACAATAGTAGTGTAAGCGTAGAAAGTAGTAAATGACTGTTTGTTCATCAAAAGTGAAGGATTGTTACCTAAATACCACTGTTTAATACAATGAAATAATTTTCCCTTCTTACTTCTCGCTAAGAGAGGTACCTATTGGATTCATGCTAAAAATCGCATATCCAGATTTTAGTGAAAGAACGATTTAAGGTCCCTACAATCAGATTTTAATATTTTTACGATGATGTCTGTTTGTGTGTGTACGTGAGGATGTTGGAAGGTCGATTACTCAAAAACTATAAGACTTAAGACCTGTTTAACTATGAATTCCTCAATCTGACATTCATGGGAAGAGCTGAAAAGGTTTTGGTAACAATTGGACCACCGGAAGTAGTAGTTTCTTTAAAAAAATCTTCTAAATATTATTTTTTGAAAGTTTATGTTATATCCAATACATTGAACATTTTTATTATATCTTCTATAGATTTAGAGATAGAGAATTTTAAATATATAAAATTATCCTTTGTATAATGAAACCAATTGAAACAATATTTTTACAAAAATGTGTGTTTGTGTGTTTGTGTGTGTGTGTGTGTATGTATGTGTGTGTGTGTGTGTGTGTGTGTGTGTGTGTGTGGATGTGTGGGTGTGTGTGTGTGGATGTGTGGGTGTGTGTACGTATGGAAGTTAGAAGGACGATTCCTCAAAAACTATAAGACATAGGGCCTGTTTAACTATGAATTCCTGAATCTGACATTCCTGGGAAGAGCTGAAAGGTTTTGGTAACAATTGGAAATCCGGAAGTAATAGTTTTTTCAAAAAAATCTTTTGGACATTATTTTTTGAAAATTTGTTTATTACTAATACTGAAGAAGATCTGAGACATTTAAATTTTTTATTATATCTTCTATAGATTTAGAGATAAAGACACTGTAATATATAGAAAAATCGGATTTAATAAATCGCACAGGCTAAACTACACCAAGGAAACCAGTTGTCAAATTCAAATATTTTAACTGTCATATAACTGTCTAGGTCAAAAATCAGCAATTTTAATGACATTCTCTTTCTGGCAAGTATCTATATTTAAATTTTCTTATTGTTTTATTAATTAAATATTTAAAATTAGAGCTAAAATGCATATATGCACAAGAAATATGCCGCCAATCTTGTTAATGAATTGGAAGAATCTCTGATATTTAGGAACTTCCTCTTACGATGAAAAATAGATATAATTAGAAGTCTGTGTGTAAAAAACATGTTAAAAATACAATAAAAAAAACAATATTTGGATAAAGTACTGTATTTTTTTTATATAAATCAACGTTTCGCCAACAAAGTGCAATATAAGACTTATATAACATAAAATGGAAATGGCGAGAGGTCTTGTGTCGACCACAACAGATTTTTCAGATAAATTTATGTTGAATTTGTGTACATGATTTTTTAGCTTCCATCACCTTTAGGGACCCTGGAATTTTATTAGTTTTACGATAATGTCTGTGTGTGTGTGTGTGTGTGTAAGGGACAAAAATTTCTCCGACGATAACTTCAATACTACAATTTTAAAAATGATCATATTCCTCTTCTTTACTGAAGAGCTAATTACATTTTCCTTCATATTCAATAAATATAGAGTTAAAGAATTATAAAGAGATTAACTTTCATAAATCTGCCAGCTTTGCTATAATCATGGAAACGGCTGATATATTCAAATAATTCTAATTGTTAGATGTAAGTGTCAATTACATCGTATGTGTTCGTGTAATAATATTATTAGATTTATAGAATCTTTTCCAAGAAACTTTCGGTACAGAATTTGCAGAAAATAGTACATGTTCGTGTTACAATTTTACTGGATATATAGAATCTTTTCCAAGGAACTTTTGATACGGGATTTGTACAAAATACATAAAATTGGCAGAAGGTAATATCAATATCCTGGCAACATCAGATTTTTTTACATTTGAAATTTAGAATTAAATGTATGATAGTGGCCGAAATCGTTTCATTGTTTACCAGAGTATTTGTATTAGTTTGCATTTCACTGTCCATAGTTACAACTTCCATTTTATCGTCCTCATGATAATTTGTTTCTTTCTTAAATTAATCTTTCAAAATATCATTAATTTACCAGTCATTGTCGACTTTTGCGTACGGAAAACCTGTTTTCCTATGTTAAACGTCTATGGCCCACTTTTCGGTATTTGAAAATATATCTATAGCATCATCTCAATTTGAAAACAAGATAATATTCTTCGCATGACTTACACACATAGCTACAAAGTATTTCTGCTTGATCAATAATTAATAATCGTAATCCAGGTAATTATGCAGGGCCCCCTCGAGCGCCGGTACTCTGCCTCCTGCGGCCCGCCCCTGACTCGGCCAGGACCGGATGCTCAGTGGAAAATATTACACGGACTCAGGAGGAACAAAAATAGAAATGAAAATGATAATAGAAAAGTTTGTTGCTTGACTTAGCGTTGAAGTCTGCCATTAGAATAACGTTAGACAGTGTAATATCATACTAATGTACGTATTACTTGTTCGTTTAATATGTAAATAAATAATAAAAAATAATTGTGGTTCAATGTAAGAATAACAAATGAGATGTTGAAGTATGGGGGAGAGAAAGTATTTGATTGGTTAGTGTATTTATTTAGATTTTGTCTAAAACGTTGTGTAGTTCCTGATGATTGGAAAAAAGCTGTTATTTGTCCTTTATTCAAAGGCAAAGGCAGTTCGAGTGAATGTACAAATTTTCGTGCAATAAGTCTGTTGAGTGTGGTAGGGAAACTCTTTGGTAAGGTTTTAATTCATAAGGTGCGAACCTTAACAATTTCAAAAATTAGTGACGTTCAGGGTGGTTTTTTGCCTGAGAGGGGATGTGTCGATCAATTGTTTGCTCTTCGTATGATTGTAGAGAAGTCACTTGACAAGAACAAGAAGGTGTTCTGTGGCTTTCTAGATTTAAAGAAGGCGTATGATAGTGTTCTTCGAGATACTTTGTGGGGTGTACTAAGAAAGTACGGCGTGAATGGAAACTGGTTGGGAGCGATTCGAGCGTTGTATGAGGGTAGTGAAGCTGCTGTGAGAATAGATGGTAGGTTGAGTAGTTGGTTTCGTATAAATGTAGGTGTTAAACAGGGTTGTGGTATGTCTCCGTGGTTGTTTAATTTGTATATGGATGTGTTGTTGCGGAAGGCGTTGAGTGGATTGGATGGTGTACATATTGGTGAAAGTATTGTGCCTGCGTTAGCGTATGCGGATGATGTAGTTGTCTTAAGTGAAAATGAAGAGCAACTGAGAAGAATGATAGAGAGAATAAACGAAGTTGGAAGAAGTATGAATTTAATGTTGAATGTTGATAAATCTAAGGTGTTAGTATTTGAAAGGAGTGAATTGGTGACTGAGTGCAATGTGTTGGTGAATGGAGTAAAACTGGAGCAGGTGAATGAGTTTGTATATTTGGGTAGCATGATGTCGAGGGATGGACGAATTGACCGTGAAATTGATAGGAGGGTGAGTGCGGGATGTAAGGTAATGGGTGCTCTGGGCACGTTTGCTCGTAACGTAAACGTATCTAGAGAAGCTCGGTTAAGTGTTTATAATGGAGTGCTGGTGCCTGCTTTGATGTATGGAAGTGAATGTTGGGCATGGACGAGAAAGCATAAAAGGAAAGTGACTGCTGTGGAAATGCGGTATTTACGTGGTGTTTGTGGGTATACAAGACGGGATCGCGTGAGGAATAATTTGGTGTATGAAGAATGTATGGTTAGGAAGAATGTAGTTAAGAGAGTTGGAGTGAGTCAGTTGAGATGGTTTGGTCATGTGGAGAGAATGATAAGTGAACGACTTGTAAAACGCATATATGTTGGTAAAGTTGAGGGTGTTCGATTGCGTGGCCGTCCAGTGTGTAAGTGGATGGATGTGATTGGTAGTGTTTTGAAGGAGCGTAAGTTTCCGAGTGGAAAGAGAAGAAGAGCATGTATGAATACGATTATGAATGTGGCTGAGGCGAAAGAAGTTTGCCAGGATAGGAATGTGTGGCGTAGGATGATTGTTTCGTAATTATTGTGGTGTAAAGATGAATGGTTAGTAAGAATGTTTTGTGAGAATGGAGAGACAGCTGAACTTTTATGTGGACGAGAAGAATGAAGTATGTTTGTACAGGAGTGTGTAGCGAACGATGATTTTTGTGTAACTATTATTGTGGTCCGGATGCGGTTATTCGCTACCGAAAATCGGTCACTTTAATATGTTATTATGTATGAATACGTTTATGAATGTGGCTGTGGTGAAAGAAGTATGCATGGATAGGAATGTGTTGCGAAGGATGATTGTTTCGTAATTATTGTGGTGTAAAGATAAATGGTTAGTAAGAATGTTTTGTGAGAATGAAGAGACAGCTGAACTTTTATGTGGACGAGAAGAATGAAGTATGTTTGTACAGGAGTGTGTAGCGAAAGATGATTGTTGCGTAACTATTATTGTGGTCCGGATGCGGTTATTCGCTACCGAAAATCGGTCACAATAATATGTTCTTGAATGAATGTTATGATGATTTTGGGCAAGGCGGAAGAAGAATGTTTTTAAAGAGTTAAGTGATTGTGTGGAGCTCTGGCTTTCATCCCTTTTCTTATTATTTTCGGGTTTTTGCTAACCCACTAAGTGGGAAATGCGTGATTTTATGTATGTATGTACCAATGTCAATATGTATATTTGAGAATGATTTATAATTTTAAAATTAATTTCATTCTATAGTGCACTATTTTCTCGTTATTATTATCGAAAACGTTTTTGAGAAACTATACTTTTTACCTTCCATCACCTTTGGACAAAAGGTTTTAATAAATAAGCACGTTTTACCATAACTACAATACGATTTTGCTAGTTTAACGATGATGTCTGTATATTTTTTGTGTGTAAATAAAAAATAAAGGATGACAATCGTGTCACCTATCAAACGATGGAAGATGCCCTTGGCATTGGATCCGCAGCAATAGCAAAAATTTTGCATGAAGAACTTCGTGTTAGAAAAATTGTTTCTCGTTGGGTGCCACACAACTTAACGGAAGAACAAAAAGCCAAGCGTGTTACAATTAATCGCGCCACTTTAAAATTGTTAAATAATGGCAGTCATCGTATTCTTTCTAAAATTGTAACTGGCGATGAAACTTACATACCCTTTTATGATGTTCCAACGCGTCAAGAAAGTAGGGTATGGGTGTTTGAAGATGACCCAACACCAGTTACTGTGAAAAAACAACTTGCACTTAAAAAAGTTATGTACGCTGTATTTTTCAGAAGTACAGGTCTTGTGAAAGCAATTAGGTTAGAGGGACAGAAGACTGTTACTGCCAATTGGTATACACAAAAATGTCTACCTGAAGTTCTTCGCACTGCTGCGACAACTGTTAATTTTGTGAAAGAAAATGGTATTAAAGTCATTGAGCATACTGTATTCTCCTGATCTTGCAATGTGTGACTTCTGGCTATTTTTTAATTTGAAAAAAACATTTACGTGGTCGTCATTTTACGTTAGAAGAGGAGATTAACAACACCATAATGGAGTATTTTAATACGATTTCAGAAAATGAATGGCTCAAAGCTTTCCATCTCTGGAAAATTCGATTACAAAAGTGTATTGAAGCAGGGGGGACTACTTTGAACACTAGTAAAACTACATGCTTCTCCTTCAAATAATATTTCTGTATCTCAATAATTTTGGCGTGACCCTCGTACCACTTCCAAACCATATTTTTTCCTCTTGGGAGTATTTTCCCGCGTACGGCCCTGTCCGGCCCACCTGTGCTGGGGGGCAGCCCCCTCTGGCCCCCCTATCACGCCGCTCACTCCGGTGACTGGTCCCGACAGCCAATTTATCATTCGATCAGAGCCAGGCGCCATCACATATAGGAGTACATATGTGTGTGTGTGTGTGTGTACCCACCAACATACACCATCATACATGGATAACATACAAGAGATGCGAAAATATTCCCGCGAGAAGTTGAACAAGATAAGAAGACGGATGAAAGATGTGTCCGATGTTGCACTTTTATCACCCTAATATCTAAATCCTAAATTTATATACCCTAAATCTAGTGATTATTTAGGATTTTAGGAATTAAATTTTAGGGTTTTGCAGGAGCACACCATGCCTTGAAGTTGACGCGCATTAATTAAACAATTCATGTTCGTTGTTATAATTTGTACAAAACGTCAAATTTACTGTCAAAGAATAGCTTCTTAGCTTCTATTTTATGAAATATAATATTAACATTTACTCTCAAGCATCAAATTGAATCGAATTGTATAATTCATTTTTGTTGTTCTGTAGTGTTACCATACAAACCAATGGATATCACTAGTGTGCCATTCGGAGTTGTATTTATGTGAAGAAAACCTAAATCCCAAATAGTAAATGCCAAAATTCGAATTCGGACACAGCCTTAAAAGTAGGCACTTGGTGAAACATTATAACAATAATAATAATACAAATAGGTTTTTACCTCACGCTAAGTGACGTATTGGAATTTTGGAATCATGCTAAAAATCGCATATCCAGATTTTAGTGGATAAGCACGTTTTATGGTCCCTATAATCCGAATATAGCATTTTTACGACGATGTCCGTGTGTGTGTGTGTGTGTGTGCGAGTGGGTGTGTGTGGATGTGTGGATGTTGAAATCACGGTTAATCAATACTATAAAACTTTAAAAATATTTAACTACAGTATCCTCAATCTGACATTCCTAGGAAGAGCTGATTAGATTTTGGTTACAATTGGACAACCGGAAGTAATATTTTTTTTTAAAAAACTTCTGAATATTATTACTAATATTAAAGAATATAAAAATCTCTATCCGATACATTTAAAAATTTTATTATATCTTGTACCTATGAAGTTAAAGATAATAATAATAATATATCATCACGGCATATTACCCATTTCTGGGTGTGCCAGTATCTACAACACATGTAGACATCGGTAATAATGACGATATATTTCACCGCGTGGGCGTTTACCAGGCGTCACCTCACGGGCACTCATAGCTGGCGTGGAGAGTGCACCACAGGGGTCACTTTTGTGCCATTTAAAATTGGAAATATTTGGCGTCTGTCGGGATCGAACCCGATAGAGACATATAAATATATAAAATAATAAGTTGTAAATATATCTCGGAGCCCATGGAAAACAAGTTGAAAAATTAAAATGTTTGTAACTGTCAGATAAATATGAGTGTCAAAAAGTCAAAAACATTACTGAAGACTTGTTCTGGGAAGTACATTTAATATTTCTTATTTTATTACTAATTAAATATTTATCATTTTGGATACATATATTACATATACCTTTCAGAAATACCGCCAATCTCATCAATGAATTGGAAGAATCTCGAACTCGAACATTAGAAGAATAAGAGTGAATAGAATGAATTAAAAAATATAAAAATACATAAAGAAGATATGTGTTTTTGTGTGTAACAGAAATGTCAAATATGTACAATACTTATGTAGCCTAATATGGAAACGGCGAGAGTTCTTGTGCTGGCCACAACAGATTTTTCAACATGAATCCAATACCTCTCTTAGCGAGAGGTAAAAACCAACTCATTGAATTTGACTAGCAAACAAGTTTCTTTGAAAATTGCCCGTAATTCATACTCCATATCCTGTGTTCAAAATTTTAAAATTTTCATTTGTGTTACAGTTTGTTTTCTGCTGTTATTTGTATTTCTTTCCATCATCAGTTTGAGTCGTACGAGAATAATTAGATGAGAGAACAGGTTTGAAAAGTAGAGGAAATAATTAAGTTCAGGACTTAATGAACCTGTAAATTAAAATATGAAAATCAATTTGTTACACGTTGGCTATTGCTGAATGCCTGTAAAAATCTTTTTCCGCTCTGCACAGGAAAATTGTATTAGTTTTGCTTGAGTAAATAATATATTCCAGTACATTTTTACGAACACGGTGCTGTGGCGTTAACCATCAACGTCAAGATGTAGAATTCATAATAAATTATAATTACAAAATAATAGGTAACATATAAATAACTAGAACAAAATAGTTGATAGTACAGCGTGTTCAAAAAAAAAACCCCCAATTCGGAGTAGGCTATGAACAGAGAATTATACCCAAATCATTCAAGCAGCCAATGCACGTCATTAATAAAAATTAAATAAAAGCAAGTAGATATGTGACGTCATGTACTGGTACGTTTGCAGAGGTTTTAGAATTTTTATGAAAAGAGTTATACAGATTGCAATCTGTATTATCGACATGGTCATGAACTGTCACATCTACAAAATAAATATTACATTTTAGTCACTGTCCATTTCTCTTGAAATTATTTTATAATACTAACCTTATTTATTCTTATGTATGCCATATAAAGGCAATAAATAAAAGTGAACCGAATTTCAAAGAAATATACCGAATTCTTCTGACTGATTAAAAGTGCTAACTTTGGCAGATTCACAGATTTTGTGTTTGCGTTAACGGTCACGTTGTGTCGTTGGGTTGCGTTTAACATTACTTTATTATAAATAGGCCTTTACAACGCACAAATATGTTTCAAATACGATACAAATATTTTTCAAATAATAACTTTGACAGTATGAACATACAAATTATCAATGTTGCCAACTATAGCAACAATTAAACGAATAATATGACGTTGATGTACATTATTTATATATTATTCATGTCATATACGATAAGTAATGAACTCTACTATTCATCTTAATAATAATTATATAAGGCTATACACTTTTTGACGGTTAAAAATGATTGAAATTTTATTTCATTTTTCACTATTAGTGATTTTAATGCATTAAGGTTTTTACACTAAGTGATGACGTACATTGGCTGCTTGAATGATTTGGGTATAGTCATGTCATATCGTTTTAAGGTATAAATGGCCCATTTTCTAATTTGTTACTATGGTACAGGATACCAATTTTTGAACGTTAATAAACTCAAAAACATGCCATATCTCAAAAAGTCATATGACTATAATTTCAGTTTATAATATTATGTACAAATGATCAAAAAACAAATACAAAATTCATAATAATATTTTCCAAAAAAAGTTAATATCAAAATATTTTTAGACACGATAAACTTTCAAAAATATTGCCAATTATCAAAATGTAGCAAAACAAATATTTTATTTGAATAATTATAAACACAGTCACGTAGGCAATTGGTTTGCTCGTTCAATTGTTTACATGAATTCCTTGACCTTCGATAATGATCCGAGAATAATTTCACAATAAGAACAAACAAGTTTATCTGGCGATAACTCGCGAAATATAAAATTCATTAAAAAACGATCATTATATAAGCAAACCTCCAAGAGGATAAAATTTAAAGATATAATAGTTATCATGCCCAGAAATATCTGGTGGAATTACTAATGAAGGTCAAAAGTTAGTGATATTACTGATATTTTTTGTTTTGGTGACTTTTTGGACACTAGAACGTAAAAGAATGGCTCAAATAGAAAACTAAATTTTTTCCGAGGGTTACGCTGGAATTATTGAGACTACAAATTTATTTCTGGTGACTTAATTTCATTGAATAATTCCATATTTTCACTCACAACACAACGATATTTTAAAACATTGATTATCTGATGACAAATAAATAACTGTTTAATAGTATATTAAAAAACGAATGTCATAATTGCCATTTTAATTTGAAGTGATTAGTTTTTTGACAGTGACATTTACTGTCAGTTACATTCATTTGAAATATGAACTGTGTAACAAAGGAATTGTGTTTATCTTAGGCTTCGCGACTAATAAAAAAAATTATTTATAAATTTATCTGTAAAACATATAGAAAAAGTATTAATGTATTCTTGTAGAAAATTCAATAATCTTTAATTTTCATAAGACATAAAATGCGAAAAAATGGCATTTAATGGTATTTTTTGAAGAAAAACCATTATGAGCTGAGGTAAAGTACCATTTCCGGTTATCCGATTTACACCAAAATCTAATGGCTTCTTTTCATATTAGAATAGGATAGAAATACAAGGTTTCAGAATTTTCTGAATGATAGTATTTAAGTTAGAGCGCAGACAAAATTCATACACACATACACACATACACACATACAGACATCATCGTGAAAATGTTAAAATTGGATTCTAGGGACCTTAAAACGTGGTTATTTACTAAAATCTCGATATACTATACTTCCCTTACCAAGGGTAGCGGGAGGTAAAAATAGTAATGTTAAAATTAAGGAATTTTTTCAGTTGGCGGTATTAATATGACGTTTAATAATTCATTTGACAACTCTAACCTTATTTTTGTAACACCATACGATATTTTTTATTTCATGCTAAATTTTCTACTTTATGTCTTCTCTTCTTATTCACGTGCTCAGTCTCAACTTTACGTACTCATACTATAACTAAGAATTTATTTCTCTATGCAATTCAACTCTATTTTCTTATGTCACACACACTGGCTGGATATTATTTATTATTATTTTTAAATAATCAAATTTGACATTTTTTAAAAACTTATTTTAGTTAAAACAAGGCTTGTTACTACCAGCCACTATATATTTATTTAACTAATATTACTTGAATTTTAAATGGTACAAAAGTGACTCTGTGGTGTACTCTCCACTCCAGCAATGAGTGTCCGTTAGATGACGCCTGGTATACGCCCGCACAGTATAAATATGTCATCACCATTACCAATATCTGTGACAAAGTAGATTGACACACCTAGAAATGGGTAATATAATGTGATGCATTTATTTATTCATATTGCTCATTATGAAATTTTATATATTCGCCGCCAGTGGTGTGATATCTCTATACAAAAATAAATAAAAACCTCGCTTCCCTATTAAAATATTCTGTATTTTTTATATTTTTAGTGACAGATGTATATTTTCCCAATTATAAACAAAAATTAATTAAACATTTTTTCAAATTATGAAATAATTTTAAATGTAAACATTTTTCTATTTCATCACGAAAAAATTACAGAAAAATAAACATTAAATTAATATTTCACTAATTATAAAAACAAGGGCTTTATTATTAGATTTCCCGGGAGCTAAACTGGACAAAATATCAAAAATAAAATTATATCAACTCATGGTACTGAAATTTATATTGAAATAACAAGGCGTTGTCACATAATGTGTTCAAATATGTTGATATAAGTCCCGTTATTGTCAACTTTGGTTAAACAGCTGGTTAAGTTAACTATCGGTTATAAGAACTATGTAGCATCGAAAATTTGAGTAATTTGTACAATAGAATACCATTTTTAATTTTTTTTACCTTCCTTACCTTTAGGTGAGGAAGGTATTGTCTTTGGTCAAAAAATTCGGTGGTGAGTTTTTAATGAATAAGCACGTTTTAGGGTCCCTACAATACGAATTTACTATTTTTAAGATGATGTCTGTATGTGTGTGTGTGTCTCCGACGATAATACTATAATTCTAAAAATTATAATTCTTTCGTATTCCTCTTCTGTACATCCATATGAAGAGTTGATTAGATTTTGTTTATAATTGATCCACCGGAAGTACCCTTATTTGAAGTTTTTAACAGTTTTTCTTTTAAAAAAACGCAGTTAAATATTGTTTTTTGACATTTTGCTATTATACATATTAAAGAAAATATTCTTCTCTATACAGTTTGATTATACATTTTCCTTCATATTCAATAGATGTAGATTTAAAGCATTATAAAGAAATTAATTTTCAAAAATTAGTCAGCTTTGCTATTTATCATGGAAACAGCTGATGCTGATATATTAAAAAAATTCTAATTGACAGATGTCAGTTGCAAGTGCAAAACCAAATATGGAAAGTGTAGGATCACAAAATTGGTATGTCATAGTGCTCCTCCCAAGTGACACGCAGAGAAAGGCCAAAGAGAAGATGGAAGGACTGTATCGCAGAAGACTGAAAGGAATACCTGTGTCAAGAAGATGTGTTGGACAGGAATGAGTGGAAGAAAAGAGGAAACAGCTACATCTAATAAAATACGGGAAGCTGAAGAATAAGAAGAAGTGTCAAGTGCATTTTACTTAGGATATGTTTATGTTATAATTTTATTGGATTTATAGAATCGAAATAGTATGTGTTCGTGTTTGATTTTACATGATATTATATAGAATCTGTTCCAAGAACCTTTTGGTATGGTTTTGTACAAAATACATCGAATTGACGGAAGGTTTTGTGCTGGCCACAACAGATATTTTTTTTTTTGTTAAGTTATACATCAATGTGACAGTTCATAATCTTTTAAAGGTGACCGCAACAGACACGTGAATCTCCTTTTTAAAATCAGGCGACCAATCAAATTCTTAGGACCTAACGCGTCATATCCAATTTTTATTTCATAATTTGCAAATTGATCTTGGCTCCAATATGGCGGACGAATAAGCTAGGTATTATCTAGATGCTGTAGTAAATTTGTTTCAGCCCCCTGAAAAAAATCCCAAAAGCACGCTCTTATTATTCGGACGATATTGTAAAACCAACTTTTGAATTTGCACCTCCTAGTATAAAACGGTCTGTAGCTAATAATGACGCCGATTATCACTTGTTTATTCTATGTGTTTACAATTTATTGTTTTTGTTTTTGTCGCACACATATGCTATCCTTGTCTAATCCACGCGATACAATCATGGCCAAGTTGATCTGAGAGCGAGCAAGTAAGCAGTTTGATTTACGAGTAAAAAATAGTCGGTGACGTAAGTCTTAGGTCAGTTTTTAATTTTTATTAAGTTGGTATCTTACGCAGAGATACTCTACTCCCGTTTTATTTTCATTCTTTCGATCGTTTCGTTTGTTTCTTTTTCCCGCGTTTTCTTTTGTTTTCTTTCAACGCTGGCTTGATCGTTACGGTAAATGCATCGACGTGATCTTTTTTTGTTTTTTGGTTTATTTGGCTTGTTTCTTTTGTTTCATTCTGTAAAATTTAATTCTGTACGTGTGAAGAGCAACATCCGTTAAGAGCAAAAAGAGAAGATGTTGTTTTATTTTGTCCAATGGCATGTAAAAGTGAACTAATAAAATTTTTGTTGGTCTCTTTTATCTGAATGAAGGCGCTAATGAAAAGCACATCGCATCGCTTCCGAGGGTAATTGGTAATGCATGGAAATTTGAATACCGTTTAGATAAAACTAAGAGATATTAACTGTTATGAACTTGTTAAATTACACTCTCCGTACACTTAATACAACTATTTGCTTAAACACTCATACTGTACCAAGTTAAACAGATTATTTAAATCTCAGCTAATCTCAAATATTACCTATCAAATTATCTTTACAACAGCCACCTTGGTTATTTCGTTACTTTTAATTGTTTTCACATAATTTTATTTTCTTTTAATAATACCTATTAAAACATTAATTCTTTAGCTAAACCCAATTTTATGATTCCTTTTTTAAGTAAGGGTGGATGTTTTTATTTACTGCTTTTATTATAAAATCATGTTAATTAAACGGGCTATTTATTTTCGACATTATACAGTACGTCTCTAAAATTCAACAACAAACAAAAAAAAAACTGTTGTGGCTAGCACAAGACCATCCGCCAATTCGAAGTATTTTGTACAAATCCCATACCAAAAGTTCCTTGAAAAAGATTCTATGTACGAGGTGTGGCAATTAAATAACGAGATTTATTACCTATCGCTAAGAGAGGTATTGGATTCATGCTAAAATTCGTATATCCAGATTTTATTGAATAAGCACGATTTAAGGTCCCTAGAATCCGATTATAACATTTTTAAAATGATGCCTGTGTGTGTGGATGTGTGTATGTGTGTGTGTGTGTGTGTGTGTATGTGTGTGTATGTATGTATGTATGTATGTCTGGATGTTGTAGTCACGATTCCTCAAAAACTATAAGACTTAAAAAATATTTAACTGCAGTTTCCTCAATCTGATATTCCTGGGAAGACCTGAAAAGGTTTTGTTAACAATTGAACAACCGGAAGTAGTAGTTTCTTAGAAAAATTCTTCTAAATATAATTTTTGGGAGGTTTTTTTATTAAATATAGAAGAACATAAAATTCTCCATCTAATACGCTTAAAAAATTTATTATATCTTGTATAGATTTAGAGATAAAGACACTATAATTTATAGAGTGTTGACTAGTTGACAAATTCCAATGTTTATAACATAATTTTTAAATGACACATGTCAGTGTCAAAAATCAACAGTTTTAGTGACATTCTGATAGTTTTTACTGGGAAGTATATTTAATTTTTCTTATTGTTTTATTAATTAAATATTTGAAAATATAGGTAAAATGCATATATCCATCGAAATACCGCCAATCTGGTTAATGAATTGGAACAATCTCTGACATTTAGAAACTTCCTCATACAATGAAAAATAAATATAATTAGAATTATATGTGTGCAGACATGTTAAATATAAAAAAAAAATATTTGGGTGCACGTATTTATTTACTGCTTTTATTATAAAATCGTGTTAAGTATACGGGCTATTTATTTTCGACATTATACAGTACGTATCTAAAATTCAACAACAAATAAATAAAATAAATATATCATCACGGCATATTACCCATTTTTGGGTGTGCCAGGATCTACAACACATGTAGACATCGGCAATGATGACGATATATTTTACCGTGTGGACGCTTACCAGGCGTCACCTCACGGGCACTCATAGCTGGTGACGAGAGTGCACCACAGGGGTCACTTTTGTGCCATTTAAAATTGGAAATATTTGGCGTCTGTCGGGATCGAACCCGGTTCCCCCAGGTTCGCGACCGTACTCAGGCACACGGTCACGGGACCCCATTCAACAACAAACAAAAAAAATCTGTTGTGGCCAGCACAAGACTTTTTTTGTACAAATCCCATACCAAAAGTTCATTGGAAAATATTCTATATACGAGGTGTGGCAATTAAATAACGAGATTTATTTTTTCTGATTTCCCTGTAAATTTGGCAACATTGTAGACTATGTCATATTAATTTGTAATCTTCCCTCCATCCACTGTTATAATTTCAAGATAATTAGGCAAACCGTTCGGCAGTAGCCTTTGATTGAAGGTAACTACTTTCTCGTTCTCCGCCGGAATTATGGTAGTGTCAATATGAAATTCTGTGTGAAACTTAAAAATCCGCTACAGAACGTACGAATTGTTGAAGAATGTTTATGGTATGAGGATCTATCTAGTACTCAAGTTTTCGAGCAGTTTAGAATATTTGACATTGTTTTTTTCGAAATGCGAGTGATTGTTTACATGGATTGGGTGCCTGAGGGGCATTTCGTTAACCAAGCATGTTACAAGAAGGTTTTGATAACACTCATGCACGGGTGAGAAGAAAAAGGGCTGAAATGTGATGGATTCTCCATGAAGACAACGCGCCGGAACAAAACTCCCTGTCCGACGAAATACAAAATCACCGGGTAGGTACATCAACCGTTCTCATTTGACCTAGTGCCACGTGACTTGCTTTTATTCCCAAATTGTAATTGTGCGTTAAAAGGCACTGAATTCGGGGCCGAGATGTAGTTATAGAAAAATTGGCAGAGCTTATGAACAATGCAAAGCTGAATCTTAAAGGAATTGACGGAAGGGCACCACCAGGAGTGGAGCCTGCGGCTTAATTTGACTCAACACGGGAAACCTCACCAGGCCTAGACGCAGGAAGGATTGACAGATTGAGAGCTCTTAAGAAAAAAGGCCTGCAGGCATTGCTTCCAACAATGGAATATTTGCATCGGGCGGTGTAGGGTTCGGGGAGGAGAGTACATTGAAGGTGGCAATATTTGTTTTGTGTAATTTTATACATTGTCAATGTTCTAAGATCAATCTTGTTATTTAATTGCACACCATAAAATAATAAAATTTGTCGAAATAACATGTTTCTATACTTAGTCAAAAATCAATAAAAATAATAATGAAAAAACGAGATAGGAACCCGGATTATTCGTTGATAGGATAGTCCTTGACAGTATTATCCTTTGACAGTGCAATGTGTTCACGTTTTAGTTTGCTGCAGTGTATGTAATTAGTGGATGAATGATGGTGATCTATTATTTATGAAATGATTGCCAATTGAATGGTTGTAAACAAAGGCCGATGAAATTGTCCGACGACTGTCGATTGTCACTGCATCGCTCGCGAATTACGCCGTTCAGCTGTTTATCTCACGCATGCCATGCGCCAAGCGCCATGCCATTTGCACTTCCATTATTTTAATTCAATTATCTCTACTTTTGTTTCTATAGATACAGATTGCAGATCGATATACAAAAATCATGAAAGAAATAATAATATAATCAATTAAAAAAAGAAGTAATATTTATTATATTATAATTTGAAATAACTATCCTATACTTTTTACCTCCAAGAGAGGTATTGGAATCATGCTAAAAATCGTATATCCAGATTTTAGTGGAAAAGCACGTTTTAAGGTCCCTATAATCCGATTATAATATTTTTATGACAATGTACGAGCCCGCGCACGATTTAAGGTACATAGAATCCGATTATAACATTTTTAAAATGATGTCTGTGTGTGTGTGTGTGTGTGTGTATGTGTGTATGTGTGTGTGTGTGTGTGTGTGTGTGTGTATGTATGTCTGGATGTTGTAGACCCGATTCCTCAAAAACTATAAGACTTAAAAAATATTTAACTGCAGTTTCCTCAATCTGATATTCCTGGGAAGAGCTGAAAAGGTTTTGGTAACAATTGAACAACCGGAAGTAGTAGTTTCTTAGAAAAATTCTTCTAAATATAATTTTTTGGGAATTTTCTTTCTTAAATATTGAAGAACATAAAATTCTCCATCTAATACATTTAAAATTTTTATTATACCTTGTATAGATTTAGAGATAAAGACACTATCATTTATTATTATATTAACCGGAAGTAGTAGTTTCTTAGAAAAAGTTTTTTTTATTAAATATTGAAGAACATAAAATTCTCTATCTAATACACTTAAAAATTTTATTATATCTTGTATAGATTTAGAGAAAAAGACTCTATAATTTATAGAGTAAACTAATCGCAGAGGCCAAGGCACTAAGGAAACCAGTTGACAAATTTCAATGTTTATAACATGATACATGTCATTGTCAAATATCAACAGTTTTAGTGACATTCTGATAGCTTTTTCAAGGAAGTATATTTAACTTTTCTTATTGTTTTATTAATTAAATATTTGAAATTATAGGTAAAATGCATATATCCATCAGAAATACCGCCAATCTGGTTAATGAATTGGAACAATCTTTGACATTTAGAAACTTCCTCATACAATGAAAAATAGATATAATTAGAATTATATGTGTGCAGAAGACATGTTAAATACAATAAAAAAACAATATTTGAGTAAAGTTCTGTAATATTTTGTTATAAAACGACGGTTCGAAAGCGAAGTGCAATACAATACTTATATAGCCTAATATGGAAATGGCGAGAGGTCTTGTGCTGGCCACAACAGATTTTTCTTAAAAGATGTCATATTGCTTAATGGCAGTTGCCAATATAATAGAATAAATTTCGTAACCAATTTTTATAATTAGGTATGTGCTAGTAGTGAAAAAATAATATATACACCACGGTTATGAAGAGCATTATTGTTCTCGCAAGTCATAATCCTGAGGGAATAATGATAATCTTCATAACCCTGATGTATAATATACTATTCCAAGATTTACCTGTTTACAAATCTGTCGCAACCGAAGATACTATAATTATTTATCCTGCTGACAACTTTATTTATTTGTGCAATAATAATAACAACAACAACAATAATAATTTCATTGATGGTGCTATAAATAGCTACACATTCATATAGCTGTTTCACCCTGACCTCATAACAAGGCTTCTCTTCTCACAGACGGACAGCAAGTCTAACATGTGTGCATGTGTGTACAATTCTTGTGCATACACCACACACGCATATTGCAAAACTGACCTAGACCGAAAGAAAACAGATCGCTCTTATGTGAAGCAATATCAAAGTTCAGTAGCGCGCAACGCATAATTTTCCCACACTGAATTAAGAGATAAAAGGAGATAAATAATTATTATTGAATTTGTTTACAATAAACGTGAAAGGATTGTTTATATTCGTTCTTTAGAAGAATTTTATATAATATTAATGAAGAATAAAGGTCCTAAATAGGGATGCATTCGGACCCGACTCGAAAATTACATCGGTATTCCTAATTTTGATATTTATGTGAAGCGAAATGTTTAACTGTGTGTCAAACTTAAAAAACCCCTAGAGCCTAATAACGTTCAACATTAGTTAACATAGTTGTTAAAAAAGAGACACTTCTAGTGCAAGTTTGTTATAAAAATTACAGACCAACGAGTTTTTAACACTTTGTTTACCAAAGGCATTTGAAAATTTAAACAACTCTTTCACAAATCTTATACAAAAATATCATTTACATAAGGATGTTTTATCGAACTTTGTTTTTGCTCAAAAATAAGACAAAAAAATCTGTTGTGGCCAGCACAAGACCTCTCGCCATTTCCATATTAGGCTATATAAGTATTGTATTGCACTTCGCTTTCGAACCATCGTTTTGTAACAAAATATTACAGAACTTTACCCAAATATTGATTTTTATTGTATTTAACATGTCTTCAGCACACATATAATTCTAATTATATATATTTTTCCTTGTATAAGGAAATTTCTAAATGTCAAACATTGTTCCAATTCATTAACCAGATTGGCGGTATTTCTGATGGATATATGCATTTTATCACAATTTTACCTATAATTTCAAATATTTAATTAATAAAACAATAAGAAAAATTAAATATACTTCCCAGAAAAAGCTATCAGAATGTCACTAAAACTGTTGATATTTGACAATGACATGTGTCATGTTATAAACATTGGAATTTGTCAACTGGTTTCCTTAGTGCCTTAGCCTCTGCGATTAGTGAACTCTATAAATTATAGTGTCTTTATCTCTAAATCTATGCAAGATATAATAAAATTTTTAAGTGTATTAAATGGAGAATTTTATGTTCTTCAATATTTAACTCCCAAAAAATTATATTTAGAAGAATTTTTCTAAGAAACTACTACTTTCGGTTGTTCAGTTGTAACCAAAACCTTTTCAGCTCTTCCCAGGAATGTCAGATTAAGGAAACTGCAGTTAAATATTTTTTAAGTCTTATAGTTTTTGGGGAATTGTCCCTCCAACATCCAGCCATACATACACACACACACATACACATACACACATACACACATCCACACATCCACACACACACACACACACACACACACACACACACACACACACACACACACACACACACACACACACAGAGACATCATTTTAAAAATGTTATAATCGGATTGTAGGGACCTTAAAACGTGCTTATCCACTAAAATCTGGATATGCGAATTTTAGCATGATTCCAATACCTCTCTTAGTGAGAGGTAAAAATCATTATGATAGGAACAAAAATCACTTTTGTTTAAGTATACGACTAGTAACAATAGTAATAATAAGAACATCACAATAGCATTATTATGCTTTAGTGAATAATAATATTTTTATTTATTAAGATGTTATTAAATCATTTTGATCCTTTTTAACTCCATCTATTTTCATTAATATATTAAGGAAACTGTGCATTTGGTTGAACTATAAGAATTTTCGGGCCGGGCCAAAATCAAGAGTCCGACTCGCCTCAACTTTTGCAAATGATTAGCCCGATTTTTTGACCCGGCTCGATGATCGACTCAAATTCGAGGCAGGCTTCGGGCCGGGCCGGGCCAAAGCTCGAAATCGAGTGTATTTTTACCTTCCGCCACCTTTGGGTAAGGAAGGTATTGTCTCTGGTCAAAAAATTCGATTGTGAGTTTTTAATGAATAAACACGTTTTAGGGTCCCTAGAATACGGTTTTACTAGTTGTACGATGATGTCTGTGTGTGTGACAAATTTTTCTCCGACGATAACTCCAATATTACAATTTTAAAAATTATAATTTTTTCGTATTCCTTTCGAAAAGAGATTTGTGTAAAATACATAGAATTGTCGGAAGGTAATGTGCTGGCCACATCACACATCAGATTGAATAAATTGATCATATTTCACATTCGAACAATTACCCTGATGACACATTAATTTGTATAACAATTTCAACATTACGAGTAATAATTCACACATTTTATAAAGCATAATAATAACAATTGCAATAACTACATTGATAATAGAATTTATTGCAACATTTGCAGCAATTCCCATTTGTATAAATTACGTTAATTCAATAATGTGTGCGTGTGGGACATAAACATTTCGATTCACGCTAATTATAGTCTGGTAAAACAAGCAACACACACATACACACACACACAGAGCCGAGTGGATGGACAGACACAACAAATCACACATGATGCGTCGCAGGCTCACGACATCCAGGCCTCGGCCAGGCGTTAAAATAACCTAACAATTAGCGCCGATTAACAGGAGAGGATTCTGAAAGATGAATACGGTACGGAGAAAACGGTTATATTTGTCGGAGCTTCACTAACTTACATTAAAGCTTCACTAACTTACATTAAAGCCGAAAATTATTCTTTGTCCTCCTATACACAGCAAGTGTAACCTACTTTTTATGCTTACTGTGTTGTAACTTGTCTAACTATGCGGTAAAATAATCAAAAAACACTGGACGTTTATGGACATTTAGAAATAAAACCAAAATCACGGCAGCGACATCTGTCGTTATTGTAAAAATCCGCCGTTACCGACATAGTCACCGATCGATATACCTGTCAAACACGCGAGGCGAACACTGCTCAAATGTCAAATGTCGACAGCTACATATTATTTATTACGAAGAAAAAATGAGCTAATAAATATATTATCAGTCATAAACAACGTCTATTATTACAAATAAATTTTTGCCCTCCTGAAGTGTAATGGGAACTGTACAATTGTATACATAGCAAGTGTAACCTACATTTTACGGTTACTGTGTTGTAACTTGTCTAACTATGCGGCAAAATAATCAAAATACACTGGACGTTTATGGGCATTTAGAAAAGGAATCTTCTTTACTATAATAAAGTTCATGTAAAAAAGTACTACCTACGTAAGTTATTTTTTTACTTTAACATTTCCTATATTTAAAACTAATTTATATAAACCAAAATCACTACAGCGACATCTGTCATTATCAATATACCTGTCAAATACGCGAGGCGAACATTGCTGAAATGTCAAATATCGATATCTACCTATTATTTATTACGAAGAAAACATAAGCAAATAAATATATTATTAGTCATAAATAACGTATATTATTACAAATAAATTTTCGCTAGAAGAAGTACTCTAATGAAGGTAAGTAAAATTAAATTTGGAAATTGACTTAACCACAGTATTTCAAACTAACCCTTTCCAGAAGTACAACCTATCTCATTAAAAAAAGTGATTTTCATTATCGTCGGCCAAAAAATTTGATACAATTCTCATGCGTGAAGTATTTTACAGCGCTCCAGCTAATAAGGCACTCGTCTTAAGGCCTCGTGCCTTAAACATAGCTGTCGCGCTGTAAAATACAACTTACACGCACTCGAATGTAAATAACTATTTCGCTACGCTAGAAGAAGAACTTTTGATTACAAAAATTTGAAAGTTTTAAGCTTTTGACCTCAGGAATAAGCTGTTAAAGTTTGTATCATTAGTCCTGAATCACCTGTATTACTAAAATATTTCGAATGTTAATAAAGAATAATACCTAAATGATTCCATCATTCTTATGTTAATCAAAAACTTTTAATGTATGTAATAATTCTGACCGCATGTTAAATGAACATAAAGGATTCAAATTTATTCATCTCCGAAATTTCCTCGATGGTTTGTGACTCATGTTTATTCTCTGCTAACTGCTAAAATATGTATGGTATCTACTAAGATCTGAGATCTTTCGGATATTCCATTTCACATCACTCAAATTAATTTGCTAATATAGTAATATTTCCATTATGACCCATGACTAAGATAGTCATCAGTATAATACGAGCTTCCTTGTAAATTTGGCAACATTGCAGGCTAAGTCATATTAATTTGTCATCTTCCCTCCATCCACTGTTAAAATTTCAAGATAATTAGGCAAACCGCTCGGCAGTAGCCTTTGATTGAAGTTAACTACTTTCTCGCACACCGCCGGAATTATGTTAAAAAATCCGCTACAGAAATGTACGAATTGTTGAAGAATGTTTATGGTGATGAGGGTCTATCTAGTAGGTACTCAAGTTTTCGAGCAGTTTAGAAGATTTAAAGAAGGAAGAAAAGAGTAGACATTGTTTTTTTCGAAATGCGAGTGATTGTTCACATGGATTAGGTGCCTGAGGGGCATTTCGTTAACCAAGCATATTACAAGAAGGTTTTGATAAACCTTCATGCACGGGTGAGAAGAAAAAGGGCTGAAATGTGATGGATTTTGGAACAAAACGTCCTGTCCGGCAAGACATTTTTGACGAAATACAAAATCACCGTGTTGGTACATTAACCGCACTCGCCATGTGACTTGCTTTTATTCCCAAATTGTAATTCTGCGTTATAAGGCACCAAATTCAGGGCCAAGATGTAATTATAGAAAAACTGGCAGAGCTTATGAACAATGCAAAACTGAAACTTAAAGGAATTGACGGAAGGGCACCACCAGGAGTGGAGCCTGTGGCCTGGATTGGGGGCCTGAGGGGCAGTTCGTTAACCAAACATATTACAAGAAGGTTTTGATAACCTTTCATGCACGGGTGAGAAGAAAAAGGGCTGAAATGTGATGGATTCTCTATGAAGACAACGCGCCGGAACAAAACGTCCTTTCCGGCAAGACATTTTTGACGAAATACAAAATCATCGTGTTGGTACATCAACCGTACTCACATTTATTCCCAAATTGTAATTCTGCGTTAAAAGACACCAAATTCGGGGCCGAGATGTACTATTTATAGAGCTTATGAACAACCTAACAAAAAAGTCCTGCAGGCATTGCTTCCAACAATGGAATATTCGCATCGGGCGGTGTAGGGTTCGGGGAGGAGAGTACATTGAAGGTGGCAATATTGGACTGGGTGCCTGAGGGGCATTTCGTTAACCAAGCATATTACAAGAAGGTTTTGATAACCCTTCATGCACGGGTGAGAAGAAAAAGGGATGAAATGTGATGGATTCTCCATGAAGACAACGCGCCGGAACAAAACGCCCTGTCCGGCAAGACATTTTTGACGAAATACAAAATCATCGTGTTGGTACATCAACCGTACTCACTTTTATTCCCAAACTGTAATTCTGCGTTAAAAGGCACCAAATTCGTGGCCGAGATGTAGTTATAGAAAAATTGGCAGAGCTTATGAGCAATGCAAAGCTGAAACTTAAAGGAATTGACGGAAGGGCACCACCAGGAGTGGAGCCTGCGGCTTAATTTGACCCAACACGGGAAACCTCACCAGGCTCAGATACTGGAAGGATTGACAGATTGAAACCTCTTAAGAAAAAAGGCCTGCAGGCATTGCTTCCAACAATGGAATATTCGCATCGGACGGTGTAGGGTTCGGGGAGGAGAGTACATTGAAGGTGGCAATATTTATTTTGTGTAATTTTTTATTGTCAATGTTCTAAGATCAATCTTGTTATTTAATTGCCACACCTCGTAGATATGGCTGTTGCAAGAATTTTTTATATGACTTCTAAGTATTAAATTTGAAAAGATATTGTTCTTTAAAGAGCCTCAAGTTTGAAAATATCACGATATATCCTTTAGATATTTTACAATTAATTTTTGAAATTCACATGATCTGAACAGAATGTGACGTCAGAGTACATACATCTTCAGCGCTTCTAAGGTGTCAAGTGTATTGTCAAAGTTGTCAAACAAGTGTCAAATAAGAATTACGACCAGAACTTTAAAGTAAAATATATTATCAATTTATATAATGAATTCAGTTTTTATATTTTATTTTACCTCAACTCTTTAACACCCCTTATTTCGGTAGCAGTAAAACAATCGTTCTGATATAAATTCAGCCACCATCCAGCTATCGACCTTCGGTAAATTGTCCGACTTAGCTTGAGTGTAATTTGAATTAGCCATTATTACTTTATTATTCATTTACAATGAGCAATGTCAGCGTCAAATGTCAAATTAAAAGATTTTGTTATTAACATGTGACAAACTTTAGCCTACGTTTATTTATATAAATAATATGAATAAACGTAGGTGATGGAAAAACTATTTTCCTATTGGCTATTAATGATATAATGTATGTGCTTCTACGTCACAGGAGTGGGGGGTAGTTTTTCAGGACGCCAATCTTTTTATTTAATTATTTCCACAAATAACAACAAATTATTAAAATAAAAATTATTACTAAGAAAATCATTCCATAAACTTTTGAAAAATGTGAAACAGGCTCATTAGGGGCAATAAATATTGTACAACCCCTGTAGCTTTTTCCTTGTTATTGTCAATACTTATTCTATATTAAACCATATTTATATTTTTTTAAATATACTTTCCTTTTAAATACGAATACATTCACTACCGTTCTACTCATAATCCCATCCTTTCTCTTTCTGATAGATTGACAAGTAGTGACACTAGCAAACATCTAACGACTATGTTAAGACTCTTAGCCATAAATTCAGCGTATGCAGTACGCTGTCTTCATCACGCTCTAGTATAGCATAGTGGATGACGGTTGATATCGCCATGAAACTATGCGATGCAATGCAACATTGCAATTTTACTTGTGCTTATAGACAAGAGTGTGGGTTACTACGACCGTGACTTGGAATAGAGTTGGAACGTTCGTGGACGTGAACTTGACAATGACTGATGGACGAAGTAATAGAAATAAGAAAAATTAAATAAATTATTACTGGGAAATATTGTTAGATTTTAATTATGGTGATGTACCTAATATAGCTAGTGTATTAAGAGCGCAAAATGCGACATTGTCGATTGAGAGGTTCGTCGCGCGGCATTCTCTCGAAATCGACAATGTCCATTTGCGCTCGAAACACACACAAGATTTTTTCTACAGTCACCACAATGGGGTCCTCCACCATAACAAAAAATAATAAAATGTGCACTTTATACTTACAGTACTGCTCAATAAATAACGATTGGCTAACACAAAAGATGCGGTTTAAACTTAAAAAGGCTTTTAAATGATTATATCGTTACATTAGCCATCTATTCCATAAAAAAAAACCAAAATTAGAGCATGGAAGCAAGGATTTGTGATGATTTGATGAGTTTTTGTAGCAAAATGTGTGGTTAGTTGTCACGCCTGTCACACTGAAAAAATTAACAAATATTTCAAGGAATTTGTGATTATACAGGGAATTTATTTTAACATGCAACATATGGCTAATCACTTCCATGGTTACTCCCATGGTTACTCACTATTGTCAGAAAATAACAGCAATGTAATATTTGTCCATTTTAAAATGCAACATACAAAATTTGTAGTTTTGTATTATCAAAACTAATTTGCAATAAATTAGCCTACATACAATTAACAAATAATCAAAACATAAATGTTGTACATCTTAACAAACTTTAGCTTACAAAAATTCATAATTTTCATGTAATAAATGTTAAAAAATATCGCCAATCACTCTCAGGCAATATTCTAGTCAGTCGTAATAAAAACTGACACCATTTGTGATGTGTTTTGGAGGTATCTGCTGTGCTGCAATACTATTTATAATGTTGCATTTTAAAATGGACAAATATTGAGTAACCATGGAAGTGATTAACTATAATGTTGCATTTTAAAATAAACTCTCTGTGTAGATGTATGTGCATTGACTGACTTCTCGCAATTATTTATTAACGAAATAACTAATAACTTTATTGTAATCAAAATAAATAGTGAACTCGAGATCAGATGTCAGAGTACGACTCGCAACTATCCTACCGCCATCTGTGTACAATAAAATAAATAAATAAATAAATATATCATCACGGCATATTACAATCATTCCTATTACTAAACATAACTGTTCACACAATTTATTTTATATTTAATTTTATTTTATTGTTATTTTCCATTCTTCTTGAGTTTTTATTCAATCTAATCTAAGCATTTTATACTTTTGTTTTTGTAAATGAATGCCCTATTTCATTTTCACAGCAGTGTGGCATTTTGTTTGGTTATGTTAAATACGGACAGAAGATATGTCAAATTGACTTGTGAACGTGGTAAATGTGTAACTACAGTGCCATTAGTTCCTAACTAAACGTTTTCGTTAAGAATGTAGACAAGTGACATTTCTCAACATTGTATATTTAGAAATTTGGACAGCGAGCGTTTTTTCTACTTTGTCGTGCATGAGCGGCAAAGTGACATTTTGCGTTGACAAAAGAGAGCGCAAATGGCTACTTTCTATAGTGACTGTAGAAAAATATATTTTCGTAATATCATACTTGTACCATGATATAGTAAGACTAAAAACATCTACAAGTATCTTCTTATTTAAAAAGATTCAGCTACAGAACGACCAGTCCGCTGTCCGCTGATCTTAAGCGCGACACATTTCGTCCCTCGCCTTTACTCTTGCGAAACCAGCCCGGCAGGTCGGGTCAGACCCAGGTTCAGGTCCAGCGGCTTGCGGGTCCGAGGTCCTCGCCAGTCACGTGGGAGACTTTCGGCAAGTCAGCCCAACCAGAACTGGTTTGCGCCCCCCTCGGTCCCCCAACCAAAACCGCTGCAACAGCACCGGATCAGCGTGGTGCAGGCCATGCACCGAAAACAGTGCGATTTGAAAAAGGTATTGCGTAGTAAAATGTAAATGTGAAAGATGCATTTTTACCTCTCGCTAAGAGAGGTATTGGATTCATGCTAAAATTCGCATATCCAGATTTTAGTGAATAACCACGATTTAAGGTCCCTACAATCCGATTATAACATTTTTAAAATTATGTCTGTGTGTGACCCCTGTGGTGCACTCTCCACACCAGCAATGAGTGCCCGTGAGGTGACGCCTGGTAAGCGCCCACATGGTAAATATATCGTCATCATTACCGATGTCTACATGTGTTGTAGATACTGGCACACCCAGAAATGGATAATATGCCTTGATGATATATTTATTTATTTATTTATGTCTGTGTGTGTGTGTGTGGATGTGTGTATGTGTATATATCTGGATGTTGTAGACACGATTCCTCAAAAACCATAACACTTAAGAATTGTTTAACTATGGATTCATCAATCTGACATTCCTAGGAACAGCTGAAAAGGTTTTGGTAACAATTGAACAACCGGAAGTAGTAGTTTCTGTGGAAAATTCTTCTAATTATAATTTTTTGGAAAATTTTGTTATTAAATATTGAAGAACATAAAATTTTCCATCTAATACACTTAAAATTTTTATTATATCGTGTATAGATTTAGAGATAAAGACTATAATATATAGAGTAATTTAATCGCAGAGGCTATGGCACTAAGGAAACTAGTTGACAAATTCCAATGTCAAAAATCAACAGTTTTAGTGACATTCTGATAGCTTTGTCTGGGAAGTATATTTAATCTTTCTTATTGTTTTATTAATTAAATATTTGAAATTATAGGTAAAATGCTAATAGCCATCAGAAATACCGATAATCTGGTTAAAGAATTGGTAGAATCTCTGACATTTAGAAACTTCCTCATACAATGAAAAATAGACATAATTAGAATTATATGTGTGTAGAAGACATGTTAAATACAATAAAAAACAGTATTTGGGTAAAGTTCTGTATTTTTTTGTTATAAAACAACGGTTCGAAAGGAAAGTGCAATACAATATTTATATAGCCTAATATGGAAATGGCGAGAGGTCTTGTGCTGGCCACAACAGATTTTTACCTGAGTGTAACTACAATTTTTTTAAAATTGCTATATTTATGGCCAATACTATATGTGTCTAACTCCCAATAATTATTTCGTGACCTTTATATATCCATTTATTTCTTATAAGAATCCCTTTTATTCTTTAATAGTTCTTCCCTTTTCTTTTGGTGCCAACCCTGCGCTGTGCTGTACGTGGTTAGGCCCCGAGGCGGTGCAGGTATAAAAATGCGATGCACACACACACACACACAAACACACTCACAGAGTCTGCAGGTGTGTGGAGAGCTGATGCAGATGAACCGCCCTCGTCCTTGGCTCCGCTCCATCCCTCTAGAGGCGACAGGGCGGTTATTGGAGCCCGGAATATCTCAACAGAATGTTGAGGTATGAGAGACGTGGAAATGAGGATATATTGGAGGATTCCTAGCGATAATTATTATGTAATTGCAATAAGCATCTTATTAGAATTTTCTTTGATGACATAAGAAATGATCGAATTTAATGTCACGATGTCACGCTAGAATTATTGAAGCTGTGTCCGAAGTCGTATTTTAGCATTTAGTTTTTAGGATTTAGGTCTTCTTCACATAAGTATTGTACATATTTGACATTTCTGGTACACACAAAAACTCATATCTTCTTTATATTTTAATATTTTTTAATTCGTTCTACGAACAAGTTCCCTCTTATTCTTCTAAATGTTCGAGATTGTTCCAATTCATTGATAAGATTGGCGGTATTTCTGAAGGGTATATGTAATATATGTATCAATAATTATAAATATTTAATTAATAATAAAATAAGAAATATTAAATGTACTTCCCAGAAAAAGTCTTCATCAGTAATGTCTCTGGGTTTTTGACACGTCAATTACATACATTTTAATTTCTTCACTTGTTTTCCATGGGCTACGAGATTCATTTACAACTTATTATTTTATATATTTATATGTCTCTATCTTTAACTCCATAGAAGATATAATAAATTTTTTAAATGTATCGACAGATGCCAAATATTTCCAATTTTAAATGGCACAAAAGTGACCCCTGTGGTGCACTCTCCACACCAGCTATGAGTGCCCGTGAGATGACGCCTGGTAAGCGCCAACACGGTAAAATATATCGTCATCATTACCGATGTCTACATGTGTTGTAGATACTGGCACACCCAGAAATGGGTAATACGCTGTTATGATATATATACAGGGAATTTATTTTAACATGCAACATATGGTCAATCATTTCCATGGTTACACAATACCATTTTAAAATGCAACATTTAAAATTTGTAGTTTTGTATTATCAAAACTAATTTCCAATAAATTAACTTACATACGATTAACAAAAATCAAAACTTGAATGTTGCACATCTTAACAAACTTTAACTTACAAAAATTCATAATTTTCATGTAATACGTGTTAAAAATACCCCTATTCACACTGAGGCAATATCCATCTCCATATCTCCTGTGCTGAAATACTATTTATAATGTTGCATTTTAAAATAAATTCTTTGTATATATATGAATAGAAAAAATTATATTCTTTAATAATAGTAATAACAGAAATTTTCAAAAAATAATATTTAGAAGGTTTTTTTAAAGAAACTATTATTTCCGGTTGTCCATTTTTAACAAAATCTAATCAGCTTTTTCCAGGAATGTCAGATTGAGCAAACTCACACACACACACATCATCGGAAAAATATTATAATCGGATTATAGGGACCTTAAAACGTGCTTATTCACTGGATATGCCATTTTAGCAAGATTCCAATACCTCTCTTAGCGAGAGGTAAAAATTCAAATTTTGCAGACAACAGAATAACATTGTGTAGTAGCGCCTTGTTTACAGTAGAAATTAGCGTCATACAAGACAAATTATCATTTTTACATAACAAAATCCCAATGAAAAACTTCTACAAAACAATAGAAATCTTTTTGTTGTCATTCATCAAGTCACCTGCGCCGGCCGTGTCACATGACCGCATGCGTTATTCAACTGTTTGTCCTCCAGACACTTCAAATCATATTAACACTGACCTAGGCAACGCGGTCTACAGTACACAACTCTCGGTCTGTGTATTATTTATTATCAAGTTCAACTAGTTAAAGAAACTTTTCTTTTTATTAGACATAGACCATCATTGTTGCGCAATACACGACCACGAATGACGACACCAACGACTTTCGATGAGGTTTTTTCTTTTTAGATTGGTACCTACTTTATTGTTGCGTGGGATGAGAATGTTGAGATGGAATAGTAACACAGATATAAAATAGAAACAGGTGATGAAGATTGTATGTTTTGGATAAAAGAAAGTCGAGAAACTGTTGACAAAATTTTGGAATGATTTATTTCTTATTTTCCAAATATGCACAAATTCGAGTTCCTTATATGAAAAATTTGTTGTGGCCAGCACAAAACCTCCCGCCATTTCCATATTGCACTTCGCTATCGAACCGTCGTTTTATAACAAAATATTACAGAACTTTACCCAAATATTGTTTTTTATTGTATTTAACATGTCTTCTGCACACATACAATTCTAATTATATCCATTTTCCATTGTATGAGGAAGTTCCTATGTCAGAGATTCTTCCAATTCATTAACAAGATTGGCGGTATTTGTAATGGATACATGCAGATTACCTATAATTTTAAATATTTAATTAATAAAACCATAAGATAGATTAAATTTACTTCCCAGAAAAAGCTTTCAAAATGTAACTAAACTTTTGATTTTTGACACTGATATCTGTCATTTACAAATTATGTTATAAACATTTGAATTTGTCAACTGGTGTCCTTAGTGTAGTTTCGCCTACTCGACTTATTATATCCCGATATTCTATATATTATACTGTCTTTATCTCTAAATTTATAGAAGATATAATATAATAATATTTAGAAGAATTTTTTTAAAAAACTACTACTTCCGGTTGTTCAATTGTTACCAAAACCTTTTCAGCTCTTCCCAGGAATGTCAGATTGAGGAATTCATAGTTAAACAGGTCTTATGTCTTATAGTTTTTGAGTAATCGTCCCTCCAACATCCACACATACATACACACATACATACACACATACACACATCCACATATCCACACACACACACACACACACACACACACACACACACACACACACACATTCCCAGGAATGTCAGATTGAGGAAACTGCAGTTAAATATTTTTTAAGACATAGTTTTTGAGGAATCGTCCCTCCAACATCCACACATACACACACACACACACACACACACACACACACACACACACACACACACACACACACAGACATCATCGTAAAACATCGGTTTATATGGACCTTAAATCGTGCTTATTCACTAAAATCTGGAGATGTGATTTTTAGCATGAATCCAATACCTCTCTTATCGAGAGGTAAAAATTTGTTGTGGCCAGCACAAAACCTCTCGCCATTTCCATATTAGGCTATATAAATATTGATATTTCTGATACACACAAAAACACATCTTCTTTATACATTTTTATATTTTTTAATTCATTATATTCACTCTTATTCTTCTAATGTTCGAGATTCTTCCTATTCATTGATGAGATTGGCGGTATTTCTGAAGGGTAGTTTCTATTTTATGAAATATATATTATTAACATTTACTCTCAAGCATCAAATTGTATAATTCATTTTTGTTCTAAAGTGTTTCCATACAAACCAACGGATTTCACTAGAGTGCCATTCAAAGTTGTATTTGTGTCAAGAAGATCTAAATCCTAAATACCAAATGCCAAAATGCGACATCGGACACAGCCTAAGAACTATTCTTTGACAATAAATTTGACATTTTGTACAAATTAGCAACGAACATGATTTGTTTAATTAGTGCGCGTCAATTTCAAAGCATAGTGTGCTCCTGCAAAACCCTAAAATCTAATTCCTGAAATTCTAAATAATCACTAAATTTAGGGCATATAAATTTAGGATTTAGATATTAGGGTGATAAAAGTGCAACATCGGATACAGCCTGTATATTTGCAATATACAATTGTATCAGTAAGTCATTAAACTACAATCAGATATCATCTCGTACAAATTATATTTTCCTGTAAATTATATGTATTCTAGTAAAACATATTTATCAACAAGATACCATCAGAAATACGTCTGCAAATAAAAACATTTTCAGGTAACATTCACCTGTCATCAACATGACATTGGTTAAGTAAGGTCAGTTTCAAATTCACAATGGTTGTGCAATTTCACAAAAAACAACTGACCGTGGAAAAAACAACTGCGCACTAACAAATGAAGTGATGTTTTGCCTTTTTAGCCTATTTCTGCTTTTTATCAACGCTGTAAGAATGTTATGAAAGGTCCGGTTATGAGATTTTAATAGGTAGAAACTTTTTAAGATTGGTTTTGCGGAATATAAATATGTGATTATACTTTTTGTTGTTGGGTGTGGCAGATTTAGTTGTTGCAGTTCGCGGAAAACCTTTCTTAGCTACAACAGTTATAATACAATTCTACTATCATTTCTAAGCTGTGGTCTGGTAGATAACTTAGTGGTTTCTGTGTATAACTTTGTAGAGTAAAATATAAACTCAAATCTTGTAATCGGTAACTATACTACTATACAAGCTAATCAAAAGAAAATACAGGGGTCCCACATTTTCAAGTATAAACTTTAAGGACATATAGTACTGACAAAAATAGATAAAAAAATCTGTTGTGGCCAGCATAAGACCTTCCGTTAATTTGATGTATTTTGTACAAATCCCATACCAAAAGTTCATTGGAAAAGATTCTATACAGTGTGTCCCATTTAGAGGTGCCACCATTGGGATCTCGAGAACTGTAAGAGATACGATGTCGGTTAAATTGAACTTTTTGTGCGCCTTTGGGAGGCCATCTCAGATGTGCTTTTACTTTTCCAAAAATTCTCATAGGGCACTAGATAATGACGAAAAACTGAATATTGTTGATTTTTTTCTTTTTCAAATAACTTCTAAACTATTAATAATTGAGAAAAAAGTTTCAAATATAAAAGATAGATATTTTTATTAACTAACCAGTGGCGTACGAAATAAATTTTTATATCTGTAAATTTTTGAGATATAACACAAACTTATATTTTTTTAAATGGAACCCATATCTGATTTTAGTCTCAAAAAAATCATTATTTTTTTCTCTTTTCAACGATGTAAGGGTTATTATGTTTTATATTTGTTTTGCCTTCAAAAATTATTATTTTTTCCTTATTTTGTATTAAAATTACAATTATTTTGAAAATATTGGTAGATTTCTATTTGGAAATACTCCTTGTATTTAAATAATTTATTTCCTTAAAAATATTTGTTCAACATTCGTATCAAATTAATTTTTATATTTTGTATCAGGTCGCCCTTGGCACATCATAGTGTAATTTGTAATTATGAGTCTAGAATGAAAATATTAAGTAATAAAGGCATAAAACAAATTATTTTGATCAAATACAATATAATTAATAAAAATAATAATGTTTTTCTGGGAAATAATTAGGAAATTCAGGAAAATAAAGAGAAAAACTAAATTTTAGGAGCAAAATAAATATAAAACATAATAACCCTTACACAATTGAAAAGAGAAAAAAATATTGATTTTTTTGAAACTAAAATCAGATATGGGTTCCATTTAAAAAAATATAAGTTTGTGTTATATCTCGAAAAATTACGGATATGAAAATTTATTTCGTACGCCACTGATTAGTTAATAAAAATATCTATCTTTTATATTTGAAAAGTTTTTCTCAATTACTAATAGTTTAGAAGTTATTTGAGAAAGAAAAAATCAACAATATTTAGTTTTTCGTCATTATCTAGTGTCCTATGAGAATTTTTAGAAAAACAAAAGCACATCTGAGATGGCCTCCCACAGGCGCACAAAAAGTTCCATTTAACCGACATTGTATCTCTTATAGTTCTCGAGATCCCAATGGTGGCACCTCTAAATGGGACACACTGTATATCTAGTAAAATTTTTACACGAACATAATACAATACAGAAAGTTACGTAACATTCTCTTTACAATCAAATAATATTACTACCAAGTTTATATCTCTACAAATTTTTGAATTATTGCCCCAAAAGTCAATATACCCCACATTTAGATAAAAACTTCAAAATTTTCAAAAATCTAATTTTTATGCATCTAGATACTTCTCAATGCGCTGATTCCAAATTTTGAAACCGCAGGTTGATATCTCGTTTCGTTCTCGAGATATTTAGATTCAAAGTTTTTCTCAAAACTGCCCATTTTTGGGTATTAACCCAAAAATGGGTCGAGATATGAATTTGGCGACATCACCATTCGATTCTACGGGCAAAATTATATAAGTACACCAGTTTTCAGAATTTTTGGACACCGCATACAATCTCTAAAGCGAAATAACTGAAAATGGCCAAAAATCGCAAAAATCGTAAGGGGTACCCCTTACGATTTTTTCAGATTTGGCCATTTTCAAACTTTTATTCATAAAAAATGAACCGGTTAGTCAAAAATTACGAAAATTGGTATACTTATGTATTTTTGCCCGTAGAATCGAATGGTGCTGTCGCCAAATTCATATCTCGACCCATTTTTAGGTTATTACCCAAAAATGGGCAGTTTTGAGCAAAACTTTGAATCTAAATATCTCGAGAACGAAAAGAGTTATCGACCTGCGGTTTCAAAATTTGGAATCAGCGCATTGAGAAGTATCTAGACGCATAAAAATTAGATTTTTGAAAATTTTGAAGTTTTTATTGACTTTTGGGGCAATAATTCAAAAATGGGTAGAGATATAAACTTGGTAGTAATATTATTTGATTGTAAAGAGAATATTACGTAAGTGTACGCATTTTTAGTATATTTGAACAACTGTGTGAAATTTTAGAAATAAAAGTATTGAAATAAAAATGGATAAATGCTATAAAAAAGTTCCTTGGAAATAAAATTATAACAGGAACACATACTATTTTTTACAAATTCCATACCAAAAGTTCCTTTGCAAAGATTCTATAAATTATGGGTATATTATTTGACAGTTGTGGATAAAATCTATTATTAAACGATCAACGGAAAAAACTAATACGTTGACTCCGGTTAAATTCAAATCAAGTCGTCAAAACTACATTAATCAGTTACATAACATACGCAGCTATACGCAATTATTAACAATAGGATGTGACGAGAATAAAGTATTTATCAAAACTTTTTCAGGTAACACAGAACAACAAAATATTATTGATCAAAATTATAATCTGTAGTATAAAAACATGTTTTTTTATTATTTTGCAACGTAAATATCAAATTATTACATTATGAAAGTCCAAATTTCACATTACCTTGAACAGAATACAAGGTTAAAAATAAAAAAAACATAAAAACAATGTCATAAACAACGTAAAATTAGTTGAGGCAGGTCAGGTTTGTTTATCAAACAAAAATTTAAAACAAAAGCAAACATCAACAAAAAATTCCAAGAAAATCTGCAATTACTTGAAAATATTCCAGTTTAATAATAAATATTTATTATGTAAATAACCCGCATCGTATTTTGCATAAATATCCGAAAAATAAAATCAACAAAAGACGTAATTCAGCCATTTATCTCTGGACGACCTTGCTGTTACTGAAATCACCAATAAGGCGATGTTCTTCTTTTTCTTCTTCTGTCATCCAGTCCGCTAACATGCACGTGACGTCACACAAAAACAACAAGAGGGGAAAAACAATGAAAAACACCAAAACAAGTGCGGCTCGACAAGGCATTCCTGATTTACATAACGGGGCATCGCATTTTGTTGGTTTTTGAGATTTGTTTTGTAAATTTAAGAGGCGTAAACATCAACCAAACAAAAATATAAATGCGCGAAATAAAATAACAAATGGTTGAGCTTTATATTAAAAGCGAGGAAGGCTAATGACTGAACCGTTACATCTGAAACAAAAAATAATGTACCTACTAGAATAAATAAATACGAAGTTGGTTATTATTTATTGTAAAATAGTTATTTTCGTAACAAGTTATGAAATATACCAAATATCATGCGAGTGTAAATTGAAATTTAGGTTCAAACGTACGGACAGTTGACAAATGAATAATGTATACATATAGCCAGAAAAGAATGACATAGTAACCTAGCAACCGTGTCAACTATTACGATATGAAATATATCTCGAGAAATTCGAGACGAGATCTCAAAAATGCGATATTTCTCGGCATCTGTAATAACATCTAGTATCCTTTTTTATTATCCCCCTTCTGATGTGATACTACCTCAGGCTTGTAGCCATATTCTGCATATCTTCTGATTCTGCTTGTTGCTTTGCTGGTTGAAGAGGTCCTTAGAGCTGGAGGCTTGATGAAGGAAACGATTAGACCGACCGGGCATCATCATCTGCGAACTAACGATGTTGGACTTGGACGCGCACTGCACACCGACCAGATATTACTGCTAATTGTTGTTTAATTACAATATAACGCACGGGAAATGTACATACAAAGGAATGCAATACGAGACATGGTGTGAATTCAATCAAATAATAATCAAAACGACTTGTCATACGTAAGTTTTTGAGTTTGCGCAATTTACGAGCCCTAAATATCGGTATTATTTAGGATTTTAAGAATTAGATTTTAGGGTTTTGCAGGAACACACTATGGATGTGTCCGATGTCGCATTTTGGAATTTAGTAATTAGAATTTAGGTCTTCTTCACATAAATACAACTCCGAATGGGACACTGGTGATATCGTATATGCTTCGTATTTTTTACCTCTCGCTAAGAGAGGTATTGGATTCATGCTAAAATTCGCATATCCAGAATTTATTGAATAAGCACGATTTAAGGTCCCTACAATCCGATTATAACATTTTTAAAATGATGTCTGTGTGTGTGTGTGCGTGTGTGTGGATGTGTGTATGTGTGTGTGTGTATGTATGTATGTATGTATGTATGTATGTATGTCTGGATGTTGTAGTCACGATTCCTCAAAAACTATAAGACTTAAAAAATATTTAACTGCAGTTACCTCAATCTGACATTCCTGGGAAGAGCTGAAAAGGTTTTGGTAACAATTGAACAACCGAAAGTAGTAGTTTCTTAGAAAAAATCTTCTAAATATAATTTTTTGGGAGTTTTTTTTATTAAATATTGAAGAACATAAAATTCTCCATCTAATACACTTAAAAATTTTATTATATCTTGTATAGATTTAGAGATAAAGACTCTATAATTTATAGAGTAAACTAATCGCAGAGACCAAGGCACTAAGGAAACCAATTGACAAATTCCAATGTTTATAACATGACATATGTCATTGTCAAATATCAACAGTTTTAGTGACATTCTGATAGCTTTTTCTGGGAAGTATATTTAACTTTTCTTATTGTTTTATTAATAAAATATTTGAAATTATAGGTAAAATTGTGGTAAAATGCATATATCTATCAGAAATACCGCCAATCTGGTTAATGAATTGGAACAATATTTGACATTTAGAAACTTCCTCATACAATGAAAAATAGATATAATTTGAATTATATGTGTGCAGAAGACATGCTAAATATAGTAAGAAACAATATTTTGGTAATGTTCTGTAAGATTTTGTTATAAAACGACGGTTCGAAAGCGAAGTGCAATACAATACTTATATAGCCTAATATGGAAATGGCGAGAGGTCTTGTGCTGGCCACAACAGTTTTTTTTTATGGGGTCCCGTGGCCGCGTGCCTAAGTGTCTGGTCGCGAACCTGGGGGAATCGGGTTCGATCCCGACAGACGCCAAATATTTCCAATTTTAAATGCCACAAAAGTGACCCATGTGGTGCACTCTCCACACCAGCTATGAGTGCCCGTGAGGTGACGCCTGGTAAGCGCCCACACGGTAAAATATATCGTCATCATTACCGATGTCTACAAATGTTGTAGATACTGGCACACCCAGAAATGGGTAATATGCCGTGATGATATATTTATTTATTCGTATATTTGTTTATTCTATGCTGAAAGATCCGTTAACAGTAATGTTAAAATAATCTTAGAGTTAAAGATAATTGATCAATAACCATTCATTCAATCAATTTTATCTTATTTCAGTTTTAAATTACTATCAGCATAAAGTATGAGCAACGTGTTAACACTAAAGTTTATACTGGTTGTACATCACGAACAAATGACTGCTTTGAACAATAAATAAAATATAATCAGTCAATCATCGCGGTAATAAAACAAGTGCTGCATGAAAAACCAGCATCAGCCTGGTGGAAGACAAACGACTGTCTCTGGCTGCGCGGCACAGCACTCTAGATTGAGTTCTCGGAGGTGACTTGCCATATAACACATCGGCGATCGGTCGGGAATTGATTAGATTTTCGCATTTTTCCATCGCTTGATTGATCGTCTACTGCCTGACACACCACGTAACGGATTGCTTTAAACGAAATAGATGTAAGTACACGAACATGTACCCCGACAATTTCCAACCAACCAGCCCAAGCCGAGACGTACTGCTCCTTTTGTTAAAGTAAAAGATGAAAAATGGTGGCGTAATTCGCCACACCAGATTCCTAGATTTATTTCAGAGAAAATGGCGGCAGAGGTGAGCGAGAAATAAATATAAAGGTAGCTGACTGGTATATGAATTACGTATGGCATATTTACACGAAAAAATCTGATGTGGCCAACACAAAACCTCCCGCTATTTAATTTTTACATACATACATAGGTACATAAAATCACGCGTTTCCCACTTAGTGGGTTAGCAAAAACCCGAAAACAATAGTAACAATAAGAAAAGGGATAAGAGTAAGAGGTCAGCTGACTCACTTCACTCTTTAAGAACATTCTTCTTTCGCTTTGTCCACAATCATCATAGCATTCATACATAAGAACATATTAAAGGGACCGATTTTCGGTAGCGAATAACCGCATCCGGACCAAAATAATAGTTACGCAACAATCATCCTTCGTCACACATTCCTATCCATTTCTATTAATTTAAATACATATAGGCCATCCAGCGAATCAAGCGGTTTACGTCATCGTTTAGGGATTTTTGAAATTTTCTTTATTTTTTTAAATATATTTTATTAACGGTATTTTATTGGTTTTTTTATTATTACCATGTATTTGACACCTTTAATAGAAATAATTATATTTGGATATATTATTATTAAGTAAAATTTTGTATTTTTTTGCAAAATGACGTTTGATTAAATTTTTTTAATATTGGTAATTCTGAACACGTATATTACTAAATATTATATGTCTATATTATACTTTTCAACGTGTATTGTGATTTCATTTTGTTTTTGGTTTCGTTGTTCATTGTCAAAATGTCAAATGCTCTGTCATGTCAAATTCAAAAGCTTGTAGTTAATTTATTGACTTATTTTGAAAATGAAAAATAGATTGGTGGGTTTTTACTTTCACTGAAATCTAATATTGAGGTAATATTTGGTTCTATTTGTTAGTAATAATTTGAAAATTATATCTATATGTACAGCGTGTGGCAAACGCTATACGCAATGAATAGAAACAGTGAGAAATTGTATGGTATGCAGTTTTCTATATTTTTTTAAGGATCTCACATAATACTAGATAGTTTGTTGCATATACTACAAGAATGAAGTATTTATAACGGCGTAAGCAGTATCGTTCAGAATATTTTAAATAAAATTGGATTTCGCTGGACGTTTTTTAAGAAAACTTTGGGTTTTAATCCGTTTTACATGCTCATGTAAACTTTTTAACATATGACGTCATTATTTCTAGTGATATTGTATTTATGACGTAAACCGCTTGATTCGCTGGATGGCCTATACTTACGTATTTACTAACACTGCAAACTGTTCCATTGCATAAAACTATTGATTTATTTACTATTTTCTTTTTAAAATATCACTATTATTAATTTGAAGTGATTAGTATTTTTACAGTGGATGGAGGGAAGATGACAAATTAGTATGACATAGCCTGCAATGTTGCCAAATATACAGGGAAGCCGGGAAAAATAAATCTCGTTATTTAATTGTCGCACCTAGTACTTTATTTATTATTTTGATTTCTTCATGGCTTCATTACATTGTCACTTCATCCAATTTTTTAGAATGTCACATGATCCAATTTTTCCCTTCGTGTTCACCCATCCAAACAGCAGTCATTCTCTTTTTGCTTGACTTTATTTTCCCTGACCACACTTTCTCTCCACTTATACCATTAATAATGACATTACCTCCAAACAAACGAAATCAAAATCACAGGCAACTCGATCTACATAACGGGTGCATGCATTTGCGATTTTTTCCCCTGTATCAATAATTATATGAATTAGGAATGTGTTCGCTTCCTGCTCTTGCTACTGATAATCATAGTGAGCACTGGAAAAACAATTAATGAGAGCACTTGAGCTATTAACATTCCCAGTGGCTAACCAAACCGAGATACATGACGATAAGGAATTATAGTCTTCGGGAAAGATACGAGCAATAAGTGGGTAGAAGAAGAAAAAATTGTGCGAGTATGAGTTGTACATGTTATGTTTGTTGTATATAGTTGGAAGTAGGTGTTGTAAACTGGCAAATGTAAGCAATATTATGGTCAAAATGTAAAGCCTCATTTCCACTGAATGTTTTAATGCATAATGCATAATAATTAATGCATAAGGATTAATGCATTAGAACAATTTACTAGGATACCAAATCCAGCTACTGTTTAGTGACTAATTCAATAGAAATGTCACAATTTTTTTCCTTTATTACTTGTTGTCTAGCAGACTGCCATTGTAGCAGCAATTCTTTTTTATCTCTCGCTAAGAGAGGTATTGGAATCATGCTAAAAATCGCATATCCAGATTTTAGTGGGTAAGCAGGTTTTAAGGTCCTTATAAACCGATTATAACATTTTTACGATGATATAAGACTTAAAAAATATTTAACTGCAGTTTCTCAATCTGACATTCCTGGGAAGAGCTGATTAGATTTTAGTAACAACTGGACAACCAGAAGTAACAGTTTAATCTTCTAAATATATATTTTTTAAAATTTTTACCTCTCACTAAGAGAGGTATTGGATTCATGCTAAAATTCGCATATCCAGATTTCATTGAATAAGCACGATTTAAGGTCCCTATAATCCGATTATAACATTTTTAAAATGATGTCTGTGTGTGTGTGTGGATGTGTGCATGTGTGTATGAGTGTATGTGTGTGTGTATGTCTTGATGTTGTAGACACGATTCCTCAAAAATTATAAGACTTAAGAACTGTTTAACTACGGATTCCTCAATCTGACATTCCTGGGAAGAGCTGAAAAGATTTTGGTAATAATTGAACAACCGGAAGTAGTAGTTTCTGAGAAAAATTCTTCTAAATATAATGTTTTGAAAATTTTTGTTATTACAAGTATTAAACATAAAATTCTCCATACAATACACTTAAAATTTTTATTATATCTTGCAGGGCATCGAACCCGCCAAAAACTGGGTTCGGTTTAGGTTCAGGTTAATTTGTTTTTTGAAAGATGGGTTCGGGTGCGGTTCTGGTTCAAGCATTAATAAAGTTTGCGGTTTTGTTCGCGGTTCAGGTTCGAAATAATGTAAAATGAGAGCCGGGATTTACGCAAAACGCAACAAGAAACGAACACAATTTTCAAGAAAAGTCAGCCCAGACAGCAACGCAGATACCTAAGACGTCGATTATCGGCTGTATTTACTTTTCGAACTAAAAATTAATCTGAACCGGAGTTGAATCCCGAACCTGAATTTTAATACTCGGTTTGGTTTCGATTCAGGTCCAATTAAAAATATATCTGAGGTTCGGTTCTCGGTTTGGGTTCTCTAAAATGGTACGGTTTGGTTCCGGTTTTGGTTCGGTTCAGGTTCGGGTTCGATGCCCTGATATCTTGTATAGATTTAGTGATAAAGGCACTGTAATATACAGAATAATTTAATGTAGTACATTGCAGAGGCTAGGGCACTAAGGAAACCAGTTGACAAATTCAAATGTTTAAAGCTTAGTAATTCTGACAGCTTTTTCTGGGAAGTACATTTAATCTTTCTTATTGTTTTATTGATTAAATATTTAAAATTATAGGTAAAATGCATATATCCATTAGAAATACCGCCAATCTAGCTGATGAATTGGAAGAATCGCTGACATTTAGGAACTTCGTCATACAATGAAAAATAGATATAATTAGTATTATACGTGTGTAGACATGTTAAATACAATAAAAAACAATATTTGGGTAAAGTTCTGTAATGTTTTTATTATAAAACGACGGTTCGATAGAGAAGTGCAATACAATACATACTTATATAACATAAAATGGAAATGGTGAGAAGTCTTGTGCTAGCTATAACATATGAGACATTCAGTTTCCTAAATTAATATATGATTAATGGTTGATTACGATGATCGACTGTTTGCAGAATGGAAAAATTGGAAAATAATCAGACACGCAGTCACATATAAATTATTTATTTTCTGGTCTACGTTTCGACTGTAACAGTCTTCTTCAGGGCTATTCTAAGACTATTTCTAGCCCTGAAGAAGATTGTTGTCACAGTCGAAACGTAGGCCAGTAAATAAATAATTTATACGGACTGCATGTCTGATGATTTTCTAATATATGGTTATTCCAACCACTTTTAAAATTATCATCCTTCTGAAAGCATTCTTTCATATTCTTGTGCACTTTTCCATTGCATCCCACTTTTCCTTTGCTGGTACTTTTCACTGAGAATATTCATCCTGCATCATCCATCTAGGAGGCTATGTGTGAGTGTCGTGACAATCGCCTTACGCTGGCGTAATGAGTGCCGTCTGGTGGCTCCTACAAGCAAGATAGATGAGATGGATTCGTTGTAAAACGCCCCAATCCTTTCAGGCTGAGATGAGGCCGAAGCGTCCTTCATGACTGCAGATGGGGATAGCAAAAATTTTAGCTTGGAATTAAGAATAGGCTAAATATAGAGTGATATTCTACATGGGGATTTATTAATCTGAAAGAATATTCGGTCTTTATTCTAAAATTGTGTCAACTATAAATTACTATAATACGTTTTGAAAATATATATACCGTATGTCCACGGATTGAGTTCCAAAGAGGAAGAACTTTTTTACTTTTTATTTTACAAAAAAATGTATTCTTGATAAAAGTTTTTGGATGTCTTGAAACGGCCAATTCAGTTTTAATATTTTCAAATTTTCTTTTAGTTTCAGATAAAAATCGAAAATTGGTCGTTTTAGTTGAAAATTATTTTAAGTCCCAAAAAATAAGTTTGCGTTGTCATGGTGACTGCCGTTATTTATTCATTTTCGTTAACTGTCAGTTATAAAAATCTGATGTGGCCAACACAAAACCTCCCGCTATTGAATTTTTATTAATTTAAATATATACTTACGTATTTACTACCGCTGCAAACTGTTCCATTGCAGAAAACTATTGCTTTATTTACTATTTTCTTTTTAAAATGTCACTATTATTAATTTGAAGTGATTAGTTTTTTGACAGTGACATTAACTGTCAGTTACATTCATTTGAAATATGAACTGTGTGACAAACGAATTATTGTGTTTCTCTTAGGCTTCGCGACTAATAAAAAAAATTATTTTAAAATTTATGTGTAAAATATATAGAAAAAGTATTAATGTATTCCAGTAGAAAATTCAATAATCTTTAATTTTCATAAGACATAAAATGCGAAAAAATGGCATTTAATGGTATTTTTTGAAGAAAAACCATTATGAGCTTCAGGTAAAGTGCCATTTCCGGTTATCCGATTTACACCAAAATCTAATGGCTTCTATTCATATTAGAATGGGATGGAAATACAAGGTTTCAGAATTTTCTGAATGATAGTATTTGAGTTAGAGTGAAGACAAAATCCCTACACATACACACATACATACACACATACACACACACATACACACATACAGACATCATCGTGAAAATGTTAAAAATGGATTCTAGGGACCTTAAAACGTGGTCATTTACTAAAATCTCGATATGAGATTTTTAGCACGATCCCTATACCTCCCTTACCAAGGGTAGCGGGAGGTAAAAATCAACCATAATCGTTGAAAATGTTGTCAAAAGACGAACGAATTTACCTAATTCAATGCCATGACAAAGGTAATAAAGCGATCAGTCGAGTTGTCGAAGAATTTAATCAAAAGTTTCCGGATATTTACATCTAAAATAGAGGTTGTGTTAGCAATTACCATGACAACGAAACTTATTTTTTGGGACTTTCAACTAAAACGAACAATTTTCGATTTTTATCTGAAACTAAAAGAAAATTTGAAAATTTTAAAACTGAATTGGCCGTTTCGGGACATCCAAAAACTTTTATCAAGAATACATTTTTTGTAAAATAAAAAAGTTTTTCCTCTTTGGAACTCGATCCGTGGACATACTGTATATATATTTGCCTAATTCCGTATGATATTTTTTTTTAATTTAATGTAACTTTTTACATAACTGACGCGAAATGAATTTTGTATACACAGCAAGTATAGTCTACTTTTTACGCTTACTGTGTTATAACTTGTCTAACTATGCGGTAAAATAATCAAAAAACACTGGACGTTTATGGGCATTTAGAAAAAACAAAATCATCTTTACTATAATAAGGTTCATGTAAAAAATACAATCCACATAGTTTTTCTTTTTAACATTTTCTATATATATAATAGATATTTACATACCAAGTGACCTAAGGTAATGTTTATTCATGAGAAGAAAGGGCGAGTGAGATAATTTCTTCGAGTGAATAAAAATTTTTAGCTCACGTGGTTTGTACAATATTTTATTCAGTTTTGACGAAATAATAATAAAAACCATTATAAAATTTAATTTTGAAATAAAAAAACTGATCAGTTAGTAGGCTGAGCATGACAATCGTCGCTGATAGACGTCAAGTCATATATTTAAAATGCTTTATTGTCTGTCATTTGCGCCGTGAAAAATAATGAAAACGGCTGATAATGTCAAATAAATATTATGGTCAGTGTTATTTTCGTACCTGATTCAATGTGAAAAAAGTGTTACTTATAGTTGTTGCTATTGAGTTAATAATGACAGTTTAAAACGTCAAATTGAATAAAACTAATTTATATGAACCAAAATCACGGCAGCGACATCTGTCATTATTGTAAACTCCGCCGTTACCGACATAGTCACCGATCGATATACCTGTCAAATACGCGAGGCGAACACTGCTCAAATGTCAAATATCGACACCTACCTATTATTTATTACGAAGAAAACATGAGCAAATGAATATATTATCAGTCATAAACAACGTCTATTATTACAAATAAATTTTCGCTCGAAGAAGAACTCTAATGAAGGTAAGTAAAATCAAATTTGGAAATTGACTTAACTCCAGTATTTTATACTTTTCAGAAGTACAACCTATCTCATTAAAAAAAATGATTTTCATTATCGTCGGCCAAAAAGTTTGATACAATTCTCGTGCGTGAAGTATTTTACAGAGCTCCAGTTCATAAGGCACTCGCCTTAAGGGCTCGTGCCTTAAATAAAGCTGTCGCGCTGTAAAATACAACTTACACGCATTCGAATGTAAATAACTATTAACGGAATTAAATAAAATTTTGTACATAAAGCCTATGGCACACTTATCAATGAGCATCAGAGAGCATCGATGAGTTCATTGATGAAACAACAGTACGCATCCGTCATCGATAATTTTGTGTTTCATCAATGACAAATACATAAATTTTTTCTCTGACGAAAAACAGAAAAGTTGGTAATATTACCAGTGAAATGTTCCTACACCGTCGATTTTTAAATTGATATTTTCCTAGTTTATTATTGTTTGACACAAGTCAAAGTGACGTGAGGCACAAAAGATACGTGTGAAATGAGATACGTTCGTTTCATTGATGATCTTCGATGAAAATAGCAGCGCCGCTATTTTTCGTCGATGACGGGTGCGTTCTGTTGTTTCATCAATGAGCTCATCGATGCTCTCTGATGCTCATTGATAAGTGTGCCATAGGCTTAATACGTGATGTTTGACGCACATAATTTGCAAAATTCGCTTCGCTCGTTTTTGCAAATATTATATTCATCAAAAAATATCATTCTTTTCATAACTGATTATATAAATAACTATTGTTTAATAGCCTTATTAATTTTTATATTAACTAATTATCTATTAATATATTCGGACAACATTTCCTTCTTATGCGTTATTCTATTTCAAAATTCATCTATAAATTACGAACATCCGTCTTTATATTTGCCGCCAAAGCATCAGTTAATCAATTACATCTACAAGATCTCTTTTCTTCGATTTTGATCGATCGATCTTCTCCCAGAGATCTACAGCTTCGATAAACGGCGAGTATTTAGTGAAACGCGCGTAGAATGTTGAAAAAAAAAGAACTCATTTTGTTGTGTTCCTAAGCAACGGGAAAGAAAAATCGCCGATAAATAATTGTTGATAATTGAAGCAATGTGCAATGAAGTTTGCGATTGATGGGCGATAAGGCGATGTCCTTTTGTTTATGTTTCAATTCCGTGATTGGTTGTGAGTTATAACAGTAGTGAGTAATTATACAGATAGCAAACAATGATAACTTATTAATAATACGGTTAATTGATGCCTTAGTGATAATATAGACAATGATAAGGCTTTAATTATCAAATGTTCCGGGTTTAAATGAAAGCTTTAGTAAAAATAGAAGAATTTGATAATAAATGCAATTAATTTATTTACTTTCTAATATGATAATTATTATAATTTTCTTGTTATTTGTTTAATGATAACGACTTTACAACATCCACAGTTATATACGAGGTGTGGCAATTAAATAACAAGATTTTTTTTTCCTGCGTCCCTGTAAATTTAGCAACATTGCAGGCTATGTCATATTAATTTGTCATCTTCGCTCCATCCACTGTTAAAATTTCAAGATAATTAGGCAAATCGTTCGGCAGTAGCCTTTGATTAAAGTTAACTACTTTCTCGTACTTCACCGGAATTATGTTAGTGTCAATATGAAATTCTGTGTGAAACTTAAAAAATCCGCTGCAGAAATGTACGTCTTGTTGAAGAATGTTTATGGTGATGAAAGTTTAGACGATTTTTTTTGAAATACGAGTGATTGTTCACATGGATTGGGTGCCTGAGGGGCATTTGGTAAACCAAGCATATTACAAGAAGGTTTTGATAACCCTTCATGCACGGATGAGAAGAAAAAGGGCTGAAATGTGATGAATTCTCCATGAAGACAACGCGCTGGAACCAAAGGCCCTGTCCGGCAAGACATTTTTGACGAAATAGAAAATCACCGTGTTGGTACGTCAACCGTACTCACTTGACCTAGTGCCATGTGACTTGCTTTTATTCCCAAATTGTAATTCAGCATTAAAAGGCACCAAATTCGGGGCCGAGATGTAGTTATAGAAAAAGTGGTAGAGCTTATGAACAATGCAAAGCTGAAACTTAAAGGAATTAACGGAAGGGCACCACCAGGAGTGGAGCCTGCGGCTTAATTTGACTGAACACGGGAAACCTCACCAGGCCTAGACACTGGAAGGATTGACAAATTGAGAGCTCTTAAGAAAAAAGGACTGCAGGCATTGCTTCCAACAATGGAATATTCGCATCGGGCGGTGTAGGGTTCGGGGAGGAGAGTACATTGAAGGTGGCAATATTTGTTTTCTGTAATTTTATACATTGTCAATGTTCTAAGATCAATCTTGTTATTTTATAGCCACACCTTGTATGTATGTATGTATGTATATATAAAATTCTTAAAAGTATATATTGCATTCATTGTTATTTTTCATATATCGTAAGAGTATTAACAATTTTTACCTCTCGCTTAAAGAGATATTGGATTCATGCTAAAAATCGTATATCCAAATTTTAGATAATAAGCACTACTTAAGGTCCCTACAAATGGTTTTTTTACATTTTTACGATATGTGTGTACCAGAAATATTAAATACAATACTTATATAGCCTAATAAAATATTCAATAGCATCAAATACAGCTTCTTAGGAAAGAAAGAAATACCGAAAGAGACCATAGTACAAATATTTAAGAAAGTAGTGGTACCTATACTCATACACGGAGCTGAAACATGGACATTAACGCAAAGACAAAAAGAAAAAATTAGGGCCATCGAAATGACATTCTTGAGAAAAATAGAGGGGAAAACAAGACTGGACAAAATTGAAAACACAACCTACAGACAAAACTTAAAAGTAAAATCAATAGAAGATAAGATAGCAGAAGGACAGCTGAGATGGTATGGTCATGTAGAAAGGATGACCAAGAAGAACGTGGCTGGAAGAAGTAAAGGATGCAGCGCAAAGAAGAGGTCTAACTTGGGAAGAAACGAAGATAGCAACACAAGCACACAGAGTAGAAAGAAATATGGAGAAGACCAACGAACCAGAACTCAACCCCCTCCCCCGCAAGCCGGGGGAACGCCTTACACCCGTGAGGGTAGAAAGTAGTGGTGGGATCCGGATCCGGATAGTTTCGGTTTCGGATCCAAAAATATCCGGATAATTGCTTGTTGAACTATCCGGATCTGAATATCGGATTTTAGATCCGAATCTGAGTATCGGATTTTGAATCCGGATCTGAGTATCGGATTTTGGATCCGGATCTGAGAATCGGATTTTGGATCCAAATCTGAGTATTGGATTTTGGATCCGGGTCCGAATATTAAATATGGAATTCCCAGAATCCACATCGGTTCTCGGATTCGAATATTCTCAGTATTGAACCCGATGATAATATTTGAATGTGTACGTATTATCATGGAGTTTCAAAACCAAATAAATCTGATTATGAAATAATCCGCAATAAATTTTTGTTTGATATAGTTAATAGAATTGGATCCAGAATTAAAATTCGGATCCGGATCCGTAAACAAAACATCGAATCCGGATCCAGATTTGAGTCCGGATCCCTTTTGGATCCAAATCCGAATTAAATTTACGGATATCCGCTTCAATATTCGAACATCGGATATGCGAGGGACCGGATATTTTGAGATCCGGGTACTCGGATCCAAGTTTTGCCGGATCCTCACAACACTAGTAGAATGGTGCAGGATTAAGTAAGTATATAGCCTAATATGAAACTGGCGAGAGGTATTGTGCTGGCCGTATCAGATTTTTATGCTGATACGCATGCTCAGAATGGTTTGTTGTGTGAACAAACCTATTAAACTATTACTTTCTGAAACAAATAAAAATTCTCGTATTTTTTTTTATCAAACCCATGACTTTCTAAGATGCAAATATGTCGTTATCGAAAACTAAACAAAACAAATAGTCACACCTCATCTATCTATTGGCAAGAAACTGTGAAGATAAATCTATTTATCTATAATAATTTATTATTAAAAGAACAAAATACAAAAAAGTGTGACTGACTTCCTTGGGTAAATAAATAAAAGGTGAGACAGTTTGTTGAGGTAACTGTATGTAGTTGAGTGATTGAAGCCCGAGTCGCCGACAAGCACAATAAAAAATTACTTTCAAACCAAGGCAGGCATTTCTCTTCATAAACCCGTACCTGCCGCAACAATCATTTATAAGCCAAGCACTAGAAAAAATAAATGAAAACTCCACAAGAAAATAATTAAATTACACTTAATATAAATTGTAGTGTCATGCTGTAAGAACCTAATAAACTGAACTGAACCGTCGCTGAGGGAACAAGTGCAACGCGGAGACAAACGACGAACGATACGGCAAAACAACCAAACATCGCCATCGATTCCATTCTGAGCCAATAATCCAAGATTCCATTAATTGTCACAGATAAAATTTGATAGAGTTGAAATTTAAATTTGTTTGCTTAATATATTTATGTCACGCTATTCAATCGTTATAGTTACCTGCCCGTATTTTTTTTTTTGTCTAATGGGGGTGAAAGGGTAACGATATTTTATTTCTCTAATTGTTTTCTTTGTGATTTCTACCAGGTTTGTTTGGAAATGGTTCTACATTATCGACTTGATGAAGCTGTGTCCGATATTGCACTTTTATCCCCTAATATCTAAATCCTAAATTTATATGTCCTAAATCTAGAGATTATTTGAGATTTTATGAATTAGATTTTAGAGTTTTGCAGCAACAAATCATGTTCGTTGCTATAATTTGTGCCAAACGTCAAATTTACTGTCAAAAATAGCATCCATTTTATGAAATATATTAACATTTAATCTGAAGCATCAAACTAAAACGAATTGTATAATTCATTTTTGTTGTTCTAAAGTGTTGCCATACAAACCAATGTATGTCATTAGTGTGCCATTCGGAGTTGTATTTATGTGAAGAAGACCCAAATCTTAAATACTAAATGCCAAAATGTGACATCGGGCACATCCCTAGACTGTATCCGATGTTGCACTTTTATCACTTTAACATCTAAATCCTAAATTTATGTGCCCCAAATCTAGTAATTATTGAGGATTTTAGGAACTAGATTTAGGATGTCGCATTTTGGCGTTTGGTATTTAAGATTTAGATCTTTCCCACATAAATACAACTCCGAATAGCACACTAGTGATATCCATTTATACAATTCGATTCAATTTGATGCTTGAGAGTAAATGTTATTACGTATTACATTTCATAAAATAGAAGCTAAGAAGCTTTTCTTTGACAGTAAATTTGACGTTTTGTACAAATTATAGCAACGAATATAATTTGTTTAATTAGTGCGCGTCAACTTCAGGGCAAAGTGTCCTCCTGCAAAACCCTAAAATCTAATTCCTAAATAAATAAATACATATATCATCACGGCATATTACCCATTTTTGAGTGTGCCACAATCTGCTTTATCGCAGATATCGGTAATGATGATGACATATTTGTACCGTGCGAGCGTTTACCAGGCGTCACCTCACGGGCTCTCATTCCTGGCGTGGAGAGTGCACTACAGGGGTCACTTTTGTGCCATTTAAAATTCGAAATATTTGGCGTCGGTCGGGATCGAACCCGGTTCCCCAGGTTCGCGACCAAATACTCTGGCACGCGGCCACAGGACCCTATAAAATCTAATTCCTAAAATCCAAAATAATAATAAAATAATAATATATCATCACGGCATATTACCCATTTCTGGGTGTGCCAATCTGCTTTATCGCAGATATCGGTAATGATGTTGATATATTTGTACCGTGCGAGCGTTTACCAGGCGTCACCTCACGGGCACTCATTCCTGGCGTGGAGAGTGCACCAGAGGGGTCACTTTTGTGCCATTTAAAATTCGAAATATTTGGCGTCGGTCGGGATCGAATCCGGTTCCCCAGGTTCGCGACCAAATACTCTGGCACGCGGCCACGGGACCCCATAAAATCTAACTCCTAAAATCCTAAATAATCACTAGATTTAGTGCATATAATTTATGATTTAGATATTAGGGTGATAAAAGTGCAACATGGGATACAGCCTTTGTTGTTCTAAAGTTTTGCCATACAAACCAATGGATGTCATTAGTGTGCCATTCGGAGTCGTATTTATGTGAAGAAGATCTAAATACTAAATAAATAAAGATCAAATAATAAATCTGTATTTGTCAGAAAAAATAAATGTATAATTATTATTGTCAAAGAAAAACGGATATATGTGTCAATATATGCATGTATATATTTATTTAACTTTGTAATGTCTATAAAAAGAACATATTTATAAAGATACGTAGGTAGTACAGAGAGAAGCGTTAAAAATATGTATATTTTTTACTTATTTTCTCCATGTCTAAAGCGTATCTATTCTCTTGTCCGTGTCCGTATTTAAATTCCGTAGGAGTAGTCTATGAAAATATTGACAATTCTTTACTTTATAATATGAAAGGATGTAATTCTCATGTTCACATTCATTGAAATCAAAGCAATTCTTAATCAAAGAAGAACAAATAGCGCTGTACAAAACCAATACTTTTTCCTGGCAAAAAAGAAGCAACGCGCAGAACATGAAACAAATTTCAATTAAAATCTTTCTACATCTCCCTATGAAAATTAATTACAGAACGCGTATAGTGCAACACGAAAAACGAAAAAGAATAAAATAAAATAATTTCGCAAACAGAAGAGATGAAACACTGCATCAGTCCACTGTATGTGAGAGGAGGACAATTCGGCACTTCACAATTTATCCTGGATTAATTTTACCTATAACTTTAATTGTCAGGAAATAAACGTTTACTTTTTAGACTACAAGACTGCTAGCGTCGTTCGTTCTTCAAACTATTTTCTCTCGTAATATGAAAAGCTGTATAACATCACATATATCGTAAATTACCATTAAACTTTGACAGTCTCTGTCATTGAGTTTTGAGGTACAGTTTTACTATAAATTGTGAATTTGTTGCTATAGTGGAGGACGCCCCGTACGGGTGGGCAGGTTGTGCCCCTCACAAAGGCGCCTGACTAAAAGGGGCGCCATTTCAAGACAGTAATAATAGCACATTTTTATAATATGCTATTACCTATCGCAAAAAAAAAATGTATTATAGAACTTATATACATTGGTAGTGAGATGACAGAAGTGAACAATTATTTTTTTCCACAGTCACTATAGAAAGTAGCCATTTGCGCTCTCTTTTGTCAACGCAAAATGTCACTTTGCCGCTCATGTGCGACAAAGTAGAAAAAACGCTCGCTGTCCAAATTTCTAAGTATATAATGTTGAGAAATGTCACTTGTCTACATTCTTAATGAAAATGTTTAGTTAGGAACTAATGGCACTGTAATTACACATTTATCACGTTCACAAGTCAATTTTACATATGTTCTGTCGGTATTTAACATAACCTAACAAAATGCCACACTGCTGTGAAAATGAAATAGGGCATTCATTTATATAAATGAAAGTATAAAATGCTTAGATTAGATTGAATAAAAACTCAAGAAGAATGGAAAATAACAATGGAAAATAACGATAAAATAAAATTAAATATAAAATAAATTGTGTGAACAATTATGTTTTGTAATAGGAATGATTGTACACAGATGGCGGTAGGATAGTTGCGAGTCGTACTGACATCTGATCTCTACTTAACTATTTATTTTGATTACAATAAAGTTATTAATTATTTCGTTACTTAAATAATTGCGAAAAGTCAGTCAATGCACATACATGTCTATATAATCACAAATTCCTTGAAATATTTGTTAATTTTTTCAGTGTGACAGGCGTGACAACTAACCACACATTTTGCTACAAAAACTCATCAAATCATCACAAATCCTTGCTTCCACGCTCTAATTTTGTTTTTTTTTTTATGGAATTGATGGCTAATGTAACGATATAATCATTTAAAAGCCTTTTTAAGTTTAAACCGTATCTTTTGTATTAGCCAATCGTTATTTATTGAGCAGTACTGTAAGTATAAAGTGTACATTTTATTATTTTTTGTTATGGTGGAGGACCCCATTGTGGCGACTGTAGAAAAAATCTTGTGTGTGTTTCGAGCGCAAATGGACATTGTCGATTTCGAGAGAATGCCGCGCTCCTTCGTCGCGCGGCAACAACCTCTCGATCGACAATGTCGCATTTTGCGCTCTTAATACACAAATAGCTATTTTAATTTTTTTGCAACAGAGCTCTAAGCACCCAACCTAAAATAATTATCCTACCAAACGGATATTTTTCTAGCATTGTTTTATTGAAATAGTAACTGTTAATCAAAACTTATGATTCTGAAATCTTAGTGTGATAAGTTTATTTATCTTTTCCGCCAATATTGAATTTCTCCGATTTACTATAAGAATTTAGCAGAAAAAAAGTAAAAGTAATATCCTGCCAAACGGATAATTTTCTGGAATTGTTATATTGCAAACTATACCTGTAAAATTGTTGTTTACAATAAACGAGTTTGATTAATCTAATAATATTGATTACAAAAATGAATCTAATAAATGAAATTTCATCAATATTTTAAATCTAGGATTTTTCGAAGAAGAGTATAATTTAAGCTTTAATTAAAGCGTGTATTAATTTGCTAATCGGTCGGCTTTTGTTTTTTGCATAAAGTTTTCAGAATCATGTCGTGTTTGGTATCAAATGAGAGGGATATCGTCAAGGGCTAACATGCAGAAATTTCAAAATTTTGACAGCTCGGTCGGCTTTTGTTTTTTGCATAAAGATAAGTCGTTTGCGTATCCGAAAAGGCAGCGTTAGAACTTTGAGTTTCAAGTGTGCCTAGACGGATTGGAAAGACGTACAGACTATCATAAAACATTATCCCCCTAGGGAGAGCTCGGCTTAGCCGAGATTTCGCTAGTTAATTTGCTAATTATACATTATGGAGGGCGCTGATATATAAGTTTGCACAAAGGCGCCTTTTACCCACGGAGCGGCACTGGTGGAGCATCCCACTGTTTTCTTCCATGGCTAGGCAGATTTCACAAAAATCTTTCTTTTGAACAGGGTAGTTGCGCATATTTCAATTTATTTTAAATTTTCACTTGTGTGACGTGTACTATTAATACCAATTACAGTCTTTCTTGCCCTAGCGGTACATCTTTATCTGAAAAGATTTCTATTTTTGAGAGAAGCACTATTTCAAAAGAAATTATTCATTTTTACACAATTTCATTACTTTCTCTTAAATTTGCTGCTATAAAAAAGAAAAATAAAATATGATTTTAACACGAATCAGTCGTTCCACACGTAAAACATAGGTTATGTAGCCACCTGGTGGCAAAATTATGAAGTTGTCTATATAAGAATTAAATATCTTGAAAATATCTGGTATTCAAGTAAATAATTATAAAATATACGTACTGTTAAATAATACTTTTGTATCTGTTATTCTACTTCTAGAATTAAACTAAATATTTGTATGATACAATGAAAACATAATTCAACATCATCGCCATGTCGTGGTATTACAAAAAGCTTGTATGAGTCATACAGACTTGGTCGAACTATATACGTCACAAGAATTCCACCGAGAACTTTATGTATGGAAATTATGAATGAAAAGTTTTATATTTTCTAATAATTTTTGCATTAATATGTTTAGAATTAATAGGAAAAAATAACATTTATTTTTTTTTCGCAACTACCCTAATGTTCCTGCTGTTTTCAGTCGTCGAATCGGGACAATTCGTAACGAGCCAGCTAGGTGAGGAGATAAAAACGTGTTCGCTTGAGCAAACAGAGGCTACAGCCTGTAGCCTGTACCGTTTTATTTGCACAAGTTTTTCGCTATTGGATTCACATTGTGTTTGCACTGTTGCACACACTCCACCTAGGCCCGCATCGCAACGCATACATACGCTATGCGAAGTGAATACGAGCGCAAATGGACTAGAATTTAAGCCTACATCACACGGGGCCTCTTATTAAACAGAACTAGAGGTTGTTTTGGGTTTCGCACCTACAGAAATTAGAATAGAGGAGGATATATGATAGAAGAGGTATAAAATAGCACTATTTTAGCAATAAGGGATGAAGGTAGGGACACTCATTTTTATCTCTCGCTAAGAGAGGTAATGCAAACATGCTAAAGATCACAAATCCAGATTTTAGAGGACAAGCACGTTTATAGGTTCCTATAATCCGATTATAACATTTTTACGATGATGTCTTTGTGTATATACAGGATGTCTCTTAAATAGAGGGACATGGCTTAACCACAGATTCCGGGGGCTAAAATAAGACGATTTAACCAAACTTGCTTCTACCGGAAAGTGTACCATTTAGCCAGAAATCTGCTTCAAAGTTCTACGAAAAAAAAATTAATTTTGCATATAATAATCGGACGCTTTATTCGATTTGGATGAAATTTGGTATGACAGTTTATACGGTCAAAAGTCATGTTTTAAGGTGATACTTGTTATTATCAGTGAACCACTAGTGTATCACCTTAAAGGATGACTTTAGCCATATAAACTGTCATATCAAATTTCATCCAAATCGAATAAAGCGTTCGATTATTATAAGCAAAATTAATTTTTTTTCGAAGAACTTTGAAGCAGAATTCTGGCTAAATGGTACACTTTCCGGTAGAAGCAAGTTTGGTTAAATCGTCTTATTTTCGCCTCAGGAATCTGTGGTTAAGCCATGTCCCCTTATTTAAGAGACACCCTGTATGTGTGTGTGTGTGTGTGTGAGTGTGTGTGTGTGTGTGTGTTTGTGAGTGTACGTGTGGATGTTAAGGACGATTCCTCAAAAACTGTAAGACTTAAGACCTGTTCAACTATGAATTAATCAATCTTCTATTCCTGGGAAGAACTGAAAAGGTTTTGGTAACAATCCGAAGTAATAGTTTCTTTAAAAAAATCTTCTAAATATAATTTTTTGGAAATTTTTGTTATTACAAATATTGAAGTACATACAATTCTCCATCTACTGCACTTAAAATTTTTATTATATCTTGTAGAGATTTAAAGATAGACACTATAATATATAGAATACCCTAATGTAATACATCGCAGAGACTAAGGCACTAAGAAAACCAGTTGACAAATTCAAATATTTATAACAGTAATATTTATAACATAGTTTGTAAATGGCAGATGCCAGTGTCAAAAATCAACAGTTTTAGTGACATTCTGAAAGCTTTTTCTGGGAAGATTTAATCTTTCTTATTGTATTATTAATTAAATATTTAAAATTATGGGTAAAATGTATATATCCATCAGAAATACAGTTGATCTTGTTAATGAATTGGAAGAATCTCTGGTATATAGGAACTTCCTCATACAATGAAAAACAGGTATAATTAGAATTGTATATGTGCAGAAGACATGTTAAATACAATAAAAAACAATATATGGGTAAAGTTCTGTAATTTTTTTATTATAAAAGTGCAATATAATATTTATATAATCTCTTTACAAGAACAATATATTTTAAATTTAATTTTAATTGTTATTACAACAATTACATTTAACCTGCTTATCTCTATCTGTATCTTCTGAAAAATCTCTCAATCCACAATTATCTTATTAACAAATTCTTTTCCTCAATTCACTTAGCAGAACAAATGCAGCAGAAACAAAAGAACTCCTCGTCCTCATCTCTGCGACGGTTTACTCTACTCTTTTCAGTTGTTTCACATTTCAATCAGGCTGAGCATCGCGACTTGTGTTGCAGACTGTACACTCGGGATGGGATTTGATGCAGAGTGTACCTCATACATGCGAGTTGGCGTGACGTAGCCACCAAGCGAAATAACGAGACGGCACGGAGGCGAGTTTTGAATCAAGAGGTCGATGATAGAAAATACTATAGTCATAGTCAGAAAAATTGACTGTCGGGGCCAGCATAAAACTATAATGGCCGTTTGCCCCGCGTCTATTTAAGTATAACTTAACATTAAGTAGAACTTAAATTTTAAAAATGTATCCAAAGTCGAAAGGAGGGGCTAACATTCCTGTACGGCAGTTTTCAAACAGTTTTTATTTTAACATAAATTTCTTGCATTAAACTTAATAATTTAATTACACCTGTAATTATAAAGTATGTAGACTTATACAGTGTTATAATATTCATTTATTTTATGTAAATATAACTTAAAATAGCATATATTTCAAGAACATGTAGGTCCATGATGAAAACAGTTTGATATAAAAACACATAGGCGTGACGTTACGTCAATCTTTTCAAAATTCGGGAGACCATAACTCGCTTATTAATAGGAATTTTTCACCGGATTTTCATCAATAGTCTTAGTTTTCCTAATATTTTCAGATGAAATTATAAAAAAAAAAATATCAAACAAAAAAGGTTGCCCTACGCACATCTTGTGGTTTAAACTCATTTTTATTGAACACAACAAACGAATCACAAAGTATTAGCTTAACACTGAATGTCAGATGCCAACATAATGACAGATAGAATCAGGGAGCGGGACGTAAGACAAAGAGGGTAGGTTTGTTCGGAAGCATGATCTTCTATCTCTCTCTCTTGCATATGACGTCAATTCTGTAACAGCCCGATTCACAAAAAAGTTTAAGCTAATCCTCATTTTTACCTCCCGCTACCCTTGGTAAGGGAGGTATAGGGATCGTGCTAAAAATCACTTATCGAGATTTTAGTAAATGACCACGTTCTAAGATCCCTAGAATCCAAATTTAACATTTTCACGATGATGTCTGTATGTGTGTATGTATGTGTATGTATGTGTAGGGATTTTGTCTTCGCTCTAACTCAAATACTATCATTCAGAAGATTCTGAAACCTTGTATTTATACCCTATTCTAATATGAAAAAAGCCATTAAATTTTGGTGTAAATGGGATAACCGGAAATGGCACTTTACCTGAAGCTCATAATGGTTTTTCTTCAAAAAATACCATTAAATGCCATTTTTTTGGATTTTGTCGTTATGAAAATTAAAGATTATTGAATTTTCTAAGAAAAACACAATTCCTTTGTTATATAGTTCATATTTCAAATGAATGTAACTGACAGTAACTGTCACTGTCAAAAAACTAATCACTTCCAATTAATAATAGTGACATTTTAAAAAGAAAATAGTAAATAAAGTAATAGTTTTATGCAATGGAATAGTTTGCAGCATTAATAAATACGTAGGTATGTATTTAAATTAATAAAAATTAAATAACGGAAGGTTTTGTGTTGGCCACATCAGATTTTTTGATTAGCGAATTCTACTCTAATTTTGACAGTTTATATCTTAAAATATAGTGTAATCTATTCTATGATAATATCATGAAAATTAAATTTTAAATACCGGAATAGAATAGAATTCACTAATCCAAAAATGAGGATTAACTTAAACTTTTTTGTGAATCGAGCTGTGAATGTCTATTGACAGATGTCAAGTCAATTTACATATTGTATGTTCATGTTATAATTTTATAGGATTTATAGAATCTTTTCAAAGGAACTTTCGGTATGGAATTTGTAAAAAATAGTATATATTCGTGTTACAATTTTACTGGATATATAGAATCTTTTCCAATGAACTTTTGGTATGGGATTTGTACAAAATACATCAAATTGACGGAAGGTCTTGTGGTGGCCAAACTAGATTTTTTATCAGCATAAAGCAATAAGAAAATGAAAGGGTTACGATGTTTGTAAACACTCCTCCGGGCGTTCGGTTCGGTTGGGTATTTCGAGTGTGGTTTGTGACTGGTCCAGTCACGGTCGACCTTGGATCCGGCCGAGTCGGAGTCTGCTGGCTGCGCTGCTACAGACGAGGACTGCACCCCCGCGCTCTGCCCCAGCAAAGCATTCACAAGGCCCCAACAACACAACACTATACCCACAGATACCAGTTAAATCATTCGAGACATCTATTATTACTAATCATTATTAGAAGATGCATTTAGATTCAAAGTAATTATAAAATTAAAAAAATCTGATGTGGCCAACACAAAACCTCCCGCTATTTAATTTTTACATACATAAAATCACGCGTTTCCCACTTTTTTAGCAAAAACCTGGAAACAATAGTAATAATAAGAAAAGATAAGAGTAAGAGCTCAGCTGACTCACTTCACTCTTTAACAACATTCTTTTTTCGCCTTGTCCACAATCATCATAGCATTCATACATAAGAACATATTAAAAGTGACTGTTTTTCGGTAGCGAATAACCGCATCTGGACCACAATAATAGTTACGCAACAATCATCCTTCGACACACATTCCTATCCATTTTTATTAATTAAAATACATACTTAAGTATTTACTAACGCTGCAAACTGTTCCACTGCATAAAACTATTGATTTATTTACTACTTTCTTTTTAAAATGTCACTATTATTAATTTGAAGTGATTAGTTTTTTGGCAGTGACATTTACTGTCAGTTACATTCATTTGAAATATGAATTGTGTAACATAGGAATTGTGTTTATCTTAGGCTTCGGGACTAATAAAAAAAAAAATTTAAATTTATCTGCAAAATATATAGAAAAAGTATTAATGTATTCCTGTAGAAAATTAAATAATCTTTAATTTTCATTAGACATAAAATTCGAAAAAATGGCATTTAATGGTATTTTTTGAAGAAAAACCATTATGAACTTCAAGTAAAGTACCATTTCCGTTTATCCGATTTACACCAAAATCTAATGGCTTCTATTCCTATTAGAATAGGGTAAAAATACAAGGCTTCAGAATTTTCTGAATGATAGTATTTGAGTTAGAGTGCAAACAAAATTCGTACACATACACACATACACACATACACACACATACACACACACACACACATATACACACATACAGACATCATCGTAAATATGTTAAAAATGAATACTAGGGACCTTAAAACGTGGTCATTTACTAAAATCTCGATATTAGATTTTTAGCACGATCCCTATACCTCCCTTACTAAGGGTAGCGGGAGGTAAAAAGTACATCGTTTTTAAATTTACATATCTCGCTTATACTAGGAGCTAATTTAATCATACTTGATGTTTTCGACGCAGAATTCAATTCTCTAAAACTTATTTGAAGCGTTTATTATTAAAATTAAAATAACACTATTTTTTTCAAGAAAAACTGATAACATCTTCAAGTAAAGTATCACTTCCGGTTAGACTATTTTAACCAAAATCTATTATGTTATTCCCATTGATATAAAAGTATTGTATACTAAATTTGAAATGTTTTGGATTATATTTTAATATAATTTAAAAAAAAAAGTTTCCGAATAAAAGCAACATATTTTTTTACGCTCTTTTCGAAACTGCAATAAAAAATAAGGGGTCCCATTTAAGATTTTTAAGTTGACCACCTTTTCCAGCCGCCGCTGGGGTGTCGGGGGGCCATTATTTTTGGTTTTAGTCGATTTAAGGTTTGCTAAATAATAGACAAAGCCTTTGAACAACACTTCTTTAATACATAGAAAATAATACACTTGACAGCTACTGCCTGTCAATCATCTAAATTAATTATTATTATTTCTATATCAACTATATGACAACTGAATAAGAAATTCAGAGTTGCCTTTCTAATAAATCAACACTCCTCCTCAACACTGAATTTCTTTTACAATAATTCATTACAAACAATTCTATTACAATATTAACAATTAATTAGCATATTTCAACTCCCATAAGGCTTCTAAAATTATTGAAGGAATTTTTACATAAAGCTTTTGTTAAAATATCAGAAATCTGTTCAGATGACTGAATATATTCTAAAGTAATTAGTTTGTCGTCTATCAGATTTCTAATAAAATGGTGTTTAATATCTATGTGCTTGACTCTTCTGCTGTTTTCTCTATTTTTAGCAATATGTATACAAGATTGATTATCTTCAAATATTAAAATAGTATTGCATTCTATATTTAAATCGTTCAATAAACCTTTGAACCAAACAGCTTCACAAGATATTAAACTAAGAGCCATGTATTCTGCCTCAGCAGTAGATAGAGACACAGTTTTTTGTTTTTGAGTTGCCCATGACACAATATTACCATAAAGTAATAAGCAATAACCAGACACTGATTTTCTGTCAGAGATGTCTCCAGCCCAATCTGCATCACAGTAACCCATGGCTATTTGTTTATACATTTTGTTTCTATAAACTAATCCATAATCAGCTGTTAATTTCAGGTATCTTAAAACTCGTTTCAAATACACGAAATGTTCATCAGATGCATTATTTTGATACCTGCTAAACAAATTTACAGCAAATGATAAATCGGGTCTTGTACAGATAACTAAATATATTAAGCACCCAATTAACTCACGATAAGGTGATGCACATGTGTAATCTTTAGCCTTATCTAATTTGAGTCCAATTTCGCATGGTGTTGCTACGCCTTTACAGTTTTCCATTTTAAATTTAGTCAATACTTTGTTTATATAGGTTTTTTGATGTACTTTCAATATTTTTCTCTTATCATCTCTTTCAATTTCAAGACCTAAAAACTTATGTATTGGCCCTAAACTGACCATATCGAAACTGTTCTCAAATTTACATTTTAATTCATTTATTTTGTTCATGTCATCGCTGAAGATTAGTATATCGTCAACGTACAAGAACACATACAGTTTATTATTATACAAATATAAACAGTTATCATACTCTGAACATTTAAAGCCCCTACCAAGCATAAACTCATGGAATGCTTGATTCCAACAACGTGGACTTTGCTTAAGTCCGTATATGGATTTATTTAATCTGCATACCTTTTCATGATGTTCTTCAGGTAAATTCATGAATATCTCCTCCTGTAGCTCGCCATGAAGGAAAGCAGTCTTGACGTCCATCTGTTCCACTTTCAGGTTGTTTCGATTTGCGATGACCAGCAATATCTTTAGCGTAGTTAATCTTCCAACAGGCGCATATGTTTCTTTGTAGTCTGAAGATTGGAATCCCTTTGCCACTAGTCTTGCTTTAAAATTGCTCTCACCTTTTTTCTTAAAAACCCATCTGCTATCTATAACTTTCTTATTTTCTGGTCTCTTAACAATCGTCCATGTGTTGTGTTTTTCATGTGATTTTAATTCTTTTTGAATGGCTTCTTTCCACTGTTCTCTGTTGGGTGATTCTAAGGCTTCACGTAGATTTCTTGGTTCGTCATTTATAAAATTTTCAGACAGTAATGCAGCGTGGTAAGTCTCGTAGTCAGCCAACCAATTTGGCTGCCTTCTTATCCTTTTATTTTCTTCTTGAGTTGTTTCTGTTGTTGTCTCTTTATGCTCTTCTATGTTTTCTGTATTGCTATCTTGAAAATTTATAGTATTTTCTTTCTGTTCAATGTTTTCTGCAGTAATTTCTTCTATAGTTTTCATTTCATCTTCTTCTGGATACGTACATGTAAATTTTTCCGTGACTTTTTCTTGGGATTCATTGAAAATAACATCTCTAGCTCGTATGATTCTTTTTGCTTCTTTATCCCATAACTTGTAGCCGTTGTCGCAGTAACCAACCATGTAAAACTTCTTTGATTTTTCTGTAAATTTTCCTTGTCTACGTTCTTTGGGAATAAGTGTATAAGCTTCTGCTCCAAATACTTTCAATTTATTGTAGTTTGGAATTTCTCCGTACCATAGTTCAGCTGGTACGATATTTTCATTTGTTGGCAATCTGTTAATTAGGTAAGTTGAAGTATACACTGCTTCTCCCCATAGACTTTTATCAAAGTTTGATTCTGTAAGAATTGTTCTTGCCTTTTCTACTAATGTCCTGTTGAATCTTTCCGATTTACCATTCTGTTGAGGTGTGTAAATGATAGTGAATTCTATTTTTATACCTTTGTCGTTACAGTACTTTATAAAATTTTTATTGTTATATTCTTTTCCATTATCACATCTAAAAGTGATTATTTTCTTACTAAATCTTGATTCTACCATCTCAACATATAATTTAAAAAATTTCAGTACTTCTGTCTTCGCTTCTAATAAAAATACTGCAGCAAAATGTGTAAAATCATCTAGAAAACTTAATATATATTTTTTATTATCATATGTGGCAATGTTTATAGGTCCACACAAGTCGGAATGAATTACTTCTAGTACTTTCGTTGTTTTTCGTTCATTCTTCTTAAAGGGAAGTCTTGTTTGCCTACCTTGCAAACAAGATTCGCAAATATTTTCTTTATTACTTGGTTTACAATAAATTAAATTCCTTTTCTTTAAATGATTTAACTTTTCTGATGAAGCGTGACCTAATCTTCTGTGCCATAGTTGTTCACTATCTGTTACACTATATGCTTTATTTGCAGATTTTTCTTTTAATTTAAATGAGAGTTTGTATAAATTGTTCTTCTTATTTCCTTCTTTAATTACAACTCCCTTGTGACATATTGATATTTTATTATTTTGGAACTTTATAATAAAACCTGCTTCTTCAACTTTTGTTATTGATAGAAGGTTACATCTTAAAGTTGGTACAAATAAAACATTTTTAAATTTGACTTTTTCTGTTTCGATAGTTCCTCTTTTTGTAGCGACAATTCTTTCACCTTCCTTTGCTATATTTATATTTATTGGCGTCTGTAATACCTCTACATCCGTAAGATACTTTTCGTTATTAACTAAATGGTCTGTAGCACCAGAGTCGGCTACAAATTCAACATGATTGTAATGTAAAGGTATATTTGATCGACAGTTATTTGAATTTCTTGTCATAAAACAATAATCCGTCTCATTTATTTCTTCTTGCGCTGTATTTCCATATTTCTTTGTGTTTCTCTTAAACTTACAATCAGATTTCTTGTGACCTATTTTCCCACAATTATAACATTTAAACGGAAAATTATTTTTAGTCTTTTCCTTTCCGGTATATTTCTTTCTTTGACCAATAAATACTTCAGTCTTTTCTACTTCATTAAACCCTTTTCTTTTTATTTCTTCATCTAACAATCTATTTTTAATAAATTCTATTGTTACATCCTTGGAATTTAAGGTTTCTATAGCCGTGACAATGTTATCATAGGACGGTGGCATCGCTAAGAGTAAATAGCATTCAATTTCACTTGCAGAAGGCTTCGTGTTGGTTTCCTTTAATTCACGTACTAACTTATCGAATTCCATGAAGAAATCCTCTAACTTGTTCTCTTCTTGAAATTTTAATGTCAATAATCTTTTTCGTACAAGTAATTGTGATGCTATTCCATGCCGTTTGTAATTACTTTCTAGTTTGGATATAATTTCTTTCGCCGTGGTGCAGTCCTTAATAAGTTCCAAATGGCTATCAGCTATACACTGAACTATGATGCTTTTACATTTTGCTTCATTTTTTCTATTTTCTATATTTTCTGTTCCTAACTCAGATTCAGCAATACATGCGAGGAGATCATGTTCTTCTAGTATTATTTTCACACGAAATAGCCAATTTGTGAAATTTGTACCTGCAAATGGTGCAACGCCATATTTATTCTTTCGATCGTCCTCCATCTTATATTGATGCTGATTTTTCTGTATTTCTGGTGTTGTTTTCTAATGGCCTGGGCCCATAACCTTTTGGTTTTAGTCGATTTAAGGTTTGCTAAATAATAGACAAAGCCTTTGAACAACACTTCTTTAATACATAGAAAATAATACACTTGACAGCTACTGCCTGTCAATCATCTAAATTAATTATTATTATTTCTATATCAACTATATGACAACTGAATAAGAAATTCAGAGTTGCCTTTCTAATAAATCAACAATTATGTCAGAATCTGATGTCCCCGCAAAAACTATGAATGTTTTAATTTGGCACACTTTTTGTTACGATGCATTGTTTTCGAGATATTGAATAACGTAATGTTATATGGGACACCCGGTATATGAAGCCTTGTAAATTATTAACACTAGAATAATCAAATTTGGCACTTCGTTTACAGATGAACAATAAACAATTGCTGTTATTATGAAGACAATATTTAAAAGCCTACTATGTCAGGCACAATAAATATATCTTTATTTTTTCTTAATCGTAAAATTTCCGTAAAATCCGCTAATCTCGCAGTGCATAGGTGCGAAAATCAAAGCGTTGTTTTATATCCAACGAACGTTCCTAGCGAAACAATAGTAAACAAAGTCGAAATGATAACAAAAACAAGCTAAGTGTGGTAGTAGGGTAAACCCGGTCTAATGTAGCAATTTAGTGTTAAACAAAAGAAATAAGAAAATAAGTATAAATTGTTTAGAATCAGAGCCGAGCAGAGCACACCTGCAATACAAGTAGACATCTCACTTCCTTCAAACAAAACTGCATCAACAAAAAACCCGCCCAAACAGAACAAAACACTCGCGCTCGCGTCCACACAGAAAAACAAAACACTCGGCACACGGATAAATGCATTGTATTCTTTTTTAATTATACTCTATGGCGTGTGCACCCAGTCGAACTAAAAAATTACACCGAAAAAATAATTATAACAAAACGAAAAAGCGCAAAAAATCATACGACGCGAACCAAATAAATAACAAAAAAATTGGGAATTTAAACACACGCGCAAATCTAGACAGCCATGCGTGAAATTAAAATGCGGTTTGTTTTCCCAATTAAAATATGCATATGTTTACTAATGAGATAGCCAGCGTATGCTGTGAAATTCGCTCTGTGCATTTTCTATTTGTGTGTGTGTGGGTGTGTTTGTTCTTCCGTGTGTGGATGTGCCCAGCGTAGCCCTAAGGGCTCCTGAACGCGCGCTACTGATGCAGCCGTTTTATTTTTATGTTATTTGTTAATTTAGCTGAATATTAAAATTATTTTTGTGCTTTGATTTTTCGCTGCAACCAGCGTATGTTACACGAGTTTCATTGATTTTATCTTGGCTTTTCTATTTGCTATAACCTATAAATATAGAAATGTAGGACCAATTATTCATAGAGAAAAATCTGTTGTGGTCAGCACAAGACCTCTCGCCATTTCCATATTAAGCTATACAGTGTGTCCCATTTAGTGCCACCATTGGGATCTCGAGAACTATAAGAGATACGATACGATGTCTTTTTCAAATACTTTAACATGTCTTCTGCACACATTTAATCCTAATTATAACTATTTTTCATTGTATGAGGAAGTTTCTAAATGTCAGAAATTCTTCCAATTCATTAACCAGATTGGCGGTATTTCTGATGGATATATGCATTTTAAAACAATTTTACCTATAATTTCAAATATTTAATTAATAAAACAATAAAAAAAATTAAATATCCTTCCCAGAAAAATCTATCAGAATGTCACTAAAACTGTTGATATTTGACAATGACATGTGTCATTTACAAACTATGTTATAAACATTGGAATTTGTCAACTGGTTTCCTTAGTGACTTAATCTATAAAAGATATAATAAAGTTAATTAGATAGAGAATTTTATGTTCTTCAATATTTAATAAAAAAAACTCCCAAAAAATTATATTTAGAAGAATTTTTCTAAGAAACTACTACTTCCGGTTGTTCAGTTGTTACCAACTCTTCCCAGGAATGTCAGATTGAGGAAACTGCAGTTAAATATTTTTTAAGTCTTATAGTTTTTGAGGAATCGTGTCTAACATCCAGACACACACACACACACACACACACACACACACACACACACAGAGCGAGAGAGAGAGAGAGAGATCATTTTACAAATGTTATAATCGGATTCTAGGGACATTAAATCGTGCTTATTCAATAAAATCTGGATATGCGAATTTTAGCATGAATCCAATACCTCTCTTAGCGAGAGGTAAAAAATTATGAAACATCAAACGAACAAAAACAGTTTTAGTGACATTCTGAAAGCTTTTTCTGAGAAGTACATTTAATCTTTCTTATTGTTTTATTAATTAAATATTTAAAATTGTAGGTAAAATGCATATATCCATAAGAAAGACCGCCAATCTTGCTAATGAATTAGAAGAATCTCTGATATTTAGGAACTTCCTCATACAATGAGAAATAGATATAAATAGAATTGAATATGTGCAGAAGACATGTTAAATACAATAAAAACAATATTTGGGTAAAGTTCTGTAATGTTTTTGTTATAAAACGACGGTTCGATAGCGAAGTGTAATACAAAATTTAAAATAAAATAAAGATAAATAAATAAATATGTCATCACGGCAAATTACCCATTTCTGGGTGTGCCAGTATCTACAACACATGTAGACATCTATAATGATGACGATATATTTTACCGTGTGGGCGCTTACCAGGCGTCACCTCACGGGCACTCATAGCTGGTGTGGAGAGTGCACCACAGGGGTCACTTTTGTGCCAATTAAAATTGGAAATATTTGGCGTCTGTCGGGATCGAACCCGGTTCCCCAGGTTCGCGACCAGACACTCAGGCACGCGGCCACGGGACCCCATATACAAAACTTATATAACAAAATGGCAATGGCGAGAAGTCTTGTGCTGGCCACAACAGATTTTTACCTTCCGTCACCTTTAGGTAAGGAAGGTATTGTCTTTGGTCAAAAAATTCGGTGGTGAGTTTTTAATGAATAAGCACGTTTTAGGGTCCCTACAATACGAATTTACTATTTTTAAGATGATGTCTGTATGTGTGTGTATACTACAATTCTAAAAATTAATAATTCTTTCGTATTCCTTTTCTGTACATCCATATGAAGAGTTGATTAGATTTTAGTTATAATTGATCCACCGGAAGTACCCTTATTTGAAGTTTTTAACAGTTTTTCTTAAAAAAACGCAGTTAAATATTGTTTTTTGACATTTTGTTTGATTATACATTTTCCTTCATATTCAATAGATGTAGATGTAAAGCATTATAAAGAAATTAATTTTCAATAATTAGTCAGCTTTGCTATTTATCATGGAAACAGCTGATGCTGATATATTAAAAAATTCTAATTGACAGATGTAAGTTGCAAGTGCAAAACCAAATATGGAAAGTGTAGGATCACAAAATTGGTATGTCATAGTGCTCTTCGCAAGTGACACGCGGAGAAAGGCTAAAGAGAAGATGGAAGGACTGTATCGCAAAAGACTGAAAGGAATGCCTGTGTCAAGAAGATGTGTTGGACAGGAATGATTGGAAGAAAAGAGGAAACAGCTACCTCTAATAAAATAGGGGAAGCTGAAGAATAAGAAGAAGTGTCAAGTGTATTTTACTTAGTGTATGTTATAATTTTATTGGATTTATAGAATAGAAATAGTATGTGTTCGAGTTTGATTTTACATGATATTATATAGAATCTGTTCCAAGGACCTTTTGGTATGGGATTTGTACAAAATACATCGAATTGACGGAAGGTTTTGTGCTGGCCACAACAGATTTTTTACATTCGGATCAATTAGGATCATAAGCGTACACAAACGAGTTAGAAGCACAAAGTTACAGTAATAATTATTATTTGACGGCGTTTATAAAATATCACGATATGAGCATTTCTTTTCCTTATCCTCAGGTCAAGATTCGTGTCCCGCACTATATATTCAAAACACTACAATATATCTGCGATCTGTTTATTTATTAAACTGGTAAAAGATAAAATTGAAATGTTTCAAAAAAAATTATTTATCCAGATCATCTGTACCACATCTGTCCGTTCAGTCATTCAGTCTTAACCTTCTTCTTAGCATGTGAAAACATTTATCCTCTAAAAGTGTCCAGCATTTATTTTAGACTAAGATATTTTTATCTTCTTCAGAATGATTTCTTATTCTAGTAAGTCGAGTGTTTCTCGTATCGTATTCAGCGTCTCTCTGTTGTCACCGTGAAGGATTAAATTTGAAAAACAGGAAATGGAACAGTTGATACACGTTGCGTTGTCGGCGTTCTTCGCTTGTTTATAATTTTAGATTTGTCAGGCGAGCGAACGTATCCACATCCGGTGGACGCCACAGACATCCGAGCATCGTATTCGTGATCGTGTACCTACCACACAGATGAAGTGAAATAAACGTCTGAAGGTTAAAATCAGATCAACGGTACAACAGGTTATGGATCTTGGAATATATAATAAAAGATATATGCTAAAACAATGAACAGCAGTTGCATAAAATGGCTACTTCAAGGTGGTTAAACTTTATGTAATGTGCTTGCACACTACACTTATGGAAATCATATAGGTATACCCAAATCGGGTAAGCAGCCGATGCACGTCATCACTTAGTGTAAAAACCTTAATGCATTAAAATCACTAATAGTGAAAAATTAAATAAAATTTCAATCATTTTTAACCGTCAAAAAGTGTATGGCCTTATTATTATTAGGATGAATAATAGAGTTTATTACTTATCGTATATGACACGAATAATATACAGGGTGTCTCTTAAATAGAGGGACATGGCTTAACCACAGATTCCTGAGGCTAAAATAAGACGATTTAACCAAACTTGCTTCTACCGGAAAGTGTACCATTTAGCCAGAATTTAGCTTCAAAGTTCTTCGAAAAAAAATTAATTTTGCTTATAATAACAGGACGCTTTATTCGATTTGGATGAAATTTGGTATGACATTTTATATGGTTATAAGTCATCCTTTAAGATGATACTTGTTATTATTAGTGAACTACTAGTGTATGAAACTTAGGTGTCCCAACATAAATTAGACCGTAACTTTTTAATGGCAATGCCGAAAATGTGAAATTATTTTTCTTCAGAAAGATACATTCAATAGTAAACTTTTCTCTCTCGGAGTAATTTGTGATATATGTTACGGTTCACACAGAAAAAAATAAAATCTGATTGTCTGCACTGCTAAATTTTTAAAATAAATTTAATCTAGCAGTCTATCCAAATGTCAAACAAGTAATTTTTAATGACAGTAACGAGTTGTCAATCTTCACAACTTGTTTAGGAGTAAGCTGAGAAATGTAATCGTCTTGTTCATAATAATGGTAGTAAAATATTATTAGACCGAACAAACGAATGTTACTAGTTTTAGAATATTGCGAAGAAAATTTTTTTCTGTGTGAACCGTAACAGATATCACAAATTACACAGAGAGAGAAAAGTTTACTAATGAATGTATCTTTCTGAAAATAAATAATTTCACGTTTTTGGCATTGCCATTAAGAAGTTACGGTCTAATTAATGTTGGGACACCTAAGTTTCATACACTAGTGGTTCACTAATAATAACAAGTATCACCTTAAAAGATGACTTATAACCATATAAACTGTCATACCAAATTTCATCCGAATCGAATAAAGCGTCCGATTGTTATGATAAGCAAAATTAATGTTTTTTCGATGAACTTTGAAGCAGAATACTGGCTAAATAATACACTTTCCGGTAGAAGCAAGTTTGGTTAAATCGTCTTATTTTAGCCTCAGGAATTAAGAGACACCCTGTATATTATTCATGTCATATACGATAAGTAATGAACTCTACTATTCATCCTAATAATAATAAGGCCATGCACTTTTTGACGGTTAAAAATGATTGAAATTTTATTTCATTTTCCACTATTAGTGATTTTAATGCATTAAGGTTTTTACACTAAGTGATGACGTGCATTGGCTGCTTGAATGATTTGGGTATAAAATATCAGTTTGTTAGAGCTATAATAATAATTATTTCATATTATCTTGTCTTTAAAAATAGGATTAAAATAATCTACTTCTTCTACGCCTGGTAAGCGCCCACACGGTAAAATATATCGTCATCATTACTTACTTACTTACTCGATGTCTACATGTGTTGTAGATACTGGCACACCCAGAAATGGGTAATATGCCGTGATGATATATTTATTTATTTATTTTACTTCTTTGATTCTCCGCTGTGAATATAGCAGTCGCACTCAAGGAATCGCTTAGGACAATACCAATAACTATCAATATATTGTCTTTATCAAAATCTACAAATTGGTAATAAGAAACGTTGATATACCTATTTACATTTATTTATTTTTACCCAGATTTCGCGAAATTAAATCTATCATTATCCCAAATCTTGTTCCACCAAATAACAGTAATTATAAAATACAGAACAATTATTTAGTAATTAGCTTAGCCCACTCTTTTTTCAGTGCAGAGCATATGTCTTTTATTCCAACTTTTCAGTTTATTTTGTCGAACATAAAACGCGATTATTATGCTGACTAGTAATTAGCAGCATATATTTACATATTTATTAATAATTATTTAGTTTTTGCAAAGCTGGTTTGTATTTAGTGCCCAACCGCCAATATCGCTTCAAATACAAGTTGATGACTCTTGTTAAACGATACAAAGTAATGATAATTATTTCGTTTACATTTAATCATTTACATCTAAATGTAGCAGGCGGCTTAGATTTAAACCGTATCCCGTGGTGAAGTCTTTAATAATTTGATATATTTTTTAAGAAATTATAACTGTTTAAAGCATTTAGAAGCCGACTTATCAAAGGCGCCAAATATGGAAAGAAGAAATTCACAACACATGTAATTTGAATTGATGAATACACTATTATCTATCAATATTACAATATAGGTTTAATAGAGTATTCCGCATTAATCAAATTTTGGTTAAGTATATTAATGGGGTCATCCACCATAGTAACAAATTAAAAAAATCTAATGTGGCCAGCACAAGACCTCTCGCCATTTCCATTTTATGTTATATAAGTATTGTATTGCACTTCGCTATCGACCCGTCGTTGTATAACAAAACAATTACAGAACTTTACCCAAATATTGTTTTTTATTGTATTTAACATGTCTTTTGCACACATATAATTCTAATTATATCTATTTTTCATTGTACCTATGAGGAAGTTCCTATATGTGAGAGACTCTTCCAATTCATTAACCAGATTGGCGGTATTTCTGATAGATATATGTATACATTTTACCTATAATTTCAAATATTTAATTAATAAAACAATAAGAAAGATTAAATGTACTTTCCAGAAAAAGCTATCAGAATGTCACTAAAACTGTTGTTTTTTTTTCACTGACATGTGTTAAAAATTTCCAAAAAATAATATTTAGAAGAATTTTTCTAAGAAACTACTACTTCTGGTTGTTTAATTTTTACCAAAACCTTTTCAGCTCTTCCCAGGAATGTCAGATTAAGGAATCCATAGTTAAACAGTTCTTAAGACTTATAGTTTTTGAGGAATCGTCCCTCCAACATAAAATTTTTATAAACGGATTCTAGGGACCTTAAATCGTGCTTATTCAATAAAATTGGACTTCTGGTACACACAAAAAATTCTAATTACGTCTATTCTTTACTTTTCGTTTCAATTTATTCTATTACTGAACATATTAAAAATGAAGTAAATTATTTAGTTCATATTTCATATTTTAATGCACCACTCATGCACGGTTAAAGATAGAATAAGGGACGATGAAAGTCTATATTCAGCATAAAATTCTCTTTCGCAGAAGACGTGAGAGAGGAAGAACTGTGTAAAGAAGATGCGTTGGACGGGAATGAGTGGAAGAGAAGAGTAAGAAACAGCGACGCGTAATAAAATAGGGAAAAACTGAAGAAGGAGGAAATATATGTATTGGATTTATAAAATCTTTTCAAAGGAACTTTCGGTATGGAATTTGTAAAAAATAATGTGTTCGTGCTATAATTTTACAGGATATATAGAATCTTTTTGGTATGGGATTTGTACAAAATACATCAAATGGGGTATTCCACTCATTTTTTTTTATTATTTTAAATAAAACTTCATTTAGTTTTGAATCAATTCACAGTATTAAAAAATCTTTATTGTTCCTCGTTTAACAGTATTTTATTTTCAAGAAATCTGTGTAACGTCACATTCCCCCTATACTTGTCTTTCTCACACACACTATACTCTGAGTACGCTACAAGGGAAAGATAACAATTGTATGACGTCAATTTTCCCTTTTAGCAAATGTGAAATATCTCATAAAGCAATTATTTAAAAAATGTTTTCATAGTTTTAACTATTAGGTATTTATTGAGCCATACTTAAATTGAAATTTTTCTTATTTTTTACCTCTCGCTAAGAGAGGTATAGGATTCATGCTAAAATTCGCATATCCAGATTTTAGTGAATAAGCACGATTTAAGGTCCCTAGAATCCAATTATAACATTTTTAAAATGATGTCTGTGTGTGTGTGTGTGTGTGTGTGTGTGTGTGGATGTATGTATATGTGTATGTGTGGATGTTGGAGGGACGATTCCTCAAAAACTATGTCTTAAAAAATATTTAACTGCAGTTTCCTCAATCTGACATTCCTGGGAAGAGCTGAAAAGGTTTTGGTAACAATTGAACAACTAGAAGTAGTAGTAGAAAAATTCTTCTAAATATAATTTTTTGGGAGTTTTTTTTTATTAAATATTGAAGAGCATAAAATTCTCCTTAAAATGTTTATTATATCTTGTATAGATTTAGAGATAAAGACACTATAATTTATAGAGTAAACTAATCGCAGAGGCTAAGGCACGAAGGAAACCAGTTGACAAATTCCAATGTTCATAACATAGTTTGTAAATGACACATGTCATTGTCAAATATCAACAGTTTTAGTGACATTCTGATTGCTTTTTCTGGGAAGTATATTTAATCTTTCTTATTGTTTTAATAATTAAATATTTGAAATTATAGGTAAAATTGTGGTAAAATGCATATATCCATCAGAAATATCGGCAATCTAGTTAATAATTTAGAAACTTCCTCATACAATGAAAAGTAGATATAATTAGAATTAAATGTGTGCAAAAGACATGTTAAATACAATAAAAAACAATATTTGAGTAAAGTTCTGTAATATTTTGTTATAAAACGACGGTTCGAAAGCGAAGTGCAATACAATACTTATATAGCCTAATAAGGAAATGGCGAGAGGTCTTATGCTGGCCACAACAGATTTTTATGTGTATATTGGCATCGGATTTTAAAGTTAAAAGTGCATTTCTCACAACACCGTTGAATGTCCATAAAGTAACATAGTATGTTAGACTCCTTGCGGTAAAAATATATTGTTACCTCATTATGCGCAAGTACTTCGACACACTCAGTAATAAGTAAAAATCAATGATGCTCATTTTACTTATATTAGTCATTTACTTCTTCCTGTAGCTATTCATCTTTGATTTATACCCAGCTTAACAACTTTCTAAAGGTTATTAAGTAGCAAATTTTGTAACATTTTAACGTATCGTAATTATTTGTGATAGTCTGCCGCCAATTATGGTCCGAATGAGTATAGTTGGGCACATAAATAAATAGCTATAAAACAAATAGGCTCGCTCCTTGTATGTGGATGTTTCCTCCGTAACGTATGTAAACGACTCAATTAAGAGTTTTATCCGCGGCTTTCCAGGATAATTAGCCTGCATAACACTCGTAATATTCGCCACATCCTGTGGACACAGGCGCAGGATGAAGGGATGAAGGGTAGGGGCAGAGCAAATGCCTCTAATAAATCACAACAATGAAAAAGACATGCGTACTTTATAAAATAAATGCTTCTATATGACAAACATTTTATTTATTGTACCTAGTAGAGTGGTCCTTTAAAGGAATCAAGTCAAATTTTAACTGGGCCGCCCCTAAAGTGGTTCAAAATAAATATAAAAAATCTGTTGTGGCCAGCACAAGACCTCTCGCCATTTCCATTTTATGTTATATAAGTATTGCACTTCGTTATCGAACCGTCGTTTTGTTACAAAAAAATTACAGAACTTTACCCAAATATTGTATTTTATTGTATTTAACATGTCTTCTGCACACATACAATTCTAATTATATCTATTTTCCATTGTTTGAGGAAGTCCCTATGTCAGAGATTCTTCCAATTCATTAACAAGATTGGCGGTATTTCTGATGGATATATGCAGGTTACCTATAATTTTAAATATTTAATTAATAAAACCATAAGAAAGATTAAATTTACTTTCAGAATGTAACTAAACTTTTGATTTTTGACACTGATATCTGACATTTACAAATTATGTTATAAACATTTGAATTTGTGAACTGGTTTTCTTAGTGTAGTTTCGCCTACTCGACTTATTATATCCCGATATTCTATATATTATAGCGTCTTTATCTCTAAATTTATAGAAGATATAATAAAAAATTTAAATGTATCAGATGTAGAATTTTGTTCTTCAAAAGGAGTAATATCAAAAATTTTCAAAAAATAATATTTAGAAGATTTTTTTTTAAAAAATTACTACTTCCAGTTGTTCAATTGTTACCAAAACATTTTCAGATCTTCCCAGGAATGTCAGATTGAGGAATTCATAGTCTTATATCTTATAGATTTTGAGTAATCGTCCCTCCAACATCCACACATACATACACACATCCGCACACACACATACATCATTGTAAAAATGTTAAAATCGGTTTATAGGGACCTTAAATCGTGGTTATTCACTTAAATCTGGAGATGTGATTTTTAACATGAATCCAATACCTCTCTTAGCGAGAGGTAAAAATCTGTTGTGGCCAGCACAAGACCTCTCGCCATTTCCATATTGTATTGCACTTCGCTATCAAACCGTCGATTTATAACAAAATATTACAGAACTTTACCCAAATATTGTTTTTTATTATATTTAACATGTCTTCTGCACACATATAATTCTAATTATATCTATTTTTCATTGTATTAGGGAGGAAGTTCCTATTTGTCAGAGATTCTTCCAATTCATTAGCTAGATTGGCGGTATTTCTGATGGATATGTGCATTTTACCTATAATTTCAAATAGTTCATTAATAAAATAATAAGAAAGATTAAATATACTTCCCAGAAAAAACTATCAGAATGTCACTAAAACTGTTGATTTTTGACAAAGACATCTGTCATTTACAAACTATGTTATAAACCTTTGAATTTGTCAAGTGGTTTCCTTAGTGCCTTAGCCTCTGAGATTAGAATATTCTATATATTATAGTGTCTTTATCTCTAAATCTATATAAGATATAATAAAAAATTTAAGTGTATTAGATGGAGAATTTTGTTCAATATTTGTAATCACAAAAATTTCCAAAAAATTATAAAAGGACTGTATCGCAGAAGACTTGAGAGAGGAAGAACTGTGTGAAGAAGATGCGTTGGGCAGGAATAATTGGAAGAGAAGAGTAAGAAACAGCGACCACTAATGAAATAGGGAAAAACTGAAGAAGAAAGAAGGAAGTGTCAATTGCAAATTACATAGTGTATGTTCTTGTTATAATTTTATTGAATTTAAAGAATCTTTTCAAAGGAACTTTTGGCATAGAATATGTAAAAAAATAGTATGTGTTCGTGCTGTTCAAAGTACATCGAATTGACGGAAGATTTTTTCTATTTTAATTAACAAGTGTTCCAATTAAAGTTGTTGCTCATAAAAGTGTTGGTCATTGGTCTTATTTACCCTCCCTATATTAGGCCGCAAGTTCTTCAATCCACCCTCATATTAAATTAAGTCCTTATTTCAAAAGTAATAAGATATAGTATATTACATCCGAGGTGGGAGATGTTTCATTACAGCCGAGGGCTTATGTATATTATACTATTTTATTCACAATCATCCTCATTTTAAACCAATAATTTTCAAAATAAATCAATGAATTATAACCTTTAATTTTATTAATATTTTGACAGCTGTCTTAAAATTTGTTTAGCCTACTTCATTATGGGGATCTACGGCAATGTTGCTAGGCAACCCCTACATAAACATTTCCAACCCAAGAGATGGAAGTGAAATCTGTTATTTCCAACTCAAGAGATTGTCATTAAAGTTAGGAATGACGTATTTTCCAACCTCCAAAAGGTTAGGAATCTGTATATTACTATAATGATTGTGAATAAAAATACTTGCCTAGTAACTTTTCATGTAACTGGTACACCATTGACTTTACATTCATACCAATTAACTCTTTCAATAATTTCTTTATATTTAAAATTAAATCTTTCATCTCTCATCTATCATACTGTCCATCATCACTTCATTTGGAGCTGAAAATAACTGTAAGCAGTAAGCAATGATGTTAGTAAAGTTATGTTTCGAATGCCACTTGCGGAATCCTTTCATCTCTGCTGGTGCTCTCTAATGAAGGAAGGTTGAGTTTTTGTGGAGATTTTCTTAATTTTTACGTGAGTGACGAGTGTAGCATAGCAAGCATCCGTTAGGCTTCAATTAACGACCGAGAAAGAGCACGTAAACCAACCGAACACGTCAAACCAACATTATAGGAATACTGGAATTTGTATAACTTTGTTTTAATTATCAGCAATAATGGATATATCGGCAAAAAAAATAATATGGCATAACTCTTGGGTGGCTGTAATAATCTCTATAATCTTAAAATTTATCTTCTTCCTGGCCCTTAGGGCTGGTTTAGGATGACTTTCATTTATAAATCTACAATTTTTTTTACAATTTTTACCTCCCGCTACCCTTGGTAAGGGAGATATAGGGATCGTGCTAAAAATCACATATCGAGATTTTAATAAAAGCCCACGTTTTAAGGTCCCTAGAATCCAATTTTAACATTTTCACGATGATGTCTGTATGTGTGTATGTGTACGAATTTTGTTTGCACTCTAACTCAAATACTATCATTCAGAAAATTCTGAAATCTTGTATTTCTACCGTATTCTAACAGGAATAGAAGCCATTAGATTTTGGTGTAAATCGGATAAACGGAAATGGTACTTTACTTGGAGTTCATACCATTAAGTGCCATTTTTTCGCATTTTATGTCATTGGAAAATTATAGATTATTGAATTTTGTACAGGTATACATTAATACTTTTTCTATATATTTTACAGATAAATTTAAAAAAAATTCTTTTTTTAATCCCGAGCCTAAGATAAATACAATTCCTTTGTTACACAGTTTATTTTTCAAATGAATGTAACTGACAAATAAACGTCATTGTCAAAAAACTAAACACTTCAAGTAAATAATAGTGACATATTAAATAATAAAGAAAATCTTAAATAAAGCAACAGTTATATGCAATGGAACATAATATAGTTTGAAGCATTACTAAATACGTAGGTATGTATTTAAATTAATAAAAAATAAATAGCGGGAGGTTTTGTGTTGGCCACATCAAATTTTTTTCGATCGCGTGGTCTTGTGCGTTTAGTGTCTGGTTGCCAATCTGGTGACCCGGGTTCGATTTCGGCCAGTGCAGACTTTTAATCGCACAAAAGTGATCCCTGTGGTGCACTCTCCACGCCAGCTATAAGTGCCCGTGAGGTAACACCTGGTAAGCGCCTACACGGTAAAATATATCGTCATCATTACCGACGTCTACATGTGTTGTAGATATTGACACACCCAATTACTAACCAATCAGTATCTATCAAAAAATTTCGATATTTTTTGGGGCTATCCACCAATTTCTTTTTACCTCTCGCTAAGAGCGGTATTGGAATCATGCTAAAATTCGCATATCCAGATTTTAGTAGATAAGCACGTTTTAAGGTCCCTATAATCCGATTATAACATTTTTACGAAGATGTTCGTGTGTGTGTGAGTTTGTGTGTGTGTATGTGTGTGTGTATGTGTGTGTGTATGTGTGTGTGTATGTGTGTGTGTATGTGTGTGTGGATATTGGGACCACGGTTTCTCGTATACTATAAGACTTAAAAAATATTTAACTGCAGTTTCCTCAATCTGACATTCCTGGTAAGAGCTGATCAGATTTTGGCAATAATTGGACAATCGCAAGTAATAGTTTACTTAAAAAAATTCTAAATATTTTTTGGAAATTGTTGTTCTTACAAATATTGAAGAACATAAAATTCTCCACCTAATAAACTTAAAAATTTTATTATATCTTGTATAGATTTAGAGGTAAAGGCACTGTAATATATAGAATAATTTAGCGTATAGTACATCGCAAAGGCTAAGGCACTAAGGAAACCAGTTGACAAATTGAAATGTTTATGACATAGTAATGTTTATAACATAGTTTGTAAATAACAGATGTCAGTGTCAAAAATCAACAGTTTTAGTGACATTCTGAAAGCTTTTTCTGGAAAGTACATATAATCTTTCTTATTGTTTTATTAATTAATAGATATTTACACACCAAGTGCACGTGGTTTGTACAATATTTTATTCAATTTTGACGAAATAATAATAAAAACCATTTTAATATTTAATTAATTAATGCCGTGAAAAATAATGAAAATAGCTGATAATGATAAATACTATGGTGAGTGTTATTGTCGTACCTGTGTTATTTTAAATGCATTATTTCTTGCAAAGTGAGTTCAAACTTTGTGGGAGTGATTAAATTTAATTCACTTGTGAATAAAGTGTTACTTATAGTTGTTGCTATGGAGTTAATAATGACAGTTTAAAACGTCAAAATTGAATAAATATTTAAAATTGTAGGTAAAATGCATATATCCATCAGAGATACCGCCAATCTGGTTAATGAATTGGAAGAATCTCTGACATTTAGGAACTTCCTCATACAATGAAAAATAGATATAATTAGAATTGTATGTGTGCAGAAGACATATTAAAACAATAAAAACAATAGGTATTTGGGTAAAGTTCTGTAATTTGTTTGTTATAAAACGACGCTTCGATAGCGAAGTGCAATACAATACTTATTTAACATAATATGGAAATGGCGAGAGGTCTTGTGCTGCCCATAACAGATTTTTTTTACACTTCTTTGAAACACCCTGTAGAGGTTCGATTGTAATATAAACTATGGGCACCAACTAAATAGCTTGTGACATGAGCGAAATTTTAAGGGTCCCGTGGCCGCGTGCCTAAGTGTCTGGTCACGAACCTGGGGGAACCGGGTTCGATCCCGACAGACGCCAAATATTTCCAATTTTAAATGGCACAAAAGTGACCCCTGTGGTGCACTCTCCACACCAGCTATGAGTGCCCTTGAGGTGACGCCTGGTAAGCGCCCACACGGTAAAATATATCGTCGTCATTACCGATGTCTACATGTGTTGTAGATACTGGCACACCCAGAAATGGGTAATATGCCGTGATGATATATATACAGGGTGTTATGTAAGTAAGTGATCAACGCTTAACCCATGGTAGAACTGACCCCAAAGATAGTAAATCTGGCAATAATTTTTGTTTAACATACTTTCTACAAGACTTTATAGAAAAGTAAAAATCAATGTGTTCTCTAGAAAAAATATTGATTGTCAATCTGACGTTAAATGTTTTTTTGCATAGACGTACAATTTATATAACTGTTTTTTTTTTTTTGATATTGTTAAAATGCCATTTACCTTCACCAACCAAGAGTGTGCAGACATGCATATGGTTTATGGCGAGACATTACAAAATAGTCGTGCTGTTGTAAGACGGTACAGAGAGTTATTTCCAAATAGGCGTCAATGATTTTATGTCATTTGTGATAGGCATCACATTTTTTCCAGAGAACACATTGATTTTTACTTTTTTATAAAGTTTTGAACTATGACGTGATTGGTCAGTTTTAAAGGCCTCTAGTTCTTGTAGAAAGTATGTTAAACAAAAATTATTGCCAGATTTACTATCTTTGGGGTCAGTTCTACCATTGGTTAAGCGTTGATCACTTACTTACATAACACCCTGTATATATATATTTTTTTTACTAATTAGCAACCGAAAAAATCTCGATATTTTATTGCAATACCTCGCACGAACTCTCTCCCTATCCCGGTCAAACATAAACCTCATAATTTCCCTCTAATATCAAAACGCTTCGCAACATCTAATTTGGTTGCTATTGCTCCGAACTTCTGAATTCCACGTACCAATTACTGGTCTCCAGCATGTCGGTATAACATAACGGACAGTTGCTGAGCATCGCCTATGGTGGGTCCATGAGGCATAGGAGTTCTATATAGACCAAGATCAGAGTCGCGGTCGCGGAGGCCGACCGTTGTACGATTAGCCACACGACACCGACCGCGACCAGCACGCATACAGAAGGTAATTACACAAGAATCTCAATAGATAGATGATTGGCGAAAATAGAAGATGTGGGTATAGGATATTGTAACTGTATATTGGAATATGGAGATAGTGTAACACGAATTAGGTGATGATACATTGATGGAAGGCTAGAGTTATTGGAAATAAGTCATGCTTTTTGTATTTTATTTTAAATATGTTTCAACAATAATATACGTCATTATTCTTTCGTTCTTCTTAAAAAATATGTTGTGGCCAGCACAAGACCTTCCGTTAATTTGATGTATTTTGTACAAATGCCTACCAAAAGTTCATTGGAAAAGATTCTATATATCCAGTAAAATTGTAACAAGAACATAATACAATTTTTTACAAATTCCATACAGAAAGTTCATTAGAAAATGTATACTCATATATAAATACTCTAAAAATGCGTACACTTACGTAACATTCTCTTTACAATCAAATAATATTACTACCGAGTTTATAACTCTACCCATTTTTGAATTATTGCCCCAAAAGTCAATATACCCACATTTAGATAAAAACTTCAAAATTTTCAAAAATCAAATATTTATGTATCTAGATACTTCTTAATGCGCTGATTCCAAATTTTGAAACCGCAGGTCGATATCTCTTTTCGTTCTCGAGATATTTACATTTAAAGTTTTGCTCAAAACTGCCCATTTTTGGGCATTAACCCAAAAATGGGTCGACATATGAATTTGGCGACATCACTATTCGATTCTACGGGCAAAATTACATAAGTGCACCAATTTTCAGAATTTTTGAACACCGCATACAATCTCTAAAGCAAAATAACTGAAAATGCCCAAAAATCGCAAAAATCGTAAGGGGTACCCCTTACGATTTTTTCAGATTTTGGACATTTTCAGGGGTTTTCAAACTTTTATTCATAAAAAATGAACCGGTTGAACAAAAATTATGAAAATTGCTGTACTTATGTATTTTTGCCCGTAGAAGAGAATGGTGATGTCGCCATATTCATATCTCGACCCATTTTTGGGTTATTTACCCAAAAATGGGCAGTTTTGAACAAAACTTTGAATCTAAATATCTCGAGAACGAAAACAGATATCGACCTTCGGTTTCAAAATTTGGAATCAGCGCATAATATTTGATTTTTGAAAATTTTGAAGTTTTTATCTAAATATAGGGTATATTGACTTTTGGGGATTTTGGATTTACAGAATATTTTCCAACGAACTTTCTGTATTGAATTTGTAAAAAATTGTATTATGATCGTGTTACAATTTTACTGGATATATAGAATCTTTTCCAACGAACTTTTGGTAGATACATAAAAATTAGATTTTTGAAAATTTTGAAGTTTTTATCTAAATGTGGGGTATATTGACTTTTGGGGCTTACGCTCGTGTGTACAATTTTCACGTCGCGTGCCTAAAGCACTATCGTTTCGTAACTTATACCATAAATAGCTTAGATTTTTGAAAATTTTGAAGTTTTTATCTAAGTGTGGGGTATATTGACTTTTGGGGCAATAATTCAAAAATGGGTAGAGATATAAACTTGGTAGTAATATTATTTGATTGTAAAGAGAATGTTACGTAAGTGTATGCATTTTTAGAGTATTTATATATGAGTATACATAATGTATATTCATGTGATAATTTAATTGGATTTATAGAATATTTTCAAAGGAACTTTCTGTATGGAATTTGTAAAAAATTGTATTATGTTCGTATTACAATTTTACTGGATATGTGGAATCTTTTCCCATGAACTTTTGGTATGGGATTTTTACAAAATACATCAAATTAGCGAAAGGTCTTGTGCTGGCCACAACAGATTTTTTTTTTAATATTTAAGTAGAAGTTTTTTATTATATGGGAGTTAGTTCGCCACTGCTTATTAACATTTTATTTGATAAAATCTCACTAAAAATGTACATTCACAAAACCTAGGACAAATGCCCGCCCTGAAAAGTATTTTCGGGACACCGGGATATTTAGTTGAAAACCGGGACAATCCCGGAACACCGGGACGTCTGGTCACTCTACGCATGATTTGATTATACGATTACCTCATGAATTTTCATATTCTCCCTTACAAAATCTCCTCCCAAAATCCATCCTTATTATTCAGTATGCATACCCAGCACATCTAAATATCTGCTTCAAGATACGTCACATCTCTAAGTCTGCGTCTAGCCACCATCTTCTGGTTTCTCCGCTTGCTAGATTCTGTCGCTTGTCTCAAGTTCTGTGTCTCGTGTCCGTATCTTGTCCGTGTTCGTGTCTACAGTTGACGATGATGAATGTTACGCCCTGCAGGACGCCTGCCGACCCTTTAACCCTCCCCCCGTGCAAGAAGACGAGTCATAAACAAGATAAATTTGTTACAAATGAAACGTGGATTGAATAAATGTTGGTGTTGTGTGGTGGTGATTTTTTCTGGTCGTGTAAAATAGTATTTTGAAATGTTTTCTGTTTCCTAACAGTTGTGTGCTATATAAACGTAAAAAAATCTGTTGTGGCCAGCACAAGACCTTCCGTCAATTCCATGTATTTTGTACAAATCCCATACCAAAAGGTCCTTGGAACAGATTCTATATAATATCATGTAAAATCGAACAGGAACACATACTATTTTTTTCAAATTCATTTGAAAGTTCATTTGAAAAGGTTCTATAAATCCAATTTAATAACATAAGCTACACTAAGTAATGTCCTTCCATTTTCTCTTTGGCCTTTCTCTGCGTGTCACTTGCGAGCAACACTATGACATACCAATTTTAGATCCTATACTTTTTTCCATATTTGGTTTTGCACTTGCAACTGACATCTGTCAATTAAATTTTTTTGAATAATTATGTCAGCTGTTTCCATGATAAATAACAAAGCTAACTAATTTTTGAAAATTAATTTCTTTATAATGCTTTAACTCTACATCTATTGAATATGAAGGAAAATGAATAATCAAACCATATAGAGAAGAGTATTTTCTTTAATAAATATAAAAACAAAATGTCAAAAAATAATATTTAACTGCGTTTTTTTTAAGAAAAACTGTTAAAATCTTCAAATAAGGGTACTTCCGGTGGATCGATTATAACCAAAATCTAATCAACTCTTCATATGGATGTACAGAAGAGGAATACGAAAGAATTATAATTTTTAGAATTATAGTATTGGAGTTATCGTCGGAGAAAAATTTGTCACACACGGACACACATACACAGACACGGACACACACACACACACATACATACAGACATCATCTTAAAAATAGTAAATTCGTATTGTAGGGACCCTAAAACGTGCTTATTCATTAAAAACTCACCATCGAATTTTTTGACCAAAGACAATACCTTCCTTACCTAAAGGTGACGGAAGGTAAAAAAATCTGTTGTGGCCAGCACAAAACCTTCCGTCAATTCGATGTATTTTGTACATATCCTATACCAAAAGTTCCTTGAAAAAGATTCTATATATCCTGTATAATTGTAACAAGAACACACTATTTTTTACATATTCATACTGAAAGTTCCTTTGAAAAGATTCTAAAATCTAATAAAATTTTAATACGAATACGAACGTACATTATGTATTGCACTTAACACTTCCTCCTGCTTCAACTTTTTCCTATTTTATTAGAAGTCGCTGTTTCTTACTCTTCTCTTCTACTCATTCCTGTCCAAAGCACCTTCGTGACACAGTTCTTCCTCTCTCAAATCTTCTGCTATACAGTCCTTCCATCTTCTCTTTTGCCTTTCTCGTACTTCTGGCATTGTAAGGAAGAGGAATACGAAAGAATCATAATTTTTAGAATTGTAGTTTTGGAATTATCGTCGCAGAAAAATTTCTCACACACACACACACACACACACACACACACACACACACACACACACACACACACGGACACAGGCACACACATACAGACATCATCGTAAAACCAGTAAAATTATTGTAGGGACCTTAAAACGTGCTTATTCATTAAAAACTCACCACTGAATTTTTTGACCAAAGACAATACCTCCTTTACCCATTTTTACCTCTCGCTAAGAGAGGTATTGGATTCATGCTAAAATTCGCATATCCAGATTTTATTGAATAAGCACGATTTAAGGTCCCTAGAATCCGATTATAACATTTTTAAAATGATGTCTGTGTGTGTGTGTGTGTGTGTGTGTGTATGTGTGAATGTGTGTGTGTGTGTAAGTATGTATGTATGTCTGGATGTTATAGTCACGATACCTCAAAAACTATAAGACTTAAAAAATATTTAACTGTCGTTTGTTCAATCTGACATTCCTGGGAAGAGCTGAAAAGGTTTAGGTAACAATTGAACAACCGAAAGTAGTAGTTTCTTAGAAAAATTCTTCTAAATATAATTTTTTGGGAGGTTTTTTTATTAAATATTGAAGAACATAAAATTCTCTACACTTAAAATTTTTATTATATCTTGTATAGATTTAGAGATAAAGACGCTACATATAATTTATAGAGTGAACTAATCGCAGAGGCTACGGCACTAAGGAAACCAGTTGACAAATTCCAATGTTTATAACATAATTTGTAAATGACACATGTCAGTATCAAAAATCAACAGTTTTAGTGACATTCTGATAGCTTTTTCTGGGAAGTATATTTAATCTTTCTTATATTGCTTTATTAATTAAATATTTGAAATTATAGGTAAAATTGTGGTAAAATGCATATAATCATCAGAAATACCGCCAATCTGGTTAATGAATTGGATATAATTAGAATTATATGTGTGCAGAAGACATGTTAAATACAATAAAAAACAATATTTGGGTAAATTTCTGTAATATTTGTTATAAAACGACGGTTCGAAAGCAAAGTGCAATACAATACTTATATAGCCTAATATGGAAATGGCGAGAGGTCTTGTGCTGGCCACAACAGATTTTTTTAAAAGAAATAAAATATATGTGGCTCAAATCTTCTGTACATTTAAAACAGTGCATTATTGAAATAGTTTTCTAAAACATCGCCCACCTGCTTGAGAATAAAACACCACATAGTAACACATTCAAATCTGGTTAGAAGAATCCCCATTAAACCAATCTTAAATCTCAAACCAGATTCACTTTTGAAGGTCAAAATCCTTTAGGGCTATAAAAAGCTAGGCCACCTGACATTCGAATGAAAGGGAAAGGGTAAAATCAGAGTTCCGCCTTCCAGCACGCATGGCATAGGGTTCCTGTTCCCACCCTTGTGCTTACTACGAGTAGTATACAATAAGGGTTAAGGGCAGGGCAAAGCAGGTAGAAAGAGAAATAATTACATGTAGGGATTCCATTCCAGACACACGACAGACGGGGGTCAAGGGTCTGCGTCTGCAGGTATATTCAAATGGGGATTGGAATTGGAAATAGAGATGGAATGACCAATTCGAACACTACCAAAAGGAAAAGGAATTTTAGTTTTATGTAACGATTGTGACGATAGGCCCTTTCGTCCAATAAGGGTTTTCCGTCCTTTTGAAAACCTGCAGTTGTACAGCCGCAGTAAGAATGTTTACAAACGTGTATTCAACAATATACGTTGTTTATTTATTGTCTAATCTGAAAAGTAAGATGTATTTGTAACATTTGTAAAACATTTAATGAAATACTGACAATATCCGACCGTCATGATGTGAAAAGACAATAATCACATGTTCAACATAACCGCACTATTGTTGTTTCAGCTACAAGTAAAAGTATTTTATGTAAAAATATCATTTGTGTATATTTATAATTTAACGTACCATAGTGTTGTGAAACAATGTAACTCTCGTTTACACGTTTGATTGCATTATTGTGTTTGTTTATTTCTAGAAGTTTCTGACATTTGTCACCTTGTAAATTTTGACGCGCATGGCGCATCGCACGTGTGCATAAAATTGTGATTTATTTGTAACAATATTTGTAAATTATTTAATGCTGTAAAATGGAATTAGGGTAAAGAAATGTGACCAGAGAATTTATGTAAATAAAAATAAAAATATTATTTATCACTTGATACAGTAACGACCCCTGTGTACTAAGTAAAATTACTCCCACCGCAGTTTTAATGAGAAGTACCGTTAGATTGGGTTTATAAGCCGTTGCAGAGCTTTGTGAAGGCAGATCGTGTTTATTCTTAAATTGTGTGTCTTTGTTGTACATGTCTTCGTATGTTACAATATATTTATTTAAAACTACTCCATTCTTTTTCTGTTGTTATCAACAAACCCTGCGCCCTCACCTCCACTAAGCTATCCGAGGCAAGCTCCTTTCGTACCGCTGTAAAAATGGCGCCCGAGCAAACCGTTCATACCCAGGAATTAAGGAGCAATGATGACGTCAACCACTGACCTACAAGGTGGTGGCATCACAAGATATGCACTAAATACTAAATCATTGGTTATAACGTTATGTTAAATTTGAAAAGGATTTGTCGGAATTTTAAATTTGAATGTCGCTAAAGTTTCGATTTATTTAAAACCATCCTCAGAGGATTCTACAATCAATTATGTCTTACAACTTTACAAATAAAAAACAAAAACAAATTATAATCATACAATCACAATAACAATGAAAGAGTACATAACGTTGAAGTAAGAAAAGCCAAAAATTATTATGCAACAACACAATCGATCTCTCAACTGTTCTTGTGTATAGTTATTTTCCTAACAAGTTATGAAAAATACCAAATATCATGCGAGTGTAAATTGACGCACGATGCGTAGCGGAGCGCAAGTCAATACACACGAGCTAAGATATTTGAATTTTATACAAGTTATGAACATTATTTTTTAGACGAGCATAAATAAATTTTACTTTTTTTCCAAAACTGAAATTTAGGTTCAAACGTACGGACAGCTGACAAATGAATAATGCATACATATAGCCAGAAAATAATGACATAGTAACCTAGCAACCGTGTCAACTATTACGATATGAAATATATCGTAACACTAATGTGATAAGTTCAATTTTCAGTGTTAGGATACTACGTTCATATGTCATACTTATCACAATGGTCGTCTAAAAAATACTTTTCATGGTATAAACATAAAACATATACACAAAAATCTGTTGTGGCCAGCACAAGACCTCTCGCCATTTCCATATTAGGCTATATAAGTATTGAATTGCACTTCCCTTTCGAACCGTCGTTTTATAACAAAAAAAAAATACAGAACTTTACCCAAATATTGTTTTTTATTGTATTTAACATGTCTTCTGCACACATATAATTCTAATTATATCTATTTTTCATTGTATGATTAACTCATAATTCATTAACCAGATTGGCGGTATTTCTGATGGATATATGCATTTTACCTATAATTTCAAATATTTAATTAATAAAACAATAAGAAAGATTAAATATACTTCCCAGAAAAAGCTATCAGAATGTCACTAAAACTGTTGATTTTTGACACTGACATGTGTCATTTAAAAACTATGTTATAAACCTTGGAATTTGTCAACTGGTTTCCTTAGTGCCTTAGCATCTGCGATTAAATTACTCTATATATTATAGTGTCTTTACCTCTAAATTTATACAAGATATAATAAAAATTTTAAGTGTATTAGATGGAGAATTTTATGTTCTTATTGGAAGAATTTTCCTCAGAAACTACTACTTCCGGTTGTTCAATTGTTACCAAAACCTTTTCAGCTCTCCAGGAATGTCAGATTGAGGAATCCATAGTTAAACAATTCTTAAGTCTTATGGTTTTTGAGGAATCCACACGCACACACACACACACACACACATCATTTTAAAAATGTTATAATTGTATTCTAGCGTAATTAAATCGTGCTTATTCAATAAAATCTGGATATGCGAATTTTAGCATGAATCCAATACCTCTCTTAGCGAGAGATAAAAAGTACAAGCTTTTCATAATATATACACAAAAAATAAAAACTTTTCATGGTATAAACATAAAAAGTAAAAACTTTTCATGATATTAACAACAACAATACTATACAAATCTCGTACCAAAGAAACAATAAAACCGATTTATCTTATAGAAGCGTCTAGATAGGAATGGAAGGATTGCATCTTGGGGTAATGTGTTGTGATTAGGGGCGGTACCCCGGAGTGGGGCCATCCATCACGCGACCTGAGACCCGCGGGGCCGAGACAGTGGGAAGAACACCCGGGTGATCAACCAAACTCTGTCACAAAGCACCTGTCAATGCGCCTACCGTGAGAAACTGACGACCAGAATGAATATATTTAAATGCCTATAGTATAGGAGTAATATTAGAATCATATAGCAACAAGATGACCGCAGTAAGTACATATAAAACCGGCAAACTAGTTTGTTACGGACACATTTACCTACAAAGAAATATGTAAAAGATGTAATGAAGGGTATGTGAACTAAAGGAGGGTTATACAGAGACATATTTTCGTGCTGTGTGTGTTTATGGATGTTGGAACCACGGTTTCTCAAATACTATAAGACTTAAAAGATATTTAAGTAACTGCAGTTTCCTCAATTTGACATTCCTGGGAAGAGCTGATTAGATTTTGGTAACAATTGGACAACCGGAAGAAATAGTTTCTTTAAAAAAATCTTCTAAATATTATTTTTTGAAATTTTTGTTATAACTATTATGAAAGAATATAAAATTCTACATCTGATACATTTAAATTTTTTATTATATCTTGTATAGATTTAGAGATAAAGGCACTGTAATATATATAAAATAGTCTAATCCAGGGATTTGTTAACTACTGGATGGAGCGAGTGAATCTTTACCATGTACCCGGCCAGATTGACAGAGATAGTCATACATAATTCCGATTTGTTGTCTTTGTTTCCGTTACTTGTCAAATCTTTTGTTTGACAGGTTTGACAGATTTTAGGTTATTCTTGATATCATCATTGAAATATAATTATTTTAATATATGACAATGGTTCGAAAGTGTTGTGTTGAAAATTGTGTATCAAAATATGTGATGAACGGTGCTGTGTCATTTTATTAGTAAGTTATGATTAAAATTATAATTTTTTCTAAAAAAATACCTTCTCTCATTGACTTATATTCTTATATGTGTTCTAATTTAGCGTTGCATTGGTTGTATTCGTACTTATTTCACGTTTCATGATCAAATATACTTAAACACAATTAATTTTTAACGTGAATTTGACAGATGTGAATATGACAGATATAAAAATCAAATTCACTTGTCTAAAGTGGAATTATCTATATCTTTCTCACTCACACTTCCTGTGTTCTCTCTTAATCTAGCCGGGTACACAAGAAATACATATATCGACATGCAATTGCTCCATCCAGTAGTTAACAAATCCCTGGTCTAATCGCAGAGACTAAGGCACTAAGGAAACCAGTTGACAAATTCAAATGTTTATAACATAGTTTGTAAATGCCAGATCACAGTTTTAGTGACTTTCTGATAGCTTTTTCCGGGAAGTACATTTAATCTTTCTTATTGTTTATTAATTAAATATTTGAAATTATAGGTAAAATGCATATACCTATAAGAAATACCGCCAATCTTGCTAATGAATTGGAAGAGTCTCTGACATTTAGGAACTTACACATACAATGAAAAATAGATATAATTAGTATTATACGTGTGCAGACATGTTAAATACAATAAAAACAATATTTGGGTAAAGTTCTGTAATGTTTTTATTATAAAACGACGGTTCGATAGCGAAGTGCAATACAATACTTATATAGCATAAAATGGAAATGGCGAGAGGTATTGTGCTAGCCACAACAGATTTTTATTTCAAAAGTCTTAATTATTATTCGGTTAGACCTTAATATTATAAAACTAATATATTTTTAAAACTTTGATAGTCCCTATAATAGGATCTGGTGTTAATATTAGTGCTATGAGGATCCGGCAAAACTTGGATCCGAGTACCCAGATCTCAAAATATCCAGTTCTTCGGATATCCGATGTACGGATATTGAATCGGATATCCGTAAATTTAATTCGGATTTGGATCCAGATCCAGATTTGAGTCCGGATCCCTTTTGGATTCGGATCTGGACTTGGATCTGGATCCGGATTCGATGTTTTGTTTACGGATCCGGATCCGAATTTTAAACAAAAATTTATTGTGGATTATTTCATGATTTATTTGGTTTTGAAGCTCCATGATAATACTTATACATTCAAATATTATCATCGGGTTCAATACTGAAAATATTCGAATGCGAGAACCGATGTGGATTCTGAAATTCCATATCTAAAATCCTATACTCATACTCATATTCGGATCCGGATCCAAAATCCAATACTCAGATTTGGATCCAAAATCCGATTCTCAGATCCGGATCCAAGATCCGATACTCAGATCCGGCTCCAAAATCCGATACTCAGATCCGGATAGTTCAACAATCAATTATCTGGATATCCGGATATTTTTGGATCCGAAACCGAAACTATCCGGATCCGGATCCCACCACTAGTTAATATAAATGATCCATGAGTATGTTCTACTTTGTTACTAAAACAAAACTTTTGGCGGTAACTTCAAAATTGCTCCACAGCAAAATAACAATTTTCCTCTCAATTACCCATCCTATCCACATTATTCCCGATCATTCTCCGTGACAATCATACAAATTGGCTTAATTACTCCTCACGCAATCTCTGTCTTTCTTGTCAATGTACATACATTCATTCCTCGTCCATGTCTACCACGAAACGGAATGGATCTGTATTCCACAGGGCAGCACTTAGGAGGGTGTTAGATAGGCACAAGTGTGCAGTAATCGTCTGTATCCTGTTCCAGAGCTCGCGTGTGTGCGTGCGTGTGGATGTAGTAATTAGACGCCACTAGCTAAATACTTACAACTTGTATGAAAAACTGGTTTGTTATATACATGGTATGGTTGTTGAGATGATTCATTCATAGATGGTGAAGGGACAGATTGTTTGGGAATTATAAGGAATAAATTTGCAGTTTAATCGTTATTAAACGATAGGTCAAAGGTTTAAATCTAACATTTGAGTTTGTCAAAATCTCTCTAAAATTTGGCAACATTACAGACTATGTCATATTAATTTGTCATCTTCCCTCAGTCCACTGTTAAAATTTCAAGATAATGGGCCCATAAACCAATTTCTACCTTCCGTCACCTTTAGGTAAGGAAAGTATTGTCTTTGGTCAAAAAATTCGATGGGGAGTTTTAAATGAATAAGTACGTTTTAATGTCCCTACAATACGATTTTACTGGTTTACGATGATGTCTGTATGTGTGTATGTGTGTGTGTCCGTGTGTATGTGACAAATTATTCTCCGACGATAACTCCAAAACTACAATTCTAAAAATAATGATTCTTTCGTATTATTCTTCCTTACAACCCTATGAAGAGCTGATTAGATTTTGGTTATAATTGGTCAACCGGAAGTACCCTTATTTGAAGTTCTTAACAGTTTTTCTTGAAAAAACGCAGTTAAACATCATTTTCCATATTTTATGTGATTATCAATAGAAAGATTATCTTATTTTCTATATGGTTCGATTATACATTTTCCTTCAGATTCAATAGATATAGAGTTATAGAGAGATTAACTTTCAAAAATCAGTCAGCTTAGCAAAAATTATGAAAACATCAGATATATTAAAAAATTCTAATTGACAGATGTCAGTGTCAAGTGCAAAACCAAAGTGGAATGTATATGATCTGAAAGTGATATACTCGTAAGTGACAGTGTCCCTCGCCAGTGACTTGCATTTGCGGCCTCGCCTCAAGATAGGAACTTATAATGCCAGGAGTACGAGAAAGGCAAAAGAGAAGATGGAAGGACTGTATAACAGAAGATTTGAGGGAGGAAGAACTGTGTCATGAAGATGCGTTGGACAGGAATGAGTAGAAGGGAAGTGTAAGAAACAGCGACTTCAAATAAAATAGGGAAAAGTTGAAGAAGGAAGAAGTGTTAAGTGCAATATATGTATAATGTACATACGTTCGTATTCGTATTATAATTGTATTGGATTTTAGAATCTTTTCAAAGGAACTTTCAGTATGGATTTGTAAAAATAGTGTGTTCTTGTTACAATTTTGCAGGAAATATAGAATCTTTTTCAAGGAACTTTTGGTATGGGATATACAGGGTGTCCCATTTAAGGTACGAATGCATTGGTATCTCGAGAACCGTAAGAGCTACGAGGTTGGTTAAATTAGACTAAAGTTGCCCCATTAGGAGGCTATTTTAATGGTGTTTTGTTATTTGCGAAAAAATGCATAGGTCACTAGATATAGGTGAAAATGTAAATATAGCGATTTTCTTTTTTTGCTTATAACTTTGTTATATGAAATAATACGAGATTCTGGTTTGCACTTTCTTAAGGCACTTTTATATGGTGAATTTGCAGAAGTACTCAAAATTTTTTTATATCTAACCATTTACGAGTTACTGATAGCAACTTTTATTTTTCATATGGAGGTCATATTAAGCTGTGGCATTTTTAAATAGAGATTTTTTTTAGCTTTACAATGATATAAAACAATAATAATTTATTTTTATAATTAACAGAAAAATGAACAAAAATTGTTATTTATACTAAAATTGAATTGAAAAAAGTAAATCGAAGGCTGCTATGGAAACAACGAACAACAAAAAAATGCAACAATTGAATTTCTGAATTTTACTTGACAATAGTAGATTATTACGAGTAATAAAAATAATTTTTTCTCGAAAAATATGATATGTTGAGTTGTTACATTCGTTGTCAAAGTTCGTTTATTACTCGTAATAATCTACTATTGTCAAGTAAAATTCAGAAATTCAACTGTTGCACTTTTTTGTTGTTCGTTGTTTCCATAGCAGCCTTCGATTTACTTTTTTCAATTCAATTTTATTATAAATAACAATTTTTGTTTATTTTTCTGTTAATTATAAAAATAAATTATTATTGTTTTATATCATTGTAAAGCTAAAAAAAAAACTCTATTTAAAAATGTCAAAGCTTAATATGACCTCCATATGAAAAATAAAAGTTGCTATCAGTAACTCGTAAATGGTTAGATATAAAGTTTTTTTGAGTACTTCTGCAAATTCATCATATAAAAGTGCCTTAAGAAAGTGCAAACCAGAATCTCGTATTATTTCATATAACAAAGTTATAAGCAAAAAAAGAAAATCGCTAAATTTACATTTTCACCTATATCTAGTGACCTATGCATTTTTTCGCAAATAACAAAACACCATTAAAATAGCCTCCTAATGGGGCAACTTTTGTCTAATTTAACCAACCTCGTAGCTCTTACGGTTCTCGAGATACCAATGCATTCGTACCTTAAATGGGACACCCTGTATACAAAATACATCGAATTGACGGAAGGTTTTGTACTGGCCACAACAGATTTTTTTAAATATTTTTAAATGAAAGTTCGTTAAATATTATTTTTCGAAATTTGTGATTATCAATATGAAAGAATATCTTATTCTCTATACGATTTGATTATACAGTTTCGTTCATATTCAATAGATATAGAGTTATAGAGATATTAAGAGAGATTAACTTTCAAAAATTAGTCAGCTCTACTAAAATTATGGAAACAGCAGATATATTCAAAAAAATTTAATTGACAGATGTCAGTGTCAAATGCAAAACCAAAGTTAAAGGTATAGGGTCAGAAAGTTATGTGTGAATGTGATAGAGTGTCCCTCCAAAGAGAAGAAGATGGAAGGACTGTGTAACAGAAGATTTGAGAGAGGAAGAATTGTGTGAAGACAGTTGGACAGGAATGAGTGAAAGAGAAGAGTAAGAAACAGCGACCCCTAATAAAATAGGGAAAGGAACTTTCGGTATAGAATTTGTAAAAAAATAGTGTGTTCGTGTTACAATTTTACAGGATATACAGTATTTTTTTCAAGGAACTTTAGGTATGGGATATATACAAAATACATCGAATTGACGGAAGGTTTTGTGCTGGCCACAACAGATTTTTTCTTTTTGTATCAATTATCATTTGTATAATATAGGTATATTACGTAACTCAGTTATGTAATAGTCTCGGTAATAGTATATTACATCCGAGGTGGGAGATGTTTCATTACACTCGAAGGCGTGTGTATATTCCCGAGAGGCGAAGCCTCGAGGTGAGATAAAGTGCGAGGCTGTGATGAAGTTCTCACCGAAGTTATGTATACTATTTATTCACAATCATCCTCATTTTAAATCAATAATTTTCAAAATAAATCAATGAGTTATAACCTTTAATTTTATTAATATTTTTGACAACTCTCTTAAAGTTTGTTTAGCCTACTTTATTATAAGGATCTATGACAATGTTGCTAGGCAACCCCTACATAAACCCAACCCAAGAGATGGAAGTGAAATCTGTTATTTCCAAAACAAGAGATTGTCATTAAAGTTAGGAATGACGTATTTCCCAACCTCCAAAATGTTAGGAATCGCTATATTTACTACAATGATTGTGAATAAAATATATTTCACCTCGCTCACCATGGAAATAAATGATATTTTCATTTAGTATTGATCAAAACATAAACTGCCAAAAAACAATTTCGACAAATTAACAACAGAATAAATAAAACATTTATTTATATAAAACATACGAAACAAACATAGTGTTGTTTATAATATTCACAATGTTTCGAACAACTAACACTGCAAGTATGTTTGAACTTGTAAAGTTATGAAAGTTTTCATCAATATGCATAACACCGTCAGCTACAAGTGTTCCATAATTTCACATGTGAAGAAAATTCCATCTCATTGTTTCACGGCGCTATAAACGTATAAATCAAAGCAAACACTGCAAACAGCTGAAGAAAACAACACACTGCACTTTTAAACAGAAAACAACAGAGAAAACAAAACTAAGAGGAGAAGTTCGTTCTCTTTTTTATACAAGGAAAATATTTAGTTTTCATTACGTAGTTCCTTTTTTTAGAGTAGCAAAATTGTTTGAAATGTATGTTTTTATACATTATTACGGTTAAATTGAAATGTGCATCTAATAATTTGTATGTTTAATTGAAATGTAAGAGCAATTTTCTTAATTTCAGAACTCTGTAATATCATTTTAATAGTGTATGATTACGTACGTCTGTTTGAGGACATATCTATAATCTTTTAAATTTAGAATTAGCGAAATGATAACTTACTTTATCTGGTCGTGTAGATCTATATTTATTTAGACTAGACGGTTACCAACTGTTAGTTCTAAGAATTTTGAAAATATTACAAAAATTATCTGATGTGGCCAGTACATTATCGCCCATAACGGTAACACAGAAGATATTTTAATACTGTTTTTTTCAAATGAGTTTTTAAATAAATAAATAAATATATCATCACAGCATATTACCCATTTCTGGGTGTGTCAGTATCTACAACACATGTAGCCATCGGTAATGATGACGATATATTTTACTGTGTGGGCGCTTACCAGGCGTCACCTCACGGGCACTCATAGCTGGTGTAGAGAGTGCACCACAGGGGTCAATTTTGTGCCATTTAAAATTGGAAATATTTGGGATCGAACCCGGTTCCCCCGGGTTCGCGACCAGACACTCAACCACGCGGCCACGGGACCCCATGAGTTTTTAAAGAGACTTTTTTTTACTTTTCGCTAAGAGAGGTATTGGATTCATGCCATTTTAGTGAATAAGCACGATTTAAGGTCCGTACAATCCGATTTTAACATTTTTACGATGATGTCTGTGTGTGCGTGTTTGTGTGTTGCGTGTGTGTGGGTGTGGATGTGTGTGTGTGTGTGTGTGTGTGTGTGTGTGTGTGTGTACGTGAGGATGTTGGAAGGTCGATTCCTCAAAAACTATAAAACTGAAGACATGTTTAACTATAAATTCCTCAATCTGACATTCCTGGGAAGAGCTGAAGAGGTTATGCTAACAACTGGACAACCGGAAGTAGCAGTTTCTAAAATCTTCTATATATTATTACAAATATTGAAGAATATAAAATTTTCTATCGAATACATTGAACACTTTCATTATATCTTCTATATATTTAGAGATAGAGAATTATAAATATATAAACTAATCCATTGTATAATGAATCAATCAGCCTATGGAAACCAGTTGAAAAATTAAATTGTTTGTAATTGACATAAATGTCAGTATCAAAAATCCAGAGACATTATTGATGACTTTTTCTGGGAAGTACATTTAATATTTCTTATTTTATCATTACTTAAATATTTAAAATTATAGGTAGATATAGAATTCGTACATGGACAAGTTGAAATATAATAGTAATATAATATGCAGTTGTTATAGAGAGGAAAAGACTGCGTCAACATCTAAAATTGGTATAAAAAGAAAGGGGATTCATTTATAGGCCAAAGTATCTACGGTATCAGTGTCAACTAAACACTCGCGTACTATACATACAATTCATCACATACCCTTCAGAAATACCGCCAAGCTCGTCAATATATTGGAAGAATCTCGAACATTTAGAAGAGTAGGAAGAAACTTATTCATAGAATGAATTGAAAAATAAAGAATAGATGTAATTAGATTTTTTTGTGCATACCAGAAATGTTAAATATAACACTGATATAGCCTAATATGAAAAGGCGAGAGGTATTGTGCTGGCCACAACAAATTTACCCTTCCGAAATACTACCAATCTCATCAATGAATTAGAGGACTCTTGAACATTAAAAGAATAAGAGTGAATAGAATGAAGAAGATATGTATTTTTGTGTGTATCAGATATGTACAATACTTAAGTATATAGCCTAATATGGAAATGGCGAGAGGTCTTGTGCTGGTCACAATGGATTTTTTTATAATTTAAATTGCTGTTAAAAATGTCATCCTCATGCCTTGCACTCTTCCTCTCAAATATCACGCCCGTAAAAATCAATATAATTTTTAACTCATCACGCCCATAGCACATTTCCTAAATAATTTCCCCCTTTCCCAACTCTTGTACCATTATTCCTTATTCCATCATTTCCTATTTCTCATTCCTGCTTTTCTCATTCCTTCCTCCTGCCCCCCACCCCTCCTGCGCTACCCCAGCGCCCCTAGTGTCAGGGTGCGTCATTAACCCCGGCGCTGAATGTCAGAGGTAACGACCCAGATGTCTGGCGGGCGTCTGCAGCCCAAGATGCATCGCGCATGCGCAAGCCCGGCGCAATGTGACGTCATTGTTACGTCACAGGGTGGAAGAAGAGGGGGAAGGGTAAGTTAGAGTGGGGGGAAAGAATTTAGGATGAGGAACGAGGAAAAGGAAGTTAAGGATTAAGGACAAATTTTTGAAATGGGTGAAAAAGAAAACTTGAAATATGTGGAATAAAAAGTTGAAAGTTAAATTGGTGCAATAAGGACAGCTATTTTTATGTCTGGTTAAACTGTCAGTTAAAATTACAGTTACAATTAAAGTTGTAAATATTACTCGTATCAATTTTTCATTTTAACTGATAGTTAACAGACTGTTTAGCCAGGAATGAAAATACCGAGCCTAACGAAATCAAAATAACCACCACATTACCTCCTGCCAATATAAATACAAAAAAAAAATCTGTTGTGGCCAGCACAATACCTCTCGCCATTTCCATTTTATATTATATAAGTATTGTATTGCACTTCGCTATCAAACCGTCGTTTTATAACAAAAAAATTACAGAACTTTACACACATACAATTATTCTAATTATATCTATTTTTCATTGTATGAGAAAGTTCCTAAATGTCAGAGATTCTTCCAACTCATTAACAAGATTGGCGGTATTTCTGATGGATATATGCATTTTACCTACAATTTCAAATATTTAATTAATAAAACAATAAGAAAGATTAAATGTACTTCCCAGCAAAAGCTTTCATAATGTCACTAAAACTATTGATTTTTGACACTAACATCTATCATTTACAAACTATGTTATAAACATTTGAATTTGTCAACTGATTTCCTTAGTGCCTTGGCCTCTGCGATTAGATTATTCTATATATTACAGTGCCTTTATCTCTAAATCTATACAAGATATAATAAAATTTTTAAATGTATCAGATGTAGAATTTTATGTTCTTCAATAACAGTAACAATTAAAATTTTCAAAAAATAATATTTAGAAGATTTTTTTAAAGAAACTGTTATTTCCGGTTGTCCAATTGTTACCAAAATCTAATCAGCTCTTCCCAGGAATGTCAGATTGAGGAATCTGCAGTTAAATATTTTTTTGCCCTTCTGAAGTATAATGGGAACTTTACAATTGTATACACAGCAAGTGCAACCTACATTTTACGCTTACTGTGTTGTAACTTGTCTAACTATGCGGTAAAATAATCAAAATACACTGGACGTTTATGGGCATTTAGAAAAGAAATCATCTTTACTATAATAAAGTTCATGTAAAAAAGTGCTACCTACATAAGTTATTTTTTAACTTTAACTTAACATTTCCTATAAATCACGGCAGCTACATCTGTCATTATTGTAAAAATCCGCCGTTACCGACATAGTCACCGATCGATATACCTGTCAAATACGCGAGGCGAACATTGCTGAAATGTCAAATATCGACACCTACCTATTATTTACGAAGAAAACATTAGCAAATAAATATATTATCAGTCATAAGCAACGTCTATTATTACAAATAAATTTTCGCTAGAAGAAGTACTCTAATGAAGGCAAGTAAAATCAAATTTGGAAATTGACTTAACCCCAGTATTTTAAACTAACCCTTTTCAGAAGTACAACCTATCTCATTAAAAAAGTGATTTTCATTATCGTCGGCCAAAAAAATTGATACAATTCTCGTGCGTGAAGTATTTTACAGCGCTCCAGCTAATAAGGCACTCGTGCCTTAACAAAGCTATCGCGCTGTAAAATACAACTTACACGCACTCGAAAGTAAATAACTATTTAAGTCTTATAGTAGTATTTGCGAAACCGTGGCTCCAATATCCATACACACAAACACACAAACACACACACACACACACACACACACATACACACGCACATACGGACATCATCGTAAAAATATTATAATCGGATTCTAGGAACCTTAAAACGTGCTTATCCACTAAAATTTGGATATGCGAATTTTAGCATGATTCCAATACCTCTCTTAGCGAGAGGTAAAAAGGCGATAACCGAAAGGAGTTAGGATTTGGAATAAAGTATATGTTAATGGCATTTTATAAAAACTAGAATATTTTAAAAGAAAATAACTTTATTTAAAGTCCCTTTCATACAATTTTAGTCCATTTCATAAGTACATACATATATAGCTACACATCCACAATTATTCAAATTGATTCCAGAGTTTTATTTTATTGTGCATCTTAGCTTAGCTACCTCCTTCTTCTGTTATAAATCCTTGCTTGTCCTTGATCGTGCCAGACAGCAGCACATAGACACACATGGTGTCAATTACCGCCGGGCCGGGCCTGGTCCCCTCCCCCTACGCCGGCCCTGGCCTGTCGCCTCCATGATGGATGCACTCTCTACTCCACACACACACACAGACCCCAACACACACAGCCAAACGAGATGCATTGCAGATGTGCACAAGGTTCAACGGACGTGATAGCAGAACACGAAGAGTAGGAGGAATTTGGGTGAAGGAACACTGAGAGGGTTAAGATTTCGCGGGAATATTAATAAGAAGGTGGGAGGAGATATTTAAGAACAATGAGCTTGCTTGAAAACAATTATTATGCTATTTGTTTATTAGATATGTAAATAAGTTTTTCTAAGTTTTTACCTCCCGCTACCCTAAGGGAGGTATAGGGATCGTGCTAAAAATCGCATGTTCGAAATTATAGTAATTGACCACATTTTAACCCTTTCAGCCCCAAATAATAATTCTATTAATAAAATAAAGTTATGTGTGTGTCGGATGTCGCATTTTGACATTTATAGCCCGATTCACAAAAAAGTTTAAGCTAATCCTCATTTTTGGATTAGTGAATTCTATTCTATTCCGGTATTTAAAATTTAATTTTCATGATATTGTCAATAAAGGTAGATACTAGAAATAGATTAGACTATATTTTAAGATATAAACTGTCAAAATTAGAGTAGAATTCGCTAATCCAAAAACTAGGATTAGCTGTAAAATTTTAGGATTTAGGCCTTCTTCACATAAATACAACTCCGAATGGTACACTAGTGATATCCATTGGTTTGTATGGCAACACTTTAGAACAACAAAAATGAATTATACAATTCGATTCAATTTGATGCTTGAGAGTAAATATTAATATTGTATTTCATAAAATAGAAGCTAAGAAGCTATTCTTTGACAGTAAATTTGACGTTTTGTACAAATTATAACAACGAATATGATTTGTTTAATTAGTACGCGACAACTTCAAGGCATACAGGCCTATTCTACTAAAAAAATATGTATCGTTATGACTCGTTACTAGGCGATAAGTCGTTATGATAACGATTTTTGCCAAAACCTTATTCTGTTAATTTATTTATCATTACGAATCGTTACATATCGTTATTTCACATCGTTTAATAACGACAAGTTCACATGCATCGTTGAAGTCGTAAAGTTAGACATATTTTGAGAACAAAAGTAAAAATGGCTGAAGAAGATATTTTGTTAATTGTAGCTGAGAAAGAGATTCTGCAAAGATGAGTATTTATTCACTTCTGTACACTAATTATATATATTATACTTTTAAGTATTAGACATTTTATTTATATTTCAGAAATATATTTAAAAATTTAGATTTAGATAATATTTAGTGGACGAAGAACTCCAGGCTGTTTTGCATGTTGATAAGGATAGAAAAAAGAAAAATCCAAGGTTTTTTCGTTGCAGAATGTAAATAATAAATAAATAATTTTCAAATACATTCTGCAACGAAAAAACTTTTTCTTTTTTCTACCCTTAGATAATGTTATTTAATATATTGATATATAATATAATATAGAATATAGATGCACTATCTATGTATTTAAAAATTATATATTTGTATAGGGATGTCAGAGTATATAATCGTACACTGCGTGATACATCAGATCCTTTTACCCGGTCCCACAGAATTTAAATGACTTGTAAGTCTTCTCCATATTTCTTCCAATTCTTCAGTTGACAATTTATTAATTCTTAATGAACTGTTATTTTCCAGTTCTTCAACATATATTTCATACTGTCTTTGAGTTGTCCTCGAAGCCCTTTTCTTTATATCCATTGTCAAATTCAATTAAATAAACAAACAATGAATCGATATGTCAAATTTAAATTGAAAAACATAAAAATTTATTCTGTCAAAACATACATGAAGTTAGATATTATCGTTATAATCCTGATAACGATAATTTTTAACGATATGATTAGTAGAATAGGTTTTTGGCATTTGTCGTTATTAAAGTCGTTTAACCAAATGCTTAGCGACAGTCGTTCAGTAACGACATCGTTATACATTTTTCTAGTAGAATAGGCCTGATAGTGTGCTCCCGCAAAACCATAAAATCTAATTCCTAAAATCCTAAATAATCACTAGATTTAGGGCATATAAATTTAGGATTTAGATATCTTTTTCACGGAACTTTTGGTATGGGATTTGTTCATGTTCATGACATTCATGAATAGTTTGTAAGAAAATTTCCTGAAAACTGAAATTCTGTTAGTTTCTTGGTCTTACTGAAGTGATGATTGAAAAGATATTTACTTGTAAGTGTCAAAATATGTGTTTTTTTTTTATTGTCAATATGATAGTAATATGAAAAAGATTTATATGATAGTTAGGCAATAAATAGTAGTATGAAAAATCTATGTGTAGACTAATAAATATCTAGTATGGTAGCCAATAAATATCACAGCATCTCTGGTGCTGTATAATCGATCTTAGCTACTGCAGTCGAGCCGTGGATTCAAACCCGTTCTCGCAAGATCTTAAATCACTTTTACAACATTCCTGGCACATATTTATCGACATAATGCGCCATCAGTGCTGCCACCATGGCAAAACTAAAACTCCCTAGTCGTGTGATTAAATCCTCATCAGAGATCTCAGTCGCTACTGAAAAACAAATGCACGTGACACGGTTTTCTTTCTTTTTTTCGCTAGCTGGCTGTTGTTTTTGCCCGACTGTGTGTTTTTTGTGATTAAGAGTGGGGGAGGGACGTGTGGTTTTTGTTTTTCACCAAGGTTACGGTGTAAGTGACCTGTGCAGACAGGAATTTGTGCAGACAATAATGGAAATGCTGTTTTTTGATGCTTTTTACGATGTTGTAATTGATTGTAATTATTTTTATTTGGACATGCAGTTATGAGTTTGGAGGAATTTCTGGGTTGACTCATATTCGAGTATGTTTGTTATGTATTTTCTATTTCTTTGTTGCTTAAGCGACACAACATTTTTAAACGTCCAATTGCTTTTTAAAAAATCAGATGTGGCCAGCACATGACCTCCCGCCAATTCCATGTTTAAAATAGCAATGAGCAATGAGTAAAGTTCAACTTCCAATTGATCGTTTGTAAACAAAATCTACTTTGTTGTTCCAATACATAGAATAGTTTGTAATATGAAATTTTGGATTATATTTTATTGTTTTTCCTGAAAAATCTGTTAGAGCTTCAAATTAAGTACTACATCCGGTTTATAATATATAGTCAAAATCTAATATGTTGTTTCAAATTATATGAGTATTAAATACCAACTTTGCGAAGTTTTGGATCATTAATATATTTTAAGGAAAAATCGTCACACACATTATTGTCAAAATCATCACCAACTTCCTTATGCTCTAAAACGCAATCTGTGTAAATTCTTCGCCGTACATTATCCATTTCGTAAATGTGTAGTTGCAAACTATTATTTGACACTTTGAAATCACGTTCTTATTGAGAGCTGTTTGATATATAATGCTGCAAACATCAAACTTAAATCGAATTATCCTGTATATCTAATATTTATTTATGATGGAAAATATATTATTTTTACAAACCTTAATTTCATTAGAATCATATTTAAACTACTAAATTCTTCTTAACACGGTTTCATTATTAATTTTAATGAAAATTGCTTCGTGACAGTGACATTTGTTTAAATATGTCAAATTTGTTATTAAAGTATTGTTTTTGTTTGACGCAGAGGCAAAGTGATGTACAAAAATAAATTATTTTATAATATAATATAAAGTTATTTCAAGTTATTTACTAAATGCTATTATCGTAGAATTGAAGATTGTGCCATTATATTCAATTTGTATTGGTAAAAGCTGCTAAAATGAATTTTTTACAAGAAAAACAGTTAAAAGCTTGTATAAATGATACTTCCGGTTATCCGATATGCACTAAAACCTAATGAGCTCTTCCCATAGTAGTATAGAATGGGTATACAAAATTTCAAAATTTTCTGATTGATAGTATTTGAGTAATCGTGTCCACAAGATCCACACACACACAGACACACACACATACATACCTACAGACATCATTGTAAAAATGTTAAAATCGGATTCTGGGGATATCAAAACGTGTTTATTCACTAAAATATCTATATCCGATTTTTAGCAAGATCCCTATACTCCCTTACCTAGGGTAGCGGGAGGTAAAAAAAATGGTATAGGACCCTATTATTACCAAAATCTAATCAGCTCTTCCCAGGAATGTCAGATTGAGGAAACTGCAGAAGTGATGTGCAGAGAAAGGCCAAAGAGAAGATGGAAGGACTGTATCGCAGAAGACTTGAGAAAGGAAGGAATATGTGAAGAAGATGCGTTGTACAGGAATGAGTAGAAGAGAAGAGGAAAAAGTGACCCGTAATAAAATAGGGGAAAGCTGAAGAATAAATGAATGAAGTGTCAAGTGCATTTTACTTAGTGTACGTTTATGTTATAATTTTATTGGATTTATAGAACCTTTTCAAATGAATTTTTGGTATGGAATTTGTAAAAAATAGTATGTGTTCGTGTTCGATTTTATATGATATTATATAGAATATGTTCCAAGGACCTTTTGGTATGTATATTTGTACAAAATACATCGAACTGACGGAAGGTTTTGTGCTGGCCACAACAGATTTTTTTTATCATCAATAACATAAGACATTTTTCCTTCTCTTATTCATATCTTAGCCATTATATGTTTGTACTACTCCCTGGTTCGCTCTAAATTAGAGTACTGTTCTATTATTTGGAGTCCGTTTGCAGAGGTTCATCAAGATAACATTGATAGAATTCAAAAAAAGTTTTTGAAATATTTACATTTCAAAACTTATGGAACTTACCCTGATCGCTTTATGTCTTATAATGAATTACTTAGTACTTTTAATTTTTTAAGTCTTTTGGAGAGACGCAATATATATTCAGTCTATCATCTATCTAAATTAATACACAACAATGTTAATGATCCACAATCTCTATCACTAATAAACTTTCATGCACCCTTGTATCTCACACGTCACTCATTCAGTTTTTACTTGCAACCGGCTCGTACTAATGTCTTCTTTACTTCACCTATTAACAAAATGTGTTATTTATATGACTTAAACTTTTCTTCTCATGACATATTTCTTCTATCACCCAAGCAGCTCTATCTTCGTCTTCTTCACAGATAATTTAATTCAGTTCTTTTTTTATTTCTTTCTGATTGTGTATAGCTTTACACATTTAATCTTTGTCTTTCGCCTATACTGTAATTAGGCTTCGCCTGTAGTATAGAGTATTTAATAATTTAATAATCGCTTCACATTTGACTGTCAGTGTCATACATTTCTGCATAATAAGCAATATTGCACATCCCTAACCCTTTCGCCAGTTTGTTGGCTGGCATAAAATATAAAAGTGGTGTTGGGTGTTCGCATATCGACCGGGTTGTGGGTGGGTGGAACGGTTTTTTTGCGGCGTTGTTTTTCGCGTCGTTATTCTCTTGCACCCGCGTCGCCATGGCAACGAGACGTGACACCGTGGTAGCTGCACTGTGCAATGCACGCCACTGCATGCTCTACTGCTCCCAGAGACAGAGACTGCATGGGCTGTCGCTGTCTGCCGCCCCCGACGAAATAAATACACCCCCGTCCCAATGGGTTACAGAGTGGATATAGGGATGTGACTTTGACCTTTATCAAACAACAAATGGATTGGGAAAAACAAACGTAAGATCGGAATCTTAACGAAAAATGTATGTCGTAGAATAAATGTCAAGTTTTTTTTACCTCTCGCTAAGAGAGGTATTCGATTCATGGTAAAAAATATCTGATGTGGACACCACATGACTTCCTTGTACGCCTGTTACACTATACATATTTTGTTAATAATTAAAATATGTATAATAACAGACCCAATCATAAAATTGCACGTATTTGACATTGACATTAAATTCATTATTTTTTTGTTATTTCTTCTCCTAATTCATAGCAAACTTAATTACAGAAACCAAAAAGTACATAATGTTTAAATTTACATATCTCGCTTATACAAAGAACTAATTTAATCACACTTGACGTTTTCGACGCAAAATTCAATTCTCTAAAACTTTTATTTGAAGCATATATTGTTAAATTCAAAATAACACCATTCTTTTCAAGAAAAACTGATAATAGCTTCAAGTAAAGTATCACTTCCGGTTAGACTATTTTAACCAAAGTCTATTATGTTATTTCCATTGATATAAAAGTATTATATACCAAATTTGAAAAGTTTTGGATTATATTTTAATAGTTTTCCAATAAAATCTATTGTAGGTTTCAAGTAAAGTACCACTTCCGGGTATACGAATTTAACTAAAATCTATTATGTTATTCCCCTTGATAAAAAAGTATAATATACCAAATTTGAAAAGTTTTGGATTATATTTTAATATAGTTTTTCATTAAAATCTACTATAGGCTTCAAGTAAAGTACCACTTCCGGGTAGACCATTTTTACTAAAATCTATTATGTTATTCCCATTGATATAAAAGTCTTATATACCAAATTTGAAAAGTTTTGGATTATATTATAATATAGTTTTCCACTAAAATCTATTATGGGCTTCAAGTAAAGTACCACTTCTGAAAGTTATGCAATGACCAAAAAGGCAGGTGCACAACTAGATGTTATAACAGTCCTAAATACAAAATTTTAACTTTCTACGGCTTCCCGTTTTTCAGTTATGCGAGATACGTACGTACATACGTCACGACGAAATTAGTCAAAATGGATTCAGGGATGGTCAAAATGGATATTTCCGTTGAAATCTGAATTTTTTCGCGATTACAATACTTCCTTTACTTCGTACAAGGAAGTAAAAAGCCGTGTACGACACGCCGTTGATTGTCCGCTAGAGAAATTATTATTATTTCTAACGTAGAAAAAGTCCGGCAGTTGAGGATTCTCGTTTAGGTCCTCCTGCATGCCTCCTGGTGCGAAGTCGAGTTCTGCTTCTTCACGAAAGGGCCTATCGTCACACCAGATTTTAGTGAATAAGCACATTTTAAGGTCCCTACAATACAATTATAACATTTCTACAATGATGCGTGTGTGTGTGTGTCATAATAGTTCGGCCACTTATCATACTAGTCATAAAAATAATGCGCTCATATTCTTACAGAACAAACATTGCACAAATAAACAAAATACCTCTCAGTATTAGTTATCGGTTTGTAATTAATGGTTTTCAAGCACAATGCCTCGTGCTAAATCTCTAAGTAAAAACTTGCGCTTATCCATCATTAATGACCATAAAAAGGGAATTTCGGCACGTCGAATATCTGTTTCGCATTCTGTTCCTATTTCGACAGTTCAATATAACATTAATTTATATAAAAGAACAGTCGGAGTTGAAGAAAATCCAAAACCATCTACTATTACAAAAGTAAACAAGCTAGCTTTACGTAGAATAGTAAAAAAAAATCCGCGGTCAAATACTAAAGAAATAACTTTGCAATAGAGGGAGAGTATAGCAAAGGAAGTTTTGATGTCTATAACGAACAGAACTGTTTGAAATATATGATACAAGTTCTATAAGGTAACATTCTACATACTACCTTTTTTTGTACAATTTGTTAATAGCTTATTTAATTTTGCAATAGGCACAAAAAAATCATTATTAACAAAATTACAAAATAGTTTTAGACAGAAATGGGTTCGAGAACACCGAAACTGGACTCAAAGACAATGGCACAGCGTAATTTGGAGTGACGAAGCCAAATTCGACGTTTACCTAGAAAATTCGCAGAAACGATTGTTGCGTACATCTGCGGAGACTTACCAAAACGACTGTTTAGTGAAAAAAGTCAAGTTCTCAGTGTCTGTTATGGTCTGGGATTGTATGTCTGGAAGGGGCGTGGGTAAATACAATTTATTAATGGAACAGTGAACTTACAGAAATACCGAGACATATTGGAAGAACGTTTTTTACCTTCAATCGCTAATTGCGAAACGACCGAAGGTGAGTTCATCTTCCAGCAGGACGGCGCACCGTGTCATATGGCAAAAAATGTTCAAACGTGGTTCAAGGAGCATAAAATATCCGTTTAAAAATGGACACCTTCTAGTCCAGATTTATCTCCTATTGAGTCCCTTTGGCGATATATGAAGAAACATCTTCGGAAAAATCCGACCCGTACAGTACCCCAATTAAAAGATACATTGCAGCACATATGGGATAATATTCTACCAGAAGAATGTGCAAAGCTAGTGGACACAATACCTAGCAGAATAAACACTGTTATCAGTAATAAAGGCGATGTAACTCAATATTAAATTCCGGCCGAACTCTTATGACCCGACTGTTGGACCACAGATTTTGTTTTGTAGCTTGTACTTAGTTAGTTACTTTAATAAAGTATTCTGTTTTAGTATGTTCAAAGCATATATTTTAAAGGAGTAAAAAAAATTCTAGAAATTTCTCACCAGTCGTGCAGGTTTTATCATTTGTTGAGGCGTTTAATTGAAATTGTAAGCCGGCCGAACTATTATGAACCTGGGCTCGTAGCACGTAGAATATATGCATCTGTCAGTCTTGTTACTAATCTTATGTAAATAAATAAATAAATAAATAAATAAATAAATATAGCCTAATATAGAAATGGCGAGAGATCTTTCGCTGGCCACAACAGATTTTTCCCCAAATTTTGAAAAGAGTGTCAATAATCTCCTCAATTTTATTATTAGTATTTCATTTTATTTAAAAAAATTTGAAAAAAGTAGGTACTGACGAAGAATTTTTAAATATTTTTCAGTATAACTTCAGATAAACCCCAACTTAAAATATAACTCGAAACACCTAAATCCATATTTTAATTATCCTCTTTCTCGTTCTCATCATCCTGTACCAACATCTCGTATATATTTCTTTCCTTAATTACATCTGCTATGAATCTAGGTAGACTAATTAATCCTGTTCCTAGGATTCAATTAGAATTATTCAAATCTCGGATTTCTTTGGTGGAGTCCACTTAATCATACAGACGCATCTAGCTAGCTAGCTAGCGTCTCGAGTGCTCCACGGGTATAAAAAGCCCAAGCCGTGACGTAGCCATCCTCTTCCGACAAAAACAGGGCATTCACGGAAAAACTGGAGCACCAGGGAGCCAGGTGCTGTGTACGCATGCACATAGATTCGTTAGGAAGAAGAAGAGGTTGGGATTAGGGTAGAGAGATAGATAGATGGAATATATTGAGGATTGAAAGAAGTTTAGAATAGTATAAAAGTATGCAGATGATTTTTATGCATAAATTATAGAATGTTTGTAAGTAACATATACGAGAGGAGGTCTGTAATAAACCAAATAAAAATGTTAATGCTCAAAGGACCAAGTCGCTAGTGGACTAATTGTAATTTAAGTAATGAATAATAAAATGAAATCTCGCGAAATTAGAATTTGGTGATTATCAAATGAATATCAGAGTTGCTGACGGTTGATGTTATTATATTGTTATTATGTTTAAAAACCAAGTAAACTTTGTATTTATAATAAAAAAAAATCTCAGACATCTGTAAAATAAAGGATACAACAATGAAACCCCATAACGAAAAATAACACTCACGAAAAAAATATAAATAAACAAGTCGGTATCGAACCAAAGTTGGGTTCAGTCGTGTTTACTTTCATTACTAAATTTTTCATATCTATTCATTTCTGCATTCTTCTTCGTTCAATTTACAATATTATGTCTTCAGGTCAAAATTAAACTTTAATTCTTTACTCCGGCGTTTCATTGAGTTGGGGATAACTTACATTTCAGATCTAAAGTGACTAAGTGTAAGTGAATAGTGTTGCTGTGCTTCAAATTGCTCGTTAGTTCCAAGAACAACGGGCCAAATTTAGTCTTCGGGCCGGGTAACCGTGCACGCAGCGCCTGCTGCACTCATCGTCTCCACTACTCTTCTGCGTTTCTACAAGAGAAACACACCAGCCTCACAGCGAAGTGAGGCCTGAGTTACGTCGTTCTTCTGAACCCATGGTCACCGCTTCCAACCGCAGACGGCGTCCACATTGGAACCCTGCGGGCAGGATCATCTGAATCCTGCATTTCGTCCCATCGAGTCCCTGCCTTCCAAATATTATTCTTGTCTCTCCCGTCAAGTACTTTGATATTCACCTTGATAATCACCAAACTCTAATTTCGCGAGATTTCATTTTATTATTCATTAGTTAAATTACAATTAGTCCACTAGCGACTTGGTCCTTCGAGCATTAACAAGATCCATAAATTTGCTCCCTTATGGCCGATTTCACCACCGATTCCTAAAATTTAAGTAATGCCTACGTACCCGATGTGCACCACATAGGCATTACTATACTTGCCGTCAAATAATTATGGACTGGAGATTTCTACACTGATGTCAAATTTTTTTAAGTGTCTACCTGTACAAATATCTGTAATCTGTCAATGTCATTTTATATTCTGACATTTTTGTTAGTATTGTGTGCGCTTTTTCATTCCCAATCCTATAAATTGCATTATATTTAGACTTTTGAAAAGAAAATGAGTGAAACTCTTGAGTTAAATAGTCTTGGTTCTTATAAAAAAAAGTTTAAGAAAACAATATAAATTTGTCTTAAAGATATTTTTTGTCATTTGATATATTCTTATTGTTTATAAATGACCCATTTACTAATTTGCTACTATCGTAGTTTGTACCCCATTATTCATATTATCTAATTATCTAGTCTCCGTGATGCCTAGGTTAGTATAGTTCTTTCGTTCTTAGTAGCATAGCACGTAGAAAACATAGGCTGGAGAAATGTGGAGTAAATAATGTCCGGTATCTGTAGAATCTGACGTAAACGTTTTCCAGGGCCGTATATTAGAAGACGAGATGGAGACGAGGCCGGCCCTGCACCCCGCTTCTTCAGATGCAGGGAATTCCCGTATGTGGAGCTAGTGTGCCACTCAGTGGACAACAAACAATACAAGAAAGGACTCATTGTCCTTAGTAGGAATATGACAGATCTACAAATTAAATTATATAGGGACAAAATTCTTAAAAATATGAAAAATCAATGCCTAGTTCGTCAATTCGCTAATGAAATAGAGCAATATGACGTCTAGCGGCGAAAATATGAACTAGTACATGGTAGTAAGTCCTAGCCGAGGTAGCGGCGAACGCATCGTTTCTGTCACTTATTTAACAAATAAATCACGAGTGGATTGAAATTTGTAGGCTATACTTCATTTTACGTAAGAAAATAGTAGATTACTCTTAAGAGCCGACCGTTTTTACATGCATTGAATAAATAATTTAAATTTGTGAAACCAAGCTTTGTCAATAATAAATATATTTATCTGTAAAAATGTCAAAATCTAAAATTGCAACAAAATATGGTTAAACATCACTTAATTCTGTGGATTTTATTTGACAACTGACAGGCGATATTTGTTTCGTTTCTGTGAAATAGGTTTATATTCTGACCAATCAAAGTGTAGAATTTATATATCCCTAACTAAACCAACGCTATTCTTACGTGAAATAAAGTACAATAACAAAATCTAAAACTTCAACACGTTTTGGTTGCGTTTAATCTATGTACGTCATTAGCACGCAGAAATCCAGAAATAATTAATTTCCATAATTTCCCGAAAACAAGAACCTAAATTCTATAGAAAAATTTATTAGAGATAGTTGGTAGACGAAAGTTATGCATTCATCTTTTAAAAATGGGAAAGGAACCGAGTAAAAATAATGCTTGCTCCTTGTATTTTGTAAAGCAAGATTATATTTTGCCGGGTATATCTACAAGATAATAATTACTTAGTGTCTTTATTAAAATACTTCGTAATGAAATCTAAACTTGTAGACCTACCTGCACAAAGATGACAATAAAATAATAATACTTATCTCTCCATTCATCTACCAAAGACAGTAATAATGCAGTACTATGTAGATTCAAGAAAACAAAGACTCGAAGCATGTAAATTCAAAATTCGAGAGAATGCTGAACATAATTTTTATATGAAACGGACTAGTTCGCAAAATTTAAAATGTTATTCATACTAGAAACATTATTTTTATTTAATATTAACTATAATATTAATATTATTTTGTATTTCAAACGCCGCAGTGTAAAAGAAAACAGTTGCGGGAAACGAAGCATCTACCTTAAACCGGCCATATTGTTACGACACGCGCTAAGCTCCTCCTACCAAATTCGGGGCTGAGATGTAATTATAGAAAAATTGGCAGAGCTTATGAACAATGCAAAGATGAAACTTAAAGGAATTGACGGAAGGGCACCACCAGGAGTGGAGCCTGCGGCCTGGATTGGGGGCCTGAGGGGCATTTCGTTAACCAAACATATTAAAAGAAGGTTTTGACAACCTTTCATGCACGGGTGAGAAGAAAAAGGGCTGAAATGTGATGGATTCTTCTTGAAGACAACGCGCCGGAATAAAACGCCCTGTCCGGCAAGACATTTTTGACCGTGTTGGTACATCAACCGTACTCACTTAACCTAATGCCATGTGACTTGCTTTTATTCCCAAATTGTAGTTCTGCGTTATAAAAAAAAGTAGCAGAGCATATGAACAATGCAAAGCTGAAACTTAAAGGAATTGACGGAAGGGCACCACCAGGAGTGGAGCATGCGGCTTAATTTGACTCAACACGGAAAACCTCAGCAGACCCAGACACTGGAAGGATTGATATATTGAGAGCTCTTAAGAAAAAAGGCCTGCAGGCATTACTTCCAACAATGGAATATTTGCATCGGGCGGTGTAGGGTTCGGGAAGGAGAGTACATTGAAGGTGGCAATATTTGTTTTGTGTAATTTTTTACATTGTCAATGTTCTAAGATCAGTCTTGTTATTTAATTGCCACACCTCGTATTTCTTATTCCTCAAACTTTATTATATTCATCCTTGTTCCATCTTATTGTCAGTCTTAATTCCTTCTCCCCGTTCCCGTTGTTGAGAACTGCTGGTGTTGATCGCCTCTCGTCTCGTTTATTTCATTTTGAGTGTTCGCGTTCGAGTTTCACAAGTTGGGCCATAATGTTGTTGTACACGGCCCTTATTGTTCTATTTGCCCGCTCCAATTGTTCGCTGTCTCTGTCTGACTCGTTGGCTCGCTCTGTATGAATGAAACTGTTTTGATGCCTTTATTGCTGACTGAGACTTAAGGTAGGCACAGGCACAGGCATGCGTGATTGCAGCAAGGTCACGCATAGGGATGAATGAAGGGGGAAGGACAATTACGGAAAGGGAAAGTCAGGAAGGCAGGAAGTAAGGATATGGGAATATAATTAAAGATACAGGTCGTGTCAACTTTAGTGCTATAGACTTACTATTCGATGGGTTATTCCCTTCACAGCATGAAATTTTGCTACTTATTGCAAAGGGCCGAATTTACTAAAAATTGCTTCTTTATTCTAAATCTACCATGAGACTTAATGTTCTTTCTTTGGGGCGAATTAAGGGTTAATAAGATCTGTAATCTTCAAAGGAGTATATGCTAAATAAGATGAGCTCCAAGACAAATCGGATGAAAATGACACCGATGGAGTATGGGGTATTCCAGTGATATGGAATTAATGCAAAATAATAACTTTTTTTCTATAGTTTCCATCTTCATATAGTAGAAAAGTATAATAAAACATGTTTAATAAAAAGTTTTTATCCATAATTTATTGTTACAAAATTGGAATTTTTACAGCTCTAGAAACGTCCTTGTAATTTGTGACGTCAAGTTGATAATCTGTTGCTCATTTCAAAGTAAATATTTTCGTTTAAAAACACAGATGGTGCCAGTAGTTAACACGCGCGAGTATATTTCTTGTTTGACATTTCGTCCACTTTATAATTATTGCTCCTATTTAACCATAAACAAACACAGGACAAACACCGAAATACACGCTGCTACTAAAATCATATGTAAACAAGCAAATGGCTGTCATGAACATGTGGATTTAGGCGCTGAAGTTCGTTGCAGATGTCACCATCGAGTTGACGTCATAAGCGCGCCATGATAAGAAAATGCATCATGTGATGCATATATTTTCTTACTCAAAGTTAGATATGCAGAGTCCTACTGGTCTGTACTAATGTAAAAAAATATTTTTAAAAAATGTCGGAATACCCCATTGCCCAGGAAGAAATCTTCTCACCAGAAAATGATAAAAAGCGTTTGAAACAATTCAACTATTTTTTATGAATGAAAATCCAACAGATGAAATATTTAGTTTGCTCAACAAAATAAGAAAATTTTATGAGTTAAGCATGCCAAAAAAAAAACAAACATTATTCATTAATAATTGATTATTTTAAAATATAGCTTTTTTGTTCAAGGCATAGTGTGCTCCTGCAAAACCTTAAAATCTAATTCCTAATTTTACTGGAGATATATGCTGTGTCCGACGTCGCATTTTGGCATTTAGTAATTAGAATTTACACTTTAGAGCAACAAAAAAAATTAATCAGTTTGATTCAATTTGATGCTTGAGAGTAAATGTTAATGTTATATTTCACAAAATAGAAGCTAAGACGATATTTTGTCACAGTAAATTTGACGTTTTGTACAAATTATAGCAACGAACATGATTTGCTTAATTAGTGCGCGTCAACTTCAAAGCATAGTGTGCTCCTGCATACATATACATAAAATCACGCGTATCCCACTTAGTGGGTTAGCAAAACCCGAAAACAATATTAACAATAGGAAAAAGTATAAGAGTAAGAGCTCAGCTGACTCACTTCACTCTTAAACAACATTCTGCTTTCGCCTTATCCACAATCATAATAGCTACCTACATAAGAACATATTAAAGTGACCGATTTTCGGTAGCGAATAACCGCATCCGGACCACAATAATAGTTACACAAAAAATCATCTTTCGCCACACATTCCTATACAAACATACATCGTTCACAACGTCCACATAAAACTTCAGCTGTCTCTCCATTCTCATAAAACATTCTTACTAACCATACATCTTCACACCACAATATTTACAAAACAATTATCCTTCCCCAGACATTCCTATCCAGGCACACTTCTTTCGCCTCAGCCACATTACGCACCTTCAATACACTACCAATCACATCCATCCACTTACACACTGGACGGCCATGCAGTCGAACACCCTCAACTTTGCTCCTGCAAAACCTTAAAATCTAATTCCTAAAATCCTAAATAATCACTAGATTTAGGGTGTATACATTTAGGATTTAGATATTAGGGTGATAAAAGTGCAACATCGGACACAGCCTAAAACGTCAAGGAGATTACAACTCCATCTTTCATGCAATTTCTGATATACCCAATCACCTATCTCTCATTTCTTCACTTTGCTGTGCTTGCGCTTGCTATTATATTGGTAGGACCTTGACACGGTGTAATCTGTGAATGTCACGGCTACTCGGGTGCTTGGCTAGGCTAGTAGAGCACATCGTAGACCCGCGATAGAGCATAGAGCACTCCGCACACACATGATCGGCGAGAGCCTGGGCTAGCAACACCAACACAACAACGTTGTACACATGTTGAGCGGGTCAGGTATGGGACGGGGCACGGGGCCCGAGGACGCAAGGTCAAGACCGCGACCACCAATAGGTTACTGGATAATCAAAACAGAATAATAAGAGTTGTGAGCATATTGATAGAATAAGAGAGGAGTTTCAGCGGAATATATAGGACATTGAAATGGATGTTTGATAAATAGGTGAGAAGAATCAGAGAGGTATTGGAATCATGCTAAAATTCGCATATCAAGATTTTTGTGGATAAGCACGTTTTAAGGTCCGATTATCGAACCCGGTTCCCCCAATTTCGCGACCAGACACTCAGGCACGCGGCCACGGGACCGGCGCCAAATATTTCGAATTTTAAATGGCACAAAAGTGACCCCTGTGGTGCACTGTCCACGCCAGCAATGAGTGCCCGTGAAGTGACGCCTGGTAAGCGCCCGCACGGTACAAATATGTCATCATCATTACCGATATCTGCGATAAGGCAGATTGGCACACCCAGAAATAAGTAATATGCCGTGATGATATATTTATTTATTTATTTATTTATTTATAAACCGATTATAACATTTTTACGATGATGTCCGTGAGTGTATGTGTGTGTGGATGTTGGAACCACGGTTTCTCAAATACTATAAGACTTAAAAAATATTTAACTGCAGTTTCCTCAATCTGACATTCCTGAGAAGAGCTGATTAGATTTTGGTAACAATTGGACAACCGAAAGTAATACTTTCTTTAAAAAAATCTTCTAAATATAATTTTTTGGAAATTTTTGTTATTGCAAGATGGAAGGACTGTATCGCAGAAGACTTGAGAGAGGAAGAACTGTGTGAAGAAGATGCGTTGGACAGGAGTGAATGATAGAGAAGAGTAAAAAATTAGAGAAAGCTGAAGAAGAAAGAAGCAATTGTCAAATGCAATTTACATAGTGTATGTTCATGTTATAATTTTATTGGATTTATAGAATCTTTTCAAATGAACTTTTGGAATTCTCTTTACAATCAAATAATATTACTACCAAGTTTATATCTTTACCCGTTTTTGAATTATTGCCCCAAAATCCTATTTTGCATTTACAATCAAATAATGTTACTACCAAGTTTATATCTCTACCCATTTTTGAATTATTGCCCCAAAAGTCAATATACCCCACATTTAGATAAAAACTTCAATATTTTCAAAAATCTAATTGTTATGTATACAGTGTGTCCCATTTAGAGGTGCCACCATTGGGATCTCGAGAACTGTAAGAGATACGATGTCGGTTAAATAGAACATTTTGTGCGCCTTTGCGAGGCCCTCTCAGATGTGCTTTTGTTTTTCCAAAAATTCTCATAGGGCACTAGATAATGTCAAAAAACTGAATATTGTTGATTTTTTCTTTTTCAAATAACTTCTAAACTATTAGTAATTGAGAAAAATGTTTCAAATATAAAAGATAGATATTTTTATTAGCTAACCAGTGGTGTACGAAATAAATTTTTATATTCGTAAATTTTCGAGATATAACACAAACTTATATTTTTTTAAATGGAACCCATATCTGATTTCAGTCTCAAAAAAATCATTATTTTTTTCTCTTTTCCATAATGTAAGGGTTATTATGTTTTATATTTGTTTTGCTCCTAAAATTTAATTTTTCTCTTTATTTTCCTGAACTTTCTTATTATTTCCCAAAAAAACATTATTATTTTTATTAATAATATTGTATTTGATCGAAATAATTTGTTTTATGCCTTTATTACTTATTATTTTCATTCCAAACTCATAATTACAAATTACACTATAATGTGCCAAGGGCGACCAGATACAAAATATAAAAATTAGTTTGATACGAGTTTTGGGCAAAATTTTCTAATGAAATAAATTATTTAAATACAAGGAGTATTTCTAAATAGAAATCTACCAATATTTTCAAAATAATTATATATTTAATATAAAATAAGGAAAAAATAATAATTTTGAAGGCAAAACAAATATAAAACATAATAATCCTTACATCGTTGAAAACAGAAAAAAATAGTGATTTTTTTAAAATTAAAATCAGATAGGGGTTCCATTTAAAAAAATATAAGTTTGTGTTATATCTCGAAAATTTGCATATATAAAAATTTATTTCGTATGCCACTGCTTAGTTAATAAAAATATCTATCTTTTATATTTGGAACGTTTTTCTCAATTACTAATAGTTTAGAAGTTATTTGAAAAAGAAAAAATCAACAATATTCAGTTTTTCTTCATTATCTAGTGCCCTATGAGAATTTTTGGAAAAACAAAAGCACATCTGAGATGGCCTCCCAAAGGCGCACAAAAAGTTCCATTTAACCGACATCGTATCTCTTATAGTTCTCGAGATCCCAATGGTGGCACCTCTAAATGGGACACACTGTATAGATACTTCTTAACGCGCTGATTCCAAATTTTGAAACCTCAGGTCGATATCCCGTTTCGTTCTCGAGATATTTAGATTTAAAGTTTTGCTCAGAACTGCCCATTTTTTGGTATTAACCCAAAAATGGGTCAAGATATGAATTTGGCGACATCACCATTCGATTCTACGGACAAAAATACATAAGTATAGCAATTTTCATAGATTTTGTCCAGCCGGTTCATTTTTTATGAATAAAAGCTTGAAAACCCCTGAAAATGGCCAAAATCTGAAAAAACCGTAAGGGGTACACCTTAGATTTTTGCCATTTTCAGTTATTTTCAGTTATTTTACTTTAGAGATTGTATGCGGTGTTCAAAAATTCTGAAAATTGGTGTACTTATGTAATTTTGCCCGTAGAATCGAATGGTGATGTCGCCAAATTCATATGTCGACCCATTTTTGGGTTAATACCAAAAAATGGGCAGTTTTGAGCAAATCTTTGAATCTAAATATCTCGAGAACGAAAAGAGATATCGACCTGCTGTTTCAAAATTTGGAATCAGCGCATTGATACATGAGATACATGAAAATTAGATTTTTGAAAATTTTGAAATTTTTATCTAAATGTGGGGTACCTATATTGACTTTTGGGGCAATAATCCAAAAATGTGGACGCATTTTTAGAGTATATGAGTATACATAATGTATATTCATGTGATAATTTTATTGGATTTAGATAATATTTTCCAAGGAATTTTCTGTATGGAATTTGTAAAAAATTGTATTATGTTCGTGTTATAATTTTACTGGATATATAGAATCTTTTCCAATGAACTTTTGGTATGGGATTTGTACAAAATACATCAAATAAACGGAAGGTCTTTTTTTGTTTCTCATATTAATTTAGGTACAATCTGTCAAGAATTGACAATAAGTAAATTTTGCAATACATTTAAAAAACTAAAATCTTTGAAAATGACAAAAGTTGCAAGGGGCACATCGTAGATTCTTTGAAATTTTTCATTTATTTTGCTGTAAAATTTTTATCCAAATTCAAAAAAGCTACAACGACTCCATTAACTTCACATCTCATTTCGTGCATAAACTAATTCTATCTTTTCTCCCACAATCCAGCATCCAGCAATTCTTATTTAAATCTACATCTCCTCTCTAGTTTTCCCTCATACATCTTCCAGTCTTCCAACAATCTCTTCCAGTTCTTCCAGGCTCATACAATCTTATACGCTCTTATGCAGTGTTAAGAATGAAATTAAACAGTCCTTACAACAATCTCAAGTCCATTACTTGTGATACATTCTCGAGTGCAACAATGGCGGGCTTATGCATCTACGAATCCCAGGAATACTTCTGCAAGTCACTTCATAAACTTACATACGCCAACTAAGATTTGTGGCGAAGAGGTTTAGAAAGGAATTAAAGGATAAACGACAAAGGACGGGAAATTTGTAAGGGAATGTAGATTAAATAAATATATTGTTGTCGAATATAATTTTGAATAGGAATAGAATCCGTAATCATTGCAACAAATTAGAATGTATGATGCCGTATTTATAAACACTCGTAAAGTTTCAAAAAGGTTTGTTACAATTTTTGACAAATAAAATTTTGATTTTTCTTTCAATGTCGACTATTTTTATTGGATAAAAATTATAACGAACCGTTTAAAATTTTTACGAGTGTTTATGAATACGGACATGAGTCTTTTATTTTAAAACTAGACTTTAAACTATGTGATATGATCTATACCATTGTTTTTAACTGATAAATTTGCATTTTTCTACATCATTATGAAGAGCTGATTAGATTTTGGTTACAATGGGCCCATAAACCATAACAAAAAATAATAAAATGTGCACTTTATCCTTAAAGTACTACTCAATAAATAACGATTAAGATTTAAAAAAAACATTTTTTTGCCCTCCTGAAGTGTAATGGGAACTTTACGATTGTATACACAGCAAGTGTAACCTATATTTTACGCTTACTGTGTTGTAACTTGTCTAACTATGCGGTAAAATAATCAAAATACACTGGACGTTTATGGGCATTTAGAAAAGAAATCATCTTTACTATAATAAAGTTCATGTAAAAAAGTAGTACCTACTTAAGTTATTTTTTTACTTTAACATTTCCTATATTTAAAATTAATTTATATAAACCAAAATCACGGCAGCGACATCTGTCATTATTGTGAAAATTCGCCGTTACCGACATAGTCACCGATTGAAATACCTGTCAAATACGCGAGGCGAACATTACTGAAATGTCAAATATCGACACCTACACATTATTTATTACGAAGAAAACATGAGCAAAACAGTCATAAACAACGCCTATTATTACCTCTCGCTAAGAGAGGTATTGGATTCATGCTGAAATTCGCATATCCAGATTTTATTGAATAACCACGATTTAAGGTCCCTAGAATCCGATTATAACATTTATAAAATGATGTCTGTGTGTGTGTGTGTGTGTGTGTGTGTGTGTGTGTGTGTGTGCGGATGTGTGTATGTGTGTATGTCTGGATGTTGTAGACACGATTCCTCAAAAATCATAAGACTTAAAAAATATTTAACTGCAGTTAACTCAATCTGACATTCCTGGGAAGAGCTAAAAAGGTTTTGGTAACAATTGAACAACCGGAAGTAGTAGTTTCTTAGAAAAATTCTTCTAAATATAATACACTTAAAATTTTTATTATATCTTATATAGATTTAGCGATAAAGTCACTATAATTTATACAGTAAACTAATCGCAGAGGCTAAGGCACTAAGGAAACCAGTTGACAAATTCCAGTGTTTATAACATAGATTGTAAATGACACATGTTATTGCCAAATATCAACAGTTTTAGTGACATTCTGATAGATTTTTCTGGGAAGTATATTTAATTTTTCTTATTGTTTTATTAATTAAATATTTGAAATTATAGGTAAAATTGTGGTAAAATGCATATATCCATCAGAAATACCGCCAATCTGGTTAATGAATTGGAACAATCTCTGACATTTAGTAACATTGGTAACAATTGGACAACCGGAAGTAATAGTTTCTTTACAAAAATCTTCTAAATATTGTTTTTTGAAAATTTCTGTTATTACTATTTACTATGTAATATTGAAGAACATAAAATTCAACATCTAATACACTTACAAATTTTATTATATCTTATATAGATTTAGTGATAAAAACACTATAATATATAGAATAATTTATGTAATACATCGCAGAGGCTAAGGCACTAAGGATACCAGTTGACAAATTTAAATGTTTATGACATCGTTTGTAAATGACAAATGTCAGCGTTAAAAATCTACAGTTTTAGTGACATTTTGAATGCTTTTTCTGGGAAGTACATTTAAAATTGTAGGTAAAATGCATATATCCATCAGAAATACCGCCAATCTGGTTAATGATTTGGAACAATCTTTGACATTTAGAAACGTCTTCATACAATGAAAAATAGATATAATTAGAATTGTATGTGTGCAGAAGACATGTTAAATACAATAAATACATTACTTATATAGCCTAATATGCAAATGGCGAGAGGTCTCGTGCTGGCCACAACAGATTTTTTTAATGACCCATTCTCAAGATTCCCACAAGATATGTTGAACACCCTGTATATTTGCTAACCATTCATCCGTTCATATAATTCACTATCTATGTCCAATATTTCATCTACAACAATTTCAAACCACTTCACAGTCATTATCACCATACTTTACATCCATAAGAAACCCATAACGCTAACTCGTCTAACAACTGTAATCTTTCGAAAAGTATATATCCTACGCCACTGGTGCTTCATTTCATATCTCCAATCTGGTTCGCTTTGGGGGCTGCCCGCCCATGACCACCCCACATGCTGCGCCCATGTGCCGCTAGGGGCAGCAGTGTCGCCTACGCAATCCTCGCAATGTATAATTATCGTTTCAAATCGCGCAAATCCGTTATAATTTAGATTACGCATTATGGCCACGTATATTCAATGGGAAAAAGTGTGTTTACTGTTGCGTCTCCCAGCAACGAAAGGGATTTTTGTGTAAGTGATTTATATGATGATTTACGCGGGAAGAATAACTAATGATTTATGGAAAATAGTGGAGATTGTAGGAGAAATTGTTGTTATTTCTTATAGGCTAAAAGTGTGGACTATTGTTTAAAGCTGTAATTTACTCGCCGACTACAAATAGTTATGTTCTAGGAAATATTTATAAGTGTTAAAAGGAATAGTTTAAGAACGAGTTCCTGCTACACCTACGTCAAGCAGGGACAGGGCACAAATTATTTGTTATAAATAATATTTACTTGAAATTATTAAAATATCTTTCAGAACTCATATTATTATTTGGAATAATATACTACCTTTTTTTTAGTTTAAGTTCTGTATTTATTATTTAAACCCAACGTTTCGGCACCATAAACTGGTGCCTTCTTCAGGGGATACATTGACATAAATATGTGAAATAACAAAAACAACAAGTAACCAAGGTAACAAGAAATATTCATAAATGTTACCTTTTTTATGTATACAATTTTCTAGACAATATATGCATGCCCGGCAATAACATGGACGGCGAACATGCCTCTTCTCAGGAAAAAATCTCATTTTGCCAGAGGAAAAACCGTCCCAAAAACTGGCAGAGAAATGATCTGTATAACTCAGAGACGGACAACAGATTTTTTTACTTATAAAATATTACATATAATGTAAAATACACAAAAATATATTTTTGCCCTCCTGTAGTGTAATGGGAACTTTACAATTATATACACAGCAAGTGTAACATACATTTTACGCTTACTGTGTTGTAACTTGTTTATGGGCATTTAGAAAATAAATCATCTTTACTATAATAAAGTTCATGTAAAAAAGTACTACTTAAGTTATTTTTTTAATTTAACTTTTCCTATATTTAAAATTAATTTATATAAACCAAAATTACGGCAGCGACATCTGTCATTATTATAAAAATCCGCCGTTACCGATACAGTCACCGAACCGATCGATATACCTGTCAAATTCGCAAGGCGAACATTGCTGAAATGTCAAATATCGACACCTACCTATTATTTATTACGAAGAAAAGATGAGCAAATAAATATATTATCAGTCATAAACGTCTATTATTACAAATAAATTTTCGCTAGAAGAAGTACTCTAATGAAGGTAAGTAAAATCAAATTTGGAAATTGACTTAACCCCAGTATTTTAAACTAACCCTTTTCAGAAGTACAACCTATCTCATTAAAAAAGGTGATTTTCATTATCGTAGGCCAAAAAATTTGATACAATTCTCGTGCGTGAAGTATTTTACAGCGCTCCAGCTAATAAACAAAGCTGTCGCGCTGTAAAATACAACTTACACGCACTCGAATGTAAATAACTATTTTGCTTGATAAAGGCGGTAGATTCTGAGATATTTTAATTTTTAGAAAGAAAAAAGTTTAGAACACTCCTCAAAAATAATAGGCTCATGTTTAATTAGTAAAAATAATGACTTAAATTGAAATATATAGAAATAATTTAGTTAGCATAATTTGATATGCTGATATTATAAGTATCTGTAAGTATATGTATGTAAGTGTGTCTCTCTACTCTTAGTCGTGGAGTGACATTGGTGGATGTTTTTAGCTTTGTTAGCCTGTGTGTGAAGAATGACGCTGACGCTGATGGCTGATGGCTGATGCGGCATCTCACAGCCTCATTTACTCCATCCTGTGGACACTAATAGCTCTGGAAAATATCACATCACATCCCAACTCACTTACATACACTATCTACAATATTACAGACACTTCTATTTAGATGTAGATAAAAGAATCATTATAAAGTATTATCCGATACCTAATAAATATAAGCATGTAGATATTTTCATTATTTATTCTAAAAAAATCTGATGTGGTCAGCACATTACCTTCCGTCAATTCTATGGCTGTGTCCGATGTCGCATTTGACATTTAGATTTTAGGATTTAGGTCTTCTTCACATAAATACAACTCCGAATGGCACACTAATGACATTCATTGGTTTGTATGGCAACACTTTAGAATAACAAAAATTGTTGAGGATGACAACTGTTTACTGAAATTAGAATATTTTTGCCACGTGCCTGAGTGTCTGGTCGCGAACCTGGGAGAACCGGGTTCGACCCCGACAGACGCCAAATATTTGCTCTCTCCAGCTAAGAGTGCCCGTGAGGTGACGCCTGGTTAGCGCCCACAGGGTAAAATATATCATCATCATTACCGATCTCTACATGTGTTGTAGATAATGGCACACCCAGAAATGGGTAATATGCCGTGATGATATATTTATTTATATTATTATATTCAGTGTTCCGTTTTATTTATTATTTGCTATATATTTTTATATATCGTCATCATTACCGATGTCTACATACAATGGTGGACAAAAGTATGGAAACTTTTAAATATTTCATTTTTTAAAATATGTTTTTAGATTTTGCGTTCATAATGAAGTCATTACGATACGCAATTGAGTATCGTAAAGGCCTTCATTTCGATACGCATTTTTTTGTTTTAGAAGGTTGGTACTAGATGACATTTACTTTTTTACGTAATTTATTTTTAGTTAATTGATAATTGACAAATAAATAATAATTGAATGTGGTCAGTTCAGCGATACCAACTACAACATTTCACTTGCAAATTTCCTTAAATTGACTCGGTTTAATATTAGCAGTTTTTTTACAATATTTTAGTATGTAGAAGGCGCAAAATCTAAAAAATAGTTTAAAGAACTCATTTTATAAGACTTTTTTTCGCACTTGTCAATTAGAAAACTCGCCAACGCTCGTTTTCTAAACTTTGACGCGTGCGAAAAAAACATGTCTTATAAAACTTGTTCTTTAATATACTATTATAGTTCTCGAAAATTTGAATCGTATTTTCTAAAGTCAATATATCGAAGAATATATTCACAAGAAATCTTTTGATATGGACTGTACGATTTAAGTGAAATAACATACACACGGACACACACACACACACACACACACACACACACACACACACACACACACACACACACACACACACACACACATACAGACATCAATGTAAAATTAGTAAAATCGTATTCTAGGGATCTTAAAACGTGCTTATTCATTAAAAACTCACCACCGAATTTTTTGACCAAAGAAAATACCTTCCTTTTGACGGAAGGTAAAAATTGGTTTACGGGCCTATTCTTTAGCCTTATTTAAAATTTACGAGGTAGAAGATTTTTATTGAGTGTATAAATTTTTAGTGTAATAGTAATAATATATTATATCAAGTCCGGAATCTACTATTTTTTTAAGGTCCTCCAAATTCAGCAAATAATTTACTTTAAAGCAGACGCATTGTATTTAATAAAATAAGGGTTTATTTTAAGACCCTGTACACAAAGTAATGTTTTGTTTTCGTTACAAATCTTTGAAAAATTGAACATCGCACCACTCAAAAGCCAAATTTCTTCCTCTACCCTTTCCCTCGCATTCCAGTGGCGTCCGTCCTGTTTAGGGGCAGTGACCCCGGTTCGTAAATAACCTGTGTAAATGTCCCATGTCGCCAACATGATTCACCGACTGCGACGCGTATTTATAGACAGGCATTTGTTTATTTCGAGGCCGAATCTCCGCTGCAACCCGGCTCCAGATGCAACCACAACGAATATTAACAGTAGAGACATCTAGCAGCAGACATGGGAAGCAATATAGTGTAAATATAAATGAAACATCTGTAGATGGCAGCATTAGTTGGAAGCAGAAATAACGATTGAGGATATAAATTTTAAAGTTTTACAATAACAAAAAATCTGGTGTGGTCAGCACAATACCTCTCGCCATTTTCATTTTAGCCTATTTAACACAAAAATATTCTAATTACATCTATTCTTTATTTTTCAATTCATTCTATGAACAAATTTCCTTCTACTCTTCTAAATGTTCGAGATTCTTCCAATTCATTAACGAGATTGGCGGTATTTCTGAAGGGTATTATGTATAGTAAGCGTGCGTTTAGTTAACACTGATATTGTACATACTTTAGCTTTTAAATATACCCCTTTTCTTAGATATTGAAGGAGCTTTTCCTCGTTAACAACAGCATATTATATATAATAATGATAAAATAATAAATATTAAATATACTTCCCAGAAAAGGCTTTAGTAATGTCTGGATTTTTGACACTGACATTTATGTCAATTACAAACATTTAAATTTTTCTACTGATTTCCATAGGCTGATTGATTCATTATACATTTGATTATTTTATACCTATACTTATAATTCAGTCTATCTCTAAATCTATAGAAGATATATGTAGGTAATAAAAATGTTCCATGTATTGGAAAGAGATTTTATATTCTTTAATATTTGTAATAACAAAAATTTCTAAAAAATAATATTTAAAAGATTTTTTTAAAGAAACTACTTCTTTCGGTTCCGGTTTCAGATTAATTGTAAAAATGTTAAATTTGGATTTTAGTGACCTTAAAACATGTTTATTCACTAAAATTTGAATATGCGATTTTTAGTATTATTCCAATACCTCTCTTAGCGAGAGGTAAAAAATCTGTTGTGGCCAGCACAAAACCTTCCGTTAATTTGATGTATTTTGTACAAATCCCATACCAAAAGTTCGTTGGAAAAGATTCTATATATCCAGTAAAATTGTAACACGAACATAATACAATTTTTTACAAATTCCATACAGAAAGTTCATTGGAAAATATTCTGTAAATCCAAAATCCCCAAAAGTCAATATACCCTATATTTAGATAAAAACTTCAAAATTTTCAAAAATCTAATTTTTACGTATCTAGATACTTCTCAATGCGCTGATTCCAAATTTTGAAACCGCAGGTCGATATCTCTTTTCGTTCTCGAGATATTTAGATTCAAAGTTTTGCTCAAAACTGCCCATTTTTGGGTAATAACCCAAAAATGGGTCGAGATATGAATTTGGCGACAACACCATTCAATTCTACGGGCAAAATTACATAAGTACACCAATTTTCATAATTTTTGAACACCGCATACAATCACTAAAGCAAAATAACTGAAAATAGCCAAAAATCGCAAAAATCTAAGGTGTACCCCTTACGATTTTTTCAGATTTTGGCCATTTTCAGAGGTTTTCAAGCTTTTATTCATAAAAAATGAACCGGTTGGACAAAAATTATGAAAATTGGTATACTTATGTATTTTTGTCCGTAGAATTGAATGGTGATGTCGCCAAATTCATATCTCGACCCATTTTTGGGTTAATACCCAAAAATGGGCAGTTTTGAGCTAAATTTTTGAATCTAAATATCTCAAGAACGAAAAGAGATATCGACCTGCGGTTTCAAAATTTGGAATCAGCGTATTAAGAAGTATCTAGATACATGAAAATTAGATTTTTGAAAATATTGAAGTTTTTATTGACTTTTGGGGCAATAATTCAAAAATGGGTAGAGATATAAACTTGGTAGTAATATTATTTGATTGTAGAGAGAATGTTACGTAAGTGTACACATTTTTAGAGTATTTATATATGAGTATACATAATGTATATTCATGTGATAATTTTATTGGATTTGTAGAATATTTTCCAAGGAACTTCTGTATGGAATTTGTAAAATATTGTATTACAATTTTACTAGATATATAGAATCTTTTTCAATAAACTTTTGGTATGGGATTTGTACAAAATAGATCAAATTAATGAAAGGTCTTGTGCTGGCCACAACAGATTTTTTCACTTTGCCGGGCTATAAAAAATCTTGCAAGAGTCCTATTACATCTACCCTACTTAAAAGTCGTATATACTCATATTTATATAGAAATATTAAATCATAAACATCAAAAAAGTCTTATACCCTAATATATTTATATTAACATCATAAAATAAGACAATTAACGAAATATATTCACATATCACATTGTTTTTCGTATATTTGGCATATAAATATGCATTTTAACATAAAAATATATAGTTCCTTATCCAATATTAACACAAAATAATAAATAATCCACTTACTACTTGATGTCTGCCATTATTTGCTCCTTTTTCCCGAGTCTACAAAATGAAATGTTCATATTTTTTCTTAATTACACAATACACAACTAATTTTCACTACAGAACATAAACTATAAGTTCAAATAGTCAATTCACTAATAAATTAATCGTAAATTAACTGTACATAATATGAAAAACGTAAATACAAACACAATAATATAAATAACGAGCGACCGTTCACGAAAAAACGCGCGATTCGACTGAGACTTTCAGTTATTTCCAAAGCAAACTTGATTCCAGATTCAACAAAATATCTGTCAGTTTGAGAATCAAAATGGCAGAATTTAGAGTGAATTTGAGTGTATGTGTGTTTGGAACATTAAAATGTGGAATTGAATAGAGATATTTATAAATAAATCATGTATTATACTTCTTCTAGTGAAAAACATTTGTGATTAGACTATAAAATTAATGGGTAGAGTGTTTCAAGAAAAGAAATCATCGTGGGTTTCGAAACGGGAACAAAATAGTAAGTACATATAGTATAAAAATTAATTTAATAGTTTATTAATAAAATTAAATACGAGTAGGTAACATTATTACAAAAAATTCTAATAATTATATAATAAAATAAATGCACAAGTATAATTATTGCACTTAAATATATTAAAATAAATTATATACATTTCACTGGGACAACAATAGTTAGCTAGGTATAAAATTTAATGTACAAGCACGTTTATTTCTTATATAATAAGTTAAAATCATTATATTAATATATAAATGTATAAATATTAGTTTATATTAGTCGGTTTTATTAGATCACTCATTCGTTTATTATTTATTGTAAAAACATAAAATAAATATGATTTTAGCGTTTTTACAAGTTGCATTGTTATATTTATTAAAAAGGTGATAATATATTTATTTATCAAAGGCAGTGATTGGTAAACTACTGTCATTAATAAATTTTAGATTTCTGTGATGAAAAAAATAGGAACAGCTATTTATTTTCTTTATTATTTAAATGCCACTTTTTGGTGGAAATTTTCATTGTTTTTTAAATGAATATACATATTTTCTACTCCTATGCAACTAAATAACGAGATTTATTTTTTCCGGCTTCCCTATAAATTTGGCAACATTGCAGACTATGTCATATTAATTTGTCATCTTCCCTCCATCCACTGCTAAAATTTCAAGATAATTAGGCAAACCGTTCGGCAGTAGTCTTTGATTGAAGTTAACTACTTTCTCGTACTCCGCCGGAATTATGTGAAACTTAAAAAATCCGCTACAGAAATGTACGAATTGTTGAATAATGTTTATAGTGGTAAGGATCTATCTAGTACTAAAGTTTTCGAGCAGTTTAGAAGATTTAAAGAAGGAAGAAAAGAGATCGGAGACGATTAGCGCCTCGGCCGTGCACTGACATTATTTTTTCGAAATTCGAGTGATTGTTCACATGAATTGGGTGCCTGAGGGGCATTTCGTTAACCAAGCATATTACAAGAAGGTTTTGATAACACTTCATGCACGGGTGAGAAGAAAAAGGGCTGAAATGTGATGGATTCTCCATGAAGACAACGCGCCGGAACAAAACGCCCTGTCCGGCAAGACATTTTTGACGAAATACAAAATCACTGTGTTGGTACATCACCCGTACTCACTTTTATTCCCAAATTGTAATTTTGCGTTAAAAGGCACCAATTTCGGGGCCGAGATGTAGTTATAGCTTATGAACAACCTAACAAAAAAGGCCTGCAGGTATTGCTTCCAACAATGGAATATTCGCATCGGGCGGTGTAGGGTTCCGGGAGGAGAGTACATTGAAGGTGGCAATATTTGTTTTGTGTAATTTGATACATTGTCAATGTTCTAAGATCAATCTTGTTGTTTAATTGCCACACCTCGTATGTATCATCTGTAATTATGATTCAGATTTTCATTATGATAAAGATTATCATTATGATTCAGATGAATTTTATAACCAATTTATTGGTTTATAGTACAGTATAGTAAAATTACTAATAAAGAAAATAGCTATTTGTCCCTAATTTTTCAAACATCCTGTATTTAACTACAGACGTAAATCCATGATTATGTGTATTGATTGACTAATTTTAGTTATGTTAGACCAATATTACATTAAACAGAACTTTTAAAGTAAAAATAAAATGAATGTCTGTCTGTGAGTCGTGTACATTACAATATTTTTCTTATCTACTATAGTCTGCTATTTAACAATAAGGAATTGAACACTGAAGTAAATTTTAAGATATGTAAGTTTCTGAAAGTTTCCGACCCGACCAATTTTTGGAGATTAAAGAAAGAATAAATATTACTGTGGCCATAGAAAAATAATCTGATCTTTTATCTACAAAATGACATAAAGCTGTATCTTTCATCTCATTATCATCCAAAAAAGCGTTTTTTCAATGAAGGACCAAGTCACTGGGCGCTAAATCTGGGTTGTAAGGTGGATGTTTTATTTCTAAAAAGAGAGCATCCTAGCACAACATATACGCGCGTGCTAACTACTAGCACCATCTGTGTTGCTAGATAATACATATTTTAATTATTAACAAAATATGTATAGTGTAACAGGCGTACAAGGAAGTCATGTGGTGTCCACATCAGGAGTGGGATCACGTAAAAGTGAAAACGATATTGCGATTTTCGAGAAGTGAAAACGATATTCGTTTCCTTAGCGATCACGTAAAATTAGTCACTCACTACGTCTTCAACTTCGGTTATTTCCGTAAAGTGACTACGTTTTGCGAAAACGATATCGTTTATAGACTAATGTTTTTGTATTAAATAGTAGTTTTGACAGATAATTTATATGAATGTCATTAAATTTTTTAATTTAATATCAAAACGTATTATTGTGGCCTTTCGTTCATAATAGCAATGCTATAAGAATTGAAGATGGATACAAGTTAAATTATCAATTAGTTACAGATGATGTGTCATCTAATTTTGTTCCTTTTCATATTTCAGAAGAAAAATTTATGAAGTAAACAAAAATATTTCTAAATATATAATTAAAACTTGAAGAGACCATTTAAGACTGCAAGTAGACAAGATAGTAATTTTAAAGTAATCTACTTTTTATTACGTTTTGTATTTCAAGTAAGTAAAGTTGGGCTACATTTAAATAACGGCGCATAACCTTCGAACAGGTTGCGGAAAATGATCAATTCATAAATTTTAATTTTGTGTAAAAACTACAAAATATTAATCACAAAACACAAGCTAGAATCGCAACAGTGCTTCGCAGAATGCAATAGTTATTAAAATTTCCTTTCTTGGATTTATTCTTGTAATCAATGTTCTTGGTCTGGAATCAAAATATGTTTTGTTGTAATCAACACTTTTACAGTTACTAGAATATCAACAATGCCAGAAAATATTTCTTTTAGGTAGTTCTTTCTACTAACTAAGAAAATATCTAATCAACAAGATTTCAATTTTCTATCATAATTTTCAAAAGAGTAAAAATATAGTTATAGTAAATCATACGCATTTGGTTCTTTGCAACATGCTAGTATTAAAACATTCATGAAGTTTTCGTAGATTCATTCTTGTAATCAATATTCTTTTCATAATTATTATCGTATTTCATTATAATTATTTCATTTTCGCTTTGCTAAAAAGAAATACCTTTCAAATTTGATATATTAATTTAATGACATTTCTTTCCAAAACGCCAAATTTAATTCACTGCTTACTACATTCTTTTACTTAAGTGTAGGTAAGTAAATTAGAAAAAGATATACTTATACCCAAATGTATGAAATAAAAAGGGACATAAGATACGACTATCGTTTCCACATGCTTTGAGAGTGTCGACTAGAATTCACATTTTTTTCAGTCCAAAACGATATTGTTTTCGGTTTTCACTATTTACGTGATCACATTTTCACTTGTCGACAGTCGCAGTATCGTTTTCACAGTTACATGATCCCACTCCAGATATTTTTTATTAATTTAATGCATGTGAAAATGGCCTCCTCTTCAGCGCAATCTATTATTTTCTTACGTGAAACTCACCACAGATTAAAATTTCCCTTGTTTAAAAGCAGACTATAGCTCATTTTCCTATCTTAACCATTTTTCAATATCTTTGACTTCCTCTATCGCTATACTTAGCGCTCATTTTGCTAACCGAGTATCTATCGCTGTACCTATCTGCGTCTGGATATTTCTCTTCGGCTCTGTAGTGTATCTCTGGGGGAGATCCTATGGTTTTCTGCCAGTGATGCGTCCAATACATGTCTTCTGGACGAACATCTCTTGGATGTTTCACTTCTCGACAGATTACCACACAATAGATGAGAGAACCAGTGAGGGTTAGAAGGCCGAAGATGAGGAAGACTATGCCTAGCACCCTGAAAGAAAGAAATTAATTAGTAAAATTTTCCTGTCGCCTCTGGTGTGCCTCAAGGATTTCATATAGGACCATTCCTTTTCACCTCTCGCTAAGAGAGGTATTGGAATCATGCATATCCAAATTTTAGTGAATAAGAATGTTTTAAGGTCCCTATAATCTGATTAAAACATTTTTACGATGATGTCTGTGTGTGTGTGTGTGGATGTTGTAGACACGATTCCTCAAAAACTATAAGACTTAAAAAATATTTAAATGCAGTTTCTTCAATCTGACATTCCTGGGAAGAGCTGAAAAGGTTTTGGTAACAATTGAACAACCGGAAGTAGTAGTTTCTTAGAAAAATTCTTCTAAATTCTTTGGGAGTTTTTTTTTTATTAAATATTGAAGAACGTAAAATTCTCCATCTAATACACTTAAAAATTTTATTATATCTTGCATAGATTTAGAGATAAAGACACTATAATTTATAGAGTACACTAATCGCAGAGGCTAAGGCACTAAGGAAACCAGTTGACAAATTCCAATGTTTATAAGATGACACATGTCATTGTCAAATATCAACAGTTTTAGTGACATTTTTTCTGGGAAGTATATTTAATTTTTCTTATTGTTTTATTAATTAAATATTTGAAATTAGGTAAAATTGTGGTAAAATGCATATATCCATCAGAAATACCGCCAATCTAGTTAATGAATTGGAACAATCTCTGACATTTAGAAACTTCCTCATACAATGAAAAATAGACATAATCAGAATTGTATGTGTGCAGAAGACATGTTAAATACAATAAAAAACAATATTTGGGTAGAGTTGTGTAATATTTTGTTATAAAACGACGGTTCGAAAGCGAAGTGCAGTACAATACTTATATAGCCTAATATGTAAATGGCGAGAGGTAATGTGCTGGCCACAACAGATCTTTATTAACAATATTTGCAACATTCGAAAACTCTAAACATATTGGGTGGTAGTATGAACAAGTGATTAAGGGTGATTAACTAGGAGATGACTAGCAGTGTTTTAGTGCTGACAATCTTTTATGGATTATTTTATAAAAAAACACTTCAAATAAAAGTTGTGTACAATTAATTTTTCTATAACTGCTATTTGAAGTATTTTTCTCTAAAATAATCCATAAATGATTGACAGCGCTAAAACACTGCTAGTCATCTCCTAGCTAATCACCCTTAATCACTTGTTCATACTAACACCCATTATCTCATCTCTACTTACCACACGAAGAAAGGTTCTATAAACTGCACAACAATAACGATTCCTAGCGTCACTAGAATCAATCCTAAGTTCAAGAGAAGCATCAAGCAACACATTCCCTTGATGTTAGGACAAAATGGATTGGGAGCAGCCATGGTCTCTACCGTCACACCCCCTTTTCTCGACGTCCTGGTTTTGGTGGTACTTGCTACACTTGGGGCGACCCCACTACGGTAGGAATAGTGCGAAGGAGGGGCTCGACTATACCGAGACCCTCGACTAAAAAAAAAGAAGGTTAGATTAATATTTTATAGATTCTTGGAAATTGATCACGACGAAAATTTGTCACAGATTATTTTTTGACATTTACATATAAAATAGAAAAAAATACTGCCAAATTCGTCAGTAAATTTGAATCATCTTGAACATTTTAGAAGAGTAGGACAACAGAAATGGCAAGAGGTATTGTGTTGGCCACAACAGATTTCTCTATTATAAAATCACCAAATATTTGGAGAAAAATAATAAAATTTATACTTTTTATACTTCTACAAAAAGTCTTGCCAGAAATAATTGTATTGTCACGAAAATAGCTCACATTAGATCAACAATAACAAGCCTTTTAACGAGCTAAACAATGAAAACAGCTATTTTATTTCACATTACTGTCGAAAATATAAATACAATATAAATAAGCGATATGAAACTATATCGTGGGAACAGCCAAAATGAAACTATCATTGTTGGTGAGGAATTTTCGGGTTGACCGAAGGTTACAGGTTGAAAAATTTGGGACAGTGAGAAGAGAAATTATTTACAAGTCTATATACAAGAAAAGAATTCATCTCAAAATATTTATTCAGCAGTAATAAATAGTAGACATTACAACTAGAGACTTTAAGAATTAAATTATTTTCTATTTCTGTACCTCAAAAAAAAATATATATATATATATCTTACGGAGAAAGTTTGGCAACATTGCAGGCTATGTCATATTAATTTGTCATCTTCCCTCCATCCACTGTTAAAATTTCAAGATAATTAAGCACACCGTTCGGCAGTAGCCTTTGATTGAAGTTAACTACTTTCTCGTACTCCGCCGGAATTATGTTAGTGTCAATATGAAATTCTGTGTGAAACATAAAATCCGCTACAGAAATGAACGAATTGTTGAAGAATGTTTATGGTGAAGAGGGCCTATCTAGTACTCAAGTTTACGAGCAGTTTAAAAGATTTAAAGAAGAAAGAAAATAGGTCGGAGACGATTAGCGCCTCGGCCGTGCACGGACAACGCGCCGGAACATAATGCCCTGTCCGGCAAGACATTTTTGACGAAATACAAAATCACCGTTTGGTACATCAACCGTACCACTTGACTTATGCCCGTATTCATAGTCAGTACTTCGCCTCGACTCATACTTGAGTCTGCCTTGAGAACCAGATTTCGTTTCATAGTCACTACTTGTTTCTTCATTCGTACTTCGATCTAAGGTTTACTTGAGGCGAGTTCCAAGCAACCTTGAGTAATGCTCAAGTACTGATCGATGCTTTTTTCAAAAAATTTAGTTAGACTTGATCAATATTTAAAAAAAACTGCCAAACTGTCATTTCCATCACATATGACATCTAAGTTAAATAATAAATCATGAAGATAATCAACAATTTTTAGAATTTGTAGACATAGTACAAGAGTCTTAATAATAACAATGAAAAAGGGTTGCTTCAAGAGGATATATCCGTGATATGACTCATGTATCTGTAATCTGTGACATATATGTAGATGTCAAATATACGATTTGAGGGAAAAATATTAAAATTTACAAATATACCAACATAGTTATTACAAATTCTCTAAAATCCTCCCTAGAAAACCGAGAATTCACGAAGTTTCGACTACGAAACATATGATGTGCTTGAGGTCGAGAACGACTGGAGTAATGCTTCAAGTACGAGATTGAGCATGGACTATGAATACGGGCATGTGACTTACTTTTATTCCCAAATTGTAATTGTGCGTTAAAAGGCACCAAATTCGGGGCCGAGATGTAGTTATAGAAAAGCGGCAGATGTTATGAACAACCTAAAAAAAAAAGGCCTGCAGGCATTGCTTCCAACAATGGAATATTCGCATCGGGCGGTGTAGGGTTCGGGGAGGAGAGTACATTGAAGGTGGCAATATTTTATCCATTGTCAATGTTCTAAGATCAATCTTGTTATTTAATTGCCACACCTTCGTATGTATCGTTTGTATATTTTGAATATTGCTATATGATCTTCTTAAATCCTACCCTTAGTTGCAAATGCAAATATGTCTCAAAACTGAAGCTCGTGCTTTTGTGATTGTATTTAGAGAAATAAATATTGAAAATAAAAAGTATGTGATATTATTCTTTCCGTACCTAATTTCGGAAGGAGCCTTATAAGCAGCACTGGTAACGTAGATATCTGAGCCTGTGTCTCCGTAGGCGCTGTTTCTAGAATGGCTTATAACAGAGGGTGGTTTAGATGAACCATTTCTTGATTTGTGTTTCCTGGGTGGAGGTACTGCCAACCTTTCATTTACCACTGTGTAGGGCTGGAAAAGAAAAATAAATATACCTTAAACGTTAAGCCGATTTACTTGAAACAATTTAGGTTTTTACAACCAAAATTGCAAAAATTAATTACAATTGACAACTTATATGTACATCCATATAAACTCAGACATTTATTCAGAAACGAAATATTTATGTAATTTTGGAACTTTCCCAGACATGGAAATTAACTAACACGTCTGGAGTTACCGCCTAGTTGCGCGCATTACTATGTAATAACTTTTTGTGTTCGTTTTTTTTCTTTCAAAACCGGTAAAGATTTCGAAAAAAAATTCAAATGTAATAGTTATTTACATTCGAGTGCGTGTAAGTTGTACTTTACAGCGTGACAGCTTTGTTTAAGGCACGAGCCCTTAAGGCGAGTGCCTTATTAGCTGGAGCGCTGTAAAATACTTCACGCACGAGAATTGTATCAAAATTTTTGGCCGACGATAATGAAAATCACATTTTTAATGAGATAGGTTATACTTCTGAAAAGGGATAGTTTAAAATACTGGGGTTAAGTCAATTTGCAAATTTAAATTTACTTATATCTTATTTGTAATAATAGTCGTTGTTTATGACTGATAATGTATTTATTTGCTCATGTTTTCTTCGTAATACATAATAGGTAGGTATCGATATTTGACATTTCAGCAATGTTCGCCTCGCGCATTTGACAGGTATATCGAACGGTAACTATGTCGGTAACGGCGGATTTTTACAATAATGACAAATGTCGCTGCCGTGATTTTGGTTTATGTTTATATGAATTAGTTTTAAATACAGGAAATGTATTTTGATTATTTTACCGCATAGTTAGACAAGTTATAACACAGTAAGCGTAAAAAGTAGGTTACAATTGCTGTGCATACAATTGTAAAGTTCCCATTACACTTCAGGAGGGCAAAAATGTCATTTTCACGCTGCCAATGAAAATAATGATTCAATCAACAAAGTTATAGTAGAAAACACATCAAAAAATACTTTATAAATAAATAGTAGATGTGGAAAATATTTATGAACTTTTGTTTGTTTTATCTTTTCTTTGGTCTCACACAAAGAGCCAAAGAGGTTTCATTCTCATTGCACACTTCACACTGAACACATTAGTAGCCACATTCACATTCATGGTTACTAGTGACATCTACTGAGCTATGTTAGACACAAAAATTCTGTCAAATACAAATTCTAGGCAAATTTAATATTAAAATTGCACCGAATACCCCTCGATCATTGATAAATACTTATAATTTTATCACAACTTCCACAAGCACGTTGCTTTTAGCAACACCTCTCCGCCTTTGGCATCGGCCGGTTACCAAGCAACACGCTTTCGGTAACTCATAAAATTATTTCGTAATTATCAATAACTTCGGGATATTATAGCTGAAAATTTCCTATAAGATCACGAACTTTTAACTTTAAAACAGCTAAAATTGTGCCGAAATACTCCAACATGGCGGCGTTCAATTAGTCACAAAGATTTAACATTTGCACCCACTATCCATATATCTATAGAGATCAGTGATTTCTTACCACGCTGGTATACTCCGACATGGTGCGTTCACTAGGTGCCCTATGACTCTCTTCTCCATCTGTGGAGTAACCCCTATTTGACCGCCCTAGGTCCATATGTCTTGACACATGTACTGGGGTCGGGCTTTCGGTGTTGACTGGAGATGGTGCTACGTAGTGGTTCTTATGGACTCGGCGCGCCATCGTTGAAGACATGGATAATTAGAAATGGAGAAGACCTGCAGAACGGTTTCAGAGAGGCCGAAGAAATGATGATGATAACCTGGAAATAATAATCAAATTAGAATAATTAATATATATTAGTTATTGGCCGTGAAATTTATGTAACATACACACACAAACACATACACACACAAACACATACACACACACATACTTACAGACATCGAAAAATTAGTAAAATCGTATTCTAGGGACCCTAAAACGTACTTATTTATTAAAAATCACCACCGATTTTTTTGCCCAAAGACAATACCTTTCTTACCTAAAGGTAACGGAAGGTAAAAAATTAATATTATTTGTCTTACTAGTATGTTATTGTTTTATAACAACCTCAACATTAGGTCCGTTATTGAGTAAATAATGCCCTAGGGCATATTAAGTTGCTATGGTAATGTTGACAACAAACTGAGGTTAATAATACTGATACTAACATAAAGTGCAGTTAAGGTTAAGAAGCATTGTGAATTGTAGTCTTTTATAATCATATTTGTTTCATCACAAATACAAACCAGCATACTTCTTATTCTTAGCATTAACATTGCTCGTCCATATTCACAGAAAAATACCACAAAAAATATATTTTTTGTTTGAAAAATTGTTTTGTTTACAGAAACAAAATATTACCTAGATACCGCATTCACAGGCTACTTTGTAAGTTGTATTAAAATTTTGTGATATACTCGGTCAACGTACTCGCCTCGGGCCAGAGGCCCTCGACAGTACACTGTTGACCTCAGGCATTATTGTTCTTATAACAACCCTTAGTACCTTAATTACTATTTTTCTTAGCTAATATCTAATTTTATTTAAGTTTGTTTATAACAAAGATTTTTTAACTATGACCTATGACATAACCAGATAACTAAGGAATATGAAATCATCCAGGAATGTAATAATAATTACTACAAGAATAAAAATTCAACAACAAAACGCCAAACAACAGCAGGTATGCGAAACTGCTCCAGTTTTAAGTACGAGTACATTAAAAATTAAATAACGGTGCCTCAGTTGATTTTATGACGGTATGTTAATATGCTTACACTTAAGCATGCCTAACTACTTCTAAGACATAAGAAAATATTTGCAGACATCCATTAGATACTTCTAGTTCTTTACCAAGAAAATAAGTTAGAATTTATCATGTATTTTAACACTGTGGTATGACAGTACCGTATGTCAATACACAGAAAAACACATATTCTTTATATATTTTTATAATTTTTAATTCATTCTGTTCACTCTTATTTTTCTAATGTTCGATATTCTTCCAATTCACTGTTGAGATTGGCGGTATTTCTGAAGGGTATATGTATCTATAATTATAATTATAAATATTTCATTGATAATAAAATAAGAAATATTAAAAGTACTTTCCAGAAAAAGTCTTCAGTAATGTGTCTGGCTTTTTGACACTCATATTTATCTGTCAATTACATACATTTTAACTTTTCCACTTGTTTTCCATGGGCTGCGAGATTCATTTACAATTTATTATCTTATATATTTATATATCTCTATCTTTAACTGCATAGAAAATATAATAAAAATTTTAAATGTATCGGATAGAGATTTTTATATTCTTTAATATTAGTAATAACAGAAATTTTCAAAAAACAATATTTAAAAGATTTTTTAAAGAAATTATTACTTCCGGTTCTCCAATTGTTACCAAAATCTAATCAGCTCTTCCCAGGAATGTCAGATTGAGGAAACTGCAGTAAAATATTTTCTAGGTCTTATAGTATTTGAGAAACCGTGGTTCCAACATACACACACACGGACATCATCGTAAAAATGTTATAATCGTATTATAGGGACCTTAAAACGTGCTTACGTAGATATGCGATTTTTTGCATGATTCCAATACCTCTCTTAGCGAGAGGTAAAAAATACCTGGACAATGTACAAAATTAAATATAAATTAGTTTTTTCATACGTTTTCTTTCTATCCAAGAAATGTCAGTGCCAAAATTCAGAATCATTACAGAAGTCTTTTTCTAGGAAATACATTTAATAATTCTTATTTCATCATTAATTAAATATTTAAATGATAGAAAAAGTTCCTTGAGTGGATATATTGATGAGGTAATGAAAATTTTCTGGATTGCAGTCACAAAATTTTATTTAAATTCTTGGGTCGACCGGTTTCGTGCTCCACATGAGCCTTCCTGAAGAAGTAGGAGAAAACTTATTCATAGAATAAATTGAAAAATGAAGAATAGATGTAATTAGAATTTTTGTGTATACCAGAAATGTTAAATACAATGCTTATATAGCCTAATATGAAAATGGCGAGAGGTATTGTGGTGGCCACAACAGATTTTTTCTATAAATTGACAACGAAGGATAAATTCCAAAAACAGCCATAAATTTTCTGTCAGTCTGTATGTATGTAAAATAAATAATTTTTGTTAGTGTTGCAAATAAGAACAGTAAAATAAATCTTTTTTTTTTAATTCGCATTTTAAAATCAGTTTATATTTATTTATTATAATTTCATTTCATATTTTCCCAATTCCACATTTATTATTTAATAATTATTACTCATTCCTAATTTTTATTAATTTGGTACAACCTGTTTCTTGTTCTTGTTAGAGTTGTCATTTGTCATCACTGGTTAGTAGTTGCAAGTGTTTCTTAAGAAAGTGTTTTTGCTCCCGATTATTTACAAAAATTTGTAGTAAAAACTGCGCGAATTGTAAATTACTTATCATAAATCGATTCCTTATAGTTTGGCGGTCCTTTTGATGTATAATAAGTCGCGGGTGCTATAAAATTTAAAACGAAAAACTTAAAAATAAATTTGTAAAATTTGACGGTTGAGTTTTTGAGTTCGAGCAATTGCGGATAGATGGCGATGGCGACAACAGCTCAAGTTTGGAAGTAAGTTGCTGAGGTTATATTTGAACTGTCAAAATGTTCTTTGATAATACATTTCAAATATTGATTTAATATGAAAAATATACATAAATATGACAAATTTTGATCATGTATGTGTTTTTTAAACATTAATAAGGTTTGTTTTGTACAAAATTAGATAATATTCATATTAAAATATGTTTCTTAGTTACACTTAAGTTTTTATTATTTTAAATGATTTACAAATATACAAATGTTTGTTTTTACATTAAATTGTTATAAACAATCTAACATATTTTTATTTTGTTCCAGGAGTCAGTGGCGGAGTATACAGGTTTGATTTTTTATTTATTTTGCTTGTGTCTTGTGTCTTGTATTTCCCAGTTTTTGTTTTAATATTTATTTATTGTTTGAATTTGAATGTATAGCATTTGTTAAAAAAATGAGGCAGAGTGACAGCCAAGTTGTTTCTATAGAGACAAATTGGTTGATACAAAAATAAAATGCAACAAAATTTCATGTCCTTTCCTTACAGGCTAAAAATTTAAAAATAATTATTTACGTCTTTAAAAAATATGTGATATGTAATAATCGTTAAATTCGATGTCAGTATTTCGGGAGTGCTTTTATAGTGAGTTAATTATTTGAAAGTTCGGGAGTGTTTTAAAAAATGAAACGTACAAGATTCCAGGGCAGGATTGGAAATTTTTGGACAACAACAGAGATGGATTTAGGACGAATTTCACTGTACGAGGAAGTCATCACTGCAAAAGGTACAGATAATGTTTTATATTTTGCATGTATTTTGTCTTTATTGTTTTATTATTTGAAAATGATTTAATAGAAGTTTACATTTTTATTTTATAATGAATATGGGGCGGTTTTATAAAGAAATTTAATTGTAATAAACAAATTCAAATCAGTGTCTGCGTTCTTATGACATTTAAATCATTGTCAAAAGAACGGGTTGCATTTTTTCTTTTCATTAAATTTCGGGTGGAATTAAATTTTAAGTAAAGATTAAGTTTCGTTATAAAACCGGCCATATGTACAAGCTGGGAAATACACAGTGAGTGAATTACAGTAAAAGTATTGTATTAATTTGTATCAAAAACTTTTAAACAAAAAAATATTGCAATAATAAGAATAATTTCCATTGATTTTTTAAATATTATCCTGATAGTAACATGGAAACATTTTTTACGAGGGTCACGCTAGAATTATTGAGAATAAGAATCAGGATTCATACATTTTAGAATTTAATGGCCAGCACAAGACCTCTCGCCATTTCCATATTAGGCTATATAAGTATTGTACATATTTGATATTTCTCATACACACAAAAACACATATCTTCTTTATATATTTTTTTAATTCATTCTATTCACTCTTATTCTTCTAATGTTCGAGTTCGAGATTCTTCCAATTCATATAATAAAAATTTTAAAAGTATCTTCAAAAAATAATATTTAAAAGATTTAAAAAAAAAACTATTACTTCCAGTTGTCCAATTGTTACCAAAATCTAATCAGCTCTTCCCAGGAATGTTAGATTGAGGAAACTGCAGTTAAATATTTTTTAAGTCTTATAGTATTTGAAAAACCCTGGTTCCAACATACACACACAAACAACACACACACACACACACACACACACACACACACACACACACACACAAACGGACACACAAACGAACACACAAACGGACACAAACGGACATCATCGTAAAAATATTATAATCAGATTATAGGGACCTTAAAACGTGCTTATCCACTAAAATCTGGATATGCGATTTTTAGCATGATTCTAATACCTCTCTTAGCGAGAGGTAAAAATACCAAATGGTTCGACAATAAAACACTAACTAATATTTTAATCCCTTATCATTTTCCAATGACAGACAAACAAGTGTTTAAAATGATAGTACAAATTTTGTTATCCGTGGCATACCAGATTTTCTTATTATTAATTATTCTAGCGTGACCCTGACAGTAATATAATAATATAAATATAAATTATGTTTGTATTATATTGTGATTATTTTATTGTAAAACTATTTTCTAAAATTTAAAACAATCTTTCACTGATAATGCACTCAGACACAAGCTTAGGGCGTGCGTCGTTATATATCCTACTTTCTTAACATCGATTTCCGTTTCCGGTTTTCGGTTTTGATCCATCAACTTCTTCTACAACTAGATACACATAGAATTTGAAGTTGATTACATTATTGACGAGATTATTGATTACAACTAAATCAGTTTAAAATAATTTAAATTATTATCATTGATCATTACATGGATACAGTCGATAAACTTTGTGACGTCATAAAACCGGAAAATACGTCACGTCACAGGTCACAAAGCTCTTATTCTAGTGAAAAGTTAAAACTAAAAAAAGACGAGAATTTTTCAATTTTTAATTAGTTTCTTTATTGATGTATACATATATATGATGCAGCAAATTTGAGTTTTGTTTATATAATAATTACATTTGGAATTACGTATAATGTGAAATAGCATGTTTTTAATTTCAATTTTCAATTCATTCAGTAATCGTTATTATTATACTTGGGATGTAATATTATCAAGTATTTATATTTTCATTGTTTATTGTTTTCAGGCGGCCATAACAATATAACAAATAGATATGGCCATATTATTTGCATATTTTACATATGTATGTACATATGTTATATGTTAGATTATTTTTTATTTGTTATGTTTTTTCTCACATCTTGAATAAGGTTAAAAATTCAATAACAGTTTTAATATTTCGCGATATTTTATCGTCATTTTCATTTATTCATATAAATTTTGTTACAGCTATTTATTTAAATATTATTTTTCGAAAGGTTAAGTATAAATAAATATTCATATTTTTGGCTATATTTGTTAAAATCATATTTTATCTGTTTTGCAATTTTTAGGATACAATTATTTATAAAAAAATATTAAGTTATTTTTAATTTTGTTTTATATTATTAAATATAATGAAAAAAGAATGGATGAGCATCTGTCTTGATCAGGTATTGAAATCTTCATATACTATTACTATAGTAATATTTCGTTTTATTTTGAGAAGAATTACCTATTGTTTATCGATTACAAAAGCGATAATATTGAAGTTTATGTATATGAATTTATTTTTTGTATTTTTCTATCTAAAGTTCTTATTCACAAAATTATTCCGCGGTAACTATTGAAAAGGTTGAGAGCCACTGTTTTAGATATTCTTTTATTAATTCCCAAAGTACGAGTGACATTTTTCACACTTCCTGTATGGTTATAAATAAATAATACTATTATTTTCTATGTAGACTGGAACTAATAAACTAAATTTATATATTCTGCAAATCTTTATCAATTTAAGTGATTAGTCTAGTAGAAATAATCAGATCATTATAAATCATTAAATACGAAAGGTTTATGACCTTGGCCGATGAAGAGTTTATATTACTTATTATTCGTAATATGCATAATTAAAAAAATCTGAATACCTCCAATAGTATCCAAGAAATCGAAAAGCATCACTAATCAATTTCTCGAGAAAAAGTAAAACCTATTAAACAAGTGAACGTCACTTTCATCCATTAAATCATCACATTTTAATTACAACAATAAAGTGCAAATCACTGTGACAACACTTATTTCCTTGGTCTTGGTATTACACACGATGTCATAGCATGACCAATAAGATAAAGTGTTTTGTAAGGTTGGAGATGTCAGAGAAACGGAAACAAATAACGGAATTGAAAATAAAATGTACGGTAATAATAACCGATGAAGCAGAGAATTATAATTTTATGGTTGGGATTTCAAATTGCGGTTAATTGTTTAATAACTTTATCAAGATTTTTATAGTTTTGACTATATTTATGAGACATAAAAGAAATTGAAAAAAAAAATGTTCAATGTATCGGATAGAAAATTTTATATTTTGTAATAATTGTAATAACATAAATTTCCAAAAAATAATATTTAGAAGATTTTTTATAAGAAACTACTGCTTCCGGTTGGCCAATTGTTATCAAAACCTTTTCAGTTCGTCCCACTAATGCCAGATTAAGGAATACGTGGTTAAATTAGTCTTTATTCTTATAGAATTTGATAAACCGTTCTTCCAACATTTACATACACACATATCCACACACATATCTATACACACACACACACATCCACACACACACACACACACATTTACAAATACATACACATCTACAAACACACACACACACACACACACACACACACACACACACACACACACACACACACACACACACACACACACACACACAGAAAGAGAGAGAGAGAGAGAGAAATCATTGAAAATAAAATAGAAACAGTACTGTAACTGCGGAACGAATTCTTCCGAAATCGCCCGATTTCCCCGGAAATCATAACGTCATTAAAAAAATTCTACATAACATACTATTTTCTCACAAATATAACGCAAATGACTGCTGAAATTGAAATTAAAAATTAAAATTATTGCTCCATTTATGTAAAATTAATATTTTTTGGGTAAACTTTAAGTACGTCACAAGTCACTTATGCGCAAACTCAGACAGAACGGTGAAATCGAAGCACTTGAACGTAGGTCGTAACAAAGCAAAAAAGCTCTTCACTGGCATATACCTATTAACTAATATATTGCTAATGCTCGTATCTTTCCCATAAGAGTAGGTGAAGGAAATACTGTGAAATGGAAATATCATTTCTGCATAAGTCTATCTCTCACAAACACCCAACCGGCAATTATGCGCATGCTCGGAAATCTTGACTACTATTGGCTAACGCTGACAGCGTCGCTGGCTGGGCTGCGTTCCAAAATCCACAATATTTTCAAATGTAGTTGCTCACGATTCTCAACATATGAAAGTAATTTGCCGTCTTGAGGAAGAAAACATGCTTTTGGTTGAAAATAAACATAAGTAAATACGTTGGCGTGTATTACGAGCATACTTTTTTAATAAAAGCGCTTTTATGGAACGTACTTTCACATTATATTGAGGAGAGTGTTCCATAAAAGCGCTTTTATTACGGGCTTGACATTAATGTTATAATTATAAGTAGTTTTGTTAGTTTTATAAAATTATTTTTAATTTAGTTTAAATTTTTTACTTCAACAAAACTCTCATTTGTTCCAAAACACAACACTTCATACTCTACGCCAAAATTTGATATTCCTGGTTTTGGAACGCTGCCCTGATGATGCAGCGAGCACATGGTTTGACTTTGACGTTTGATTTCATTTCTGTTTGTAGTTGCACTTCGAAAGGATTTGCTTTGTGTTTCATACAGTAATTTATTGTCACCTAAATAAATTAATCCTGACCAGATTGTATTCCTATTATTTTTACAGTACAACAAAGTAAATTATTTAATTCAAATTTAGCACCAGAATAAGTCAATGTTTTTTATTATTACTAATATTTATATTCAAGAATTTACATACAAAATAAATAATAGGTACATTGTTTAATTTCTCAAATTTATATTTAAAATTTCTCGCGCTAGTCGTTAATAAACAGAACTCTGTGATTCGCAAAAAGTGATCATGATTTCCCCGTTAGCCAAGCATGCTTATAATTCGCGGTTAGGTGTTTGTGTGAGATAGACTTATGCAGAAATGATATTTCCATTTCACAGTGTTTCCTTCAAGAAAAGCAAAGGATCCGCAATATATTAGTTAATAGGTATATGTTCACTGGTAACCGCAACCGCGTGCGTCAGTGTATAAGTCGACATACGTTGCGCCAAGCCTCTACCGACGTCATCACAGCTTAAAATCGGCTTTTCCGGAAAATCTGGGCATTTTTGAAAAAAAGTCATTTCCCATGGAATAAACTTTTTTTAAAAAATCGCTAAACTTCCTCATTGGTGCCGCCCTGAGGATCAAGTCGTGGAACGGAAACGGAATTTATTATTATTTCTTTATTGTTAGGGTCAATTTACTGAGTTATCTTCACCTTATTGTCTTTCATTTCTACCCAGGTGCAATTCCCAACCTTATTCTTTCACACACATTCGCACGCACATTACGCACGCGCACACGCAAGGTCGAACTGGTCATTAGCAAGTGACGATCGCGTCTACACAACCAGCGGTTTCTTTGATCCTGCGATCACCTGCGACAAAAGATAATCGCGATGCTAAGGGATTTTTATACCGCCGTCATCAACATACCAGACGATGGATAGGCTTGGTTTAGCTTAGGAGAAAGATTTAGTAGGGTATTGGTAAAATTTAAACATCGACTCGTAAATTAACACTTTCCGCTTGTCGATAAAATATAATTTTATCGTCTTGTATAAAAAAATATCTATTGTTACCTCTCGCTAAGAGAGGTATTGGATTCATGTTAAAAATCACATATCCAGATTTAAGTGAATAAGCACGATTTAAGGTCCATGTAAACAGATTTTAACATTTTAACGATGATGTCTGTATGTATATATATATATATATATATATATATATATATATATATATATATATGTGTGTGTGTGTGTGTGTGTGTGTTTCTATGTGTGTGGATGTTGGAGCCATGGTTTCTCAAATACTGTAAGACTCAATCTGACATTCCTGGGAAGAGTTGATTAGATTTTTTTAGCAATTGGACAACCGGAAGTAATAGTTTCTAATATAATTCTAATCTAAATATAATTTTTTTTGAAAATTTTTGTTATTACAAATATTGAAGAACATAAAATTCTCCATCTAATACACTTTTGTTGTTATAAAACGACGGTTCGATAGTGAAGTGTAATACAATACTTATAACATAAAATGGAAATGGCGAGAGGTATTGTGCTGGCCACAACAGATTTTTTTTTTTAAATATTTATATTTTTACCGTTTTCATACTAGCATATCTTTTGCTCAAAAAAACTGTTTAAACTAACAGTTACAAACAATTAAAATAATTTATATCTTAGAATGTTAGCCTAGGTCAAAACTCTGTGTCCCGCGAATTTTTACTTATAACTGTTTCTTTTTTTTAAATAAATATCAAAATAGGTATATAAACAGAAAATAACTGTTGGGAACAATTTAAACTATTTGTGGTATACATGTTATCTTAACTCAAAATACTTATGTTCCATGAAATCTTATCTTTTAACTGTTTCTTAAAAATAAAAATATTTCGTTTATCAAGATTTACATATCAAAATTTGTAATAAAAATGTCAGAGATTCTTCCAATTCATTAACAAGATTGGCGGTATTTCTGATGGATATATGCATTTTACTTACAATTTTAAATATTTAATTAATAAAACAATAAGAAAGATTAATTGTACTTCCCAGAAAAAGCTTTTAGAATGTCACTAAACCTGTTGATTTTTGACACTGACATCTGTCACTTACAAACTATGTTATAAACATTTGAATTTGTCAACTGGTTTCCTTAGTGCGTTAGCCTCTGCGATGTACTACATTAAATTATTATATATATTAAGTGCCTTTATCTCTAAATCTATACAAGATATAATAAACATTTTAAGTGTATTAGATGGAGAATTTTATGTTCTTCAATATTTGTAATAACAAACAAAATTTTTCAAAAAATAATATGTAGAAGATTTTTTGAAAGAAACTATTATTTCCGGTTGTTATGTTCAATTTTTAACAAAAACCTCGGCAAAATCTAATCAGCTCTTCCTAGGAATGTCAGATTGAGGAAACTGCAGTTAAATATTTTTTTAAGTCTTTTATTATTTGAGAAACTGTGGTTCCAACATCCACACACATCCATCCACACACACACACACACACACACACACACACACACACACACACACACACACACACACACACACACACACACACACACACGGATATCGTAAAAATGTTATAATCGGATTGTAGGGACCTTAAAACGTGCTTATCCACTAAAATCTGTATATGCGAATTTTAGCATGATTCCAATATCTCTCTTAGCGAGAGGTAAAAAGTATGAAAAGAAATTAAACAAAAAACTGATAAAATTCTTGTTCCCTACTCTTCGTATAGCGTGTATAAATATTGTGAGAACCATTTTATTAACTTGAAATAAAAATTAATTTAATTTCAGTTTTTTCTCTTATCAGAATGTCAAAAACCTCGCAAGAAAACATGTTGAAATAATAATTAACTTCAGAGCCGAAATGTCACCATCACCATTCTTGCCTTTAATCAGATAATATAAGCTTTAGATGAATCTTATTTTAGGCATGACAGAAAGTTAAAAAACGAGTTCTTTACGATTACGATTGAGATACAATCTCGGCTTGTTGTTGTCCACGTGTGGTCATTAAGTGACTTTCACTGAATTTGCATGGGATGCAGTGTTAAGTTCAACGCTCACAAATAAATTAGGAGTTTTCACTTTTCGTGGATTGTTACAGTCGTATTATCAAGATAATCGCGACAAATTTATATAAATATATCACCTACTATTACTCAAACTTAGAAGCTTTGAAGGATGGTTTCTATTTATTATAGCGTGGGAATAAAGAAACTATTGTTTTATAAGTAATTGTTTGCTACTATAATATTTTTATGTATGTACGAGAAAATTACATATTTTCTATTTTTAAATTTGTACATGAAAATATTGTTTCTTTTTTGGCATAAGTAAATTATATATGGTTGTTCACGTTTCTTTAATAGTATATTTAAAAAAATCTGTTGTGGCCAGCACAAGACCTTCCGTCAATTCGATGTATTTTGTACAAATCCCATAGCAAAAGGTCCTTGGAACAGATTCTATATAATATCATGTAAAATCGAACACGAACACATACTATCTTTTACAAATTCCATACCAAAAGTTCATTTGAAAAGGTTCTATAAATCCAATAAACATACACTAAGTAAAATGCACTTGACACTTCCTTATTTCTTCTTCAGCTTTCCCCTATTTTATTACGGGTCGCTGTTTCCTCTTCTCTTCCACTCATTCCTGTCCAACGCATCTTCTTCACACAGTCCTTCCTTTCTCAAGTCCTCTACGATACAGTTCTTCCATCTTCTCTTTGGCCTTTCTCTGCATGTCACTTGCGAGAAACACTATGACATACCAATTTTTGTTCCTATATTATCCATATTTGGTTTTGCACTTACAACTGACATCTATCAATTAGAATTTTTTGATTATATCAGCTGTTTCCATGATAAATAGCAAAGCTGACTAATTTTTGAAAATTAATTTCTTTAAAATGCTTTAAATTTACATCTATTGAATATGAAGGAAAATGTATAATCAAACCGGATAGAGAAGAGTATTTTCTTTGATATATGTAATAAAAAAATGTCAAAAAATAATATTTAACTGCGTTTTTTTTAAGAAAAACGGTTAAAAACTTCAAATAAATGTACTTCGGGTGGATCAATTGTAACCAAAATCTAATCAACTCTTCATGTGGATGTACAGAAGAGGAATACGAAAGAATTGTAGTATAGGAGTTATCGTCGGAGAAAGATTTGTCACACACGGACACACATACACACACACACACACACACACACGGACACACACACACACACACACGGACACACACACACACACACATACATACAGCCATCATCTTTAAAATAGTAAATTCGTATTGTAGGGACCCTAAAACGTGCTTATTCATTAAAAACTCACCAACGAATTTTTTGACCAAAGACAATACCTTCCTTACCTAAAGGTGACGGAAGGTAAAAAAAATATCATAAGGCAATCTATTAACGTACGAGTCCAAGTTTGAAAATCTGTTGTGGCCAGCACAAGACCTCTCGCCATTTCCATATTAGGCTATATAAATATTGTACATATTTGACATTTCTGATACATACAAAAACATATCTTGTTTACATATTTTTATATTTTTTAATTCATTCTATTCTTATTCTTCTAATATTTATAAAACATAAAATGTCAAAATATAATATTTAACAGCGTTTTTTTAAGAAAAACTGTTAAAAACTTCATATAAAATACTCCTGTTGTGCACTCTCTACGCCAGCTATGAGTGCCCGTGAGGTGACGCCTGGTAAGCGCCCACACGGTAAAATATATCATCATTACCGATGTCTACATGTGTTGTAGATACTGGCACACCCAGAAATCGGTAATATGCCGTGATAATATATTTATTTTTTGACATAAGTTTGAAATTACATTTTGAAATTTGAATTTGAGATTTCTTAAAACAGTGTTTTAGTTAAAACCGTGACCGTGGTACGAGCCACTGTGACGAAATCATAAGCAATCCATTATCAAGGTATAAAAGGTTTCTAATTTTAATTCAATGAATTTTAACTAATTCTCAAATCGTTTCTGTTTCCTTAGCAAGTAGGTTACGTACGATGTTCATCTCGCTTATAAAAGATGAGAAGATGATTCGCTGAGCGGTTCTAGATAAACGTTGCGCATTAACTTTTACACCTATAGTTATCTGTCCGCTCCAGATACATACTAAAAGGCTAAACGAAACGCATTTAGTTTTTGTTTTAATTGCACACATGTGATGTGCCAGTTTTGCAACGGGACACCGCTCTTTTTTGTTTTCACAGTGTTTTCTTGCCGCTAAGTTGGTATTTGCAGCTAGCCGGCGGGCTGACACACTAACTACATATTGTTTTGTTTCCGAGAAAACGAATACGAGAGAGCTAATGACAGACTGAAAAAAAATGGAAAGAGGTGGATTTTGCTCATCGTAAAGTTGAAATCGATTGGTTGTATGATCACTTGTACGCATGTCATTTATTTAAATTGGGGGGATTTCAAAAATATTGTAAAAAAATCTGATGTGGCCAGCACATGACCTCCCGTAAATTTCATGTTTAAACTATTAATAAGCTTTAAGTAAAGTATCACTTTCGGTTGATCGTTTGTAAACAAAATCTAATTTGTTGCTTCAGTTTATAGAAGTCTGAAATACGAAAATAGGCCCATAAACCATAACAAAAAATTTGTTGTGGCCAGCACAAGACCTCTCGCCATTTCCATATTAGGCTATATAAGTAGGTATTGTACTGCACTTCGCTTTCGAGCCGTCGTTTTATAACAAAATATTACAGAACTTTACCAAAATATTGTTTTTTATTGTATTTAACATGTCTTCTGTACACATAATTCTAATTATATATATTTTTCATTGTATGAGGAAGTTTCTAAATGTCAGAGATTGTTCCAATTCATTAACCAGATTGGCGGTATTTCTGATGGATATATGCATTTTACCACAATTTTACCTATAATTTCAAATATTTAATTAATAAAACAATAAGAAAAATTAAATATACTTCCCAGAAAAAGCTATCAGAATGTCACTAAAACTGTTGATATTTGACAATGACATGTGTCATGTTATAAACATTGGAATTTGTCAACTGGTTTCCTTAGTGCCTTAGCCTCTGCGATTAGTGTACTCTATAAATTATAGTGTCTTTATCTATAAATCTATGCAAGATATAATAAAAATTTTAAGTGTATTAGATGGAGAATTTTATGTTCTTCAATATTTAATAAAAAATCTGTTGTGGCCAGCACAAGACCTTCCGTCAATTCCATGTATTTTGTACAAATCCCATACCAAAAGGTCCTTGGAACAGATTCTATATAATATCATGTAAAAATACACACTATTTTTTACAAATTCCATACCAAAAGTTCATTTGAAAATGTTCTATAAATCCAATAAAATTATAACATAAACTACACTAAGTAATGTCCTTCCATCTTCTCTTTGGCCTTTCTCTGCGTGTCACTTGCGAGCAACACTATGACATACCAATTTTAGATCCTACACTTTTTTCCATATTTGGTTTTGCACTTGCAACTGACATCTGTCAATTAAATTTTTTTGAATAATTATGTCAGCTGTTTCCATGATAAATAGCAAAGCTGACTAATTTTTGAAAATTAATTTCTTTATAATGCTTTAAATTTACATCTATTGCATATGAAGAAAAATGTATAATCAAACTGTATAGAGAAGAGTATTTTCTTAAATATATATAATAACAAAATGTCAAAAAATAATATTTAACTGCGTTTTTTAAAGAAAAACTGTTAAAAACTTCAAATAAGGGTACTTCCGGTGGATCAATGGGGTATTCCACTCAATTTTTTTTATTATTTTAAATAAAACTTCATTCAGTTTTGAAGCAATTCATAGTATTAAAAAATCTTAATTGTTCCTAGTTTAATAGTATTTTATTTTAGAGAAATCAATGTAACGTCACATTTCCCCTATACTTGTTTTTCTCACACACACTGCTCTGAGTACGTTACGAGAGAGAGATAACAATTGTATGACGTCAATTTTCCCTTTTAGGAAAAGTGAAATATCTCGTAAAGTAATTATTTAAAAAATGTTTTCATTGTTTTAACTATTATTTATTGAGCCATGCTTTAAGTTAAATTGAAATTTTTCTTATTTTTTTATTATGGTGGAATACCCCATTATAACCAAAATCTAATCAACTCTTTATATGGATGTACAGAAGAGGAATCATTTTTAGAATTATAGTATTGGAGTGATCGTCGGAGAAAAATTTGTCACACACGGACACACACACACACACACACGGACACACACACACACACACACATACACATACATACATACATACATACATACATACATACATACAGACATCATCTTAAAAATGGTATATTCGTATTGTAAGGACTCTAAAACGTGCTTATTCATTAAAAACTCACCACCGAATTTTTTGACCAAAGACAATACCTTCCTTACCTAAAGGTGACGGAAGGTAAAAAAACTCCCAAAAAATTATATTTAGAAGAATTTTTCTAAGAAACTACTACTTCCGGTTGTTCAATTGTTACCAAAACCTTTTCAGCTCTTCCCAGGAATGTCAGATTGAGGAAACTGCAGTTAAATATTTTTTAAGTCTTATAGTTTTTGAGCAATCGTCCCTCCAACATCCATACATACATACACACACACACACACACACACACACACACACACACACACACACACACACACACACAGACATCATTTTAAAAATGTTATAATCGGATTCTAGGGACCTTAACTCGTGCTTATCCAATAAAATCTGGATATGCGAATTTTAGCATGAATCCAATATCTCTCTTAGCGAGAGTTAAAAAAATGGTGGAATCCTCCATTCCAGATTGTACTATTATATTCAATTTTTATTAGTAAAAGTTTTTCATGTAGCAATATATTCGATATCTGTAATTTTGACTGCATTAACTTCGATTCATATTGTAATCATTCAATAATACAATACAATTATTATTACATTACGTTAATGGTTTATATAAATTTCGCAGTATTTTATTTGCATTTCGTCCGGTTGCAAAATGTTTAACTTTCGTACAAATTTGAGTTTCACAGTGTCATCACTACCTAGTGCAAAATTTCAACATATTTAATGCGTCGTTGCCACATTTCAGGATAATGTGAGTGAGGGAACCAGTGTTGCCCACAAGAAAAACATTAATTCGTATTTAATTTTCAGAACTTTGTTATACAATAAAACAGAAAGAAAACGAAGAGGTACTTTATTATAGTGTGTATAATGTGTACTTACAATTTATTATAACTTTCTAAAGAAAGAGCGTGCGTAAAAATATGGAATTAATCGGAAAGCATTTTGTTCAGATTTTGGCCAAATAAAAAATATAAAGTTAATAGAAAATCCGTCATATACCTATACTTTTTTTTTAGCAGACTCAATTTTCAAGACCCAAACATAAAATAATTATTGTATAATGAATCAAAGAGCCCAAGGAAACCAGTTGAAAACTAAGGCTGTGTCCGATGTTACACTTTTATCACCCTAATATCTAAATCCTAAATTTATATGCCCTAAATCTAGTGATTATTTAGGATTTTAGGAATTAGATTTTAGGGTTTAGCAGAAGCACACTATGCCATGAAGTTGACGCGCACTAATTAAACAAATCATATTCGTTGCTATAATTTGTACAAAACGTAAAAAATTACTGTCAAAGAATAGCTTCTTAGCTTCTATTTTAAGAAATATAATAACATTTACTCTCGAGCATTAAATTGTGTCGATTTGTATAATTCATTTTTGTTGTTCTAAAGTGTTGCCATACAAACCAATGGATATCACTAGTGTGCCATTCGGAGTTGTATTCATGTGAAGAAGACCTAAATCCTAAAATCTAAATGCCAAAATGCAACATCGGACACAGCCTTAAAATGTTTGTAATTGACATAAATGTCAATATTTGTAATTATAGATATAGCTGCCGCACGTTAAGTTAAACCTGTCCTTGAATGAGAAAAACCTAAAATTGGTATTTGGACAAGTCGAGATATAATAGTAATTATAATATGCTATTGTTATAGTGAGGAAAAGACTCCGTCAACATCTAAAACCGGTGTAAAAAGAAAGGGGATTAATTTATAAGCCAAAGTATGTACAGAATCAGTATCCACTAAACACGCGCTTGTTGTACATATAATACATCATATACCCTTCAGAAATACCGCCAATCTCGTCAATGAATTGGAAGATTCTCGAACATTTAGAAGAGTAGGAGGAAACTTGTTCATATAGAATGAACTGAAAAATAAAGAATAGATGTAATTAGAATTTTTTTATGTGTACCAGATATGTTAAATACAGTACTTATACAGCCTAATATGAAAATAGCGAGAGGAATTGTGCTGGTCACAACAGATTTTTATAGTAGGTATATGTATATACTTATTTATTTATTACACTTTTGTTCATACTATGTTAGTACAAAATTAACATTAAAAAGGTAAATCACGTATTAAACCCGGTATGTATGTCATACTGAATATGTCATATGTGCATGTATGGAGTATGAATGTGTAAAAACTCTAATGATGGACTCCATTTTAGGTTAAGGTTAATGATACGCCATTATTCACTTATTATCTTTAGAAAATTATGGATTTATGATGTACTTTTACTGTAGGAATAGGGGTTATTGTTTATTTACTTGTAACACTCATCAATAACTCCTATAATTTACGTATTACATACCGTGAAATTGCGAAAAAAAAATAAATAAAAATCATTACCAATGAATGAAAGAAGTTTATATTTCTACCCATTTTTGAATTATTGCCTCAAAAGTCAATATACCTCATATTCACATAAAAAATTTAAAAAATTTAAAAATCTAATTCTCATGTATCTAGATACTTCTCAATGCGCTGATTCCGAAACCGCAGGTCGATATCTTGTTTCGTTCTCGAGATATTTAAATTTAAAGTTTTGCTCAAAACTGCCCATTTTTGGGTAATAACCCAAAAATGGGTCGAGATATGAATTTGGCGACATCACCATTCGATTCTACGGACAAAAATACATAAGTATAGCAATTTTCATAATTTTTGTCCAACCGGTTCATTTTTTATGAATAAAAGTTTGAAAACCCCTGAAAATGCCCAAAATCTGAAAAAATCGTAAGGGGTACCCCTTATGATTTTTGCGATTTTTGGGCATTTTCAGTTATTTTGCTTTAGAGATTGTATGCGGTGTTCAAAAACTCTGAAAATTGGTGTACTTATGTAATTTTGCCCGTAGAATCGAATGGTGTTGTCGCCAAATTCATATCTCGACCCATTTTTGGGTTACTACCCAAAAATGGGCAGTTTTGAGCAACACTTTAAATCTAAATATCTCGCGAATGAAATGAGATATCCACCTGCGGTTTCAAATTTTGGAATCAGCGCATTGAGAAGTATCTAGATACATAAAAATTAGATTTTTGAAAATTTTGAAGTTTTTATCTAAATGTGGGGTATATTGACTTTTGGGCCAATAAGTCAAAAATGGGTAGAGATATAACTTTGGTAGTAATATTATTTTATCGTAAAGAGCATGTTACGTAAATGTACGCATGAACTTACATTAATTACTTTACTTACATTTTTAGAAAAAAAATGTTGTGGAAAGATGACTCTTTTTCATATTACATATTTGTAAAGAACAAATTTCTGTTTGTTTAAATAATAAAACACGTATGACAAAACATCTTAGCGGGAATTCCATTGATAATCTTACTTTCTTTTTTGTTGAGATATTGTTAGACAACTCTTTTTATGCTGAGAAAAAGAAATAAGTACTTGTGCTTCTTATATAATTATTTTTGCAACACACTATGTATTATTTTCATTGCAGAAATGCCTTATATAATAAAACGCACTTTATTAATATTATTAAGCATTTAATGCACTTAACATCCTTTGATTGAAGTTAACTACTTTCTCGTACTCCGCCGGAATTATGTTAGTGTCAATATGAAATTCTGTATCCGCTACAGAAATGTACGAATGGGGGATTACGGCTCAATCGAATTGAAGGAAAATAGTAAAAAAAATACGAATGTATATGCTGAATAACGAATATTAATAAAAAAATGAATTGGTATAATTGAGATATTTCGGAAATAAAGGGTTTTTTGTTATAGCGCTTCGACACTAATATGAAAATATTTTGATTGGCGACCGAGAGACCACCTATACATGCATTACAAATAGAATGTTAGGAGGTGGGGATTACTAACAATGGAAGTTAAGAAATTCAAATTCAAAAGGAGGGGCTAACATTCCTGTACAGCAGTTTTCAAACAGTTTTTATTTTAACATAAATTTCTTGCATTAAACTTAATAATTTAAATAAACCTGTAATTATAAAGTATGTAGACTTATACAGGTGTTATAATATTCATTTATTTTTATGTAAATATAACTTAAAATAGCATATATTTCAAGAACATTTAGGTCCATGATGAAAACAGTTTGATATAAAAACACATAAATGTGACGTCACGTCAATCTTTTCAAAATTCGGGAGACCATAACTCGCTTATTAATAGGAATTTTTTCACCAGATTTTCATCAATAGTCTTAGTTTTCCTAATATTTTCTGATGAAATTATAAAAAAAAATGGTGTAATCCCCCATTTATATTAAATATACACTTTAACACTGTGGACCTCAGTTTTGTGAATTGTACCCATATTAATCGATAAAATTATAATATATGATCCATTAATTTATCATTGATTATTACATCATATTTATATATCAATCAACAATATGACTATCATGTTAGATCATTCTAATTGTCATTCTATTGTTAATAAATGCAAGAATGCTTCCATTTGTGATCATCTGTTACGTCTACTTGAAGATCATTAAGGTGAAACATATGTTAATATGTGTATTATTGTTATTAGTATAACTATATAAGCTCACAGATGGTTTCTTCAAGGACTTAATGTATACGTAAGCAGGTTGGACTGACGAAATTGTTTAAATATGTTCAATGAAACTAATTTAAATATTTTTATTCAAATTTGCCTTATAAAGTCATGTTTATTTCCTTGGATTCGGATTATTAAAATTGTTATTTTATAAACAATTTTATTTCGTTAGCGTTTTCAAGAATTTTATTTCGGTTTTAAAATGTCAAATGTCAACCAAAATTCAAATATTCAACGTATACCCGTCATTTCGCCACAAGAAGAATAAGAATATTACAATTTTGTAATAACGTATGTCTTTGATTGTTGAAATAAAATATATGTAATATTGAGATGTTAACCTCTAAAAAAACAATTCAATTTCCATGAAGTGTAATGGAACCTTCAATTTGTGCGAAAATTGTTTCTTAACTAATCATTGAAGTCTCCGAGTTTGGTATTACATTCTTATACAGAGTGGTCCATAGCTTTAAGCAATCATTGACATAGCAAAAAAAAAATTAATTAAAATTTTTTGAAAAAATACAGAATTTTATGCTCTATGTATAAGGCACCCCATAAAATTATGCGGGACATAATTTATTTTATGCACGGACGTATCATAATTTGACAATTATACACGAATTTCTTTGACATAAACTTCATTTTATAGCCCGCCGGGCTATAATGAAACGTCAAACCGAATTATAACCTACAATATAAACAATTTAAACAGGCAACATGAAAAGTTTGTATTACAAATCGAAAATTTTTATATTCTTTAATGAAAAATGTAAATTAATTTTGTGATATTTATATGGAAAGCACGGAGATACACAAAATAAAACTCAAATGACAGAACTAATAAACAAACTATAAACTGTTGTTTTCCGCTTTCATAGCAACACTAGATACTGGATGTACGAGGACAAATTCTTTTCGATACAATTTTTCTAACACTTATAATATGAAAATTTTCGTCCGTGCATAAAGTTTTGTATGTACCACGAGCGTAACTTGCTTTTATGGCCTTTGACGTGTTTTATCCTTCGGCTTACTCCTCGGGCTTAAAATCCCGCCGCATGCCATAAAAGTCTCCTTACGCTCTTAATACATAAATAACTATAAAGAACGTATGTGAAGGATTGCGCTTGGGACACCCGGTATATGTATATTTCTTTATTTATTTGATAATTTCTACAATTAAAATAAATATAAATACATTTCAGAGTTATTTTTTTATTACATCTTAAATTCAGTTATAAGAAATCTGTTGTGGCCAGCACAAAACCTCTCGCCATTTTCATATTAGGCTATATAAGTATTGTACATATGTAATATTTCTAGTACACACAAAAACACATATCTTCTTTATATCCATATAATAAATAAAATAAATGCGAAAGTAACTCTGTCTGTCTGTTACGTTTTCACGCCTAAACCGCTGAACCAATTTTGATGAATTTTGGTAGAGAGATAGATTGGACCTTGGAGATGGACATAGGCTACCTTTTGTCGCGAAAATAAAACTTGAAGGTGTGAAATAGGGGATGAAAGTTTGTATGGAGAACCCATAATTTCTTCTGCTGCACCAATTTTGATGAATTTTGGTATAGAGATAGATTGGACATTGGAGAAGGACATAGGCTACCTTTTGACGCGAAAATGAAACTTGAAGGGGGTGAAATAGAGGATGAAAGTTTATATGGAGAACTCATCATTTCTCAAGTTAAGGATACACAAATTCTTATTTATGCTTTTAGTAAGAAATAATGTTTTAGCGTTTTTGAAAAATAATCCCTCAAAGCGGTACATTAGGGGATGATTTCAATTATTTTTTTTATCTTCGTATCTATAGTTAAGTTTTAACTGTTAGCAGATTTTCGATATTTGTCGGAAAGATATCTTGCATCATATGTACATAAGCAAAAGTACCCGAGACATGTTTAGAAAAGGGCGCTGTTAAGTGCGGTGCGGGGATCGGGTGGGAAGTGGGCGGAGCCTGTTACATGTACGATGCGAGGCAGGTTACCGGCTCTCCGAAGTAAATGTGAAAAACTATTGGTACATGTGTAGTTAATCGTTATTTTAGCTTTACCCGTGCGAAGCCGGGACGGGTCAGCTAGTATTTTTATATTTTTTAATTCATTCTATGAACAAGTTTCCTCTTATTCTTCTAATGTTAGAGATTCTTCCAATTCATTGATGAGATTGGCGATATTTCTGAAGGGTATATCTAATATATTTATCTATAATATAAATATTTTATTAATAATAAAACAAGAAATAGTAAATGAACTTTCCAGAAAAAGTCTTCAGTAATGTTCTGGTTTTTTGACACTGACATTTATTTGTCAATGTCAAACATTTTAATTTTTCCACTCGTTTTCCATAGGCTGTGAGATTAATGAATGAATGTAATGATAACATATTATTTTATATATTTATATTAGTTTATCTCTAACTCTATACAAGAAATAATAAAAATTTTAAATGTATGGAATAGAGATTTTTATATTCTTTAATATTTGTCATCAAATAAATTTTCAAAAAGTAATATTTATATTTTTTTTAAGAAACTATTACTTCCGGTTGTCCAATTGTTACCAAAATCTAATCAGCTCTTCCCAGGAATGTCAGATTGAGGAAACTGCAGTTAAATATTTTTTTAAGTCTTATAGTATTTGAGAAACCGTGGTTCCAACATCCACACACACACACAGACATCATTGTAAAAATGTTATAATCGGATTCTAGGGACATTAAAATCTGGATATGCGATTTTTGGCATGATTCCAATACCTCTCTTAGCGAGAGGTAATAATTTATGTACACAAATATAAAAATAAAAATTATGTCATCTAGTGTCAATATATAATTCAAAACTTATATTTCATAAAATTTTCCGTAAAAAAATTATACTTTCCCTCTTAGATCTAACAAAAACCAAATAATAAACAATCAAACTTGTTGATTACAACAATAGACAATCAAATCTATCGCCATTAGACACTCGCTTTCATCTTCTTACCTTTTGCCTCCCATTTTCACTTTAGTCCCTTTTTTATCACTGCACAACACCCCACTGATAACACCATAAAAGTACATCACATTCTAAACGAGAGAAACATGAAAAACCACCGAAATATTGTGTAAAACTCTGAAGTTGGCACAAACGCACACCAAGTTGTACTGTGACTGTTGCTGTACTTCTTAGACAAGTGAAGGGAAAGGGGAACTTGTGACGTCACACACCTGAAGGTTATGGAAGAGGAGGAGAATGAAATAGTTGAATGAGAATTTGACATTTGGAAGAAAAAAAATTAAATCTACTTTGTACGTCTGCTAAAAAAGTACTCTTTTTTATTAAAATGGGTTTATAAAGTATATGTCTTTTTTAACACAATAAAAGTGTGGAAAAAAATAGCTGTGGCCAGCACAATACCTCTCGCCATTTTCATAGTAGGCTATAAAGTATTATATTTAACATTTTGATACACACATTTTTTATTCTTTATTTTTCTATTCATTCTACGAACAAGTTTCCAGTTTCCTCCTACTCTTCTAAATGTTCGAGATTCTTCCAATGTATAGACAAAATTAGCGGTATTTCTGAAGGGTATATTATGAAATATATGTACAGCAAACGCGTGTTTAGTTGATACTGCGGATAGTGTACATACTTTGGCTTATAAATGAATCCCCTTTCCTTTTATCCCAAATTTAGATGTTGACGGAGTCTTTTCCTCGTTATAATAATAGCATATTATAATTACTATTACATCACGACTTGTCCAAGTACCAATTTTAGGTTCTCCACATTCAATAACAGTGTCAACTTAACGTGCGACAGCTATATCTATCATTTTAAATATTTAATTAATAATAAAATAAGAAATATTAAATATACTTCCTAGAAAAAAGCCTTTAGTAATGTCTCTGGATTTTTGACATTGATATTTATATCAATTACAGACATATTATTTTTTAAACTAGTTTCCATGGGCTCTTTGATTCATTATACAATGGATTATTTTATATATTTATAATTTTCTATCTTTAAATCTTTAGAAGATATAATAAAAATGTTCAATGTATTGGTTAGAGAATTTTATATTCTTTAATATTTGTAAAAACATAAATTTTCAAAAAATAATATTTAGAAGATTTTTTTAAGAAACTACTACTTCCGGTTGTCTAATTATCAATATCATCTTCAATTTATGTGACTGTGCATTGTATTTTAAGCTTTCATGAAAACAAATAAATAGAAAAAAATATATTTTTAAATATTTCCTATAGTCATTAAGTTTTAATTATTACTTGCACTAATGCGAGAATTGGCTATTTCCTCATTTTGAGTTTGAGAACAGTTATTTCTCGCACGATTATAAAAAATATATTATTTTTGCTACTAACTGGAAAGTAGACATTTTCCGTACAATTTTGTAATGAGAAGTAACATTTTACAGCCCCAAAAATTTCATTTTTTGAACTAGTTCTGTAAAATATATATTACTTAGGCAACAAGTTGATAAAATGCACATTTTTTATTTTTAATTATATTTTTGAATTTCTACCTCCCGCTATTCTTGGTAAGGAAGGTAGAGGGACCGTGCTAAAAATCGCATATTGGGATTTTAGTAAATGACCACGTTTTAAGATCCGTAGAATCCAATTTTAAAAATTTCACGATGATGTCTGTCATGTGTGTGTGTGTGTGTGTGTGTATGGATTTTGTATCCGTTATAACTCAAATTCTATCATTTAGAAAATTCTAAAACCTTGTATTTTTTCCCTATTCTAATACAGGAAGAAACCATTAGATATTGGTGTAAATCAAATAACCGGAAATGGCACTTTACTTGAAGCTCATAATGGTTTTTCTTCAAAAAATACCATTAAATATTTTTTTCGCATTTTATATCATTATGAAAATTAAAGATTATTGAATTTTCTACAGGAATACATTAATACTTTTTCTATATAATTTACAAATAAATTTAAAAAATAATATTTTTTATAAATCTCGAAGCCTAAGATAAACACAATTCCTTTGTTACATAGTTCATATTTCAAATGTATGTAACTAACAGGTAAATGTCGTTGTAAAAAACTAATCATTTCAAATTAATAACATACATACACACATATATACATACATACATACATATATAAAATCACGCGTTTCCCACTTAGTGGGTTAGCAAAAACCCGAAAACAATAAGAAAAGGGATGAAAGTAAGAGCTCCACTGAATCACTTAACTCTTTACAAACATTCTTCTTTCGCCTTGTCCAAAATCATCATAACATTCATACAAAGAACATATTAATGTGACCGATTTTCGGTAGCGAATAACCGCATCCGGACCACAATAATAGTTACGCAAGAATCATTCTTCGCCACACATTCCTATCCATGCACACTTCTTTCACCTCAGCCACATTCATAAACGTATTCATACATAATAACATATTAAAGTGACCGATTTTCGGTGACATTTTAAAAAGAAAATCGGAAATAAAGCAATAGTTATATGCAATGGAACATAATATAGTTTGCAGCATTAGTAAATACGTAGGTATGTATTTAAATTAATAAAAATTAAATAGCGGGAGGTTTTATGTTGGCCACATCAGATTTTTTATTATTATTTTACTTATGAAAAATATTTTCGTAATATCGTAGCAGAAAAATGATCGTACGCACCATTTCAGAAAGTCGATTTACTGAATTAGGAAAATTCGTCTGCGGCTTGTCTAAAAATTTCCTACCCCATCTAGTAAAATGGTACTTTCCGAATTTAAATACTATTAAATTTCACTATCTATAGAACATTAGAAATGCTAAATTAGAATTTATAAAATGTGTTTATAATCTGTTTAGAAATTTATTGTCTAAAAAGAAATCTATAATATTATTTCTTGAAAAGTGATTCGTGATCGTGATTCACACACAAATAATTTCCTATCATAATAAATTATAATATTGAAAGTGCAATACTACTAGATTATTACTCCATTCGATTTAACAAGCATATAATGCATTATTAATAAGTATTAATTAGTCTGATTACATATATGGCAATTTTTTAATTAATATGAATGTAAAGATCGCAAACTTTCTCTTTATCCTAACCAAAATAGCAATGCCACGCCCACATCTTAAATAAAAATAAGGCACGACGTTTACAATCACCTGAGAAATGCAGTTTCATTAGCGAAATTATTTTATGTAGGAGGTTGAAATCCATAAATGGTTATTTACAGTTATTTTACAATACGTAGGAAGATTTTAATTGGTTATATTGTCACAAAATGTTTATTGTTTTAGTTTATTTGTTTTAAATATGTTAATTTGCATTTTAAATTCATTTTACCGGACAAAATTTTATTTTTTACTTATTTTTAAAACTACTAGAGCCATCTTTCACAAAATGCATGAACTATACGATCATATGACCAACCTGTGGACTAGTTTTCGCGCCTAAATATATATTGAGTTTTACTCGTTATTTTCATTGATTTTATACAATTTTCTGTGTGTTTTATTACATATTTCTATTTATTATACTATTATATTTATTTTACAAGTGTTATACATTATTTGTTTGTGTGTTTTCATTTAAAAAAGTGGATAAAATGTTAACAAGAGCTTCCAAAAGAAAATTACCTGAATATGCTCAACTAGTAAGTTAATTTTAATAATTATTATTATATTTATTTAATATTTTTATGTTATTGTTATTATTAATAGCATATTGTTAAACATTGAAGAAGCGAAGAAGGTTAAGGAATTACATAACATAACCTAAAAGTAGTTCATGTTCTCTATATCTCTGTTCTCTAGCGAGTGTCTTGTTTTAGGCTAAAATTCAAGAAGAAAAGGAAAATAAAAGAAAACTTGCAAAGAATACAACAAAACCATTCTTTAAATATTCAGGAATATATAAATATACAACTGATTTCATTGAATGTGCCAGTGTTTGCGATGATTTATTGTAAAACCACTACTTTTATCAATAAAATCGTATAAAATAACATTGATTTTCTTTTAGAACTGAAGCAGAAAAGGCCGAAGATCTACTTGTATTAGGTTTTGATCTAGAGTGGGCTTTTAGTTTTCAAACGGGGCCTGAAAAGACTGCTTTGATGCAAATTTGTTCAAGTACAAATGATCAAATTGTGCATTTGTTTCAATTAAGTGAATTTAAAAAGTTGCCGGCGACTTTGATTCAATTGTTATCGCATTCCAAAGTCCGAATAGCTGGTGTCAACATCAAAAAGTAAGGAAATTTCAATATTAATTTATAGTATATTGTTTATTGAAATGCGTATTTTATTTGATTCAAATGTGTGGAGCTTTTGACAAAAACAACTTAGTCCATTTTTCTTAATTTAAGATAATTTCTAGCTTCCTTATTGTTAAAGATTTCTGTAACTCTTGTAACTAAAGATTTAAATTTACTGCATTACAATAGGTATGTAATAGAAAAATAAACATTGATGAACAATTATATATTAAGTACTAATTTTTATAGGACATTTTTGTAGAACACTCGAACTTTGAAATGTAATAATTTGTGGTGATTGATCACAGATGTGTGATTGATATTTTTGCCTTGAGACTAGATACTAGATGTCGCTGTACGTTACTAATCATGGCCAACTTCGTTGAACGAAAATTACAGATCGAGTCATGGCCAACTTCATTCAATGGGATATTCCACTCAATTTTTTTTATTTGTTTATTCAATTTTGACGTTTTAAACTATCATTATTAACTCCATAGCAACAACTACAAGTAACATTTTATTCACAAGTGAATTAAAAATTTTTAAATCACTCTCACAATTTTTTTTCTCACTCTGCAACAAATAATGCACTTAAAATAATATCAGGCACGAAAACAACACTCACCACAGTATTTATTAGATATTATCAGCCATTTTCATTATTTTTCACGACACATATGACAGACAATAAAGCATTTTAAATACATGACTTGACGTCTAACAGCGACGATGTCATGCTCAGCCTACTAACTGATTAATTTTTTATTTTTCCAAATTAAATATTATAATGGTATTTTTTATTATTTCGTCAAAATTGAATAAAATTAGTTTTTTATTTTTCCAAATTAAATATTATAATGGTTTTTATTATTATTTCGTCAAAATTGAATAAAATAATCTACAAACCACGTGAGCTGAGAATGTTTATTCACTCGAAGAAATTAACTAAACTTTCTTGTCATGAATAAACATTACCTTAGCTCACTTGGTGTGTAAATATCTATTAAATAAAACTTCATTCAGTTTTGAAGCAATTCATAGTATTAAAAAATCTTAATTGTTCCTAGTTTAACAGTATTTTATTTACGAGAAATCAGTGTAACGTCACATTTCCCCTATACTTGTCTTTCTCACACACACTGCTCTGAGTACGCTGCGAGAGAAAGATAACAATTGAATTGTATGACTTTAATTTTCCCTTTTAGCAAATGTGAAATATCTCGTAAAGTAATTATTTAAAAAATGTTTTCATTGAGTTAACTATTATTTATTGAGCCATACTTAATGTTAAATTACAGATCGAGTATGTAAAGTGGCGCCACGGCTCGGAAGAACATTGTACTATTTAGAGAAATAATCTGTCACAAATAAATTATAACATTTTAAAAAAATCAAATCAAAAAACGGTCGATTAATATTATTTAGAATATAATTTTTTTTAAATAATGTTCAAACTTTAAGATGATAGCGCAAATTTTGTTTTCACGGCCTATCTGATTTTCATATTCTCAATAATTTTTTAGCTTGATCTTATTTTTTATTTTAATTTTTTTTAGTGATATTCACAAACTATGCCGAGATTTTCCAGGGTTAGATAAGGAGCCTATGTTAAACAATTGTGTAGATTCTAGAATAAAAGCTAGAGAACTTACTGGTCTTACAGGATGGAGCATGGACAAACTTGTGAACCACTTTGTAAGTTTTATTTACTATAACTGAGCGTTTATTTAGAAAAATTAACATTTTCTTGTTCATTTTTGTGCAATTAGTTCTGGTAGTTAATAGTTTCTCTTACGCAGCTCTGATTACAATGTTAATCAAAGACTATCACACGGATTAATCGATTCAGAATAGGCTATTCCACGACATTTTTTTAATTTTTTTTTTCTTGAAATACATAAAAGTATAAGACCACATGTGAAAGTCCGAGTTAAAAATTCCTTCAAATAAGCGAGATATTAAGGTCCGAATTTTAAATCTGCTTTGTGACGTAGGTAATGTGGATATACCAGAAGTAAACAAACAGTGGTTCACAAACCACGAAAAATTGTTAAACAAATTACAAAATAATGTATATTTAAATTGTAATATTATAATTCATTATTAGAGACATAAAATAAATTATTTCACTTTTTTTCTTGTTTATAAAAACAAAGAAATTAGAACGTCACCCCAGATCCGACACACCCGAAGAAGTATATTAGTTAGGGCGGGGCTTCTCAAAATCGGAAGTAGTACTTGGATCCTATTTGCTCAAACACTCGTGCACATGTCCTGCATCATCAAAAGCAAAACTCCCCGTGTTTTCTAGAAGGAATAATTTATAATGAAAGAAATATGGTTTTCCTTATCCTTTAACTATTATCATTCTTATTTTCAATAAACTTTTACTATTTTTGATTACTGTGGAATAGCCTACTGACCATTTCAACACTTGTAGCAAAACTCGAAAATAAATAAATACATATACCGGGTGTATCACGAAAAACGTGCCTTAGGCGTTTTGCATGGGAAAACAGTTTTTCCTTAAGCAAAAGTGGCCTAGTAATTTTAGACAAAAATGCTGCAAATAAAGAGAAGGTAAAAACTTGTTACCCATATTTTGGAGGTTAATATTTTAGTTTGTCTTTTTGGTATCGATATTTTGAATTACATACATGTAATTACCTATGTGTTTATTTGTAAAGTAATTAATGTATTTCAGAGACCAGAGAGAGAGAAAAATTAACTAATGTCAAAATTCAAATTAAAACTTTCTCGCACGCCATACCATATATACGTTATATTCTTAAACATGGTTCCCTTCTCCAATTCAATATAATGACGTCACAGAAAATTTTTCTTAATTTACTAATTAATAGGTCACTTTTGTGCAAGACCCGGTACATAAAAAAATATGTATAACAGTGTCTAGATCTCGCATTATTTGTTTCAGTATCACTTGTTTCAAAAATAACTATTTCTTTTAGTTTGATAAAAGTGTGGATAAAAACAACAAGGTCCGTATGAGCAAATGGCATATTCTTCCTCTAAGTACAAAACAAAAAATATATGCAGCAACTGATGCTCACATTTCTTTATTACTCTACAAAGAATTGTTTAAACTACACGCTGAAGAAGCTGAAAAAGAAAGAAACCCACTAGAAGAACTCTTATAAACTGTATCTCAACATTTTTTATCGATAAATTTAGCTTTAAAATGAGTAGAATAGTGAACGTTTTAAATTTAGGTAGGGTGTCTTATTCAAAAGGGCTTAAATTACAAAAATATTTTGCTGATATACATCACAAACCTGATGGGGAAGATATTGTTAAAGATACTTTGTTGTTATTGGAACATAATCCTGTTTATACTATAGGGATAAGGACTAAAAATTATACCCAAGAAGATGAAGAACGACTCAAGAATTTAGGTATGTAAATGCAACATAATTTATTTTTTAAATATATATATATATATATATATATATATATATATATATATATATATATATATATTTAAAAAATAACATAATGTTTCAAATGTATCCAACATATAAAAGCAACATAATTTATTGAGATATATGTACATGTATGTATACAAGCAAATTGATTTGTTATGTATACTTATATTTTTACCTCCCGCTACCCTTGGTAAGGGAGGTATAGGGATCGTGCTAAAAATCACATATAGAGATTTTAGTAAATGACCACGATTTAAGGTCCCTAGAATCCAATTTTAACATTTTCACGATGATGTGTGTTTGTGTAGGGATTTTGTCTTCGCTCTAACTCAAATACTATCATTCAGAAAATTCTGAAACCTTGTATTTTTACCCTATTCTAATATGAAAAGAAGCCATTAGATTTTGGTGTAAATCGGATAACCGGAAATGGCACTTTACTTGAAGCTCATAATGGGTTTTTTTCAAAAAATACCATTAAATGCCATTTTTTCGCATTTAATGTCATTGTAAAATTAAAGATTATTGAATTTTCTACTGGAATACATTAATACTTTTTCTATATAATTTACACATAAATTTAAAAATAATTTTTTTTATTAGTCGCGAAGCCTAAGACACAATAATTCGTTTGTTACACAGTTCATATTTCAAATGAATGTAACTGACAGTTAATGTCACTGTCAAAAAACTAATCACTTCAAATTAATAATAGTGACATTTTAAAAAGAAAATAGTAAATAAAGCAATAGTTTTCTGCAATGGAACAGTTTGCAGCGGTAGTAAATACGTAAGTATGTATTTAAATTAATAAAAATTCAATAGCGGGAGGTTTTGTGTTGGCCACATCAGATTTTTTAACAAATAGAATCAAAGTTAACAAATTACGTTTTGATTTTTCTTTTAATTTTGACTTTTTTTATTAGATAAAAATATGTTGTGGCCAGCACAATACCTCTCGCCATTTCCATTTTATGTTATATATAAGTATTGTATTGCACTTCGCTATCGAACCGTCGTTTTATAACAAAAAAAATAACAGAACTTTACCCAAATATTGTTTTTTATTGTATTTAACATGTCTTCTGCACACATACAATTCTAATTATATCTATTTTTCAATGTATGAGGACGTTCCTAAAGGTCAGAGATTCTTTCATTTCATTAACCAGATTGGCGGTATTTTTGATGGATATATGCATTTTATAATAAAACAATAAGAAAGATTAAATGTACTTCCCAGAAAAAGCGTTCAGAATGTCATTAAATCTGTTGATTTTTGACACATATATATATATATATATATATATATATATATATATATATATATATATATATATATATATATATAGTGCCTTTATCTTTAAATCTATACAAGATATAATAAATTTTTTAAGTGTATTAGATGGAGAATTTTATGTTCTTCAATATTTGTAATAACAAAAATTTCCAAAAAATTATATTTAGAAGATTTTTAAAAGAAACTATTAGTTCCGGTTGTCCAATTGTTACCAAAATCTAATGAGCTCTTCCCAGGAATGTCAGATTGAGAAAACTGCAGTTAAATATGTTTTAAGTCTTATAGTATTTGAGAAACCGTGGTTCCAACACACACACACACACACGCACACGGACATCATCGTAAAAATGTTATAATCGGATTATAGGGACCTTAAAACGTACTTATCCTCTCTTAGCGAGAGGTAAAATTTACATCGAATCGTTTAAAATTGTTACGAGTGTTTATGAATATGGGCATTAATTTTCTTTTTAATTTAATAGGTGCAGAATTCTTCAAAACTAACAGAGGCGGCCTGATAACATTCCACGGTCCCGGCCAACTTGTAGTCTACCCAATATTAAATTTAAAGAACTACAAACCCAGTATAAAGTGGTATGTTTGCCACATAGAAAAAACTATAATAGATATGTGCAAAAATTATGGTATAATCGCTGAAACTTCCCCACATACTGGTGTTTGGGTTGGAGATAATAAAATTTGTGCTATTGGGATGCATGCTAGCCGGTATATAACTACACATGGACTTGCTCTAAACTGTAACACTGATCTAGAGTGGTATAAACATATAGTTCCTTGTGGTATTGAAAATAAAGGAATAACTAGTCTCTCAAAAGAATTAAATAAAAATGTTACTATTGAAGAAGCGTTTCCTAAATTTTTGGAGTCTTTCAGCAAAATATTTGAATGTCAGTTTTTTAATTTAACGGAAGAAGTAAAAAAGGAAATGAATCAACCAGCTAAATAATATTTTTATTTTAAGTATTTGTATGTCTATTGTATTTTATATTTGCCATATTAAAGTGATTTAAAAAATATGAATATTATTATTTTCATTTCCATATATTTATTTGCTTGCACAAAAATCTGTTGTGGCTAGCACAATACCTCTCGCCATTTTCATATTAGGCTATATAAATATTGTATTTAACAATTGTGGTACACACAAAAAATTCTAATTCTAGTTTCCTCCTACTCTTCTCTTCAAATTCATTGACGAGATTAGCGGTATTTCTGAAGAGTATACGATGAATGATGAGTATAGCAAGCGCGTGTTTAGTTGGCACTGATACTGTATATCCTTTGGCTTATAAATGAATCCCCTTTCGTCAGATGTTGACGGAGTCTTTTCCTCGTTTTAACAATAGCATATTATAATTACTATTATATTTCAACTTGGTTTTCCGCATTCAAGAATAGTGTCAATTTAACGTGCGGCAGCTATATCTATAATTTTAAATATTTAATTAATAATAAAATAAGAAATATTAAAACTGTTTCCCAGAGAAAGTAATAATGTCTGGATTTTTGAACACTGACAATTATGTCAATTAGAAACATTTTAATTTTTCAGCTGGTTTCCATGGGCTCTTTGATTCATTATAGGTACAATGCATTTTTTATATATTTATAATACTCTATCCCTAAATCTATTGAAGATATAATAAAAATGTTCAATGTATTGGATAGAGAATTTTATATTCTTTAATATTTGTCATAACATAAATTTCCAAAAAATAATATTTAGAAGATTTTTTTAAGAAACTACTACTTTCGGTTGTCCAATTGTTACTATAACCTCTTCAGCTCTTCCCATAAATGTAAGATTAAGGAATACGTTGTTAAATTAGACTTATAGAATTTGAGAAACCGTCCCTCCAACATACACATACATTGTAAAAATGTTAAAATCGGATTCTAGGGACCTTAAAACGTGCTTTTTCACTAAAATCTGGATATGCGATTTTTAGTATGAATCCAATACCTCTCTTAGTAAGAGGTAAAAATGTTAAAATCAATACTTACCTTTGTCTGGTCGCGTACCTGGGGAACCGGGTTCAATCCCGACTGACGTCAAATATTTTCGTATTTTAAATGGCACAAAAGTGATCCCTCGGGTGCACTCTCCACGCCAGCAATGAGTGCCCGTGACGTGACGCCTGGTTAACGCCCGCACGGTACAAATATTTCATCATCATTACCGATATCTGTAACAAAGCGGATTGGCACACCCAGAAATGGGTAATATGCCGTGATGATATATTTATTTTTTTATACTTAACTTTAGCGAAAAAATTGGCCACATCAGATTTTTTGTCATTGTAAACCGGCTTCTGGTGGCAGTACTATTTACTATCTACTCCATTATTAAGGTTGTATTATTTTTCCCTTTTATGCATTTTAATGAAAGTTTTTTTATTATTAAAAAAACTTTGTATCAAATTATTAAGTTTTAAAATAGTGATATTTGACCATAATTTTTCGATTTAATACCATTATTGCCATCTATGATAAAGTAGTGAACACATTATTGATCATTTAAATTTTAGCATTATGTTGTCACAATTCACAATCGTATTTTGCATTACCTTCATTTTCTTGAATTCAACGCTTTACCGTAGATAGCGCTAGCATAAACATTAAATATATGTAGTTATTTAATTTTTAGTAATACCATACTGTTAATATGATATAACAGTACTAAAATCAAAAGTGAACAGATAAAAATAACAGCCACCAGCATTTGAGTTTCGTTATGTCTTAATAATTTTTGTTATATGCTGATGACTTAAAGATTTTTAAAACTATTAATTCTATTGAAGATGCTAAGGTCCTACAGGCAGATATTAATAACATTTTAGCTTGGTCTGTAACCTCTAACCTTTTTTTAAACTACAGTAAATGTAAAATAATGAGCTATTTCGTCAAAAAAAACTATTTACAAATATGATTACAATATAGACTCTCATACTCTTAAAAGGGTCATACAATTTAAAGATCTTCGTGTTTTATTTGATGAAAAGCTCAATTTCATTAATCACATATTACAAACTGTTAAATCTGCCTATAAAAATTTAGTTTTCATTATTAGAAATACACAGTACTTCGTTCATATTTCAACTCTTAAGAAACTATATTTCTCGTTCGTAAGAACAAAACTGGAATATTGTCAGCAAGTTTGGTGTCCTATATATAATAAATACAGCAATGTTATTGAATCTATTCAACGCAAATTTATTAAGTTTTGCTTCTTCAAGCTTTACAGACATTATTCTAGCTTTGATATTGGTTACAAAGATTTGTTGTGTGAATTTAGTATTGTGTCTCTTGATACTCGAAGAAAAATACAATCATCATTGTTCCTTTATAAAGTTTTGCATTGTATTATATATGATCCCGTAATCCTAGGTAAAATTCCTTTCTTAGTTCCTAGGCATAATTCCCGATTTAAATATACATTCTACTGTAACACTCCTCGAACGAACTATGAAGTAAAGTCACCAATTCGTATGATTTGTTTTAATTTTAACAATTTACCTCAATATTTCGACATTTTCGTCGGCTCGGTTGTAAAGTTTAAAAATGCTTTATACAATTATTATATTCATTAACTACTACTATTTCTTACAATACATTGTTTGAAACAGCTATATGTATTATTAAGTTCTGTTTTTTTTTTGTGTCGTTCTATTTTTTAACTACTTGTGTCATTAAACATGTTAAATTTATGTTTTAGTATAGTCAACCTGTATTTGGGGTCTTGAACCCTGTTGGTCAGACTAGCAATAAATAAATTATGAACGCAAAAATGAAAAAAATATTTACTTAATGTTAAAATATAAAGAAAAGTAGTGACATACCATCTGTGTAATGGTGGTAACATAAAACTAGGCGTTAACAATATGTCATAATTTTTTACCCTAGATTTTTCAGGTGTAAATCGGCCAAGGCAAAATTTACAAATCTTTCAAATTCTTACTAATCTTTCAAGTTTCTCCTCAGAATTAATTTGCAAATCAATCCAAACTTTTTACTAATAAATGTCAAGTACTTTAAAACAATGCTACCTTATCTTCAAGTATTATGTGCGTTTAATATTATCTGATAACTAAACAGTGACATTATCAGATATTTAGGACATTTTAACATTGACATTTTATTATCCTAAGTAAGTATTTTCGCGAAATTTGCCATTTATATTGGGTAATATTTGCTGTTAAATAATATTCGACTTTGAAAAACATAATTTTATGGATATATTGATATTTTAAAAGAATATTAAATATGTGATTATGTAATTAATTCTTTGAATTTCTGTAACACACGCAAAAATTACATATATTATACAGGGTGTCTCTTAAATAGTTGGACACGGCTTAACCACAGATTCCTGAGGCTAAAATAAGACGATTTTACCAAACTTGCTTCTACCGGAAAGTGTACCATTTAGCCAGAATTCTGCTTCAAAGTTCTTCGAAAAAAAATTAATTTTGCTTATAATAATCGGACGCTTTATTCGATTTGGATGAAATTTGGTATGACAGTTTATATGGTTATGTTACCTTTAAGGTGATACTTGTTATTATTAGTGAACCACTAGTGTATGAAACTTAGGTGTCCCAACATAAATTAGACCGTAACTTTTTAATGGCAATGCCGAAAACGTGAAATTACTTTTCTTCAGAAAGACACATTCAATAGTAAACTTTTCTTTCTCTGTGTAATTTGTGATATCTGTTACGGTTCACACAGAAAAAAATAAAACCTGAGTGACTGCACCGTGAATTTTTTAAATAAATCTAATCTAGCAGTCTATCCAAATGTCAAAGTAATTTTTAATGACAGTAACAATTGTTTTACGGGATGTCAAAAATTTTCTTTGCAATATTCTAAAATTAGTAACATCCGTTTGTTCGGCCTAATAATATTTTACTAACATTATTATAAATAAGACGATTACATATCTCAGCTTACTCCTAAACAAGTTGTGAAGATTGACAACTCGTTACTGTCATTAAAAATTACTTGTTTGACATTTGGATAGACTGCTAGATTAAATTTATTTTAAAAATTTAGCAGTGCAGACACTCATATTTTATTTTTTTCTGTGTGAACCGTAACAGATATCACAAATTACACAGAGAGAGAAAAGTTTACTATTGAATGTATCTTTCTGAAAAAAAATAATTTCACGTTTTCGGCGTTGCCATTAAAAAGTTACGGTCTAATTAATGTTGGGACACCTAAGTTTCATACACTAGTGGTTCACTATTAATAACAAGTATCACCTTAAGAGATGACTTATAACCATATAAACTGTCATACCAAATTTCATCCAAATCGAATAAAGCGTCTATCCAAATGTCAAACAAGTAATTTTTAATGATAGAACAACGGTCAAAGAAAGTCTAAATTCAGAATGAAATTCTCGATTTTTTTACTTCATCGGATGTCGAGTTACAGCCGTTTGAAGTTACATGATTTTTCAACGAAATTTTGTGTATTTTCTGAACTAAACAGTCAATATCGGTCAGAAAATGTACATTTTCCAATTTGTTGCAGACAAATTTCATAAAATAATATTTGTTTTATAGTAAACATATATAAAAATCGTCAAAACTTAAAAACAAAAACAAATAAATAGTTAAAAATTAATTCGCAATAAGTGCTTGTAAACAAATTTGCGAAATTCTTATTTTTTATGAATCCACGCGTATTTTTTATCTAGATGAGTTTACGGTTGCCCGATAAACAATTCTACGAAACAAACTGTTTCAGTATCCGTATAACCTCCATCTTCTGCGACAAAGAGTAAACAAAATGCAACTATATGTCATGTGTGAGATTACAAAGATTTCTATTGCAAATATCATAAATTATTTTTCATTCTACTTTTTGTAAAGTTAATAATTATTTGTTTATAAGATGTGATATAAAATTATAGCAATTTTTAGTTATTTCATCACTTTTAAAAGTGCTTAAGTGCGTAAGCAAATATGTATTTTATTTAGTGGACTTAGTAATCAGAGACACGAAATATAAGCTCTGCAGTATTTACAAATATTAATTCTTACATATGTAGAAGTTTCGTTGTAAGTAATTGAGAATATGAAAATCAGGAACCTAGGACGTGAAAAACAAAATTCACAGGATTATTTTAAACAATCTATCTTTTGAAATTAAGTTGCAAATGTTAAGTTAATTAGAACTTAATTAAGTTTAAAGTACGAGGGCGAATCAAGAAGTAGTGAGCGTAACAAAAGAGGGTAGCACTAATAAAACAATTTCTTTGTTTCTCAAGTTCGCAGTCTATTAAAACATTATTTTGAAAATTTGTTATCATTCCGATTTCAAAGACGCTTGTTATTTAAGTAGGAAGTGAACTGTTTATAGCCCATTTTGAAACATAGAAAAAGTGAAATTTAAATCAATAAGTTCTTACTTTTGAAAATAAAACCATTTTCATATTAGGCTATATAAGTATTTTATTCAATTTGGACGTTTTAAACTGTCATTATTAACTCCATAGCAACAACTATAAGTAACACTTTTTTCACGTGTGAATTATTTTTTTTTTAAATCACAAAATTTTAACTCACTCTGCAACAAATAATGCATTTAAAATAACATCAGGTACGAAAATAACACTCACCATAATATTTATGACATTATCAGCCATTTTCATTATTTTTCACGGCACAAATGACAGACAATAAAGCATTTTAAATACATGACTTGACATCTATCAGCGACGATTATCATGCACAGCCTACTAACTGATCAGTTTTTTATTTTGTCAAAATTAAATATTATAATGGTTTTTATTATTTTGTCAAAATTGAATAAAATATTGTACAAACCACGTGAGCTAAGAATGTTTATTCACTGGAAGAAATTAACTCACTCGCCCTTAGGGGTTCGTGAGCTAAACTTTCTTCTCATGAATAAACATTAACTTAGCTCACTTGGTGTGTAAATATCTATTATTAAACATTTCTGGTACACACAAAAAATTCTAATTACATCTATTCTATGAACAAGTTTCCTCCGACTCTTCTAAATGTTCGAGATTCTTCCAATTCATTGACGAGATTAACGGTACCTTGCCTTATAAATGAATCCCCTTTTTTTATACCAATTTTAGATGTTTTCTCATTATAACAACAGCATATTATATTACTATTACATTTCGACGTATTCATGTACGAATTCTATATCTATCTACAATTTTAAATATTTAATTAATGATAAAATAAGAAATATAAAATGTACTTCTCAGAAAAAGTCTTCAGTAATGTCTGGATTTTTGATACAGACATTTATGTCAATTACAAACATTTTAATTTTTTCAACTGGTTCCATAGGCTGTTTGATTCATTATACAATGGGTTATTTTATATATTTATAATTCAGTCTATCTTTAAATCTATAGAAGATATAATAAAAATGTTCAATATATTGGATAGAGAATTTTATATTCTTTAATATATTTGTATGTAATAACATGAATTTCCAAAAATGGTATTTAGATGATTTTTAAAGGAACTGTTACTTCCGGTTGTCCAATTGTTACCAACATCTAATCAGCTCTTCCCAGGAATGTCAGTTTGAGAAAACTGCAGTTAAATATTTTTTAAGTCTTATAAAAGTATTTAAGAAACCGTGGCTCCGACATCCACACACACACACAAACTACAAACATCATCGTAAAAATGTTATAATCGGATTCTAGGGATTTTAAAACGTGCTTATTCACTAAAATCTGAATATGCGATTTTTAGCATGATTCCAATACCTCTCTTAATGAGAGGTAAAAAATCTCCTATATTTTTACACTAGTTTTTTATTATTTCATCTGTAAGACTTTTCATCTTTTGAAATATTTGTCGAACTTTAGGAATGTTCATTTCATTTGATTTCATACTCTTCTTAGTCCCATCGCATCTGTCAAAGACAGCACACATGTCTTTGTCAGTGGAATACGCGTGAAGCATACACATCAACGTCTCAGCATCAAGCGATAAAAACTTCTGTTTATGCAACGGTATAGTATTAGTAAACGCACTGAAGGTAAGCAACTTCAATTCTTCAAACAAATCAAAAAACTACCGTGATCAGACTATCTTAGGAAAAGAACAGTGGCACAGTTCAGGGGGGATTTTTCCGAGGGAAAAGTTATTTAAAATATTGTAATGTTTTTATTTATTTATTGTGGGTTTAAAAATTTAGCTAATGTCCGGTTTTACCATTGCTGAATAAATTCACAAAATTATGTCTTATAAAGCAAATAGAAATATGATAAAAGTAGGCTATGATATTCTATTGTTTATACCTGTAACTTCTGACGAATAATTTTTATTCATTGAATACCTAGACACAGAGATGCATTCGGACCAGGCCGGGCCGAGCTTTGAGGTTTGGATCGACTCGGCCCGAAAATAAAAATTACCGGCCCGACTCGAAGATCGACTCGACAAAAAAATTAGCTAGCCCGGCTCGAAAGTTGACTCGAAATCGGACCGGGCCAAAACTCGAAATTGGGTGCATCCGGCATTCCTAATGTTGATTTTTATGTTAAAGTGAAATGTTTAACTTTTTTCGTGTCAAACTTATAGAAAAACCTCTACATTCTTATAACTTTCAACATTAGTTAACATAAGTAGTTAAAAAAGAGACCCTTTTAGTGTAAGTTTGTTATAAAAATTACAGACCTACGTGTATTTAATACTTTGTTTACCAAAGCCGTTCGAAAATTTAAACAACTTTTTCACAAATCTTATATAAAAAAATATAGTTTACATAAGGTTTTTTATCTAACTTAGTTTCTGCTCAAAAATAGGACAAGAAATCATTATGGTAAGAACAAAAATCACTTTTATTTAAGTATATACGAGTAATAAAAATAATAATAGCAACTTCACAATATAATTATTATGCTTTAATGAACAACCTTGATTTCTTGAAGTAAAATAATACATTTTTATTTATTAATATGTGAAGTTTGTTGTTAAAAACATTTTGATCCTTTTTAACTTCATCCATTTTCATTAAAATATTAAGGAAACTGTGCATTTGATTGAACTATAAGATTTTTCGGGCCGGCCCGAAAAGCTCGAATTTTCGGACCGGGCCAAAATCAAAAGTCCGACTCACCTCGATTTTTGAAAATGATTAGTCCGATTCGGCCCGATAAAAAATATCTTCGGCCTGGCTTGATGATCGACTCGAAATCCAGGCGGCCTTCGGGCCGGGCCGGGCCAAAGCTCGAAATCGAGTGCATCTCTACCTAGACAAAATTTTGTTTACCAACCAAATTTCTTGAACATAGGGTGGTAGTATGAACAAGTGATTAAGGGTGATTAGATAGGAGATGACGAGCAGTGTTTTAGCGCTGTCAATCGTTTATGGATTATTTTAGAGAAAAATACTTCAAATAGCAGTTATAGAAAAATTAATTGTACACAACTTTTATTTGAAGTATTTTTCTCTAAAATAAGCCATAAACGATTGACAGCGCTAAAACACTGCTAGTCATCTCTTAATCACTTGTCCAAACTACCTACCTATTATCTATTAATTCGTCGTCCAATAAAATCCTTGAAAACTATTTTTTTATAAATCTACAATCATCACAATCATAGAAAATAAATAAATGTTATTCATCGCATAGTAATTCTACTATGCCATAGTAGAATAAATAAAATATAATTCTAATCGTTGTTAATTTTATGCGTTTCATTAGCATTGTAAAATACGCCAATATTAGTAATATTTCTTGCTAATTGTTTTGACTTTTTCTTTAATTAGACTATTATTAATTAAATTGGAAAATAAGAAGTATTTAAACAATAATGTAAACTTTATTTTATGGGCCTTGTCTAGTAATTATAGTCTAATACAAGTACGTAAGTAAGTAGTTTACTATTACGAGTATAATAATTAATAAATTATAATTAATTGCTTTCTTTTTATGGAGAATAAATGTTTTACATGGGATATTTTTTGAGCCTTTATATGAAAATAAAAAGAACATGACAATCCTAACTCGGAGTAGGCTATGAACATCTGTCATTTGCAAACTATGTTATAAACATTTGAATTTGTCAACTGGTTTCCTTAGTGCCTTAGCCTCTGCGATGTACTACATTAAATTATTCTATATATTACAGTGCCTTTATCTCTAAATCTATACAAGATGTAATAAAAAAATTAAGTGTATTAGATGGAGAATTTTATGTTCTTCAATATTTGTAATAACAAAAATTTCCAAAAAACTATTAGTTGCGATTGTCCAATTGTTACCAAAATCTAATCAGCTCTTTCCAGGAATGTCAGATTGAGGAAACTGCAGTTAAATATTTTTTAAGTCTTATGGCTGTATTGATAAACACTGGTAAAAAATTTAAACGATTCGTTATAACATTTATCCAATAAAAACAGTCGACATTAATAGAAAAATCAAAATTTTATTTGTCAATTTTGTTTCTATTTGTCAAAAACGTTTTGACACATTGCGAATGTTTATGAATATGGGCATTATAGTATTTGAGAAACCGTGGTTCCAACATACACACACACACACACACACACACACACACACACACACAGACATTATCATAAAAATGTCGGATTATAGGGACCTTAAAACGTGCTTATTCACTAAAATCTGGATAGCGATTTTTAGCGTGATTCCAATACCTCTCTTAGCGAGAAGTAAAAAAATATTTGGGTAAAGTTCTGCAATTTTTACCTCTCGCTAAGAGAGGTATTGGATTCATGCTAAAATTCGCATATCCAGATTTTATTGAATAAGCACGATTTAAGGTCCCTAGAATCCGAATATAACATTTGAATGATGTCTGTGTTTGTGTGTGTATGTGTGTGTGTGTGTGTGTGTCTGTGTGTGTGTGTGTGTGTGTCTGGATGTTGTAGACACGATTCCTCAAAAACTATAAGACTTAAAAAATATTAAACTGCAGTTTCTGTGAATCAGCCAAAGGTAGCACTTCTAATCAATCAGAAGAATTCGGTATATTTCTTTGAAATTCGGCTCACTTTTATTTATTGCCTTTATATGGCATACATAAGTATAAATAAGGTTAGTATTATAAAATAATGGACAGTGACGAAAATATAGTATTTATTTTGTAGATGTGACATTTCATGAACATGTCGATAATACAGATTGCAATCTATATAACTCCTTTCATAAAGATTCTAAAACCTCTGCAAACGTACCAGTACATGACGTCACACATCTAGTTACTTTTATTCAATTGTTATTAATGACGTGCATTGGCTGCTTGAATGATTTGGGATTAGGCTGATTTCGGACACATCCTAAGTTTGGTTGTTTAATTTTGAAACACTCTGCCCATTACTACAATCGAGTCTTCTTTCTTCTACGTCTATGTTTCATCCCTTGACGCTTTCGTTGAAGTCTCCATCGTCCGTCCATCTATAGTAGCTGAGTTGTCCGTCAGAGTGTCTATGGCTATTTATATCTTCGTGTACCGTTCTGGATGTGTGTGAGTATATCCTGAAATAGCGCTGTTGGTCTGAGTGCCTTTGCCTCCAATTCCATTCCAGTCTGAGTCTGGGAACTAGTTTCCACTAACTCCGGGGAGAAAAACACTGGAATTATGCCCGCACTGTTACTTCTGGCGCCAGCTTAGATTCGCATTTTCAGCGCTCGTAAAAATGTCCAACGGATGGGGAGCTATAGAATTTTATACAAGTATAACAAGCTGTGGCGTAGCCCCAAAGAAAATAATCTAAGGGAATCAAATCACATGACCGCAGCGGCCAATTCAAAAAGCCTTGTCGTGAGATGATCCAATCGCTAAACTTATCTCTCAGCAAATCAAGGCACGTAGCGCCATCTTGTTGGAACCACAACTCTTCAATATCGATGTTCTCAAGTGCTGGCCATAGAAATTCGAATAATAATGGGGTCCCGTGGCCGCGTGCCTGAGTGTCTGGTCGCGAACCTGGGGGAACCGGGTTCGATCCCGACAGAGGCCAAATATTTCCAATTTTAAATGGCACAAAAGTGACCCCAGTAGTGGTAGCACGCACTTTAGAATTCTATCAAATGATGCATTTGTTTTCGCTTTTCGCCACGAAGCGAAAATTTGGTAGCATGCATATTCGCCTGCAAGCGTACGATTCGAGGCGAAAGTGTCAAAGTAATGTCATTATTTTGCCAAAATTCCATTCAAAGCCTATTTTTATATAATTTATACATTTATTATATACAAGTGTCATAATATTTTTTATTTTAATAGCATAAAATCCGATAATTCCCGAAATCAAAAGTGAATATAGAATTCTAAAGTGCATGCTACCAAGATTCGTAAAAATAAAATCGCATTCGCCTGCTTTCTATTATAGAATTCTAAAGTGCGTGCTACCACTACTGTGGTGCACTCTCCACACCAGCTATGAATGCCCGTGAGGTGACGCCTGGTAAACGCCCCTACATGTGTTGTAGATACTGGCACACCCAAAAATGGGTAATATGCCGTGATGATATATTTATTTATATTTATGGGTCTATTGCGGTCACCATTGACGATTACGGCTGTTCCCTCCTCATTTCGGAAAAAAAATCTGTTGTAGCCAGCACAAGACCTCTCGTCATTTCCATTTTATGTTATATAAGTATTGTATTGCACTTCGCTATCGAACCGTCGTTTTATAACAAACAAATTACAGAACTTTACCCAAATATTGTTTTTTATTGTAGTTAACATGTCCTATATGTCAGAGATTCTTCCAATTCATTAACCAGATTGGCGGTATTTCTGATGGATATACGCATTTTACCTATAATTTCCCGTGGCCGCGTGCCTGAGTGTCTGATCGCGAACCTGGGGGAACCGGGTTCGATCCCGACAGACGCCAAATATTTCCAATTTTAAAATGGCACAAAAGTGACCCCTGTGGTGCACTCTCCACACCAGCTATGAGTGCCCGTGAGGTGACGCCTGGGAAGCGCCCACACGGTAAAATATATCGTCATCATTACCGATGTCTACATGTGTTGTAGATACTGGCACACCCAGAAATGGGTAATATACCGTGATGATATATTTATTTATTTAATTAATAAAACAATAAGAAAGATTAAATGTAGTTCCCAGAAAAAGCTATTAGAATGTCACTAAAACTATTTTTTCACTGACATCTGTCATTTACAAACTATGTTACAAACATTTGAATTTGTCAAGTGGTTTCCTTAGTGCCGCAGTTTCTGCGATTAGATTATTCCATATATTATATAGTGACTTTATCTCTAAATCTATACAAAATATAATAAAAATTTTAAGTGTATTAGATGTAGAATTTTATGTTCTTCAATATTTGTAATACCAAAAATTCCAAAACAATATATATTCAGAAGAATTTTTCTAAGAAACAGCTACTTCCGGTTGTCCAATTGTTACCAAAATCTTTTCAGCCCTTCCCAGGAATGTCAGATTGAGGAATTCATAGTTAAACTATATTAAGTTATATTTTTTGAGGAATCGTTCCTCCAACTCCAGACATACACACACATACATACACACATCTCCACACACACACACACACACACACACACAGTCATAATTGTAAAAGTGTTAAAATCGGATTCTAGTGACCTTGAAACGTGCATTAAAATCTGGAAATGTGATTTTTAGCATGATTCCAATACCTCTCTTAGCGAGAGGTAAAAATGATTGTTTGAGAACCGCTGAAATAAATAAACATCTGTCTTGACTTTGTAGTATGAAATTATGTAGAGCGCTCTTGCGAAATCCATTTATTTTTATTTCAACAATTATCAGCGTTTTCATTACCTATTAATAGCTATTTACAACGAATTTAAGCTCACGTTATTTTAATTGCAATCTTTATATCACAAAAATACCATGCAGACGACTAGTACGTACTTAGATTTTTATGGAGGAATATATTCATATAAAATATACTTCACATAAACATGTCTACGTACGAAGTTTATAAAAATACACACAAAGCACTATGACATTTTCCCTCTTTTTTACATCAAAATATTATTGTAGAGTTCAATTATTTTCTTTGTACTTGATAATGTTACTCTGTAAAAAATAAAAATAGAAAGATATGTGATGTACTTAATCTTTTTTATGATATTTTTATAAATAATAAATAATAATGCCAATGGCCGCATCACCATGAATGAATACGTTGACTCGTACAAGAATGTGATCTATAGAGTCAAGCACGGGTGAATACGGATAATACTTGGAAGGGTGACCGCTTGGGAATCCCAGTAGACTTGTAAAGAAATAAAATAAGGCTGCTACATCAGTTATATATATATAATTTGTAACCCTTTTAGTACCTTTCGGTGTAAGGGAGTCGGGCGAGGCGTAGTGTGATAAATTTTTGTTGCTGTATTAATAAAATAATTATACCCAGATTACATGTTTTTCTAATTTACTGAAATTCTATCAACTTTCAACATAGGACATGTTACATAAAGTACCCTTATTTTTTGTCGTAGTCTTTTTTGAAGTTTGTCAACTGTAATTTTGGTGTAACGTACCCGTCAGTGTAGCTTAAAGTCTCTTTTATAAAAGGCTTTTTTCAGATTATAAAAATTCGATCTCGTTCCCAATATACAGAGTTTGGAAAATGTACCGGATTTGACAAAAAATAAAAAAAGGTGAATAACGCCGGAAGTAGTTGATCATGAGTAAAATGTTTTCATTGCTTCATATGTAAAATTTTCCGCTGCATTCAATGGTAAAATAAAATATAGCGTATTCTATTTAAAATAAGAAAGTTGAGGTCAATTTCAGGTCAAACCGGAAGTGCTACTGCTTTGAAAATATTTTGGTCAAAACGGGCATGTTCGATAACCCCTAGATACCAAATTTCGTTAAATTATATTAAATAGTATTTAAAATATAGGTAGCGTAAGCTCGTCCTGAGACACCCTGTATATATATATATATATATATATATATATATATATATATATATATATAGTGTGTCTCACAACTCGCGCCCCAGAGCGAATGGGGAAACACGAGACTGCACTCGGAGGTGTAATTTCGAAGAAAAAAAATCTAGTTTAAAAGATATTAGAGAAAAGACGTCTTAAAATTGACCAATCAGAGACTTACACCTTTAACGTGTGTTTGCCGTAATTTTACGTTACTATGGTTTTATACAAATCAAATCTTCTTTAAAATGTGTGGGCGACTGTAGTTTTCGAAAAATGTCAGTGTCAAATTAAATTTAACAAGGTGAATAAAAAAAGGCAAATTCTTACTATGTATTCAGCCGCTGATTACTTAGAAATGATTATAATTTTCGGAGAATATGGACAATAATATTTTCGTTTAACACATTTTACACAGCTGCTACAACACGTTGCACTGTACGATATAAACCTAAATTTGTTGACAGTGAAAAGTCAACTCTAAAGTGTCAAAATTACAGCAAGTCAATCAAATTTTGTAACTCACTAGCAGTATTTTTAAAACCTAGCAACCAGTTTTATTTTGTAATAATATCATCACACCTCAAGATATCCTTCTGGGATTGGTGGATTAAAAAGTCTTGTAACTCCGGCATGCAAGCAGCCGCAAATTATTTTCTTCTGTTTGTTGGCAACCTATTGTCGTCGGCAAGTGTCAGTTTCGTCTGGGGCGCGAGTTGTGAGACATCCTGTATATTAACCTAATCTAACCCGAACATAACATTCATATTTTCTGATTATTTTACCAAATACCTACTGATTATAACTGCAAAAAAAAATACTAATAAATTAAATATGAAATAAATATATCATCACGCATCGTATTCAATATAAAACCTCGCGTTCTAAAATAACATCTGCCCTACGTATAATGTAAATAACTATTAACTTTCAATTGATATTATTTATTAATATGTAATAATGACAGAACAGCATCAAAAGAAACAAATGCTATGCTATAACTCTAAAGCAGTACTTCTGAGAAATATGGATGGTTTTCATGATAAAAATAAATAAAATAGCAACTGTATATGTAGTTCGTTGCCTTATCACTAAATCAAAACATGATTTTTTATCAAATTTTATCTCTAAATATATCCTATGTCTGAAATGTTCACCTTTGGACCTGCTATTCTCGTACTTTTTTATTTGCAGAGATATGTAATGTTTGGAATTCTTTTTTGATTTACAGATTAAAATAAATTATATGGGATTTAAAAATTTGCCTACGTGATTTGTCAAAAATATAAATTACATTTTTTTACTATCATTTCGTAAAAATATCCGTTATTTTAAAACAAGGCCCGGTATATTCTTTTCAGGTTAAATTATCTTTTAATTGTTAGTTATAAGAAAATGTAGCTAGCTGTATTAAGATACCCACTATGAAATACGCTGTTCAATTAATCAACGGGTTTAATTTATGTACAGAGTTAAATATTCATGCTTTTTTGAGAGGTTGGGACATAGACCAAGAATTTGCACTTTGATTATTTGATTTATTTAAGAACTGATTCCAAATCATGAAAACGCAGGTCAATATCTCTTTTAATTTTGGAGGTATTCAAACTCAAAGATTTTCTCAAAATTACCCATTTCTGGGCTAGACCTCTACCTAGTTTTAAATTATTGCCCCAAAAGTCAATATGCCTCATATTCACATAAAATTTTTAAAATTTTCAAAAAATCTAATTTTAATGTATCTAAATACTTCTCAATACGCTGATTCTAAATTTTGAAACCGCAGGTCGATATCTCTTTTCGTTCTCGAGATATTTAGATTTAAAGTTTTGCTCAATACTGCCCATTTTTGGGCAATAACCCAAAAATGGGTCGAGATATGGATTTGGCGACATCACCATTCTATTCTACGGACAAAAATACATAAGTATAGCAATTTTCATAATTTTTGTCCAACCGGTTCATTTTTTATGAATAAAAGTTTGAAAATCCCTGAATATGGCCAAAATCTGAAAAAATCGTAAGGGGTACACCTTAGATTTTTGCGATTTTTGGCCATTTTCAGTTATTTTGCTTTAGAGATAGTATGCGGTGTTCAAATATTCTGAAAATTGGTGTACTTATGTAATTTTGCCCGTAGAATCGAATGGTGTTGTCGCCAAATTCATATCTCAACCCATTTTTGGGTTATTACCCAAAAATGGGCAGTTTTGAGCTAAACTTTAAACCTAAATATCTCGAGAACGAAACGAGATATCGACCTGCGGTTTCAAAATTTGGAATCAGCGCATTGAGAAGTATCTAGATACATAAAAATTAGATTTTTTAAAATTTTGAAGTTTTTATCTAAATATGGGGTATATTGAATTTTGGGGCAATAATTCAAAAATGGGTAAAGATATAAACTTGATAGTAATACTATCTGATTGTAAAGAGAATGTTACGTAAGTGGACGCATTTTTAGAAATATCTTCCAAGGAACTTACTGTATGGAATTTGTAAAAAATTGTATTATGTTCGTGTTACAATTTTACTGGATATATAGAATCTTTTCCAATGAACTTTTGGTATGGGATTTGTACAAAATACATCAAATTAACGGAAGGTCTTGTGCTGGCCACAACAGATTTTTTTATTATTAAAATTGCAACATAGACGTCAACGATATGTGTTTGTTATATTTACAGTTTAGGAGGACAAAAAAATAATAATTAAATTTTTTGTTTTGATAAGTTTAATATTTTTATAGTTATCTTAAATAATACAATGACTTTGCAATTTTATCCTCTTGTGTACAGTTCTTCCTGAAAATAACAACTTTCTAACTACTTTTAATATAAATTTTATTACGTTATAAATTTTGAGAGTTACATAGTTTGTGTGTGAAATTTGAACAGTGAGACAATAGTTTTTGTCATATTTCAATTTTGGAAATTACTCAATTTTACAAATAATGTAAGAAGTAATTATTTCTGTAACAAGAACGAGAAATTACTGATTGTGAAACAATAATCCAAGCAGCTAGTTATGAACTTTTAGAAAAACGATTTCCGGATAAACTTCAACAATATTTTTTGCAATCGTCCAAAATAAGAAAAATTACGAAAGGTCTGATCATTATTCAATTCAAAAGTCAAGTTGTTCATAAAATGTAATTTTAAGGAGAAAAAATAATAAAGAAGGATACACAATATTGCCATTCAAGAAAAAAAGTTTTGATATCTTTAGATAACATTTTTGACAATATTTCGTCTCAAATTGACATTTAATTAAATACTTCCAAAGTGACGTACGTTTTCTTCTTCATAGCCTACTCCGAGTTAGGATTTTTTTAACACACTCTACAGGGTGTCTCTCAAATAGGGGGACATGGCTTAACCACAGATTAAATTTATTTTAAAAATTTAGCGGTGCAGACACTCAGATTTCATTTTTTTCTGTGTGAACCGTAACAGATATCACAAATTACACAGAGAGAGAAAAGTTTGCTATTGAATGTATCTTTCTGAAGAAAAATAATTTCACGTTATCGGCGTAACCATTAAAAAGTTACGGTCTAATAAATGTTGGGACACCTAAGTTTCATACACTAGTGGTTCACTAATAATAACAAGTATCATCTTAAAAGATGACTTATAACCATATAAACTGTCATACCAAATTTCATCCAAATCGAATAAAGCGTCCGATTATTATAAGCAAAATTAATTTTTTACTTCCTTGTACGAAGTAAAGGAAGTATTGTAATCGCGAAAAATTTCGGTTTCCAGATTTCAACGGAAATATACATTTTGACCATCCCTGAATCCATTTTGACTAATTTCGTCGTGACGTCTGTACGTACGTACGTATCTCTCATAACTGAAAAAGGGGAAGCCGTAGAAAGTTAAAATTTTGTATTTATGACTGTCATAACATCTAGTTGTGCACCTCCCTTTTTGGTCATTACCTAACTTTTGGAAGTGGTACTTTACTTGAAGCTTATAGTAGATTTTAATGCAAAACTATATTAAAATATAATCTAACACTTTTCAAATTCGGTATATAAGACTTTTATACCATTGGGAATAACATAATAGATTTTAGTTAAAATGGTCTACCCGAAAGTGGTGCTTTACTTGAAGCCTATAATAGATTTTAATGAAAAACTATATTAAAACATAATCCAAAACTTTTCAAATTTGGTATATAATACTCTTATGTCAATGGGAATAACATAATAGATTTTAGTTAAAATGGTCTGCCCGGAAGTGGTACTTTACTTGAAGCATATAATAGATTTTAATAAAAAACTATATTAAAATATAATCCAAAACTTTTCAAATTTGGTATATAATACTTTTATATCAATGGAAATAACATCATAGATTTTGGTTAATCTAACCGGAAGTGATACTTTACTTGAAGCTGTTATCAGTTTTTCTTGAAAAAAATAGTGTTATTTTCATTTTAATAATAAATGCTTTAAATAAAAGTTTTAGAGAATTGAATTCTGCGTCGAAAACATTAAGTATGATTAAATTAGCTGTTTGTATAAGCGAGATATATAAATTTAAAAATGAAGTACTTTTTGGTTTCTGTAATTAAGTTTGCTATGGATTAGGACAAAAAATAATTGCAATTTTATGATTGGGTCTGTTATAATACATATTTTAATTATTAACAAAATATGTATAGTGTAACAGGCGTACAAGGAAGTCATGTGTCATCAGATATTTTTTTAAGAACTTTGAAGCAGAATTCTGGCTAAATGGTACACTTTCCAGTAGAAGCAAGTTTGGTTAAATCGTCTTATTTTAGCCTCAGGAATCTGTGGTTAAGCCATGTCCCCCTATTTGAGAGACACCCTGTATATGCATATTCGATATAATAATTCCAATAAACTAATTTCGAAACTATTTATATTTCAGTAGAAAGTTTTTCGAAATAAAATTTGCACTATAAACATACACAGTAAAAAATTTGATAGTAAAAAGTGTGATAGTAAAGCAAGGATATTTGAAATATAAAACATGTAATATCGTAAAGTATAAATATAGCCATCTACGCATATTTAGCTCAGGTTCAGCGCTTATCGCATCGTTCAAATCTTATTTTAGATCGGCGCGCATCTTGGAATGTCTTTTTATTTATGTTCTTTTTATTTTGGTTGTTAAACTTTAATAGTTTTGAGAATTGTTTAGCAAAAGTTAACTGTTAATGACATAAAAATCTATTCCTTTTCTTCCAAAAGATATTACAGTAAATAAATAATAGTATATATATATATATATATACAGGGTGTTATGTAAGTAAGTGATCAACGCTTAACCAATGGTAGAACTGACTCCAAAGATAACAAATCTGGCAATAATTTTTGTTTAACTTACTTTCTATAAGAACTAGAGGCCTTTAAAACTGACCAATTACGTCATAGTTCAAAACTTTATAAAAAAGTAAAAATCAATGTGTTCTATAGAAAAAATGTGACACCTGTCACAAATGACATAAAATCATTGACGTCTATTTGGAAATAACTCTCTGTACCGTCTTACAGCAGCACGACTATTTTGTAATGTCTCACCATAAACCATATGCATGTCTGCGTACTCTTGGTTGGTGAAAGTAAATGGCATTTTGAGAATATCAAAAAAACAGAATATAAATTGTACGTCTATGCAAAAAAAAAAACATTTAACGTCAGATTGACAATCAATATTTTTTCCAGAGAACACATTGATTTTTATTTTTCTATAAAGTTTTGAACTAGGTCGTGATTGGTCAGTTTTAAAGGCCTCTAGTTCTTGTAGAAAGTATGTTAAACAAAAATTATTGCCAGATTTACTATCTTTGGGGTCAGTTCTACCATGGGTTAAGCGTTGATCACTTACATAACACCCTGTATATAATATAAAAGGGGTCAACTTAAAAATCTTAAATGGGACCCCCTATTTTTAATTGCAGATTCCGAAAGAGCGTAAAAAATATGTTGGTTGTATTCGGAAACTTTTTTTGTGCTCCCAACAGGTGGCGCTGCAATCGTAAAAATGTAGAATTAATTTCTGATGAAATCGAGTTGTCCATAGTCAGTTTTTAAAAAGTTTCTTTCTTTTAATTCCCCCTGAGTGTTGAGGAGTAATATTTCTACAATTTTGTGTATTTATTGAAACAAAAAACGTGGGTCCCGTGGCCGCGTGCCCGAGTGTCTGGTCGCGAACCTGGGGGAACCGGGTTCGATCCCGACAGACGCCAAATATTTCCAATTTTAAATGGCATAAAAGTGACCCCTGTGGTGCACTCTCCACACCAGCTATGAGTGCCCGTGAGGTGACGCCTGGTAAGCGCCCACACGGTAAAATATATCGTCATCATTACCGATGTCTACATGTGTTGTAGATACTGGCATACCCAGAAATGAGTAATATGCCGTGATGATATATTTATTTATTTATTAAAAAAAACGTCATTTTTTATCAAATTATTAATAAAATATTAATCGGTTAATTTTTTTCTAGCAAATTTACACAAAAAAAGTTTTCGAATAAAACCTACATATATTTTTACGCTCTTTCCGAATCTGCAATAAAAAATAGGGGTCCCATTTAAGATTTTTAAGTTGACCCCCTTTTCCGCCCCCCCCCCCCCCCTGGTGGGGTCTGGGGGCCATTTTGTCAGAATCTGATGTCCCCCCAAAAACTATGAAGGTTTTGATTCGGCACACATTTTGTTACGATGCATTGTTTTCGAGATATTTAAGAACGTAATGTTATATGGGACACCCGGTATAGAATCTTTTCCAAGGAACTTTCGGTAAGGGATTTGTGCAAAATACATAGAATTGACGGAAGGTAATGTGCTGGCCACATCAGATTATTTTAAGTTTTAAGTCTATATTTACAGTAGCCAAAAGAATTTTGTAGAAATTTTTAACCATTTGTATAGATTTTATAATTTATTGAAAATATAAACCGACCGAATTTGGGCATTGTGGTTTTCTGTTTTTATTGAAATGTTACGGACTAAAATGTCGAAAAAATCATCATGAATTGTATAACAATCATATCATTTAAACTGAAGTCATTAAAGGCACAAATTCCTTACTTCAAATTGTAATCGACTCCGACTACATGACTACAAGCTTGGAGGCTACATTATAATTTAATAATCTTTGCAATATCGAATACCAGCGAAGATCTGAAGATGTACCGTGCATAACAAGAAAAAAAATGCAAGATTGAAACCCTAAAAAAGAAAGTGGAAGAAGAAGAAGATGAACGCGCTTGCAAGCAACGCAATCACCATGAAATTCTCCTGGGTCATAAGTTATTTTTATTTTTGTTCCCAAAATAACTCGCGTGGTACATTGCAATGAACCCAAAAAAAGTTGTTAATAAATTTCTCTTGCGAGAGCAAACAGGATCTGTAAATCAGGGAGATGCATTTGGTTTTTTAGATGGCGATCGATTATAGAAATAAAAAGATCTTACATTTTATTTAACCCTTTTTTAATAATACGTTATTAAAATAATAATTAGGTGGCTTAAATCTTTTGAAAAGCATTACCTTATTCATAGGGGTTCTACTTATTTCACTGTAAATATTTACTTGTACATATTTTGATTGCTTGGGTGTTCTCATCAATAATTTATTTTCTTAACTCTACAGCAAGCATGTCAAACATGAATATTTTTGCAGAAATAATTAATGTCATACTTTTAGAAAAAATCTGATGTGGCCAACACAAAACCTCCCTTTTTATTAATTTAAATACATACCTGTATTGAAATGATGTAATACTTGTAACTAAAGCAAGGGGCCTATATTGAAAAAATCTGATGTGGCCAACACAAAACCTCCCGCTATTTAATTTTTATTAATTTAAATACATACCTACGGATTTACTTACGCTGCAAACTATTCCATTGCATAAAACTATTGCTTTATTTACTATTTTCTTTTTAAAATGTCACTATTATTAATTTGAAGTGATTAGTTTTTTGACAGTGACAGTTACTGTTAGTTACATTCATTTGAAATATGAATTGTGTAACAAAGGAATTGTGTTTTTCTTAGACTTCGGGACTTGTAAAAAAAAATTATTTTTATATTTATCTGTAAAGTATATAGAAAAAGTATTAATGTATTCCTGTAGAAAATTCAATAATCTTTAATTTTCATAACGACAAAATCCAAAAAAATGGCATTTAATGGTATTTTTTGAAGAAAAACCATTATGAGCTTCAGGTAAAGTGCCATTTCCGGTTATCCCATTTACACCAAAATCTAATGGCTTCTTTTCATATTAGAATAGGGTATAAATACAAGGTTTCAGAATTTTCTGACTGATAGTATTTGAGTTTTCATAACGACAAAATCCAAAAAAATGGCATTTAATGGTATTTTTTGAAGAAAAACCATTATGAGCTTCAGGTAAAGTGCCATTTCCGGTTATCCCATTTACACCAAAATCTAATGGCTTCTTTTCATATAAGAATAGGGTATAAATACAAGGTTTCAGAATTTTCTGAATGATAGTATTTGAGTTAGAGCGAAGACAAAATCCCTACACATACACGCACACACATACACACATACAGACATCATCGTGAAAATATTAAATTTGGATTTTAGGGACCTTAAAATGTGGTCATTTACTAAAATCTCGATAAGTGATTTTTAGCAAGATCCCTATACCTCCCTTACCAAGGGTAGCGAGAGGTAAAAAAATTATTGTTGCCGTTTTAATCTTTTCTTTTCTTGCCGGGAATATAAAAACTACCCTTCGTATAATATGAACGAGATTTATTTTTTTCCGGTTTCCCTGTAAATTTGGCAACATTTGTCATCTTCCCTCCATCCACTGTTAAAATTTCAAGACAATTAGGCACACCGTTCGGCAGTAGCCTTTGATTAAAGTTAACTACTTTCTCGTAGTCCGACGGAATTAAATGAGTGTCAATATGAAATTCTGTGTGAAACTTAAAAAATCCGCTACAGAAATGTACGAATTGTGGAATAATGTTTATGGTGATGAGGGTCTATCTAGTACTCAAGTTTTCGAGCAGTTTAGAAGATTTAAAGAAGGAAGAAAAGAGATCGGAGACGATTAGCGCCTCGGCCGTGCACTGATATTGTTTTTTTCGAAATGCGAGCGATTGGTCACATGCACGGGTGAGAAGCAAAAGGGCTGAAATTTGATGGATTCTCCATGAAGACAACACGTCGGAACTAAACGCCCTGTCCGGCAAGACATTTTTGCCGAAATACAAAATCACAGTGTTGGTACATCAACCGTACTCACTTGACCTAGTGCCATGTGACTTGCTTTTATTCTCAAATTGTAATTCTGCTTTAAAAGGCACCAAATTCGGGGCCAAGATGTAGTTATAGAAAAGCGGCAGAGCTTATAAACAACCCAACAACAAAGGCCTGCAGGTATTGCTTCCAACAATGGAATATTCGCATCGGGCGGTGTTGAAAGTTATAAGAATTTAAAGGTTTTTTATAAGTTTGACACTAGGAATGCCGGATGCACCCAATTTCGAGCTTTGGCCCGGCCTGGCCCGAAGCTCGGCCCGATTTCGAGTCAATTTTCGAGCCGGGCTAGCTAATTTTTTTGTCGTGTCGATCTTCGAATCGGACCGGTAATTTTTATTTTCGGGCCGAGTCGATCCAAACCTCAAAGCCCGGCCCGGCCCGACTCGAATCCATCTCTAGAGGAAAGTATATTAAAGGTGGCAATATTTGTTCTGTGTAATTTTATACATTGTCAATGTTATTTAATTGCTACACCTCGTAAATTCATTGAAATTTACTACATCGTACTGAAGAGTGATTTTTTTGTGGGATGCATTTTTGGGGTTGGTAACCCTTGATGTATGACCGGAGTGTTGAACTCCTAGAGCAGCCTTGAAGGCCTTGGCGCCCCGCAGAGCACACGGTACTTCAGTGCACGGTGCAGTTATATCTACAACAAGCAGAGAAGAGAAGAGTGCGTGAGAGACTCATCTCTCAAAAACATACAGGACCGGACTCAGGAGGACCCCATAAAAACATCATGCGTTAGCTTTAAATTTCATTTTTCTTCTAAAGCCGGATTTAATCATATGGTGCTATTCTGTAACGTTCTATAAGCTCTATAGGCTCTATAAACAACCGACGTTATAGTATGTAAGACAATAGGGAGAACGTAAACGTTAACCTTATGTAGAAAACACTTTATTTTAGAAATAAAGGACTTTCAATTTCAATGTTTATCGCATTTAATTAGTGTATTCACGCTAACGTTAACATTAAAAGCAACACAAACGAGATTACATACACACTCTTCACCGAAACATATCCTCAAAAGATACAGAACGTGTGACGTTAAACGCTCGCTATTCCATTGCACATAACGTGACTCCTTATTCATTGCACGTGAACCTTATTAGTACGCATGCGCACTCAGGGTGTCACGCGACTTTAAAGTAGTGGTGGGATCCGGATCTGGATAATTTCGGTTTCGGATCCAAAAATATCCGGATATCCAGATAATTGAATGTTGAACTATTCGGATCTCGGATCCAAATCTCAGTATCGGATTTTGGATCCGGATCTGAGCATCGCATTTTGGATCCGGATCTGAGTATCGGGTTTTGGATCCGAATCTGAGTATTGGATTTTGGATTCGGATCCGAATATGAGTATGAGTATCGGATTTTAGATATGGAATTTCAGTATATGCATCGGTTCTCGAATTCGAGTACCTATTCTCAGTATTGAACCAGATGATAATATTTGAATGTATATTATCATGGAGTCACAAAACCAAATAAATTTGATTATGAAATAATCCACTATACATTTTTGTTTGATGTAGTTAATAGTCGGTATATTTTCGATGTTAAACTTTTAGCATCCGCTAAGAAGGAAATTCCTCAATTTCACAGAACTATAAGTAGGTAACAAAAACAATCCCTTTTATGTGAAACACATGCACGATATAAATAAATAGGTATTTCGACACCTGCAATGAACCTATAACCATTATTTCTCAAATTTAATCTTAATTTCGTTTTCTTTGAAGTATTTGTTATATTGAATGTTAAAATTTTAGAACTACAGAATTTTCAATATTCTAAGAAAAATTTGCACCAACTCCCTGGCTATTTTAGAGGGGTATTATAAAATTTATTGCTGATTACAGACCACTGTCTCTACAACCGTCTACATTCAAATGTTTGCCTTTACATTCAAAATGATGAAACGGATCCAGAATTAAAATTCGGATCCGGATCCGTGAACAACACATCGAATCCGGACCCGAATGGGATATGGTACCCAAACCAGCATCCGAATCTAAATCAGGATCCGGATCCAAATCCGAATTAAATTTACGGATATCCGCTTCAATATCCGAACATCGGATATCCGAGGAACCGGATATTTTAAAATCCGGGTACTCGGATCCATGTTTTGTCGGATCTTCACAGCACTACTTTAAAGTGCGCGTTATTTTTGCGTTGAAGCTGCAATAACTCTTTAATAGCTATTCTGTAACTAGATTACAGTACTACAAGGGCTATAGTCTTGACTGTAAAGTATTTACAGAGCATATTCCTTCCACTATTCTTTGTTGTAAGAAACTTCATCTAATTGAATAGTTAACATTTAAATATTTAGTTGTAGTAATAATTGCGTTACTTTATTCATAAAATAATGAATTAGAATGAATGTCGAATGACCTGTTACTTTCTAAGCATTAAGAAGAATATAAATTTTTCATCATTTAATTCGATTAATATATTCAAAAATCTAGTTCTAAATTTGGTCAGGGCTTACTAAATATAACTTTACAAAAATAAGCCAAAACAAATGTTCGTTAGTTCGTATTCACACTGCTTTAAATTCTGACGTAATCTTAACACTTGCGTACTGTTGATTAATGCATATACACATATATTATCATAATATTGCATTTTTTCCGCATATTAGTTGAAAATCGATTTAAATTTAACCTCGTTCGTACATCAAAGTTATTCAGAAACATCATTTTAAACAAAGATCTTTGTGTCTTTCCTTCTACTTGATAATATATTTATAGAGAAGCCACAAATATTCTGTCATACTAGTTATATTTCATATGAACAAAGAAAATTTTTATTAATTATTTTCTTCGGGCGTAGAGAGAAAAATATTGAAGCGAACATACAGCCTGTTATTTTAAAAAGACACATGAGATCAAATGAATACTTCTAAAATAGTATATTGTGTTATTAGGAGTAAAAGTGATTCTTTGTGTGGCGATCATGTAAGTTTGCCCGACGAGCGGTAGCAAGTCGGACAATTGCATGTACTTTTACTCCGAATGACACATTATATTTTTTCTTCAAACATACGCATTTAAATAAAATAATTACAACTTGACGTTACAATAATTATAAATATTTTACGTGAAGGAAGTTTGCTGATTTCAATTGCTCTGTTGTGAAAATATTTACGTTTTGATGTTTAAATAAAAACTATACAATTTTATATTCTCCTTATGTGCAACTATATCAGAATTTGAAGTAATGCCATGTACGGCCCTTGAAGTTGTTCTATTTGATGAAAGTTCAACAATATTGCTGAAGGATATGTGGAGGAATCGCTGAAAAACAATATGAACTTTTCTTATCTAATTTATTGTTACCGTCATTTCAAAACATGTAAGTTGCTATTATGCTATTATTACCTCTCGCTAAGAGAGGTATTGGATTCATGCTAAAATTCGCATATCCAGATTTTATTGAATAAGCACGATTTAAGATTCCTAGCATCCGATTATAACATTTTTAAAATGATGTCTGTGTATGTGTGTGTGTATGTGTGTCTGGATGTTGGAGGGACGATTCCTCAAAAACTATAAGACTTAAAAAATATTTAACTGCAGTTTCCTCAATTTGATATTCCTGGGAAGAGCTGAAAAGGTTTTGGTAACAATTGGACAACCGGAAGTAGTAGTTTCTTAGAATTTTTTTTCTAAATATAATTTTTTAGAAATTTTTGTTATTGAAGAACAAAACTCTCCATCTAATGCATTTAAACTTTTTATTATATCTTGTATAGATTTAGAGATAAAGACACTATAATATATAGAATATTCTAATCGCAGAGGCTAAGGCACTAAGGAAACCACTTGACAAATTCAAATGTTTATAACATAGTTCATAGCCTACTCCGAGTTAGGATTATGATGTTCTTTTTATTTTCATATAAAGGCTCAAAAAATATCCCATGTAAAACATTTATTCTCCATAAAAAGAGAGCAATTTAATTATAATTTATTAATTATTATAGTAATAATAATAGTAATAAATAATAGTAAACTAAGTTACGCCTATTAGACTATAATTACTAGACAAGGCCCATAAAATAAAGTTTACATTATTGTTTAAATCTTATTTTCCAATTTAATGTAAATTGTAAATGACATACGCCACTGTCAAAAATCAACAGTTTTAGTGACATTCTGATAGTTTTTACTGGGAAGTATATTTAATCTTTCTTATTGTTTTATTAATTAAATATTTGAAATTATAGGTAAAATGCATATATCTATCAGAAATACCGCCAATCTGGTTAATGAATTGGAAGAATCTCTGACAAATAGGAACTTCCTCATACAATGAAAAATAGATATAATTAGAATTATATGTGTGCAGAAGACATGTTAAATATGATAAATACAATATTTGGGTAAAGTTCTGTAATTTTTTGTTCGATAGCGAAGTACAATACAATACTTATAAACCTTATATGGAAATGACGGGAGGTCTTGTTATGGCCACAACAGATTTTTATTATTATTATTATCATTATTATTATTAGTATTATTTACAGTTACTAATGTACCTATATTTTTTACACAACTATATGTATGTACACCGAAGTGATTCAATGTTAAATATTTATCTAATGATAAAATACCCAAGGCAAAAAAATAAAAATAAGCCTATTTTACAATTTAAATATTGCAGATTTTAAATTTCATTGCCGTGCGTACGAGTGTGTCTGATAGTAATAAAATTATTTTGTTGTTACTAGAATATTAATAGCTCCTATTATATTTAAAAATAAATAAGTACATATATACGTAAATATACAGGGTGTATACCCAACAGTGCACTAAAATTACCAGTTGTACAAGGTTGGACAGAAAGAAAGGGCGTTTTTGAAAGGTCACAAAATTGATCATTTTTGCTTAAGAGAAAAATTATTGACAGATTTGAGTTCGTAATGACAGCATTTGACAAAATTAAGTGTGGAAAACAACAAATTTCATGTGGTGCCCATTATCATTAATGCATTTCTGAAGGCGTTCTACGAAGTTTGCAAACACTCTTTCCAAAATCGCTCTGTTAATTTGGGCGACTTCTACGCAAATAGCTTCTGAAAATCCGAGAGAACTGCAAGAAGGACCGCTGTACAGACCCTAAGTAACGGTTTGGTGCGCTGTGAACAAAACTGTTGTACTCGGCTCGTATTTTTTTGATGACTATAATGGGACTGCTATTACCGTGAACTTAGAGCGCTATATTCAACTTCTTTTTGCCTGAATTATGAAGAAGACGTGTTCCTATCCGACGTGTGTGGTTCCAGCAGGATGGAGCGACAGCTCACACAGACAGAGCATCAATGGACGCTATTCCCGATCGAGTCATTTCCAGGTTTGGTGTCATTCATTGGCCTCCTCGGTCCCCTGATTTGTCCATATGCAATTTTTTCTTGTGGGGTTACTTTTTAATAGTACCAATTGCTTCAAAATTAAAAAAACTTTCATTTAAAATAATAAAAAATTAGAGTGGAGGACCCATTATGATTGAAAAAGAAATATTGCCGTGGCATAAAAATAACCCACCATATACAGGTTTTCCCCACTTATACAATAGTAAAATTACCAAATTTGTAATTGTTTTGATATATTACCATTGTTTATAGCTTATTTGACCAAGACGACATAATATGAAATTGGTTTGATAGCTTTTGAAATTTAGATAAAATAATTAAATTACATCAAATAGTTATTGATAGCAAAACGTAATGTCATATTTTTCAAAATAAATAAATAAAAAAAAAAAAAATGTATTTCAATTTAAAAAAAAAAACTGTTGTGGCCAGCACAAGACCTTCCGTTAATTCGATGTATTTTGTACAAATCCCATACCAAAAGTTCCTTGGAAAAGATTTTATAAATCCAATAAAATTCTAACATGAACATACACTATGTAAATTGCACTTGACACTTCCTTCTTTCTTCTTCAGGTTTTCTCTATTTTATTAGGGGTCGCTGTTTCTTATTCTCCTTTCTACTCATTCCTATCCAACGCATCTTATTCACACAGTTCTTCCTCTCTCAAACCTTCTGCGATACAGTCCTTCCATCTTCCCTTTGGCCTCCCTCGTACTCCCGGCATTGAAATTTGCACTCTGTCACATATAACTTTCTGAGCCTATACTTTCCATCTTTGGTTTTGCACTTGACACTGACATCTGTCAATTAGAATTTTTTTAATATATCAGCTGTTTCCATAATTTTAGCAAAGCTGACTGATTTTTGAAAGTTAATCTCTTTATAAGTGTATAACTCTACATCTATTGAATATGAAGGAAAATGTATACGCAAACCGTATAGAGAATAAGATATTCTTTCATATTGATAATCACATAAAATGTCGAAAAATGATATTTAACTTCGTTTTTTCAAGAAAAACTGTTAAGAACTTCAAGTAAGGGAACTTCCGGTTGACTAATTATACCCAAAATTTAATCTGTCACACACACACACACACACACACACACACACACACACACACACACACAGAGACACACACACACAATTTTCTACAGTGGTTGTAGAAAAATAATATTTTTATTTTATCTAGCAGTTAATTCAGAAATGGAAAAACCGGGCCTTAATTTGAAATGCGTTAAAACAAGTACAATACTTTGTTTAGAATAGAAATAGAAATTAAGATTTTAGTTCATTAAAATCTTTGAATGGAAAATTATAATTCATAATACTTTCTATCACACACAATGTAAATACGTGTAGAGGAAAGTGATTCAGATTATTATAAAATCTAATTATCATCATTATTAACTATAAACTTACTTATCCGGAAAATTACATAAGAAAACATATGATAGTGAAAAACAATAATCAATATGATAATCAAATCCATTCACCTGTTAACAAAACACTATCAATCTACCGCATAATAATTCAATATGATAACAATATGTGTAACAAACAGTGACATTCACTTATCACAGCCTTCGCGATCCGAATTTCCCATCTCAAAACAAAACAGCCGAGATGTGAGCTGTGACGTCATAGATTATTTCACGAACGGTTATTTTACACGGTTGAAGCGGTAAGCCGCTCAGTTTCATAGCCAACTACGACACGAGCACACGCATTCAAGTCAACGCGGGAAGATTTAATTTGCAATTGTTAAGTGATTGTTTCAGTGTTCGATTGTTTCGCGGGCGATTGTATGTTGTTTTTTGATTGTTTTTATTTAGGTGAGTATTTTTGTTGTTTTTTCGAGGATTTGGTATTTGACTTTCTTTTGATATGCGAATTATTTAATAAACTTTCTACTTCTTTTGAAAAAATGACAATCTTGATGATTTGTTTTATGTTTATGGCATACTTTGTGGTTTATTTTGAGCCTACTTCGATTACTTTTACTATTATTAGGACTAATTATTCGTAATTATTTTAGAGCTAAATATGTTTAACAAAAATTTATTTTCTCGTATTACCAAATATATTGCGCTAAATATTATTTTTATATTACCACGCTGTTTAAAAATTTCTATTTTAAAATAAATCGAGTAAATATTATTTAAAATTTATGGGGTCCCGTGGCCTCGTGCCTAAGTGTCTGGTCGCGAACCTGGGGGTACCTGGTTCGATCCCGACCGACGCCAAATATTTCGAATTTTAAATGGCACAAAAGTGACCCCTGTGGTGCACTCTCCACGCCAGCAATGAGTGTCCGTGAGTTGACGCCTGGTAAGCGCCCGCACGGTACAAATATGTCAGCATCATTACCGATATCTGCGATAAAGCAGATTGGCACACCCAGAAATGGGTAATATGCCGTGATGGTATATTTATTTATTTATTTAAAATTTATGAAAAAATTAAATTATTTTTTCATACAAAACCAAGATATTGTTTTATTTACAAAAAATATTTTATGTTCCAATTATTATTTTTATTTTGCAAATATAATGGCTTCTTTTTAGTAAAATAAGTAGCATTATTTATAAATTTATAATTACGTTACATATTTTTTGTCTGCAAAATGTTTTTTTTTTTCTTAAATTTGCAAATATACAGTGCATCAAATATTGTCTATATTTTGACAACTATTATAAAAATTTCATTTTTAGAGCATGTAATAAAATAAATACTTGTATTTACAACTTTAACATTCAATTATTTTATCTATTCAATTGTTTTTATCTCTCGCTAAGCGATGTATTGAAATCATGCTAAAAATCGCATAACCAGATTTTAGTGGATTAGCACGTTTTAAGGTCCCTAGAATCTGATTCTTATATTTTTACGACGATGTCCGTGTGCGTGCTTGCATGCGTGTGTGTATGTGTGCGCATGTGCGTGTGTGTGTGTGTGTGTGTGTGTGTGTGCGTGCGCCTGTGTTTGTGTGATGATTGTTTCAGCTGAGATAATTCCAATACTACAATTCCAAAATTTTTTTGTAATCGTCATTCTTACATCCAAATGAAGACTTGATTAAATTTTAGTTATAATAGTGGATTCCACTCAAATATCGAATTTTTATATAAATTATTTCTTCCCATATAACTGTGATATTGTCGCAAATTTCTTTTTTATATGTTTTATCATTCTTTTATAAATGCAAAAATATATTACTTAATTTCAAAACGCGCGCATTTTTCGGGGCTTGATGACGCTACTCAACCTGGCTCTCTTTTATTGGCCGACACTGTAAGTAGACGTTCCCATCATCAAACCAGTGATTGTCAGACTTTCCACTAGAGTATTTGGTTATGGTGGTTATGGGGCTACACGCTATTATATTTACAAATACTTAAATACCAATAAACTATAACTACAATGTACTACATTTAAGATAAGTAAAAGAAAATAAGAACAATGAAATTTTCAAATATAAAGCGATATAACCCTAACCCCACAATAAGGACACTTAATAGTTAAATAACTATTTTGACATTTTATGATTTTATAATTATTAAAGAATGTTTTATTTTTTATATGATTTATTTAAAGGTAAAACTTTATAAATTATTTTTTGGAAATCTTGCAAGCTTTGCTGCGTCACCATGAAAACAATTCAATATTACTAATTGACAGATATTATTATCAAGAACTAACGCTGTTTTAAGAAATGTCGAATTCAAATTTAAATATTTAATTTCACCCTTATGTTTAAAGAACTATTTTTTAAAAAATATTTGTTTGAATACAAACTATGTTCTGCTTAAAAATAATATTTTGATGAATTTTATATTATTTATTTTTATTACTAAATAATGAAATTTAACATTTCTTAAAACAGCGTTTTAGTTAAAACCGAGCTCGCACTACCAGCCAATATGTCTGTGAAATAATGTTGCATAGAAATGACGAAAGGTATTGTGCTGGCGACAACAGATTTTTTTATCAGGAATGAAAATTTTGTACCGAAGATACAGTACTTTGCAGTATCTTATTTTAACCTAATCTTATGATAATTTTTACTCTATAAATCCCTAGCAGGCATTTAACCTGTTTACCTATATCAGCGTTATATAAAATTTTCCTTTTTAAAATAAGTGATTAGTACTATTACACATTTAAAAGCCTGTAAATTATTGTTTAATTACTGGAAAATATTGTAATTATACATAAATATTTTTGTCATCGATAAAAATATTCATTATGTATAATTTATTTACAGATTAAATTCGTTAGACCTAAATATTTCAATTTTCTTTCACATCTAATTTTTAATTTTTTTATTAGATATCCAAAATAATTTGAAATATTTGTTTTCTAGACAATCTATGTCTTTATTATTTTATTCAACTTTGACGTTTTAAACTATCATTATTAACTCCATTGCAACAACAATAAGTAACAATTTACTCACAAGTGAATTAATAGATATTTACACACCAAGTGAGCTAAGGTAATGTTTATTATAAACATTCTTAGCTCACGTGGTTTGTACAATATTTTATTCAATTTTGACGAAATAATAATAAAAACCATTATAATATTTAATTTTGACAAAATAAAAAACTGAACAGTTAGTAGGCTGAGCATGACAATCGTCGCTGATAGACGTCAAGTCATATATTTAAAATGCTTTATTGTTTGTCATTTGTGCCGTGAAAAATAATGAAAATAGCTGAGAATGTCTGTTAAATATTATGGTGAGTGTTATTTTCGTACCTGATGTTATTTTAAATGCATTATTTGTTGCAGAGTGAGTTAAAATTTTGTGAGAGTGATTTAAAAAAATTTAATTCACATGTGAAAAAAGTGTTACTTATAGTTGTTACTATGGAGTTAATAATAACAGTTTAAAACGTCAAAACTGAATAAAAAAATTTTAATCACTCTCACAAAATTTTAACTCACTCTGTTAGAAATAATGCATTTAAAAATAACATCAGGCACGAAAATGACACTCACCTCAGTATTTATCAGACATTATCAGCTATTTTCATTATTTTTCACGACACAAATGACAGACTTTAAAGCTTTTTAAATAGATGATTTGACGTCTATCATCTACGATTGTCTCGCTAAGAGATGTATGGGAATCATGCTAAAAATCGCATAGCCAGATTTTAGTGGATAAGCACGTTTTAAGGTCCCTAGAATCCGATTATAACATTTTTACCATGATGTCCGTTTGTGTATGTGTGTTTGCTTGTTTGTTTGTGTGTGTGTACGTGTGTATGTGTGTGTGTGTATGTTGAAACCATGGTTTCTCAAATAGGTACTATAAGACTTAAAAAATATTTAACTGCAGTTTCCTCAATCTGACATTCCTGGGACGAGCTGATTAGATTTTGGTATATTCTAAATTATTATTTTTTGAAAATTTCTGTTATTACTATTATTGAAGAACATAAAATTCTACATATGATACATTTAAAATTTTTATTATATCTTGTATAGATTTAGAGATAAAGGCACTGATCGTAGAAGCTAAGTCACTAAGGAAACCAGTTGACAAATTCAAATGTCTATAACACAGTTTGTAAATGACAAATGTAAGTGTCAAAAATCAACAGTTTTAGTGACATTCTGAAAGTTTTTTTTTTGGGAGTATATTTAATCTTTCTTATTGTTTTATTAATTAAATATTTAAAATCATAGATAAAATGCATATATCCATCAGAAATACTACCAATCTTGTTAATGAATTGTAAGAATTTCTGACATTTAGGAACTTCTTCATACAATAAAAAATAGATATAATTAGAATTGTATGTGTGCAGAAGACATGTTAAATACAATAAAAACTATATTTGGGTAAAGTTCTGTAATACTTTTTTGTTATAAAACGACGGTTCGATAGCGAAATGCAATACAATACTTATATAACATAAAATGGAAATGGCGAGAGGTATTGTGCTCGCCACAACAGATTTTGAAATATTGAATAAGTCACGTGATCTGAAACAGAATGTGACGTCAGAGTACATACATCTTCAGCGGTTCTAAGGTGTCAAGTGTATTGTCAAAGTTGTCAAACAAGTGTCAAATAAGAATCACGACCAGTACTTTAAAGTAAAATATATTATCAATTTATATAATAAATTCAGTTTTTATATTTTATTTTACCTCAACTCTTTAACACCCCTTATTTCGGTAGCAGTAAAACAATCGTTCTGATATAAATTCAGCCATCATCCAGCTATCGACCTTCGGTTAATTATCCGATTTAGCTTGAGTGTAATTTGAATTAGCCATTATTACTGTATTATTCATTTACAATGAGCAATGTCAGCGTCAAATGTCAAATTTTGTTATTAACATGTGACAAACTTTAGCCTATGTTTATTTATATAAATAATATGAATAAACGTAGGTGATGGAAAAACTATTTTCCTATTGGCTATTAATGATGTAATGTATGTGCTTCTACGTCACAAGAGTGGGGGGGGGGGTAGTTTTTCAGGACGCCAATCTTTTTATTTAATTATTTCCACAAATAACAACAAATTATTAAAATAAAAATTATTACTAAGAAAATCATTCCATAAACTTTTATTTAAAATAGTTTTTGAAAAATGTGAAACAGGCTCATTATGCTACTTTATAGTTATTGAAGTTCATTATTTCTTTTCAATGGTTGAATACCCCGTTGCAAAATTGTGGAATTGTGCCTGATTCCCGCCCTGCAGTTGCTATATTCTACCTAACGCATCCATTCTATTTTTAACAATAATTACCATGGAAACTGCCTTATGCAGCAAAGTCGCCGTTGGCTTGTATAAAACATCTGACCATCAAGTTATGCGTAACGCACTCAATCTTCCTTTTTCGTCTGCTTGTCTAAGCCATCTCGGATCATTCTCATGAACTTCGAGTTTCATGCTGAAACCATAGCAACCTGCCCAGAACAAATTGAGATGAAGTACTATTACTACAGCACCAGTATGTACAAATTATATCACGAACGAATAGCTATTTATAGATAGTCCATTATCGTATGGTTCGTTGCAAAACCGGTACGATGGGAAATATTGAGTACGGTACTGGCACGCAACTCAGTGTGATGGACAACGTTTTTAATTATTTTTTTGATAAGTTTTTTATATTATTGGGCAATATTTTGAATGATAGACAGCGGCAATTCAATGGTTGGACTTCCTATTCAAATAATAAATCTTCATTTTTTATTTTTTGTCTGATGAATTTGTTACTCAAACTATTTTAAAATAGCTGACCAGCCTTGGCTTCGCACGGGTAAAGCTAGAATAACGATTAGCTACACGTGTACCAGTAATTTTTCACCTTTACTTCGGAGACATGCGCTGCATAGGGAGCCGGCAACCTGTCTCACATCGTACATGTAACAGGCTCCGCCCACTGCCCTCCCGATCCCCGCCCTTTCTGTCTCGGGTACTTTTACTTATGTACATATGATGCAAACTATCTCTCCGACAAATATCGAAAATCTGCTAACGGTTAAAACTTAACTATAAGATACAAAGATAAAAAAATCTGATGTGGCCAACACAAAACCTCCCGCTATTGAATTTTTATTAATTTAAATACATACTTACGTATTTACTAACGCTGCAAACTGTTCCATTGCAGAAAACTGTTGCTTTATTTACTATTTTCTTTTTAAAATGTCACTATTATTAATTTGAAGTGATTAGTTTTCTGACAGTGACATTTTCTGTCAGTTACATTCATTTGAAATATGAACTGTGTAACAAAGGAATTATTGTGTTTATCTTAGGCTTCGCGACTAATAAAAAAAATCTGATGTGGCCAACACAAAACCACCCGCTATTTAATTTTTATTAATTTAAATACATACCTACGTATTTATTAACGTTGCAAACTATTCCATTGCATAAAACTATTGCTTTATTTACTATTTTCTTTTTAAAATGTCACTATTATTAATTTGAAGTGATAAGTTATTTTGACAGTGACAGTTACTGTCAGTTACATTCATTTGAAATATGAACTGTGTAACAAAGGAATTGTGATTTTCTTAGGCTTCGGGACTTGGAAAAAAAAAATTTTATATTTATCTGTAAAGTATATAGAAAAAGTAATAATATATTCCAGTAGAAAATTCAATAATCTTTAATTTTCATAACGACAAAATCTAAAAAAATGGCATTTAATGGTATTTTTTGAAGAAAAACCATTATGAGCTTCAGGTAAATTGCCATTTCCGGTTATCCCATTTACACCAAAATCTAATGGCTTTTTCATATTAGAATAGGGTATAAATACAAGGTTTCAGAATTTTCTGAATGACATACACACACACATACATACACACATACAGACATCATCGTGAAAATGTTAAATTTGGATTCTAGGGACCTTAAAACGTGGTCATTTACTAAAATCTCGATATGTGATTTTTAGCACGATCCCTATACCTCCCTTACCAAGGGTAGCGGGAGGTTAAAAAATAATTGAAATCATCCCCTATTGTACCGCCTTGAGGGATGATTTTTCAAAAACGCTAAAACACTCTTTATTTCTTAACAAAAGCATAAATTCGTTCCCTATGTTTCATTTTAAATGGAACAGGCAAATACATTTCTGTCAATCAAATGTCGAGTCGTAACCATGGATATGACTGACTCAATGTTTCACGTTAAAAAATACTCACGGTATAAAAATTCTTGCTACAGCCCTATTCTATAGGGAAGGGCATTCTACATTCTACTGCCAGTTATTGTTTACTTAAAATCCTAAATATGTAAAAAACGATAAACGATAAAAACTGAAAACGAATCGAAATTTAGATGAAATAATTACTTAACACTTCAAACAATGTCGCGATCTTGACAATAAAGATATTTTAACATTTGTTTGTATACACGTTAAAAATAAACATCATCTCTGTTCCAAAATTCTAGAAAACAAGGTCTTTTGCCTCTATTTTTACTTCTCTGAAGTTCATTTTCTTATCAGACATTCAAAGAAATTGAATCAGAAAATGATGAAATGATAAACCCAGAAAAACAAAAAAACATCATCCAGAAATGAATTGTAGCAGAGTTCACAAGTTCATCACTTCAGCTGTTTACTGAGTGATCAGGCCCGTATTGACACAAATTTGAGTAATATTAAATAGAGTTCAATCATGTGACTATTAAATTCCACTGATAAGGAAAAAAACAATAATTTGTATGAGAAAAACAATTGACTAACGGGGTAAAGGTTAACAGATGGTCTAGTTTGAAAACAGAGATGTAGTAAAAAATTGTATTAAATAAATGAACACATTTATTGATATGTCATGACGTAATATCTACATCAATGTTATACAGGGTGTCACTTAAATAGGGGGACATGGCTTAACCATAGATTCCTGAGGCTAAAATAAGACGATTTAACTAAACTTGCTTCTACCGGAAAGTGTACCATTTAGCCAGAATTCTGCTTCAAAGTTCTTCGAAAAAAAATTAATTTTGCTTATAATAACAGAACGCTTTATACGATTTGGATGAAATTTGGTATGACAGTTCATATGGTTATAAGCCATCTTTTAAGGTTATACTCGTTATTATTAGTGAACCACTAGTGTATGAAACTTAGGTGTCCCAACATTGATTAGACCGTAACATTCAAATAAATAATAATAATATATCATCACGGCATATTACCCATTTCTGGGTGTGCCAGTATCTACAACACATGTAGACATCGGTAATGATGACGATATATTTTACCGTGTGGGCGCTTACCAGTCGTCACCTCACGGGCACTCATAGCTGGTGTAGAGAGTGCACCACAGGGGTCACTTTTGTGCCATTTAAAATTGGAAATATTTGGCGTCTGTCGGGCTCGAACCCGGTTCCCCCCAGCCAGACAGAAGACTGTTACTGCCAATTGGTACACACAAAAATGTCTACCTCAAGTTCTTCTCAGTGTGAAAATTAAGGGTTTAATGCTTCACCATGATAATGCGTCCTCCCATACCGCTGCGACAACTGTTAATTTGTGAAAGAAGTGGTGGGATCCGGATCCGGATAGTTTTGGTTTCGGATCCAAAAATATCCGGATATCTGGATAATTGAATGTTGAACTATCCGGATCTCGGATTCAAATCTCAGTATCGGATTTTGGGTCCGGATCTGAGTATTGGATTTTGGATCCGGATCTGAGGATCGGATTTTAGACATGGAAAAACAATCCCTTTTATGTAAAATACGTGCACGATATAAATAAATTGGTATTTCGACAATTGCAATGAACCTGTAACCATTTATTTCTCAAATTTAATCTTAATCTCGTTTTCTTTGAAGTATTTTTTGTAATGAATGTTAAAATTTTAGAACTAAAGAATTCAATATGTCTATTTTAGAGGGGTATTGTAAAATTTATTGCTGTTTACAGACCGCTGTAGAGATAAACAGACCCACTGTAACGGTTTGAATTTGAACTCACTTCCAGATGTTTGCCTTTACATTTAAAATGATGAATCGGATCCAGAATTAAAATTCGGATCCGTATCCATAAACAACACATCGAATCCGGATCCGAATCCAAATCCGAGTTAAATTTACGGATATCCGCTTCAATATCCGAACATCGGATATCCGAGGAACCGGATATTTTGAAATCCGGGACCTCGGATCCATGTTTTGTCGGATCCTCACAGCACTAATTTAAACTGCCTCCCGCTGGGTAGGGCGCAGGTACAAATGTGCATATATCTTGAGACAGCCTATATCACCCAATATCTTTTAAAATTTATTACTTTGAAGTCATAAAAAAATTCTCGCGACAACCATATTCTCCCGATGGTACTGTTTTAATTTATTCAAAAATACAATATACAAATTCTTAAAAACTAGGCCATTTCCTCAAGTTCAAATATCTTTTGCAAAAAAAAGAAACAGTTAAGAACCTTTCCGCTTAAATTCGCGAATTAAATCCATCAGTCGATCTGACATTAACATTTTAACAATTGGGTTACAATCAACATACACGGCATACACAGACAGAGACATTGCGAAAAGGTTGACAGTCATATTGAGACCAGTCTACTTCATGATTAGCATATAGTAATACTGATTTAAACCATCAGCTGTTTAGTAACAAGCCAGGGGGGCATTCAGGGAAATTTTGATTATTTTCTGTTTTATTTCTCAAGTTATGGGGTCCCGTGGCCGCGTGCCTGAGTGTCTGGTCGCGAACTTGGGGGAACCGGAACCCGACAGACGCCAAATATTTCCAATTTTAAATGGTACAAAAGTAACCCCTGTGGTGCACTCTCCACACCAGCTATGAGTGCCCGTGAGGTGACGCCTGGTAAGCGCCCACACGGAAAAATATATCGTCATCATTACCGATGTCTACATGTGTTGTAGATACTGGCACACCCAGAAATGGGTAATATGCCGTGATGATATATTTATTTATATTTATTTAGTTGGAATTTGGCTTAAATCTTTCTGCTATGTAAGCAAGAAACTATTTAATATTAATCTTAGGCTGTGTCCGATGTAGCACTTTTATCACCCTAATATCTAAATCCTAAATTATATGCCCTAAATCTATTTAGTATTTTAGGAATTAGATTTTAGGGTTTTGCAGGAGCACACTATGCCTTGAAGTTGACGCGCACTAATTAAACAAATCATGTTCATTGCTATAATTTGTGCAAAACGTCGAATTTACTGTCAAAGAATAGCTTCTTAGTTTCTATTTTATGAAATATAATATTAATATTTAATCTGAAGCAACAAATTAAGTCGAATTGTACAATTCATTTTTGTTGGTCTAAAGTGTTGCCATACAAACCAATGGATATCACTAGTGTGCCATTCGGAGTTGTATTTTTGTGAAGAAGACCTAAATCACAGAATAAACATCTATACAGAAGCGACAGTCAGAGAGAGAAACGAAAATTAGAGAGAGAAAGAGTAAGCCAACAAATTTAAAGAGCTAATCGGATAAAATCGGATTGTTTCGGCATATCTTCGTATCTTACGATTCTTTGTTCTTTTCATTATCTCGACGTGGACATTTTCCGTTAGGGGTCAATAATAAAAGTATATTGAGAAACACAAATTGATTTCTAATAAAAACAAATATGTTATTTTTTCAACAAACGATAGGAAAAACTGTTATCATAAGGAAAAACATTATATTTCACGTATTGTGAAAGAGCTGTTGTCTCAGCTTGTCACGCCCATGTATTTTAGGGTTATGGCTAATTCAAGCAAACCAAACACGTCTTCTCACTTTTGACATATGTCATTTTGTGAACTGTTTGTGAATTTTAGAAGTGGTGTTAGTTTCTAATAAAAAGGAAAAAAACGAAGAAGGTAGAATCGGGAGGACTTGTTTGTTCATATAAATACTGTATAAGTAGATTTAAAAAATGGAGAAAGGGAAATGTAAGTATTTTCGTTTCCGAAAGATCCAGAAATGTAAGTTATGTAAAACGACTACCATATCACGTAAAAGGTATATTCATTTAATAAATGTAGGTGTAAAATGTGGCTCATGGTTATAGATGTAGATGATTTTTATTATCATTATGACTTCCATATCAGATTCTTCATTATTTGATGAAGAATCTGATGATTGCAATAGAGCGACGGTTTTTTTAACTATAAAACTTTCCATATCTGTTAACTAGTGATTAACTGTCAGTTGATATTTAAGGTTAGGAGATTCATCGTACTTTTCAAAAATCCGTTTCTTTATTTGGTCGCAACGGCTATCCATCGGATCCATCAGCTATTCATCGTGACGTCATTTTCAATTGCTGATGGAATTCACGCATGAATAATTGTTGAATAAAAAAACTCACCCTAAAATCTAATTCCTAAAATTCTAAATAATCACTAGATTTAGGACATATAAATTTAGGATTTAGATATTAGGGTGATAAAAGTGCAACATCGGACACAGCGTCAGATTAAAGAATCTTTGTTCGAGTTACTTATTTTTACCCAATGTTAAAGGGTCTAGTGTAGAATGATAAAAACAAAAACTTTCCGTAGGAAGTTTTCTTTGTATTCTTACGTGACTGTCCTTAATATATCAAATAGTAATTGGCCCAAGGTTAAAAAATATCATCTATTGAGATCTGTTTATTAGAAACCAAACAACCACTCCCAGGACCAGACATAAGCCATACTTTGTTATTAATTACGGTTGTGTGTATTCAAATGATCACACCAAGGCTAAAATATTTCATGTACTATGATTTATCTTATTCTCATTGAATGGAGACTACAAAGTTATTACTTCCAGCAAAATGTATAGGTCGTGCCAACTTTTAGTGATATTGACTCCACAAAACCCTCGTCGCAGGTAGTTCTTAAGAAGGTTGTGAATTAAAAAATCCTGGACCGTATTTATACAATTTCTGATATTTTAATATCATGCCTGAGTGTCTGGTCGCGAACCTGGGGGTACCAGGTTCGATCCCGACCGACGCCAAATATTTCCAATTTTAAATGGCACAAAAGTGACCCTTGTGGTGCACTCTCCACGCCAGCAATGAGGTGACGCCTGATATGCGCCCGCTCGGTACAAATATGTCATAATCATTACCGATATCTGCAATAAAGCAGATTGGCACACCCAGAAATGGGTAATATGCCGTGATGATATATTTATTTTATTTATTTAAGAAAAAACTAAAAATAATTGTAAAACAATATGCTTTAAAAAATATGTTTTCATAAACTGGGATTAGGAAATAAAAAATCTGTTGTGGCCAACACAAGACCTTCCGTCAATTCGATGTATTTGTATATTATTTTGTACAAATCCCATACCAAAAGGACCTTGGAACAGTTTCTATATAATATCATGTAAAACTGAACACGAACACATACTATTTTTTACAAATTCCATACCAAAAGTTCATTTGAAAAGGTTCTATAAATCTAATAAAATTATAACATAAACATAAGTAAAATGCGCTTGACACTTCCTTCTTTTTGCTTCAGCTTTCCCCTATTTTATTAGGGGTCGCTGTTTCCTCTTCTCTTCCACTCATTCCTGTCCGACGCACATACACATACAAACAGACATCTTAAAAATAGTAAATTCGTATTGTAGGGACCCTAAAACGTGCTTATTCATTAAAAACTCACCACCGAATTTTTGACCAAAGACAATACCTTCCTTACCTAAAGGTGACGGAAGGTAAAAATACTAAACATTTATAAATAATAGATTTGTCCCTAAATTAATAACTTCGTTTTCAGAATAGTAGATCTATCACCAAATAAAAGATGAAAATGCACAATTTTGAAAGTTCTTTACGATAACTTCATTGTCCAAAGTTAGCAACATTGACTGTCAGACTGACAGATTATTTTTAACCTAACCTATAAAATAAATATTTCTTACATTTTCACAATTTTTCAATTTCAAATAAAATTGAATATGCACCTCGGCACTGAAGTTCCTTTTTATTACTCATATGATTTATTTTCCTCGACCTTAAGGGCCTCGGCAAATAAATTCCACATTCTTGATAAAAAATAGAACCTCAGTGTCTTGATACATAAATAACTATTACTTAAATCTACAATAGGAAAAAAACATGACATTATGTAAAAGAGGTACATATTTATTTAACAGTAGTAAATCAATTTTGCTCTTATTATTTTTTTAGTAAATAATATTTGTTTGAAATCACATGTTAGTACTTTTATCTTCAAGATTGTCGCTCTGTCTGAATAATATCTTTTTTTTTATTTTATCAATTGTTTCAACTTGAACTTCTCATTTTTTTTGCATATACAATGTGTTAAAAAAATCCTAATTCGGAGTAGGCTATGAACAGAAAAACGTAAGTCGATTTGAAAGAAATTAAAGCTTTTCTTCTTGAATCGTTATTTTATAAATAGAAATAAATTAGAAAACGGTAAATGGCAATATTCTGTATCCTTCTTTATTATCTTTTCTCCTTAAAATTACATTTCACGATCAATTTTGACAACTTGACTTTTGAATTGAATAATAATCAGACGTACGTTTCTGTGTTCATAGCGTACTCCGAATTAGATTTTTTTCTGAACACACTATAATTTATTCTTCTCAAAATAGACGGAAAATAGCTATTTATGAAATAAGTTGCGAAATGGTAGTGTTTTAAACACGCTACATGAAATTTGTACGCAGGAGCGTAAGGTCAAGTGCCTAAAACACTCATTTCGCAATGTGTTACATACAAGATTTTTTATAATAGTGTTTTAAAGCAGATCATTTATTCTCAAATATCAACATTTTGATTTTTTTTAAATTAAAAAGTAGTAGATGTCAGGTTCATCTAATCGGTGCTAAATTAAATATTTTTAAGCACTAATGCTTAAAGTAACATTTTATGCATTAAACTGTCACTTTTACGCATTAAACTGTCATTTTTAAGCACTAGTGCTTATAAATGTCACGTTTAAGCACTAGTGCTTAAAAGTATTTCATTTAGCAACGACAATCAAAAAGTTGTTATAAAACGCTAGTATAAAAAAATTATTCCAGCCTGTATTTGGGATAAAATATTATAACATTGCTTTACTTTGAATTCCAGAGGGGGATTAAGGTGAATTTCCACGGGAATGGGAACAAAAAAGGAAATAGAGGCAAACGGTGACGTCACACTAGAAATTCCCGATCCCAGTAGTTTGAAAAATGGGAAATCAGAAGAAAAACTCGTACAAGACAGTAAAGTTACAAATGAAAGATTTTCTCCGCTTCTAAGACAAGTAAGTAATATTATTTATGCCTTACTAGTATGTTATTGTTTTACAACAACCTCAACATTAGGTCCGTTATTGAGTAAATAATACCCTAGGGCGTATTAAGTTGCTATGGTAATGTTGACAACAAACTGAGGTTAATAATACTGATACTAACATCAAGTGCAGTTAAGGTTAAAAAGCATTGTGAATTGTAGTCGTTTATAATCATATTTGTTTCATCACAAATACAAACCAGCATACTTCTTATTCTTAGCAATAACATTGCTCGTCCATATTGACAGAAAAATACCACAAGAAATATATTTTTTGTTTGAAAAATGCTTTGTTTACAGAAACAAAATATTACCTAGATACCGCATTCACAGGCTACTTTGTAAGTTTGTTTGAAAAATTCTAGTCAGACAAAATGTTTATAAAGAATTTCTAGTAAGACATAAAACGTTGAAGGCACCACGGGTGTTAAACGACAATAATGCCTTCAGTCAACGTACTCGCCTCGGGCCAGAGGCCCTCGACAGTACACTGTTGACCTCAGGCATTATTGTCCTTATAACAACCCTTGGTACCTTAATTACTATTTTAAGTAGTGTAATATTAAAAATTGCTTTCTTTATGCGATGCACCACAATGACGTCCGGTATTTGTCAGTTTATTTCTTTTTTTCTGGAGGGTTAAATAAAATTATGAATTTTAGCGTTTGTTATGGTATGGTTTTTGAAATATAACTGATTTACCCTTACCGACGATGACTTGGAGGACCACTTCTTTGGGGATGAACACATACCCTCTCAAATAACACTTATAGAGGTGATGAACACTTTTTTGTTTGTCTTAACTCGGCGTTTTATGTCTTGCAGTGTCTGGCGGCTGCGGGGCCCACCATGGCCACAGTAGGGGCAGGTATGACATCAGGGTACTCAGCCACCTTACTACCCCAATTAAGACAAGCTAACTCAACAATTCCTATAGATGATGATATGGCCAGTTGGATAGGTAAGTTCCAAATAATATCTATTCTATTATTTATTGTAGGTAACTTGTTTACTTGCATTTCTAAGAATTAAATTTTATGGCAAAATTATGGTATTTATGGTAACTGCGTTGTTGAATAAATTAAATGTCAATTATTAATAAATGGTATTAAAAATGTTCAACAATGAAATACAATTATTAATTAGGTTCATTTTCTTCTTTTCCTTTGTTTGTTTCTTCATATATTATTTTTTTATTGTGTTGTTTAAGTAGGTACTGTTAACTGTTCTATAATATTTTATATATTTCATGATTTTATTTTTATTACACATATATTTTATTAAAAAATACATGTAATACATTTTTTATTAGTTTTCTTTATTATTATTTCACACATTAATTATTTCTTATAACTACAGTGTATTAAAATCCTAACTCTGAGTATGCTATGAACAAAAAAAAAAACGTATGTCAATTTGAAAGTATTTAATTAATTGTGAATTTGACAAGAGATATTGTCAAAAATGGTAAATAAAGAAATCAAAGTTTTTGGGAACCTTAAAACGTGTTTATCCATACTAAAATTTGGATATGCGATTTTTAGCATATTATTCGTTTAATTGTTGCTATAGTTGGCAACATTGATAATTTGCATGTTAATACTGTCAAAGTTATTATTTGAAAAATATTTGTATCGTGTTTGAAACATTTTTGTGCGTTTTAAAGGTCTATTTATAATAAAGTAATATTAAACGCAACGCAACGACGCAACGTGACCGTTAACGCAAACACAAAATCTGTGAATCTGCCAAAGATAGCACTTCTAATCAATCAGAAGAATTCGGTATATTTCTTTGAAATTCGGCTCACTTTTATTTATTGCCTTTATATGGCATTCGTAAGTATAAATAAGGTTAGTATTATAAAATAATTTAAATAGAAATGGACAGTGACGAAAATATAGTATTTATTTTGTAGATGTGACAGTTCATGACCATGTCGATAATACAGATTGCAATCTGTATAACTCATTTCATAAAGATTTTAAAACCTCTGCAAACGTAGCAGTACATGACGTCACACATCTAGTTACTAAAATTCAATTTTTATTAATGACGTGCATTGGCTGCTTGAATGATTTGGGTATACCCAAACTAAATTTTCAAATGTCACTGTTAACAACAGGAAATAAATTTTTATATCAGTGTTACCAATTTCAAGTAATTTTTTGTTATGACTGAATTAGTTTTTTTTATGTACTATCTTTTTTAAAAAAATACTATAATATAAATAATATGTAAATTTCGTCATTGAAAATTAAATTATAATAAATTTATATCATATCTAAATTAGCTATAAATACTTTTATGAATCAATGTAATAGTAACCAATAGAAAAATACTAATTAATTTACATAAAAAAATGATTACGGCCCTGTCTGTCTAAAAAACCGTACAGTTTTTTGACCCACAATTCATAATTTATAATTTACTATTCACGAACAAAAAACAACTACACAGCAACAAGATTTTTTCTTTCTCACGTCTCGTAAGATACTCATTTAAATTCGAATCTGTACCCGTCTCATAGCAACAAAATACGAGACGCAAACAGTCGAAAAAAATCACGGCACTCTGTCTATGAACTTTCACATTTTGTTTATTATTTTGTAATTTTTGTGTTTGCTTCCTTTTTGCGATGAATGCAATTATGACGAAATTTTAGATGCCAAATTCACTTTGCAATATTTCAGAACTTTCTCTGCTAAAATTATGATAATAAATGTAAGGTTATGTTGTTTATTGTTGTCGTTTGACAGTTTTGACCCGGTGCCATTTTTGTATTTTATTGTAGCTCGAAAATTTACTAGTTATTTAACTATTTTGTGTGTTAATGAAGGCGATGAATGATTGAGATATTTTAATTGTTTAAATCATTAATCACCAATTTCCGTTGACCGTATCTTAGTGAATTGGAAAATCGAATTTTTTCGTTCACCGCTTATTAATAGGTTATTTTAATGTGTAGAAAATAATTCATAAATGACCCTTATTAATGTATGATTTTATTAATAAACAATTTTAGTGGCTAACCACTAAACTGTCAAAACTTATCTTAGATTTTCCAGTTCAGTAAGATATATGGTCAACGGAAAAATATTGTGTGTTAATTGCCGATTAATGATGTCCACAATTAACTCGTTTCAATCATTAAATTACCCATTTCTGGGCTAGATCTCTACCTAGTTTTGAATTATTGCCCCAAAAGTCAGTATACCCCACATTTAGATAAAAACTTCAAAATTTTCAAAAAATCTAATTTTAATGTATCTAAATACTTCTCAATGCGCTGATTCCAAATTTTGAAACCGCAGGTCGATATCTCTTTTCGTTCTCGAGATATTTAGATTCAAAGTTTTGCATAAAACAGCCCATTTTTGGGTATTAACCCAAAAATGGGTCGAGATATGAATTTGGCAACATCACCATTCGATTCTACGGACAAAAATACATAAGTATAGCAATTTTCATAATTTTTGTCCAACCGGTTCATTTTTTATGAATAAAAGTTTGAAAACCCCCGAAAATGGCCAAAATCTGAAAAAATCGTAAGGGGTACACCTTAGATTTTTACGATTTTTGGCCATTTTCAGTTATTTTGCTTTAGAGACTGTATGGGGTGTTCAATAATTATGAAAATTGGTATGCTTATGTAATTTTGCCCGTAGAATCGAATGGTGATATCTCCAAATTCATATATCGACCCATTTTTGGGTTATTACCCAAAAATGGGTAGTTTTGAGCAAAACTTTGAATCTAAATATCTCGAGAACGGAAAGAGATATCGACCTGCGGTTTCAAAATTTAGAATCAGTTCACTGAGAAGTATTTAGATACATAAAAAATAGATTTTTGAAAATTTCGAAGTTTTTATGTGAATATGGGGTATATTGACTTTTGGGACATTAATTCAAAAATGGATAGAGATATAAACTTGCTAGTAATATTATTTAATTGTAAATACAATGTTACGTAAGTATACGCATATTTAGAGCATTTAAACAACTGATATTTATTTGTCACTATGACTACAACCAAACAGCTGATTTTGTTTCATTTTTTTTAATATTTATCAGATAATTATAACCTTATTTACAAAATATTATGTCATTTATTTGCAGTTAAGAAGTTGTAAAAAAACTGTTTTAGTTCTTTTTGCGGTGTGTGATAATTATTTGGAACCAGTTTTTCATATACAGTTATTTTTTATGACAAGGTCGTATAGAATACGGTTCACAAATTGTTTTTTATTTTTTTGGTTTCCGAGACGGAAAGAACAACCTTTAATTGTTTGTATGAAATGAATGACAGGTTAAAGATCGAAAATTACCTCCATATTTATTGTTTGTTTTGATTGTAAACAAAAAGAATCTGTTGTGGCCAGCACAAGACCTTCCGTTAATTTGATGTATTTTGTACAAATCCCATACCAAAAGTTCATTGGAAATGATTCTATATATCCAAATAATATTACTACCGAATTTATATCTCTACCCATTTTTGAATTATTGCCCCAAAAGCCAATTTACCCCACATTTAGATAAAAACCTCAAAATTTCCAAAAATCTAATTTTAATGTATCTAGATACTTCTCTGCGCTGATTCCAAATTTTGAAACCGCAGGTCAATATCTCTTTAGATATTTAGATTCAAAGTTTTGCTCAAAACTGCCCATTTTTGGGTATTAACCCAAAAATGGGCCGAGATATGAATTTGGCGACATCACCATTCGATTCTACGCACAAAAATACATAAGTATAGCAATTTTCATAATTTTTGCCCAACCGGTTAATTTTTTATGAATAAAAGTTTGAAAACCCCTGAAAATGCCCAAAATCTGAAAAAATCGTAAGGGGTACACCTTAGATTTTTGCGATTTTTGGCCATTTTCAGTTATTTTGCTTTAGAGATTGTATGCGGTGTTCAAAATTTATGAAAATTGGTATACTTATGTAATTTTGCCAGTATAATCGAATGGTGAAGTCGCCAAATTCATATCTCGGCCCATTTTTGGGTTATTACCCAAAAATGGGTAGTTTTGCGCAAAACTTTAAATCTAAATATCCCGAGAACGAAACGAGATATCGACCTGCGATTTCAAAATTTGGAATCAGCACATTGAGAAGTATGTAGACACATAAAAATTAGATTTTTAAAAATTTTGAAGTTTTTATCTAAATGTGGGCTATATTGACTTTTGGGGCAATAATTCAAAAATGGGTAGAGATATAAATTTGGTAGTAATATTATTTGATTGTAAAAAGAATGTTCCGTAAGTGTATGCATTTTTATCTAGCTTGGTGACAAGAATGGTTTACGGTTAACAAACAAAATTTATAGAAAATACATATTTTAATAGATGTCTCGGCCAAAAAATTTAAAACATAATGTGTGCGTTACTTTCCATAGCACACTAACAATTTCTTATTTTAATTTTTTAATCTATTATCTAAGCCTGAATACTTATCTATAAAAATAGATACATATCCCATTAAAAAGTAGGTCAAAATATTATTAACACCTTTTGTTATGGATATATTGTAAAGATTTTTTTTACTAGAAACATTATTATAAAAAAAATATTTGTATAAGAGTAGAAGTAGTACCTATTAAATTGTTATTTTATGCATTATAAATCATTTTTCTAATAATAGTTGACACAGGCCATAATTTTCCCAATGCAAATTAATAGTTTAGACGTAATTATCTCAATAAATTAACAGCATCGTTCTAAAAGAAAATAACAGTAAAATTTTCTATCTATTCAAACATAACTGTCATCTCCAAGGTTATAAAATACTTATAAACAAACAGTAGACAATCAAACAAAAGAATTCATAGCCAGCCTACTATCTCAAAATGTCCTTAGAAATAATGCACAACACTGAGCATCAAGCATGATTTACTTTACACGATAAAATACACTTAATAATAATCAAACGATATGCAGAATTTTTGAGAATTAAATTCTGCATTTACATGTTATAGTATTTTTAAATTCAGAAATTCCCTAATTTTTCTTTTTTTATAATTCGGTCTCTAGTTTATATCTCTACTCATATTTGAATTATTGCCCCAAAAGTCAATATACCCCACATTTAGATAAAAACTTCGAAATTTTCAAAAATCTATTTTTTATGTATGTAGATACTTCTCAATGCGCTGATTCTAAATTTTGAAACCCCAGGTCGATATCTCTTTTCGTTCACGAGATATTTAGATTTAAAGTTTTGCTCAAAACTGCCCATTTTTGGGTATTAACCCAAAAATGGGCCGAGATATGGATTTGGCAACATCACCATTCGATTCTACGGACAAAAATACATAAGTATAGCAATTTTCATAATTTGTGTCCAACCGGTTCATTTTTTATGAATGAAAGTTTGAAAACCCCCGAAAATGGCCAAAATCTGAAAAAATCGTAAGGGGTACCCCTTAAGATTTTTGCGATTTTTGGCCATTTTCAGTTATTTTGCTTTAGAGATTGTATGTGGTGTTCAAAAATTCTGAAAATTGGTATACTTATGTAATTTTGCCAGTAGAATCGAATGGTGATGTCGCCAAATTCATATCTCGACCCATTTTTGGGTTAAAACCCAAAAATGGGCAGTTTTTAGCAAAACTTTAAATCTAAATATCTCGAGAACGAAAAGAGATATCGACCTGCGGTTTCAAAATTTGGAATCAGCGCATTGAGAAGTATCTAGATACATTAAAATTAGATTTTTGAAAATTTTGAAGTTTTTATGTGAATATGGGGTATATTGACTTTTGGGACATTAATTCAAAAATGGATAGAGATATAAACTTGGTAGTAATATTATTTGATTGTAAAGAGAATGCAAAAAATTCCAGGGCTTCTGGCGCCAAAATACCTTAATACGCCACTGTATACATAGTGTAAATATAATTGCTACAGACAAAATAAATTTAAACATGTGATATTATATTTATTTTTTATTACATTAATGAGGAAAATTGAATTTTTTTGTTTATAGTTATCTTAACTATTTGCATAAACATATGATCCGATTATACGCATGTAGATCTATATAAACAAGTATTAAATTATGTACTATGAATGTCTGCAAAATTATCTGTCGTGAAAGTGGGCTTACCATATCATATAACACCATCACTCAAATGCTCCAGATATTATTATGAAAAATATTCCTAGCATTTACATTCGCAATTTTATATAGAATATGTTGTTTTGTAACTTGTGGTATATTATTAGTACTTCACACGAATTAGGAAGTGTAAAATACGTATTATTTTAGTTTTTATTACACTTACATTTCTTCCGCGTAGAAATTTAGTCAAGCTTTGATGGGCATAAGTGTTAATTGGATGGACGACCGCAAAAAATATTTTGTTTTGTCACCGGGAGTATAAATCGATATCTCTGATGTTAAAATCATTACAGAAGTGAAATACAAAATAAATATCTTGGGTTCATCCGAAGTATTGTTTTCTACTATACTCGCCGTCAAATACATATGGACTGATGCTCAATTTTTCCCCTTTTCGCCACCCTGCCCCTTGCCACGTGGTGTTGCTGCTTCTTCATAACTTAGCATTTTCAACATGATCAATTGAACTGGCAACAGTGTAGAAATCTCCAGTCCATATTTATTTGACGGTAAGTATTAGTAAACATGTTATTATGACATAGCAGGAGTATAAACAAAAATGAAAAGATAGAAATAACGACCTAGGCCGTTATTTTTTATAACAGTCGCCTACAATGGGCTACTTGCGTGGTACTGAAAATCCGATTTCTGTCACTATATACGTAATGTTATATTGAAAACATATATAAAAATATAAATTTTATTTTAAAATAATTATTTGTTTTTTACTAAATTAAGAAAGAAAATTTTCTGTGACGTCTTTATATTGAACTGGGGGAGGGGAAGCATGTTTAAGAATGTTATCAATAGATGGCACGGCGTGCGAGAAACTTTTAATTTGAATTTGACATTAGTTCATTTTTCTCTCTCTCTGGTCTCTCAAATACATTAATTACTTAATAAATAAACACATAGGTAGTTACTTGTAATTTAAAATATCGGTACCAAAAAAATAAACTAAAATACTAACCTCCAAACTATTAATGAAACGTCAAACAGGTGATCTACCTTACCCGCACAAACATACCATTGCTATGGGACGGCACCACGCTGTGGCTTTACGACTATTCATTGGTGCAGCGTAATTCTACGTCATATATGGCGGGAATTCAAATAATCAAATTTCATTATTTTTTTTCTGGCTAATTAATAAAAAAATTGTCAAAAGAAAAAATATGGGTAGCAAGTTTTTACTTTCTCTTCAAAAATATTAAATAAAAAAAATCTGTTGTGGCCAGCACAAAACCTTCCGTCAATTCGATGTATTTTGTACAAATCCTATACCAATAGTTCCTTGGAAAAGATTCTATATATCCAATAAAATTATAACACGAATGTACATTCTGTAAATTGCACTTTACACTTCCTCATTCCTATCACACAGTTCTTCCTCTCTCAAATATTTTGCTACACAGTGCAAGTCACTTGCGAGGGACACTCTGTCACTTATGTTACTTTCTGATCCTATACTTTCCACTTTGGTTTTGCACTTGACACTGACATCTGTCAATTAGAATTTTTTGAATATATCTGCTGTTTCCATTATTTTTACAAAGCTGACTGATTTTTGAAAGTTAACCTCTCTTAATCTCTTTATAACTCTATATCTATTGAATATGAAGGAAAATGTATTATATATTAATGATAATAAAATGTCGAAAATTGATATTTAACTGCGTTTTTTCCAGAAAAACTGTTAACACACGGACACACACATACAGACATCAATTTAAAATTAGTAAAATCGTATTCTAGGGATCTTAAAACGTGCTTATTCATTAAAAACTCACCACCGAATTTTTTGACCAAAGACAATACCTCCCTTACCTAAAGGTGACGGAAGGTAAAAAGGTACGCAAGTAGCCCATTAAGGATCAGGTATTCCTAGAATAATAACAGCATATTGATGGACTGTTGTCTAGGAGAATTTATAAATTAACCAAAAAAGTTGTTCAGTAAGACATATATAGAAGAATTTTATTATTCCTAACAGCCCGATTCACAAAAAAGTTTAAGCTAATCCTCATTTTTGGATTAGTGAATTCTATTCTATTCCGGTATTTAAAATTTAATTTTCATGATATTATCAATAAAGGTAGATACTAGGAATAGATTAGACTATATTTTAAGATATAAACTGTCAAAATTAGAGTAGAATTCGCTAATCCAAAACTAAATAAAATATCATCACGGCATATTACCCATTTCTGAGTGTGCCACAATCTGCTTTATCGCAGATATCGGTAATGATGATGACATATTTGTACCGTGCGGGCGCTTACCAGGCGTCACCTCACGAGCACTTATTGCTGGCGTGGAGAGTGCACCACAGGGGTCACTTTTGTGCCATTTAAAATTCGAAAATATTTGGAGTCGGTCGGGATCGAACCCGGTACCCTCAGGTTCGCGACCAGACACTCAGGCACGAGGCCACGGGACCCCATAAAAATGAGGATTAGCTTAAACTTTTTTGTGAATGTTTAAATTTTATGTTATTACAAAAAAAATTGAATATCGGCCTAATGTCGTTAATAACAAATGCCTCAACTATTGTTTTGTTTTAGCTTCTCTGGCAGCATTACCCATGGCATTCGGCTGTATAATAGCCGGTTGGATGATAGAAAAATACGGAAGAAGGGCGACACATTTCATGATCTCCATTCCTTTCGTCGCTGGCTGGATCCTAATTAGTTTTTCAACAAATATAGTAATGCTCCTAACCGGCAGATTTATCACAGGCCTGTGTGTTGGGTTGCTGGGTCCAACTTGCGCTGTCTACATAGGTAAGTTATTTATAATTTGTAAAAAATATATTTGCATACAATAGGTGTATGAGATATGACGGTACGAGTTCGAATCTGACCGAAATCTATTTGGAAATTACTTCCAATAATCAAAAGTGGCCTCTGAGGTCCACTCTCCACATCAGTTTTGAGGTGAGGTGAGGTTTTGGGTAATAATAATAAACATTGATACTATATTTTGGTTTGGGGGTAACATGAATTTAACATGGGATAGTTATGTACAATAGGGGATTCCAGCTCAATCGAATTAAAGGAAAATAGTAAAAAAATACGAATGTATATGCTGAATAACGAATATTAATAAAAAAATTAAATGGTATAATTGAGATATTTCGGAAATAAGGGGTTTTTTGTTATAGCGCTTCGACACCAATACGAATTCAATATATAATATTTTGATTGGCGACCGAAAGACCGCCTATACATGCATAACAAATAGCGTGTTAGGAGGTGGGGGTTACTACCAATGGAAGTTAATAAATTCAAATTTGAAAGGAGGGGCTAACATTCCTGTACTGCAGTTTTCAAACAGTTTTTATTTTAATATAAATAATAATAAATATAAATAATAAACTTAATAATTTAAATACACCTGTAATTATAAAGTATGTAGACTGATACGGTGTTATAATATTCATTTATTTTATGTAAATATAATTTAAAATAGCATATATTTCAAGAACATTTAGGTCCATGATGAAAACAGTTTGATAAAAAAACACATAAGCGTGACGTCACGTCAATCTTCTCAAAATTCGGGAAACGATAACTCGCTTATTAATAGGAATTTTTTCGCCGGATTTTCATCAATAGTCTTTGTTTTCCTAATATTTTCAGATGAAATTATAAAAAAAAATGGTAGAATCCCTCTTTTCTTGCTTTACTGTTCATTTTACGACAAAAACTGCAGGTTGCAAGTGCAAAACTGTTTGTACAATTTTTAACTCAAATCGCATATTCATATTTTAGTGAGTAAGCACGTTTTAGGGTCCCTAGAATCCGATTATAACATTTTTTACGATGATGTTTGTGTGTGGGGGGTGTGTGTGTGTGTGTGTGTGTGTGTGCGTGCGTATTCCTCAATCTGACATTAATTAATTAATTAGTTTAAAATTACTGAATGGTACATATAACCTATTTGCATTTAACAAGTAAATCACATTGAAAACTTAAGAAACTCTATTTAAAATTGTACAAGAATTTAAAACAAATGTGTACTGGCCATCATTTATTTTAATTTTATAATTGTATTTCATATTAAAACGTAAAATGTGTTTGTGAAAATAAATATGGCAACGTTGCATTTTATTTCCCTGCCGATTTTGGGGCTGGGAAGTAATAGATTACATGACGATTTCAGGAAAAATAAATAAATAATAATCTGAACATGAAATTAAGACAGAAAAAATGTTTGGATAAAGGAAAATTTCGGTACATTTCTATATATTATCCTTATTCCTTATTTATACATCTAAATATCTCGTATTTAAATAATTATGAAATCTTTCTCCATATTCACTAATATCAAGGATATTCTGCGAAGTGATAAACAGATATTTCTTTGAATTATAAAAGTTTAAAAAATCATTCAAATGATCTCATGATATTACTATGAGACAAAGTTCAAGAAATTGTTCTTTCATTGTTTTCATACATGTAAAAGTATGCATTTGTTTTTTATTTCAACAGAAAGCGAGATTAATTTTCGCACATTTATAGTACCTGACATATTTGTAATTTTGCTTTCAATTTTTTTACTTTCAAAATAATATTATAATTATTGATTCACATTAAAAAAATATGTTGTGGCCAGCACAATACCTCTCGCCATTTCCATATTAGGCTATATAAGTATTGTTTATATTTTTTAATTCATTCTATGAACAAGTTTCCTCTTATTCTTCTAATGTTCGAGATTCTTCCAATTCATTGATGAGATTGGCGGTATTTTTGAAGGTTATATGTAATATATGTATCTATATCTATAATTATAAATATTTAATTAATAGTAAAATAAGACATATTAAATGTACTTCGCAGAAAAAGTCTTCAGTATAATGTCTCTAGTTTTTTGACACTGACATTTATCTGTCAATTACAAATATTTTAATTTTTTCACTTGTTTCCATGGGCTGTGAGATTCATTACAACAATTATTTTATATATTTATATTTCTTTATCTCTAACTCTGTAGAAGATATAATAAAAATTTTAAATGTATCGGATAGAGATTTTTATATTGTTTAATCTTTGTAATACATAATAATAAAAATAATATTTAGTATTTTTTTTTAAGAAACTAATACTTCCGATAATTCAATTGTTACCAAAATCTAATCAACTCTTCCCAGTAGATTGAGGAAACTGCAGTTAAACATGTCTTAAGTTTTATAGTATTTGAGAAACCGTGGTACCAATATCCACACCATCCACACATACACATGCACACACGGTCATCATCGTAATAATGTTATAATCGGATTCTAGGGACCTTAAAACTTAAAACCAATACCTCTCTTAGCGAGAGGTAAAAATGCTACCAAATATAGCTACGTTATCTATAAACATAACCTTAAAATTATTTTTCTTTTCTTTTCAGGAGAAATTTCAGATCCAAAATATCGAGGCATCTTACTCGCTGGGGTATCACTAGCCATTTCTGTTGGATTATTCGTAGCTCATTTATTTGGAACGTTTTTAAGTTGGCAGCTAACTGCTTCTTTATGTGCCTTATGCCCTTTGGCATGCTATGTACTTATATTCCTCGTGCCTGAGACGCCATCTTGGCTTGCCAAAAGGGATAGACTGAAAGAAGCCGAGGCCTCATTCAAGTAAGAACATATATTCACTTTAACAAAAAAAAAACATGATCGAGAGAAAGAGGAGAATGGGCCCGTCTATAGTGTGACCAATAGGGGGATCGGTTTTGATTGGTCGGCGCGAAACCCGGCCAAATATGGCGGATATGATGCTAAACTCAAATTTTGTTTTAAGCATTAAGTTCAGAAATTGAAATTTAAGATATTGTTGTTTAAACTGTTTTACCAAGTATTGCCATCTTATTGTACTTTATTGTGCTTTTATTATTATTTGGCTAGCGAAGTTCACGGCATTTTTGATAGATGTTTCTGCATGTAGCTACTTGCTTGTGCAGTCATTTTATCTTTTTGGGATGTGTATCATCCGTTAACTCAGCCGACTCAATACCTCTTAGAGGCGTGAGCAGTATATCTTCTTTTACTCTGGGCGTCAGTGTCAGTATACTACAGAGCTCCAATAAGAGCGAAACGCGTCTGTGGTTCTGGCTGAGTAAGGCAGTCTCTAATAAAAAACCGAGAGGTTGGTTTAAAGACTGAAACTTGTGAAACTGTCAAGTATTATTATTTTTTAATATCTTATTTAACCTGTTTCACCAAGTATTGCCATCTCATTGTACTTTTAATTAGAGATGGGACATTCGATACAGCCGTCGTATCGACACGATATCGATACTTTTTTGAAAATATCGTTTGTATCGATACAAATTCAAACCGATACAACTAAAAAGTTTTCATCAATGTAAAGCATAAAAAATAGAAAGGAAAACTAGAAAAATAGCATTTACTGAATCAATAAATATTAAATTTTATTCAATTAAGCAAAAAAAGTATGTAAATAAAAACAAAATTCTACTCAAACGACAACAGCGCCTGTGCACGTGTGCACAGCACTGAAGTCTGAAGTTAGCATGGGACAGAGCTCAAGATCGAGTCTGAAGTGAGAAAGGCACAAAACATATGATGATTTTTTTAAAGTTTTTTAAATAACTACCAATAGCGAGTAGCAAACGATACATTTTAATCAATATGAATTTCCGTATCGTTTAATTCGATATATTCTCCATATCGTTTATATCGATACGATACGTATCGATGTGCCCATCTCTACTTTTAATCTCTTTAAGCGTTAATATGCAAAATTTCAAGAAAACATAAAACACGAAATTTCTATTTTTAAATTCTTAACATAAAAAATTCAAAACAAAAAAGTTGGACGGGCCCATTACTAATTTCCTTTTGCAATTTTTGATAATTTCCTTTTTAACCTAACTTTTTCTTTTCAAGATGGCTGCGCGGTTGCGACCAATCAGCTTTAGACGAAATGAACGCCTTATTTCGGCGCCAGCGCGAATTAAAAACCGAAGCTAATACCACCAAACCAACCAGTATGAAAGAACAAATTTCCCGCCCGGAATTCTGGAAACCTCTGCTAATCATCAACTTATATTTCTTCACCACTCAGTTCTCTGGAGTAAACGCTGTCGCCTTTTATTCTATCACTATTATGAAACAAACTGTTGGAGAAGGAATCAACGAATATTTGGCGATGATGATTATAGACACTTTGAGAGTTGTCATGTCTGTTATTGCTTGTATTTTGACAAGAAATTACGGTAGGAGACCTTTAACTTTAGTGAGTGGTTTAGGTACAGCAGCATCTTTGATCGCACTAGCGGCAAACAGCCATTTGGCGGGACAACACGCGTGGTTTGCAATGACATCTCTTGTAGGTTATATAACCTTTGTTAGTATTGGGTTGGTACCACTGCCTTGGGCATTAACTGGGGAAGTTTTTCCCCTAGCAGTTCGAGGAATTGGCAGTGGTGTGACATCAGCAATGGCTTTCTTTGCTTTCTTCATTGTAGTGAAAACTTCTCCCTTAATGTTCAAAAATCTTGGATCCGGAGGAACTTTCTTCTTCTATGGATCTATTGCCTTAGCTGGGACAATTATCTTGTTCTTCTTCTTGCCAGAAACTAGGAATAAGACGCTGCAAGAAATTGAGGAGCATTTTGCGTACGAGAAGAAGAATAACAAAAGTGAAGAGAATGCGTGATGACAGTATTTATATTTAGAAGATAGACAATATTTGTTCTATTGCCACTACAGTATCGTGATGCTATTTATTAAGCATTTTATATGTAAATATTTATATTTAATAATAAAATTATTTAATACAAAATAAACCTTCTTGTTTTCCTATTTCTTTTTGTGAAACATTTGAGTTATTGTAAATATGTACAAAAAAATCTACAAATCTAGTGTTAATTTTCATAATATAACTTACTTTAACGCACTCCTACACGGTTAAAGATATCAACTTGAACGACAAAATTTTGTAATCATTCAAGCAGCCAATGCACTCCATCACTTAGTGTAAAAACCTTAATGCATTAAAATCACTGATAGTGAAAAATTAAATAAAATTTCAATCATTTTTAACCGTCAAAAAGTGTATAGCCTTATATAATAATTATTAAGATGAATAGTAGAGTTCATTACTTATCGTATATGATATGAATAATATATAAATAATGTACATCAACGTCATATTATTCGTTTAATTGTTGCTATAGTTGGCAACATTGATCATTTGTATGTTCATACTGTCAGAGTTATTATTTGAAAAATATTTCTATCGTGTTTCAAACATTTTTGTGCGTTGTAAAGGCCTATTTATAATAAAGTAATGTTAACGCAAACACAAAATCTGTGAATCTGGCAAAGGTAGCACTTCTAATCAATCAGAAGAATTCGGTATATTTCTTTGAAATTCGGCTCACTTTTATTTATTGCCTTTATATGGCATACATAAGTATAAAAAACGCTAAAACACTATTTCTTACCAAAAGCATAAATAAGAATTTTTATATCCCTAACTTGAGAAATGATGGGTTCTCCATGCAAACTTTCATCCCCTATTTCACCCCCTTCAAGTTTTATTTTCGCGACAAAAGATAGCCTATGTCCTTCAAGGTCCAATCTATCTCTATACCAAAATTCATCAAAATTGGTTCAGCGGAAGAAATAATGGGTTCTCCATACAAACTTTCATCCCCTATTTCACCCCTTCAAATTTTATTTTCGCGACAAAAGATAGCCTATGTCCTTCTCCATAATCCAATCTATATACCAAAATTCATCAAAATTGGTTCAGCGGTTTCGGCGTGAAAACCACGGGTGAAACGTAACTAACAGACAGACAGGGTTACTTTCGCATTTATTATATTAGGATGTTAGTATAGGATTATAGTATGGATTTGTCAGTATTTTTAACTTTACGGGAATGGTATACGCCTATGTATAGGCATTGTTCCATACCGATCTGTTTGTTGGAAAGTGTAAGGAAATAATTGGATATGTAGCTTTATTTAGGGTGTGTAAACCTGGCTTTACAATTTTTGATAGCTGAAAGAAATGGAAACTTAAAAACCACACTATTTTAGGTTATTCAAAGTCCAGGATACATAAAATATAGAAACACAAAATTAATATGAACGTATTTGCCGTACTATTAAAAATCCCAAGGAATTCTCATCTCCGTTTCGTACAATGTAAGTAAAATCATCAATTATAACTTATTGTAGGTTAGAAACACACTATTTACATTTGACATTGCATGATTGATTATGTATTGTTTGACAAAATCGAATAATTTCTTTAAATTCTTGCGGGAACATCGTTTAATTTCAATCGTCGGCAAGTAGAACAGTGTACTTGTACGTGTGTTGCAGCGGCGTCATTCTAATCGTGGTGTGTGTGTTAAATTAATTCTACAATGTCTGAGGTTCCGGAATTGCCAACAGCTCAACTAGCTACTGATTTAGTCAACGAAATCACAACTCTTTTATGTCAAAGTAAGCTGAACGATGCTTTACAAGCCATAAATGACAATAAGTACAACGCGTGTCTTAAAGACAACTCATGGGATCTCATTCCCGTTATCACGAAGAATTTAACCGAAGAAATCAACAATAAAGATCCAGAATTGTTCGATTGTTGCGAAAAACTATTAATAGTTGTTGCTGAAAAGTCTAATCCAGAAGAAGCTTTACTGGAATTTATAGAACAAGCTGAAACTGCTAAAGATGACACGAAATTCTTTTCCATTTTAAAAGCCATGCAAAAAACTTTGATGAAATTAACCTCCAAACGAGGCAGATCTTTAGAGTGGACTTTTAATACAATAAACGCACACGCTTCCGATTTACCACTTCCGGGGGAATATGGCGTCGAAAGCGAAGAAAAATCCCTCCTTGACGCCGATTCTTCAGTACATAGAATAACTATATTTTATTCAGAGTTACTTCCGTTTTACAAACCATTTATCGACGAAGTATCTCTGCCAAAAACTGGCCAAGAAATCAGACTTAGAAGAGATCTTTTGGCGAGTTACATGCTGCAACTTTTGGGAAAACCTTTAGCTTGTCTTGATTTAGAATTTGGTGTTCAGGCGAAAAGTAGAGGAAGAATTTGTGCCGAAAAAATCATGAATTATTTGAGTGAATTAGTAAGCGATTGTTTTAAGTTTTTGGAGTATTTACCGGAAAGAAAAATTGATATACAGCAAAACAAAATTATGGAAGATGAAATTTTAGATGTTTTTGCTTGCGATTTTAGAACTCCAACTCTTTCTTTAGGAGTTTATTATTACTTGATTTTATCTGAAAATATTAAAATCAAAAATATTCCAGTTGTTTACAGTTCTTTATTTGTTTTTCAAAACATTTTTTATGCAGTAGCGCACATGTTACAATTTCCGGAACAATTTATTACCCGAAAAGGTTTATTACTTGCTCATGCTTTAATTTTTAACGAAAATATTAGCGTTTTCCCTGCAGAAATACTAGATTCACCTGCCCATTGTATATTTTGCAAAAATCTTACCAACATTATTATTTATTCTGATATTAAACAATACCGCGAATTAGGCATAAAAATTTTCAAAACATACATTTTTAAATTCGATTTAAAAGGTCGATATTTATTAGTTTCAAATCTTATGAAAACAATAAAACATGTAAACACAAGAGGTTATATAATTTCCCAGTACAAAGACATGATTAGGGAAATTTTCGTAAAAGACGAAAACAGAATTCCGGAATATTTTTGCGGTTCAAAATTATTCCATACTTTGGACACATTTTGCCATTTACCGGACGGAAAAGAAACTGATTTAATGGAATGGGGTGACCAAATCATTACTAGTTTAAATTTATTGATCTACCTCACAATTAGAGACAAATATAACGCTTCCGGTATTTGGAACCACTTTGAAAATCTCGACAAAACATTTTTCAAACCTTTACGTGAAGCAATCAACATCTCCAAAGCTCATTACGAACTCAAAATCAAAGAAATTGAAAATGAAAAAGGACAAGGCGATACAAAATTCTCTGTGAGTGTTACAGGGCATGATATTCCAGGCATGTCGAAGGAAGATAAAATGAGTGCTCTAAATTCTGCTATTAATAGTTTTGGGGCCCTGGAAATGCTCCTGGCAAGATTGGAAGAGTTAATTTGTGATGGGAATACGCATCATTAAATGTTGGAAATGTATTTGTGTACAGATTGTTGCGTACCGTACTTACAAAATATATATGAAATTGTATTTATATGTATTATTTATATTTACAATAAAGTACATTGGCGAATATGTGAATTTTATTATACCCCATATTTTGACGAAATATAAAAAATAAATTTTCAAGTGAATGAAATTATACTAAATTTAAACATTTTAAAATCTAACGGCCGATTTCATAATGAATATAAAGTCACTTTACTTTTAAAGTTTGATTTAAAAGTGAAAAAATTTAACTCTAAATTAAAGGAACTGTCAAATGAATTTATTTTAATGTACCTACTTTAAACTGTTTAACTCGCTAAGAGAGGTATTAGAATCATGCTAAAATCGCATATCCAGATTTTAGTGGATAAGCACGTTTTAAGGTCCCTATAATCCGATTATAACATTTTTACGATAATGTCCGTGTGTGTGTGGATGTTGGAACCACGATTTCTCAAATACTATTAGACTTAAAAAATATTTAACTGCAGTTTCCTCAATCTGACAATCCTGGGAAGAGCTGATTAGATTTTGGTAACAATTGAAGAACCGGAAGTAATAGTTTCTTTAAAAAAATCTTCTAAATATAATTTTTTGGAAAGTTTTGTTATTACAAATATTGAAGAACATAAAATTCTCCATCTAATACACTTAAAAAAATTATTATATCTTGTATAAATTTAGAGATAAAAGCACTGTAATATATAGAATAATTTAATGTAGTATATCGCAGAGGCTAAGGCACTAAGGAAATCGGTTGACAAATTCAAATATTTATAACAGTTTGTAACTGACAGGTGTGACATTCTGAAAGCTTTTTTTGCGAAGTACATTTAATCTTTCTTATTGTTTTATTAATTTAAATATTTAAAATTGTAGGTAAAATGCATATATCCATAAGAAATACCGCCAATCTTGCTAATGAATTGGAAGAATCTCTGACATTTAGAAACTTCCTCATACAATGAAAAATAGATATAATTAGAATTGTATGTGTGCAGAAGACATGTTAAATTCAATAAATAAACAATATTTGAGTAAAGTTCTGTATTTTTTTTTCTTGTTATAAAACGACGGTTCGATAGCGAAGTGTAATACAATACTTATATAACATAAAATGAAAATGGCGAGAATATTGTGCTGGCCACAACAGATTTTTTTTTTTACTTTTATAGACTTTCACACAGTTTTAAAATCTAATTATAATATAAATAATCATTTTTTTTAATTTGTTGGTATGGTGGAAAACCCCATTTCAAGTAGAACAATTTTATAATCTCCTGATACTTTTGGTCTGCAGTGTCTATGTAGGTATATTATTTCCAATATCTTTAGAACGAATGTGTAGGTGTATACATTTTTAATCATTATTAACAAATTAATAATAATTTTATTAATTTTACTTTTTTAGATGCAAAATACGCACAGGATGCACAGGGTCCACAAGCAGCTAATGCTACTTCCGCTTCAAAAACTGAATCTAAGAGCGACAAAGAAAAATCTTCATTTCCTGTTTCCAAAATAACAGAGCAAACTGACGACCAATACGACCAAAACATCAAAAATAAAATACTTATTGCTTCTTTACCATTTGTGCACGAATTCGGTTGGTCAAAAGACGCCATTGTGAAAGGAGCAGAGAGTATAGGTTACCCCGGTATTTCCCACGGTCTGTTCCCGCAAGGGGGTGCAGAGTTAGTGCATTTCTTCTACGAAAGTTGCAATAAAAAGTTGACAGAAAATATGAAACAGGTAGAAGAGCGAATAAAAAAGGGTGTATCTAGTTTAAATCATGGAAATTTACAGGAAATACAAATAAATAAAGATATAATAGTTCCCAAGTTTATAAACCGTGCTGTGGAAAGTAGGTTAAGAATGATAGTGCCGTTTGAAAAATGGTGGCCTCAAGCAATAGCTATTATGTCGTTACCGCCAAATGTTAGACGGACGTTACAAAATTTGCAAACTCTAGCAGATGATATTTGTTATCATGCTGGTGACAGATCAGTTGATGTAAATATATCATTTTACTTTTAATGAAAACAAAGATCTAACATCAAGAAAAAATGGTCATTGATTTCTTGAAAAATCCTTGAATTTTAATAAAATACCTGGAACTTTTTATTATATTTACATTTTTTGATATTCTTATAATGTATTTTGTATTTAATTTTGAATTGAGCAATAGGGGATTCCAGCTCAATCGAATTAAAGGAAAATAGTAAAAAAATACGAATGTATATGCTGAATAACGAATATTAATAAAAAAATGAAATGGTATAATTGAGATATTTCGGAAATAAGGGGTTTTTTGTTATAGCGCTTCGACACGAATATGAAATCAATATATAATATTTTGATTGGCGACCGAAAGACCGCCTATACATGCATAACAAATAGCGTGTTAGGAGGTGGGGGTTACTACCAATGGAAGCTAAGAAATTCAAATTCGAAAGGAGGGGCTAACATTCCTGTCCTGCAGTTTTCAAACATTTTTTATTTTAACATAAATTTCTTGCATTAAACTTAATAATTTAAATACACCTGTAATTATAAAATATGTAGACTTATACAGTGTTATAATATTAATTTATTTTATGTAAATATAACTTAAAATAGTATATATTTCAAGAACATTTAGGTCCATGATGAAAACAGTTTGATATAAAAACACATAAGCGTGACGTTACGTCAATCTTTTCAAAATTCGGGAGACCATAACTCGCTTATTAATAGGAATTTTTTCACCGGATTTTCATCAATAGTCTTAGTTTTCCTAATATTTTCAGATGAAATTATAAAAAAATGGTGGAATCCCCCCATTGTCGATTTTTTTTTAATAAAATTTTACGTCATTTTCTCCAAAATTTTCAAAAATCCAATTTTTATACATGTAGATTTATCTCAACGCGCTGACTTTAAATTTTAAAACCGCAGGTCGATATCTCTTTTCATTCTCGAGATATTTACATTTCAAATTTTACCCATTTTTGGGTCATAACCCCAAAATGGGTGGAGATACAACCCTGGCGACTTCACCATTCGATTCTACGGGCAAAATTACATAAGTATACCAATTTTGATAATTTTTGAACACCGAATACAGTCTCTAAAGCAAAATAACTGAAAATGGCCAAAAATCGCAAAAATCTTAAGGTGTACTCCTTGCCATTTTTTCAGATTTTGGCAATTTTCAGTTATTTTACTCTAGAAATTGTACACTTTGTTCATAAAATTTGTATATCTATGTAATTTTGCCCGTAGAATTTTTGAAACCCGAATGCAGTCTCTAAAGCAAAATAACTGAAAATGGCCAAAATCGCAAAAATCTAAGGTGTACCCCTTGCCCCAACAAATATAAAACATAATAACCCTTACATCATTGAAAAGAGAAAAAAATATTAATTTTTTGAGACTAAAATCAGATATGGGTTCCATTTAAAAAAATATGTTTGTGTTATATCTCGAAAATTTACTGATATAAAAATTTATTTCGTACGCCACTGGTTAGTTAATAAAAATATCTATCTTTTATATTTGAAACATTTTTTTCAATTACAAATAGTTTAGAAGTTATTTGAGAAAGAAAAAATCAACAATAATCAGTTTTTCGTCATTATCTATGAGAATTTTTGGAAAAACAAAAGCACATCTGAGATGGCCTTCCAAAGGCGCACAAAAAGTTCAATTTAACCGACATTGTATCTCTTATAGTTCTCGAGATCCCAATGGTGGCACTTCTAAATGAGACACACTGTATATGTATAAAAATTGGATTTTTGAAAATTGTGGAGAAAATGCGGAATATGGGATTTATAGAATCTTTTCCATGGAACTTTTGGTATGGAATTTGTACAAAATATATAGAACTGACGAAAGGTCACATCAGATTTTTTCATAATACGAAAAACTACATGTCAGAATATGAATCTTATGCCCATATTCATAAACACTCGTAAAGGTTCAAAACGGCTCGTTATAATTTTTGACAACTAGAATTAAACTTAACAAATAAAATTTCGATTTTTCTTTTCATGTCGACTCTTTTTATTGGATAAAAATTATAACAAACCGTTTAAAATTTTTACGAGTGTTTATGAATAGAGACTTAAATAAACTTAAGCCCAATATTGCAAACAAAATGTTAGATCTTTGTTGCAAATTGAGAAAAATCGTTTTAAAATGGTCTTCATTATTTGATTTTTAGTTTTCTTGGTACGCCCGCAGATTCGCGATAGCAGGTTTGTATAAAACAACAGAATTATACATGATGCAAGATAAGTCAGAAGACCACGCAAAAACGTGGGAATTCTTAAACAGAAGAGTAGAAGAACTATTTCAAATCCACGATATTTTACACCAGACAGAAAGTGTGACACAAAAATCCCCAGATATCATCCAATCTGTTTATACAACGATAGGGAATATTCTTCGGACTTAGCTACAAGTGTGATAGGACCAAAAACAAATTCAAATTCATCAAATTGTATTTTATTTGTAGGTCTTTCAAATATAACAGATAAAGTTAATATATTTGAACCAATTTGTATGTTTTATTCAACATAATATACATAAATAATTCGCTACCATAAAATACACATAAATGATAATCATAAATCAAATAATATAGATACAATATTGTATTCTTTATAATATACAATTTGAAACTTAACAGTCTGTGATCTGTGCTGAATGTGATATTCAGTCTGTTTTGCCTGCGTTGAGATAGTAACTTGTAAAAATCACAGTGTCTTATAAATGTAATTTGCATATTTTACCCAAATTCTAAATCATACTTAGAGCGAAAATGTGGTCACGCAAAAAAATATCTGTACCTTTTTTTCTGTTCAAATCGAAGGATTGTCTAATTTATCGTTCAGTATGATTAAATGATTTTTTATTTACAATTTTTAAAAATCGTTTTAAAGTATTTAAAAAGTTGCAATAACCAGCCATGTTGTGACGTCACAGGTTCCGAACCTAAGTTCAGACCCATTCCAAACAGACATTTCGGCTGTGTCCGATGTTGCACTTTTATCACCCTAATATCTAAATCCTAAATTTATATGCCCTAAATCTAGTGATTATTTAAGATTTTAGAAATTAGATTTTAGGGTTTTGCAGGAGCACACTATGCCTTGAAGTTGACGCGCACTAACTAAACAAATCATGTTCGTTGTTATAATTTGAACAAAACTTCAAATTTACTGTCAAAGAATAGCTTCTTAGTGTCTATTTTATGAAATATAATATTAACATTTACTCTCAAGCATCAAATTGAATCGAATTGTATAATTCATTTTTGTTGTTCTAAAGTGTTGCCATTCGGAGTTGTATTTATGTGAAGAAGACTTAAATCCTAAATACAACTCCGAATGACACACTAATGACATCCATTGGTTTGTATGGCAACACTTTAGAACAACAAAAATGAATTATAAAATTCGATTTAATTTGATGCTTCAGATTAAATGTTAATATTATAGTTCATAAAATAGAAGCTAAGAAGATATTCTTTGACAGTAAATTTGACATTTTGCAAAAATTATAACAACGAACATGATTTGTTTAATTAGTGCGCGTCAACTTCAAGGCAGAGTGTGCTCCTGCAAAACCCTAAAATCTAATTCCTAAAATCCTAAATAATCACTCGATTTAGGGCATATAAGTTTAGGATTTAGATATTAGGGTGATAAAAGTGCAACACACAGCCCAAGTAAAAATTTTGTTTAAACAAATGCATCAGCTGTTTCTTTCGCTTTTGATTTGAGACTAGGCGCTAAAAGGTTATAAACGCACGTGAGACATTGAATATATTGCAGAATATTATTTTCTCTAACACTGCTATAGAATTTACACATTTTGTAACTGAAAACTGTTACAGAATCTATAGATTCTGTCATACTGTTACGGAATAATATTCCGTAACAGTTTTACTCAATGCCCACTAGTTTTTTAATTCATTTAAAATACATGGGAAACGCAATTGTTTTAAAATCAAGTTGCCTTTGCTTTGTGCGTTGTTTCTGTGATTTTGTTTTGCTCAGTTGTCAAATTAGTAACTAATAAAACGGATAAATAATTATTTTTTATTAATAGTGATATACAATATAGTCTAAAACTCGTATGAAATAGTATTCTTTATTTTGGTAAGTGAATAACATACAATATTTACTGGCAAACTTATTTCATCGACATGTTTACTTTCATAAATTTTAGGTTATCTTTAAATGTCACTAAAACAGTGTGAAAATCAAAATGGTCGTTGCTCCGAACCTGTGACGTCACTGGGCAAGGGACGAAGCGGGAGTCTAAAATTTTAATTACATTTTTTTCATGATTAAAAATCGATTTGCGGAAAAATAAAAAATACGGGTCTAGTATTTTTCTCTATCGATTAAAGTTTTATAGAAAAGTTGTGCGTGACCACATTTCAAATAAATATCATACAGCAATGCACAATTAACTTTGAGCTAGAAATTATTGTTTTTCAGCATTGTTAAACAATATTTTTCAATGAAAATCTTGATTCCTATTGGGCCCTTTTTGTATTTGGGATTTTTTTAACTTTGTTGCTCTTCTCACTAATATGTCGCTGTTATATCTTTACAATCATGATATTCTTTTTTCCATGACTAAAAATCTACTTAAAAATAATAATAGTTAACAATTTTTAGTCTTGAGCTTAGAATACCACTTATAAATATGTATATGGAGACTAGAGTACATATTTTAGAATTTGATAAAGTACTCCTCTAAATGAGATATTAAATAAAGGGTAAATGATTGCATAAATATAGAACGATAAATACGAACAGTAAAACGTCAATTATTATCGAGAAATATCCTAATTTGTACCCAAAATTTGGGATATTTCTATTGGTATTGTATCAAAAAATTTAGAAAACTCGGAATGATCAATAAAGCATTTAAATTCAAAGAGATCTAAGTGCCAACTATTATCAAATTTAGTATTATGAACATAATTATTATAAAGCCTGTTTGACACCATCATCAATTATCAAATTTGTTAACAATATTGAATATTATGATAAATAGGATTTGTTAATAAAATTTTGACCAATGAAATAATTTATGACTGTACTAAACAAGCTTAAAACGACCCTTGGTTTTATACGATTATAATTTTTAATAAATTATATACATGTCAAACAGATTTACTCATCATAATTTATAAAGAAATTTGTGATGGAATAGATATAGAAAATTATATTTGTCAAAACATTCTTTTCTAATGAAAAAAAATATTTTATTAACAAAACAATGATTAAAAATTAAATACTTTTAAATTAATTAATTCTTTGTTCATAGTTTACTATAAACAAATGAATATTAAAAAAAAATGGCGCATGATCATTTAAATATAAATGCTTCAATTATTATCAAGAAATATCTTATTATTGAGCTTTTTTAAGATAATTCTTTTGAATACGAAGACAACATCAAAAATTTAGAAAATTGAGGAATGTTTTTAAAAAACAACCATAAAACGAATGAAATAATTGAAGTTTCACGTTAGAAAAACACCAAAATAATTACATAACACTTGTTATACAGTGTGTTCCATTTAAAACAACCAGTGTTTTTTTTTTTTTTTTTTTTTTTGGGCGAACAATGACTTGAGAAAAATAACAATGACTTGAGAAAAATGATTTATACAAAAAATGATTAAGAATAAGTTTTAACAAACCCAAATTCAACTAGTGGTTCTTAAACGGCAATATTTACTTTTTTAAATGATGCCCTATATAAATTTTTAATTATATAAGATTTTTTTTGATTTCAGCAAATTAAATATTGTATAGGGTTGTACCTATAACAATTATCTTAAAGATCAAGATTTCAATTATTTCTCTACCCCATTTTGTCATTTTTCAGTTTAAAATCAATCACTATATAACACCAAACTTGTACACATCAAAAATATAAACACTAATGACATTTAACAGTTATTTGACAGTCAAAACTTTTAGGGACTTTTAAGAAAAGTAGCACATGTTCCAGTTTTTATTTAAAAGTTTTTCGTTAAAAGTCTATTCATTTGTCTCTCTTGCACTGACGGCATTGTGTGAGAGAGACAAATTTTCAAGTTACTTGAAAAGAATAACTTACTCACTACAAAAATTATTGATCATTAACAGTTAGATATAATATGCACAGATGAAGTTGAGATTGTTGACAGATGTCAAAATTGCGTCTATTAACAAACCAAAAAATATTGAATGTAGTAAACAAGTCGCATTTTGACATATACTGCCCGATTCACAAAAAAGTTCAAGCTAATCCTCATTTTTGGATTAGCGAATTCTACTCTAATTTTGACAGTTTATATCTTAAAATATAGTCTAATCTATTCCTAGTATCTACCTTTATTGATAAGAAAATTAAATTTTAAATACCAGAATAGAATTCACTAATTCAAAAATGAGGATTAGCTTAAACTTTTTTGTGAATCTAGCTGTTAGATTTTAAGATTTAGGTCTTGTTCACATAAATACAACTCCGAATGGCTAATGACATCCATTGGTTTATATGGCAACACTTTAGAATAACAAAAATTAATTATACACTTGGAATTAATTTGCTGCTTCAGATTAAATATCAATATTATATTTCATAAAATAGAAGCTTAAGAAGTTATTCTTTGGCAGTAAATTTGACGTTTTGCTCAAATTATAGCAACGAACATGATTTGTTTAATTAGTGCGCGAAAACTTCAAGGCATAATGTGTTCCTGCAAAACCCTAAAATCTAATTCTTAAAATTCTAAATAATCATTAAATTTAGGGCATATAAATTTAGGATTTAGATATTAGGGTGATAAAAGTGCAACATGGGACACAGCCTATATCTAATCGTTAATGATCATTAACTTTTGTAGTGTGTCTCGGGTATTAATCAGGGCATCGAACCCGAACCAAAACCGGAACCAAACCGTAATATTTTAGAGAACCCAAACCGAGAACCGAACCTCAGATATATTTTTAATTGTACCTGAGTCGAAACCGAACCGAGTATTAAAATTCAGGTTCGGGGTTCAACTCCGGCTAGGTTAATTTTTAGTTCGAAAAGTAAATACAGCCGATAATCGACGTCTTAGGCGTTTGCGTTGCTGTCTGGGCTGACTTTTCGTAAAAATTGTGTTCGTTTCTTGTTGCGTTTTGCTTAAATTCCGGCTCTCATTTTATATTATTTCGAACCTGAACCGCGAACAAAACGGCAAATTTTATTAATGCTTGAACCAGAACAGCACCCGGATCCATCTTTCAAAAAACGAATTAACCTGAACCTAAACCGAACCCAGTTTTTGCGGGTTCGATGGCCTGGTATTAATGAAGGTATTGGATTCATGCTAAAAATCGCACTCACGTCATTGTGTGAGAGAGAAAACTTTTCAAATCGAAAAGAAAAATTTGTCATTAATTCGACCAAAAAACACACTGGAAGTTTTAAAACAAATACCCCGTATAATACAGGCATCCCATGAGGCAAAGTTACACAAAATAACTTATGGGAAACCTTTGAAAACTTAATAATGTCCTTCTTCAATATATCCTTTGATAGTATTGGGCAGTGGTAATTTTTGAATGTTGTCTAACCTGGTGTATTGCCTTATAACAAACCGGCATAAATACTGCAGCGACCTAACCTGCATGAACCTGGACACCGGTTTCGTGAGTCGGACAGGAAACGCCGGCTGCGTCGGAGTTCTAGGTCTGGAGTAGCAGTAAACAGCTGCTTGAGAGTAACTCATTGAGTGATTTATCAGCTCTTTGATCGAAGGAAATCCTTCTTGTGCGTAAAAACTAAACACCCCATAATTATATTCGATTCGGGTGTGGAGTGTCCGCCCAGAACTTCTGAAACTAACACTGAGGAGATATTTATCCGATGATGAATCCCGGACTAGAAAAGCACCATCCGGTTGCCCCTGGAGCTTTTCCTCTGCCTCCTGTCTGGATATTGGCCCCCAGTACCAGCCCTCATGGGCCAAGCTCCCCAATTCTCGAATGAGACCTCTTCCAGCGCTGTTTGATTCGACAGAAAGGCTGTAGGTGTCACCGGAAAAATCTAACGGGCTGTCGTCGGGCGCAACGGAGCCTTCCATGGGGTATAGGACCAAATCCGCCGGCCTGTAGCGTGTTCTCGGTGGAACTTCGGGGCCCTCGGCCTCATTATTGCTAGAAAGGTATACCGGGGTGACTTCTGGAACGCGGAAAGCTACTGGGGAGGATTTATCACAGATATTTCGGGCGCATGGACAGATTGAACTAGAAGTTGTGAAACCTCGGCTGGTGGACTCGTCGGATGACTCACTGGCTTTGATTTTTTGTTTGGAGCGACATATTAACAATGACTCTTTTAAATGCATTTTCTTTTTCAAGTTCTTGAAGATGTTTTTTCGGCTTTTGTCTTGTCGTTGACATAAACAGTCCGACGTAGTAACTTGACCGTTTGAAAGTGGTATGTTTTCATCAATCATTGACGCTGATGATTCATTTACTTGATTTGACGATGATTTTCTTACTAGCGATTTTCTAATATAGGAAAAACTTAGTTTTCTTTCTTTCGTTTGTCCATTTTTCAAGTTATTTTTTGTGTCCATATTGATTAAAAACACAAATAACTAATGATTCACTTAAGTTATTATCTTGAGGTGTGGTTTAATATTACTATCGTACTTATCATTATTCGTTTATATCTTAACATCATAATATTTTCTTGTCATTCTGATAAAATGATAAAATTTTCTCTAACATCTGAGTCACAAACCAAAATGTCAAATTTCAGAAATAAGAAAGCTGCGGCAGTGTTACCAACTCTGGGATGTTAACTTATGGTATTTACCTTAGACCAGGAATAGAGGGGAGACAGGGCATATTCACGCGTATATTTCCAAATCATCTCTGCGATTTTGACCCTTATTGAATCAGCTGGAATAGCTAGTCGACCAGTTAAATATTGTTATGTTACAGTCGACCAAATCTAAATAAATACTTGATTATCCGTAACATAAATAAAACAATTTAAAACTAAGAAAACTATGAATCAAACTAAAGACGTATGTATTCAAGAACGTCAGAAGTCAAAATAATGATTGATAACGTCGGGTGACGCTTGTTGATTTTGAAAACTTATTCGTTCGACTGCACACGTATGTAACACATCTGGTCGATTGGGCTATCGCAGCTGACTTTGAAGTTTCAATAAGGTCGAAAGTCGCTATGATGATTTGGAAAGTCTTCTTACGGCGAAATACATAGCATGCCCTGTCTCCCCTCTATTCCTGGTCTAAGGTATTTACCGTAAAATGATAGTGCAATTATTAATAATTTATATTTTATTATTGACAAAGTTTTGTTTCAAGAATTTAAATTATTTATTTAATGCATATAAATCGGTTGGCTCTCAAGCGCCATCTGCTGTTTTCTTACGTGAAATGAACGACAATGCTAATGCAGGATTGTTTTCCTCTGTGTGTCGGTACTTTTGACGAATAGAAATTCGACATTTCAATTATAGAACATAAGGATATTTAATACTGCACCGTAGATGAGTTTTTATTATGTAGTATGACAGGAAAAATTATGGTACAAATAATTGGAATAATACTACCTTTTTTATAGTTTAAGTTCTGTATTTATTTATTTATTATTAAAACCCAACGTTTCGGCGCCATAAACTGGTGCCTTCTTCAGGGGAAAACATTGACATAAATATGTGAAATAACAAAAACAAGTAACCAAGGTAACAAGAAAAGTTCGTAAATCGTAAATGTTACAAATACCTTTTGAGATTGAAGTACAAATACAAAATGTCAAAAAGTACAAATACTTTAGGAAAAAATATACATATACTTCACTTCACGTAAGAAAATAATAGATGGCACTTGAGAGTCGACCGTTGTTACATGCATTAAATAAATTATTTAAATTTGTCAAAGCAAACTTTGTCAATAATAAAAATATTTTTATCTGTAAAATGTACGAGTCCTGAATAGTAAAAATTACATCAAAACATGGCTAAATATCACTTAATTCTGTAGATTTTATTTAATAATTAAACCAACTCTATTTTCTTACATGAAATAAAGTATAGTAGTTGAAAGTATATCACTACAACTACTATAATTTTAGTACGGTTGGCAACACTGGAAGCTCTCACTTCCTCTGATGTTACAAAAATGCAAGAGATGTCGCGTATTTATTTCAATATTTATCCAAAACTTTATAAATATGATACGATATGTAAATTAGATGTTATTTACATTAATTTTTTGCTTCGAAATTATGTAGCCCTATTTTTAAAATTATTACGAACGCTGACCATATTTCTATTATAACAAATTTTGGTGCAAAAATCCATTGATATTGCTTTGTAATTTGTAAATATTTATATCAATGTTATAAAAACACATTCCATTTCTTTTATAGAATAAAAAAATATTTACTGCGTAGGTTCTTTATGATAAAAATGACATTTACATATGACGTTCAGCTAACATGTAATAGAGGGCCTATGACGGTTTTTAAAATATTATAGTCTGTATGTCAAAATGGTGTATCATTTTAGAGGTATATAGTTTTTGTATAAATAAGAACTGTGATGAAGCGTAATATTATAAAGGTTTGCAGATTTTACATATTATTAAAGCGTACTGCACGCTAAACAACAAATAAAGCAATGTTTCATTGAAGTATCTAAAATGTCGAATAGTTGTCAAAGGTTCAGTTACATTTATTATTATTTATATTTGCATTCCCTTGTACTATTATTTCACGCAAGCTCCGCTATTTACACTAAGAGTTGTTTATCGTAGCAAAATCTTCAGTGTTCATATAAAATTTTGCACACGTAATCCTGCAAATGTCAACCAAGTGTGTGTATTTTAGAGACTGTCAAATACTTCTGATATTCCTTATATAAAATGACAGAAACGGAGGCTCAGGCCCATGAATTTGTGCGAAGAAAAGAGTGGAATAGAGCACTAGAACTCTACGACCAGTTACTCGGCTCTGGAATAAGTAAACAAATCAGTAAAGAAAGGATCGTTGCCTGTCTCCTCGGTCGATCGGAATGCTGTCTGGAGCTCGGAAGACATGAAGCAGTGGTGTCTGATTGCAGGAAAATCATAAAACTCCTTGCAGATGGGAATGAAAATAACACTGGAGCTAGAGCGGGTGCTAGACGGAGACTCGTCCATGCTTTATTTTCTCTGCGAAGATTTTCAGGTTGTTACTTGTTTTTCATTTGTTATAAACAATTTTACGAACAAAAATTCTAGTGAAATTACATTTTGAAACTTTTTGGTTAGAAATTTATGTCAAAAACATGAGGTAGGTACGATTATTGTCACGGGCAAGTTTTTTTATTCATAAAAGAATTAGTGCTCAATTTTAACGCTTTTTAAAATGACTAGTGATGAATTTTCGATGGAATTGATGAACTGGTGCTCTGTAAATTGTTCTTTCTCTATTGATGAACGAAGTGAAAATTCAATCAGCTCTGATATAGAATAATTGTTTTAATTATTAATTGACAAATAACAAAAATCATGCCAGTATTAACTCTCTTTCAGTGATATCAAATCCAACAATATAATTTTTTCATTAAAATGGGTTATAAAGTATGTCTTTTCAACACAATAAAAGTGTGAAAAAAGTGCACGTTTTTAACGCAAACGAGTGAAATAATAAAACGTTATGGCACTATTTCACACTTTTATTGCAGACTTAAATAGCTATTTATGTAATAAGTTGCGAAATGATAGTGTTTTAGGCACGCGACGTGAAATTTGTACACACGAGGGTAAGCGAGTGGTACAACACATCAAGTGCCTAAAACACTCATTTCGCAATGTATTACATACAAGATTTTGTATAATAGCGTTTTAAAACAGATTATTTATTCTCTAATATCAACATTTTGAATTTTTCAAAACTAAAAAGTAGGCAGACGTCAGGTTCATCTGTTCGTTGCTAAATGAAATACTTTTAAGTACTAGTGCTTAAAAGTAACATTTCACGCATTAAACTGTCACTTTTACGCATTAAACTGTCTTTTTTAAGCACTAGTGCTTAAAAACGAGTGCTTAAAAGTATTTCATTTAGCAACGAAAATGACAATCAAAAAGTCATAAAACGCTAGTATAAAAAAAATTGTATGCAACTCGAATAAAAAGTGTCTAATGGCCCGATTTTGAACAAAGCTGTAAGTATTACAGATCTGTAAATCTGTAAATAATGAACAAAATCGCAACGGAACCAGCCACTCTTATGTATAAGTTTATATTAATCAACAAAACTAGATGTGTTTTTGTCAGTTTTTTTACAGATTTACAAATCTGTAAGAGTTACAGATTTGTTCAGAATTGATCTATTATTTTTTATTCGTGAAATAAAACTATACTTTTTATTCATGTTGCATAAATAACTATTACACTCCATAATAATGAGAATGATATTAAATGTATACAAAATTGAATGTAGATAAAATGACAAGAAAATATATATGATTTATCAATTCATCAGATCCATCGGCTCTCAACAGCTGATAAACAGGTAAAAAACAGGAACTGGTTGAATTTAAGTTATACTTGTTATCGGGTTATTTACCTACCTGTTTTTGTGCAGTGGTGGGGGTAGCTCATGGGTCGTAATATCTACTTCAATAATAATGAATTATGGAAAAAATACTTTTATTTTAAATTCAGTGAAAAAGTAATAGAGTTTAATTTTCAGAAGCGGAGATGGCAACCAGAGAATGGTTATCTATAAACGACGGTGTTCAAAATAATCCAGAAGCGTTAAAAATGTTAGAAAACGTCCGTTCCGTTTTACAAATGGCCAACCAAAAAGGCGCCCCAAAGCAACAACAACTCGAAGAAGAACTCATGACCTTGGAACGCAGGTTCGAATTATGGTCTGGCTTAAGCCAATCTGCCAAGCACGATAAATTCCTCCTTGACCAAGACGGACAAGCAGTTTGCACGTACTGTAGTTTAACATTTCGCGATCGGCTGGAACTCCGCGCTCACTGCCAGACAGAGAGCCACCAAACAATGATCATGTCCGACGAAGGCCGCGATTGGAAGTGGAGACCGCCTCCGCGAGGTTTCACCGCTGATGTCTACTCCGCGTGCGAAAGTTGGGTCGAAACTGGAGTCTGCAGATACGGTGCTCAATGCGTCGAAGCCCACGGCCCTGAAGAACTCGCCGAATGGAAAGAAAGATTTGAATACCGCCGAATGAAACTCCAAAGAGCATGCGAAAAGGAATTATACGGCAAATCTTACACCGAACAGCTTTTGGAGCGCTGGGTGCAAGCCCCTAGCCCCGAAAGAGTCATGAAAGAAAAATTAGAAGGAGTTGAGGATTCTTGTACTGGAGATTTAGTGACTACAATGTCTTCTAAACATAGTAAACGCGATTGGACTTTCGTGATCCGAACGCAAAAAATATTAAATGCCGTTGCCTTGCTGCAAGACGCACACAGAAATCATTTCGTCTTGAAACAAGTCATCCCTGGAACTTGTCGCGACCCTGTAGATCTCTCCAACGACCAAGAATGGTTATCAAACATAGATAATAACGAAGAAGGTGTCATTTTCGAGCACAAAGTTACCGTTTCCTTCCAAACAGACATCTACGGTACCTTTCGCCAAAGTGTAGTGTTTGATTTAGGCCCGGAGCCAGTCCTAGTAAAACACCTTTGCGTCGATGTTCTCCCAGTGACAGACGCGGATAAAATCAAAGAAATCAAGAAAGAAATTATAGTTTCTTCGGCTGAAAGATGGGATTGTGATAACGCTGAAATTGTCGCGTTTTCTAGCCCGGTTCCTCCGATGATTGCAACTCCCGTTGCGCAAGCAAAAGACAGCGAATGGGAAAGAGATTTGCTGAACGCTTATCCTTGTCCACGAGCGGATACTTTTACTTTAACACACTCAACAGTAGCGGAAAAAAGACTAACTAGGAACAATTATCGCGCTAGAATGCACGAGTTGTTATGCGTGGAAGAAATGGCGAGATATGAACAAGTTGCCAGATACAATCTCACTGCTAAACTACACGTAACTTACAGCTATTTGTTGGCTCCGAACGGAATTGCGACCAGTACGGCTAAATATTCGCACTCGGGGGAATTATTTGCTTTGATGAATTTGGGGAAAGATATCTCGGAAGATACTTCAGCCGGACGGTTAATTTTAAATAATTGTACAACAGTTTTTATCGGGGCAGAAATGGCTAAAAACCATCAAGACCACAAACTAAAACGAAAAGTTTATGAGGCTCTTATTGAAGATAAAGGAAAAAACATGATTTATTTGCGCCTTCCAGCAAGTTGTGTCAAAGATTTGAACCTCAAATCAGATACAGACTTTTCCGCTGAAGTTCAGTTTCAGCTGAACAGAATACCTTACTGCGAATGGCATTACGCTATTGATAAAATCGCAGATTTTCGCATAATCTTCCCAGATACTTACCTTGAACCTAACATCCCGTGGACTCCTCAAAGACAATGGTCTGATATCTTAGACGTGCGGTTAAATTTGAAGCAGAAAGAAGCAGTTGTAGCTATAACAACACCGACGAATGTTCCCCTGCCTCCAATTTTGATTATTGGGCCTTTTGGGACTGGGAAAACTTATACGTTGGCCCAAGCGATAAAACAGTTGCTCTTACAGCCGAATACGAGGATATTAATATGTACGCATTCGAACAGTGCAGCGGATTTGTATATTAAGGATTATTTGCATCCGTATGTGGAGGCGGGACATGAAGAGGCCAGGCCGTTGAGGGTTTATTACCACAAAAGATGGGTAGCGACGGTCAACCAAATTGTACAAAAGGTGAGGGTATTTTTTATTTATTTATAAGTAGTTTATAGTGAGAAAAAATGTGTGCTTAGACCGCACAGCTGAAGAGAAACTTCTTAATTATCCGATAGCGAAACTGTTTTGCCCAACACTAACACTTGTACTATTCGAGAAAGAGAGAACGGGAGATGGGTTTCAACTTCCGTAACGCGTGTTTCAACTTCCGTAACGCGTGTTTCAACTTCCGTAACGCCTGTTTCAACTTTACTAATGCGATTTTTTAGTTTCACCCTCCATAAAGTAGTTTCACTTCAATTTCCTCAGAGTGTTTCAACTTCCGTAACGCGTGTGTCAACTTTCGTAACGAGTGTTTCAACTTTCGTAACCAGTGTTTCAACTTTCCTAACACATGTTTCAACTTCCGTAACGCGTGTTTCAACTTCCGTAACTCGTGTTTCAACTTCCGTGACTCGTGTTTTAACTTCCGTGACCCCAGAATTTCTGGCGATTTTTTTTATTCCACAGTTTCAACTTTACTAATGCGATATTTTAATTTCACCCTCCGTAAAGTTGTTTCACTTCAATTTCCTCAGAGTGTTTCAACTTCCGTAACGCGTGTGTCAACTTTCATAACGAGTGTTTCAACTTTCGTAACGCGTGTTTCAACTTCCGTGACTCGTGTTTTAACTTCCGTGACCCCAGAATTTCTGGGGATTTTTTTATTCCACAGTTTACACAACAGGTGAAAGCGGAAATACTATGTGACTTGTCATTTTGACAACAAATACAAATAGGTTATGTCAGAGCAGTGACCTGACAGCTAATAGGATTTTCAGTGATTGAAATGCTTTAGATTATTGCTTATGGGTAATGTAAGAAATAAAAGTACGTAGGTAAGAGAAACAACATTCATTTTAATAAAACATGCCCGAATTTAAATTTTCAAATGTCACTGACAACAACAGGAAATCAATTTTTTGTATTAGTAACTTTTTGTTATTGCCAACTGAATTAATTCTTTTTGATCACTCTGTATATCAAAGTATAGTGACTGTATATACATAGTGCGGCCAACCGCCGCCATATTTAGGCAAAATGAGCGGGAAATTTGAATTCATATGATGTGATAACTAAACAAAATTCGATAAACAATTAATGAAAGAGCATATTAAATGGAAACAATATTGATTTTTATTTTAAATCCTTTTGAAGAACTGTTTTCACAACCAACCGCCACGCAACCAGGCATCTAAAATATATACTTTAATATTAGACATTTTTTGTAATTTTGACAGTTAACCTAAAAAAGATGTGATGTTAAAAAATATGTATATATTACTTTGAGTTATAAATATACAAATACACGTGTAATTTAATTATTTGCACTTTCTAAAATATAAATATAATATAATTACCTTCAATTCACGTAACAAATCTCAAAAAGTCGCTTTTTTCGCCATAATATCCGCCATATTTAGGCAAATTAGCGCCGACCAATCAAAATCGATCCCCCTATTGGCCACACTATGTATATACAGTCACTGTATTTCAAAGTATAGGAAGTATTAATTTTTCTTTTAAAATTTGCTATAGAAAAAAATAGAATGTTAAACACGACGATAAAATGTAATTATCGACTCGCGAAAAATAATTCACTTGCAATTTCGCCGCTTGTAACTTATTACTTCCTGCCCGTCAATAAAATACAATTTCACGTCTTGTATAAAAAATATAAATCAAATCATTCATTTCCAGTATTGTCTGATCGACTTGAACGGTGGCGTCCGCAATTTCCGCGTTCCAACTCTCGAAGACATCCTCAAACATCGAATTGTAGTCGTCACTCTCTCCATATCTATGTACCTGTCAACAATGGGTCTTCCAAAAGGTCATTTCACCCATATATTACTCGATGAAGCCGCCCAGGCCATGGAATGCGAAGCTATCATGCCGTTAGCCCTAGCAGACCAAAACACAAGGATAGTTTTAGCCGGAGATCACATGCAATTATCTCCAGAACTCTTTTCTCAGTTCGCGAAAGAGAGAAATCTTCACGTGTCTTTACTGGAAAGATTATATGATCATTATCCGAGCACTTTTCCCTGCAAAATTCTTTTGTGTGAGAATTACAGAGCTCATGAAGCTATTATTCACTTCACTTCAGAGTTATTTTATGACCAAAAGCTAATTTCAAGCGGTAAACAACCTCGGCACGACAAATTTTATCCCCTAACTTTCTTTACAACTAGAGGAGAAGATGTACAAGATCAAAATTCAACTGCTTTTTACAACAATTCAGAAGTTTATGAAGTCGTGGAAAGAGTGTGTGAGTTGAAGAAAAAATGGCCGGCTTCTTGGGGAAAAATGGACGATCAATCCATCGGAATTATGACTCCATACGCGGATCAAGTTTTCAGAATTCGTTCTGAATTACGGAAAAGGCGCATGGGGGGCATTTCAGTGGAAAGAGTTCTAAATGTGCAAGGAAAACAATTCAGAGCAATATTTTTATCTACAGTTCGAACCAGGAGAACTTGTACCGGATCAAAATCGGGCGACGAAGTCGATTATGGCTTTCTGTCAAATTCTAAATTGTTAAACACGGCAATAACTCGCGCGCAGAGTTTGGTCGCAGTTGTCGGAGACCCAGTTGCGTTGTGTTCCATCGGAAGATGTCGCAAAGTTTGGGAAAGATTCTTGGAAATTTGCAACCAAAATAAAAGTTTGTTTGGGATAACTTGGACGCTGTTACGCAGCCAATTAGATGGTGTTGAGCTGAAGAAAACTTATGTGTTGAATCCTCTAGCTCCGGAATTTATTCCAAGGCAGTTCCAAGCAGAATCTTACATCAAAATGCCTCCAGTTATTTTGAGTAATCCAAACGGTCCAACACCTCTTAACGCGTTAAGTGCCGCCAGGTTTGCCAATCCTCCTCCGCAATCAGTCCCGCCATTTTCTGGGCCTCCTCCAGCCCCAGTTTATCCCTTACCCCAAATGTATTTCATCCCAACAGGACAGCCCCATTTCATACCAGCAAATCAACCTCCGCCACAAATATTCCCCATACGCCCTCCTGGACCTTTACCGTTTGTTCGGCCCCCCAACAATACAAACATGAACCCCTGGGGCGTCAATTATCCCCTTGCGTCGCCTTCCGGGGAAGGAGGTCCAGCTTGGCCCCCAAAAGTACAATCTATAGGCCCTAAAAAACCTCTGGAAGCAAATGTTAATGAAAGATTGATGTTGCCTCCATCGCAAAGAAGTCCAGGAGGAATGCAACAACCTGTGAAAGGGTTGATTCCATTACCACCAGGGCAACAAGTTAACACAAACCCTAATGGATTGTTAATTGACAGTATAGTCAGCGGAGAAGTGGCACTTCCGCCGCAATTTATGTCCATACAAGGCGTGCCGAAAATGGAATCAAATGCCAGAATATCCGAAAAAGAACAGATACAGTTCTTACACAATGTTCATTTTCCTGAAAGACATCTTGAACATTTACCAGACAACAGAATATACAATTCGGAATGGGCTAATCTTCTCCCGCCGAATGTATCTCCCGCTGAAATGCTAATGGCGACGCAAGCGCAACAACTCCAATGGTTCAGACATCTCCACGAAAGATACGGCACCGAAATCGCAAATAAATTTAGAGACGTTCTCGTTCGAGCAAAAAGACAACAGGAATTTATTCCCTTACCTCCAGAGCCAATCCGACCAGTAGAAGACGATCTCTTTGGCGAAAAGAATCAAATTATTGATAGTCTTTTACCGCATTTACAAAACGGACACGCGCCTCAAAACATGATCCCACATTTCTCCGAACAAAACTGGCAAAGAAATGACAAACCAATCGAAAGGATAAACTTCAACAAACCAATGTATTTGAGAGACATGGACACGAACATACTACTCGCCAATCTGCAAAACAATCAACAATTACGCGAAGAATTCAGCAATCCGCCTATTGTTGAAAACATGCGAGTTCCCTGGCAAAACACTCCCGCGCAATCCGTGCCACTTTACAGACGACAAGGCCCGCAGCCCCCCAACAATCTAATGGATCCAGGAATGGACAAACCAGGAGTCTCTTCAAACGCGTTTTCAGGTTATGCGAGAGCGGCTGTCAGTATCAGAGAGCACCAGCCTCAAATACACAGCATGACTCAGCAACAATTGAACCAGCTGCAGCAGCAACAGTGGCAGCGGCAAATTAACGCAGAATTCGCTGCGATGAAAAGCTGCGAAAACGAATCTGTTGAGGAGATGTTGAATCGGCATAATAATACTACTTATGCGAGTGTTCTAAGGACGAATAAAGTCGAGGAACAGGATAAAATTGGGGATCCCTTTGCTGTTTTAAGGGACTTGGGGCAACGATCTGTAAATCAAACAGGGCCGGGACTCTATCAGTACTTCTCATAAAATATTTCGAGGTTAGGAATTCAAAAGAATTCTTCATTTCAGTTTTTTGGGAATAATAACAAATATTGATAAATTGATTTTATTTACAATTCATTGGCAGGATCAATGATTTATGCAATTGTATTTAAAATGAATTGTTTTGAAAATATTTGTTATGATTTCGACGAAAACTGATCATTTCTCGGATCTTTTCAATGTAGTTCTGAGTCTGAGTTCTGATAGTTAGTTATTGTTTAAAGGATTGGTGATTTAGTGAACTAGAAGTGTGATTAATCGTGGCATTTTAAGAAAATATATAATACAAAAAAAAAAATATGTAAAATTTGAAAAAAAGTAAAAATATATATATCGAATATAGGAAGTATCATATAGGCATGCATATATAATTATATAATATTTTGTATTTATGTTAAGTTCTATGAATTTGTAATTAAATTTATGATAATTTTATATTCTTATTTATTTCGTAACATATCTCAACTAAATAACCATTTCATTATACGACTTAGTTTATACTCCGATATTAAGAGAATATTAAAGCACATTCCTTCGATGTAAGACATAAATAATGTAATTGTTGACAAAATACAAATAATTCATTTATTAATTATTCGTCTTTATTTTGGAGCGGACGCGGAGGCCGAGAATGTTTAAACGCAAAAAGATTTTATGTTTTATATCTCGGTTCAATCAAATTTCCCTGCTGATTAGGGCCAGTTTTAAAATCTCTTGTTAGAATTTTAACTAGAAATTAAATAAACAATATTGAATTGGATTACTGACATCGATGATCAATTTGTCATTTGACAGCTCATTTCGTTTCAATTTTGTTTATTTAACTGACAGTTTAAATTTTAACCAGAGATTATAAAACTGGGCCTAAGGCACAGAAAAACATTTACCGTGAGTATTTTTTAACGTGAAACATTGGGTTCGTCATATCCATGGTTACGACTTGATATTTGATTGACAGCAATGTATTTGCCCGTTCCATTTAAAATGAAACATAGAAGTATTATATTTAAATATTATAAGAAATTTAGCGGAGTCAGAAAACCACTCGAGAGCACTAAACATATTTCGGGCACAAGGTGCACACAGTACGTTTTCTATCTAAATTTAATTTTTAGAAAACAGATATAATTATTTAAACAAAATTAACTTCTAATGACATTTTGTCAATATGACAGATAAGCGTTGAATTTTCCTATAAGTTACGACTTGATATTTGATTGACAGCAATGTATTTGCCTGTCCCATTTAAAATGAAACATAGGGAACGAATTTGACACAAGTTTTATATTGTAAGAAATTTAGCCGAGTCAGAAAATCACTCGGGCACAAGGTGCACACAATATTTTTCCTACAACTAAATTTAATTTAGAATACAGGTATAATTATTTAAACAAAATTAACCTCTGTTGACCTCTTATCAAATGTCAAATTCGTTCCCTATGTTTCATTTTAAATGGAACGGGCAAATACATTGCGGTCAATCAAATGTCAAGTCGTAAACATGGATATGACAAACCCAATGTTTCACGTTAAAAAATACTCACGGTATACAGAAGCGACAGTCAAAGAGAGAAACGAAAATTAGAGAGAGAAAGAGTATGCCAACAAATTTAAAGGGCTAATCGGATATAATCGGATTGTTTCGGCATGTCTTTGTATCTTACGATTCTTTGTTCTTTTCATTATAGCTAATTTCGTTTCAATTTTGTTTATGTAACTGAAAGTTAAATATTTAACCAGAGATTGTAAAACACCCTAATATTTAATCACCCTCGGGCGTTACGAGCTAACCACTTGATCGCCTAAAATTAAATTTCTGGATGCTCAAAACATTTTATAAAAAAAATAAGGGAAAGTTCATATATTAAAATTGTTTTGTCGTGTTTTTCTAAAAATTTGACACAGATTTTGTACAAATTTTCAGGTCCTTCAAGTTTTTGTGAAATGAACTATAGTTACAATTTAAGTTCACATGCTTCAGAAAACAAATATGATACATAATACTGATTTATTTATTTTACATTACATACAAAAGAGTATTTTACGAGACCAGCCCAAAAGAATTCCAATTTGAACGAAAAACTATAGCTACTCCTTTAAAAATATTCGATAAAAATTGCATTCGTTCAAAAAAGACATCTTTTAAGAAATAATTATGTACAGAATAATAAAAAATCTAAAAATATATAACAATAATACGTTTAAAAATGTGGTAAGCAAACTTTTCCAGCAAATAACTCCGAAATTACAGTAATCCAAAGAGCCAACACAAAAAGAATATACGAAATTCCTACTTGATGGCTATTGGGTAATTGATACGGCTGTCCTCCAATTTCATCCACATGAAATCCCATTGGAAAAATTACAGCTGCCAAGCAAAACAATACCACTACAAAAAACGTAAAAATAGATATTTCGTACATAGAATATCAAAATTTTTATCATACTTGCGGTAAAACCGACCCATCTCGCATATGGAACAACATTTCTATCCCAATGCGATGACGCCAACAATATTATTGTTGTTGTTATACAAATACAACCAACAAATATACAAACAAGCGCTAACAACCACTCTGGTTGTAAATCAGGCGTGAAACAAACTTGTGGTCGGTTGTAAAGTGTCATACAAGTCCACATTAATCCTAATCTAGTGTCCCCTGAAATATTAACTGTTTAGCATTTGTTTCAATTTCATTTGTTGCAATTTGTTGGTTACCTCCAACATCTGTGATAATCCAGTCAGGCATAGCCAAACTGACAATCGCGAAAACATCTGCTGCCATAAATAATGTGCCTGAGATTAATGTTAGCTTGTCCATTGTTTTAAATGGAAGATTATTGTATTAAAACATATGAAGTGAAGTTTTAGGAGCTGTCAATGTCAACCAGACATTTTTAAATTTATTGTGAAGTTGGCTGGAAAAACAAGACAAGGTAGTGTAACTAAATATTTTATTTAAGATAGAGTAGATATTTAGTTCTATTGGTTAATTTTTTTAGCAACGTTGATAAAACTTAACTTTTTTGTAAAAGAGCTTAATGTAAAAGAAAAGTTAGTATTTATTATTTGGATTATATTTTTACTTCCTTGTACGAAGTAATAAAGTATTGTAATCGCGAAAAATTTCGGTTTCCAGATTTCAACGGAAATGTCCATTTTGACCATCCCTGAATCCATTTTGACTAATTTCGTCGTGACGTCTGTATGCACGTACTCACGTACATATGTATCTCGCATAACTGAAAAATGGTAAGTCATAGAAAGTTAAAATTTTGTATTTAAGACTGTTATGACATCTAGTTGTGCACCTCCCTTTTTAATCATTCCGAAAATAGTACTTTACTTGAAGCCTATAATAGATTTTAATGAAAAACTATATTAAAATATAATCCAAAATTTTTCAAATTTGGTATATAAGACTTTTATATCAATGGGGATAACATAATAGATTTTGGTTAAAATGGTCTAACCGGAAGTGAAACTTTACTTGAAGCTATTATCAGTTTTTCTTGAAAAAAAGGTGTTATTTTGATTTTAGAAATAAATGCTTCAAATAAAAGTTTTAGAGAATAAAATTCTGCATCTAACACATCAAGTATGATTGAATTAGCTCTTTGTATAAGCGAGATATGTAAATTTAAAAATTATGTACTTTTTGGTTTTTGTAATTAAGTTTGCTATGGACTAAAACAAAATAACATCGGTTCAAAAGGTTAATTAATAAGAATATTGATGAATCTTATTGAGTAAAATGAAAAAATGGTACTTCAGTCCTTTTAAATTTTAATTTAAACAATACAAAAAACTTGTTGACTATGTATATGAGAAGAAAACTTGGTAAAAATGCGATAATAATACTGTTAAACAAGTGAACGATGTTCAAAGACTGAACCAAATGTAAACAAGTGTACAATTTAATCAATTTGTATATAATTATGTTATCCTTTTCATTGCTATGAATAATTTATGAAAAAATAATTTGTGGTTGGGTGACTTCGAAACAAAAATTATAACCTTTCAAAACAGTGAAAGAGATCGTCAAATTTTTCCAGTGAAACTGAAGATTAATGATGCTTTAAAAATTAGAACGTAGCTCCTACACAAATCTAGTTATCACTCCCTCCTATAGAGGTCTCTACTAGTACAAAAATGCTCTTGCTGCTTTGAACTGTCAAAGGACCATCGCCATTTGAGAAGAGGGCGCTCTGTAAGCAAGTTGTTATCAAACACGATAACAGCATGAAGTGACGTGCGAAAGATTGCAGAACAGTGACTCGCCTTCGAGTCAGAGAAATGGCTGCATTTGTTCAACTTGCTGGTTGTTCGTGAAACAAAACAGTAGTGGTAGTGAGTGAAATGTGTGTGCTTCTTGCAGCTGAGTGAATTGTATTTTTATACGTATGCTTTGTGCGTTTTGGTAAAATGTCCACAAGATCTCAACTTACCAAGGATTTGAATGGTTAGTATTTAGTGCTTTACCGGTTTGGTTGGTCAGTGTGTTTACATTTGTCGTCTTGCGGGGAGTGTCTCATCTTTAATTTTCCTTGATCTTAGCCTTGGGTTATTTTTGCATACTATTTGTAGTTTCATTATATTTAAATTACGCCCACATTTGCGCAAGAAAACATTGTATTTACTCAAAGTTTTCACTGACAATTCTCGTATTATTGTTTTGGATTTTCAATACTTTTTCTCCAGACAGATTATCATTCTTTTAACTAATTATTGAATGGACTTTATGTTAATAATGCGTAGAAAATGTTATATATACTTTTAACTATATAAGGAAATCTATTGAAAGTATATTATCTTAAGTAAACAAGTCGTAAATGGAAACATATTTTTTAAAAATCTATATGTACATTTTCTCTACGTATTCTTGTTTTTAAGAAACAATAACAAAATTTGCGACAATCGTGTTGAAATCTTAAGAAACATTTTTTATAACATTTTTACAACGGTCATTAGTATTTTTACAAGGAATACAATCCAGTTAAAAGTCATAAAACTGTAATCTTGAGAAAACAGATAGCTTTCATTCAAAAAAATACAAACAATACTGTTAAGGAATTTTATTACGCATGAGTAACAATTATTAATGTAACATTTCTAATTAATTTGCTGTCAAACATCGACCCAATTAAGTAACAATACTATAGCTGTTCTATATCAATAATTTTCTTTGTTGATGGGTTAACAAACCCATAATATTTCCAGTAGGGTTGAACTACATCCGCTGCATTGTGCTAATACACTGGCTCAGAAATCCGGGTTTACACCTGTACTCTGAACAGGAAATAGACCTTAAATTCAATACCTGATTTTCTTTTTACTGCTCTCGAACGAAAATAGCAAGAAGTGTTCATTTGTTCCACTGTTGATTCTCACGCCAAGATCAGGATGGCCTAGAAATTTTGACAGTTCGTATACCTGACATCCAATTATTCTTGACCTTGAATTTATGCGTTCTTAAAATGATAGCAATGTGTCATCAGTCATCATCATGTATTTGATGATGTAATTTGACCATTTACATTAAGAGCTGAACGTGATTTGTTTACAAATATACGAATCGTACTTGGCAGAGTCATTAATTAAACAAAAAAATATTCCAGACGTATTTTGTTTCTGTATTTACAGTTAAACAAATGTTTAAAGTGTTTACAGTAATTGTCACTATTCTATGAATCACTTTACGTAAGCGTAAATTTTATCGTTTTCTTTACCGCAAGATTTCAGAATTGTTCATTTTGTAATATTTATCTGCGGTTTATCTATATTTAGACTAACAATAAATAAATCGGAATTATTAGGTCCATGATTTCATTTTGTGGTATTTTTCGCACTTTTCTACGATCTTATTATATTTGTTTACAATAAATGTAAAATATAACAGTAATATTTTTGGAATGCAAAATTAGTCATCTTACATGTGTCATTCACATTATCATACAAATAAAAAAAATCATTGTTTTATCAATCAAGAATGGATTAAATTAACGATAACAATTTTTACGGTGAAACATAAACAATTGAGCGCAAATGATAAAATTAAAAATTACTCGTAACCTTAATATTAAATGGAAAATAAAAATTAAATACGTATTTTGAAAACAATGTTGTCATCTTCAGTTGTAAATTTTACGCGAAACCGTACTAAAAAAGTAAAGAGAAATTAAGATTACTCAATATTTCAAGCATGCCATAGGCCCTTTTTGGGAGAGATTACTCAACATGTACACCAATTTTAAAATTATTATCAATTTAGTGTCTACGTAAAATTTGTTATATATAGGAAATACAATCTTAATTTTTTATTTTACTGTAACCTAGTGGATAATATGGATTCGTTCAAAATTTCGCTTGCAATTCAACTAAATATAACAATAACATCACCTAACGCACAAAACTCACTGACATTTGTGCGTTAGGTAAAGTTATTTTTGGTGTGTTTGGTTGAATTGCAAGAAAAAAAGTAGTTTTGGGCAAGTTTGTACATAATTATTACTAAAATTATTCGTATTTTTTTTTATTTTACGAAAAAACGACGAACAAAATCTCAAACAAATAGGACAAGAATAAATAATTCCATGGCAATGGCAGTCTGAAATTTGCAACGTTTCTTTTTCTTAAAATAAATAAATATTTGAATTGTTTTTATTGTCATATTGTGTAGTTTTTAATTCTAAACAAGTTTCATATTTACAACTGTAAGTAACTACAGTAAAATAAAAAAAAATATCATTTCATAATAATTAATTGAATAAAAAATTCCAAAACAATAGAAAATGGTTGTCACTGGCCACTATTTAATATTGACAACTGCTAAAAACAAAAGAAAGTAATTGTAAAAGTAAAAGTTTTGAGCAATGATTAGAAATTCAATTAGCGTTAACATATCCGTTCTGTTTACAGAAAGTGTGAAATCTTTACTTGGGAAACATGTTAAAATCCTGCTCAAAAATGTTGTCCGCCTCGAAACTAAAGGTGACAAGACTGAAAACAGGGTGCTGGTAAGATTCATTTCATAAATATGTTAATTATTTTGTGTTTAACCTACTTTAAATCTACCCACATATCTTAATTTTGAAACGTCCGCTCCATTTTACAAACATTTGATTTAACAATGGATAATTGTTCAATAATTAGTCTTAATTTGTTTTAATCGTTCGCACAAATAAAATTAGTCATCGCATATTTTATTTTTCGCGCGAGAAGTTCGCGTTTTTGTTTGCTACTTGTTTACAACCTGTATTGCCGACATGAGTCAGCCTCCATTTTGTGAGTTAAACGTCAAACAACACGCTCGTAACATTTTACCTCATTTTTATAAAATATTTCATAAATAATAAGTGTAAAGTGAATAAAAAACTGCCAAAATGCCGCGTGCAGAAGTGGGTACGCCCAAATACATCGCAAATAAGATGAAAGCCAAAGGTTTGCAAAAACTGCGATGGTATTGCCAAATGTGTCAAAAACAGTGCAGAGATGAAAACGGATTTAAATGCCATACTATGTCCGAATCCCACCAAAGACAACTACTTCTCTTTGCCGATAATTCCAGAAAATACATCGACGAATTTTCCTACGAGTTCCAAAAAGAATATCTCGACATTCTACGAAGACAATACGGCACCAAAAGAGTCCTAGCTAATAGAGTCTATCAAGAATATATTTCAGACCGACATCATCTGCATATGAACGCCACTAGATGGTTGTCGTTAACTGGATTTGTTAAATGGTTAGGAAGAACTGGAAAATGTATTGTAGATGAAACAGAAAAAGGTTGGTTTATTACATATATCGACAGAGATCCTGAAACTTTGGCAAAACAAGAAAGAAAGGACAAAAAGTTAAAGATGGATAAAGATGACGAAGAAAGAATGATGGAATTTGTCCAAAAACAAGTTGAGTTGCATAAAAAAGATGGCGAGACATCAAACGAACCAGTTTTCACGGATTTACAACGCGCAGAAGACGAAAAAATCGTTTTAAAATTAGAAACTATAAAAACTTTCAAGAAACCATTACCTGTCGAACCTCTCAAAAATTTATTTGATAAACTAGACGACGAACCCGAAAAGAAAAAAATTAAATCTACCAAACCCCAGAAAACAGCTCTGGACGAAATAATGGCCCAACAAGAACAAAAACGCGAAAAAGACAATCGCAAAGACTATTGGCTTACTGAAGGAATCGTAGTGAAGGTCGTCACGAAAACACTCGGCGAAGATTTCTACAAGAAAAAAGGCGTTGTGAAAGAAGTCTTCAGTAGATATTCAGCCGCTGTTAAGATGCTAGACTCCGGAAAAAAGATAAAATTCGACCAAGCCCACTTAGAAACAGTGATACCAACAGTAGGGAGACTAATAAAAGTTGTAAACGGGGCCTACAGAGGCAGTACTGCCACGTTAAAAAGTTTAGATGAAAGGAACTATTGTGTAACTATTGAAATTGCGACCGGGCCTCTGAAAGGCAGAAAAGTGGAAAAAGTACAGTATGAAGATATTAGTAAATTGTATGTTGCCGATGAGTGAATTATTTTTGTTATATTTATGCTACGAAAGTTAAATGATTGTTTAATTATAAGTAAAATTTGTACATATATTTTAATAAACTAATTTAAATATATGCAAATTTTTCTGTATCTCCGGCGACCTGAATTCGAATCTTACAGCGGGCATTAATGAAATTTGCAAATAAAAGATTTTATCCCTCAGAAATAAGGTAATAAGCCTTAAAATTAGATAAGATTAGTGGGTTAAACACAAAATAAACAATATTTCTTTCTTTGGAATTTTAAAAATAATTTTGAATTTTTTAGGTTTTCTCACCATGTAGATTGTTCCTGCTCACAGCAAAAGTGCCAACACGGGTATGTATATGTAATTTCAAAACGTTAACATTTTATACTCTTGTATAATTGTAAAATAATAACTGTTTCCTAATACCGTTTGGAAAAGTCCTTTATTTAAATTGCACCATTTTTCATTAAAATAGGTTCGTAGAGTATTTTAAAAAAGTATATTAAAAAAAAATTATAATTCGTACCTCATGAGTACTCTTTTTTACTCAAATGAATTTCTTTTAGAAAAAAAGTTACGCTTTTCTCACTTGTTATTTTTGCTAATTAGATTTTTTTATTCTCGAGATATAACTCAAATATTTTTAAATGGGAACATGTATTGAATATAGTCTCTTCTTTTTCCTTATTTTATAAGCTTTTCAATGATATATAACAATTCTATATTCTTTTGTTTTAAACATGAGTAAAACATGAATTATTAATTTTTGGTGTGAAAAAAAAAAATTAAATTTATTAACAAACAATTGAAAAAATCAATTACATATAATCATTTCTCTATTTTTAATGTTATTTTCATTATTTCTATTCATTTTTCTAATATATAAAAACTTTAGAAAGAATATTATAAACACATTATGATCTGTAATTGTTTGTTAATATTTTTTTTCCAACCCAAAAAAATGAATAATTCACGTTTTACTCATGTTTTAAATAAAAGAATGTAGACTTGTTATATATCGTTGAAAAGCATATAAAATAAGTAAAAAGATGAGACTATTTTCAACATGTTTCCATTTAAAAAATATTATGTTGGTGTAAAATTATTGAATTTAAAAAAAAAAATTAATTACTTGACTTTTTTCTACGCAAAAAACAGTATAAAAATTATATAAACAGTTTTTTCTTTATCTTTTATAATAAACGAGTTATGAGGTATTTTCAAAATAAGCGAAAATCAAGTTTTAGCCTGTAGCAAAACAAAAGACGATCGAAAATACCTGTGGTGCCTATTAAAGTTGTCTCAAAAAAATTGGCCTATAGAGGCCTACACCAATTTTCTGTAGCGTGCTTAATACGAAAGTTTTGCATATAAGGAACTCGAATTTGGTCCAAACGGCCATTAGTATTTTAAAATTCAATTAATTATTCAGGGAAAAAACATGTTCTGCGTTAAAAATTAATTATATCCTTACTAAAGAGTGTGGTTGTAGAAAAAGTATAGTGTGCAACAAGTGCCGAAATGTACCTATACTTTTCCATTATTTTTCTAAATATGGATATATTTCCAGATTGATTGCCACTTCCACTACCTGGAAATCCAGGCGCTGGAAAGCAAACGAGGCAATCAACTTAGCCTGACGGTAAATGATAAGGTGTATTCATTTTTAACTGGGGAAGACTCTACTTGTAGCACGGAAGTGGATACCATGGTTTGCGCGTTAGCCACAGCGATAAGAAATATATTTCCCACTGTACCCCTTCAGTATATCATCAAAAAGGTAAGAACGAACAAGTTCAAAACGTTTGTCAGTGATTTCAGTTGAAATTTTGAGAAAAGAATAAGAGTTTTTATGTAATTATGTTTACAAAATGGGTGAATCTTTTTGAAGACGAAAAACTTGGTACAGAGGTTTGTATGTATATAAATATTATATTTTTACCTCTCGCTAAGAGAGGTATTGGATTCATGCTAAAAATAGCATATCCAGATTTTAGTGAATAAACACGATCCGATTATAATACTTTTATGATGATTTCTCTCTCTCTCTCTCTCTGTCTGTTCTTATTAATTAAATATTAAAAATTATAGATACATACCATTAATCTTGTCAATGAATTTGAAAAATCTCGAACATTTAGAAGAGTAGGAGGAAAAAACTTCAAAATTTTCAAAAATCTAATTTTATGTATCTATCTACAGTATGTATACTCATATATAAATACTCTAAAAATGCGTACACTTACGTAACATTCTCTTTACAATCAAATAATATTACTACCAAGTTTATATCTCTTATTGCCCCAAATATACCCCACATTTAGATAAAAACTTCAAAATTTTTAAAAATCCAATTTTTATGTGTCTAGGTACTTCTCAATGCGCTGATTCCAAATTTTGAAACCGCAGGTCGATATCTCTTTTCGTTCTTGAGATATTTAGATTCAAAGTTTTGCTCAAAACTGCCCATTTTTGGGTAATAACCCAAAAATGGGCCGAGGTATGGATTTGGCGACAACACCATTCGATTCTACGGGCAAAATTACATAAGTACACCAATTTTCAGAATTTTTGAACACCGCATACAGTCTCTAAAGCAAAATAACTGAAAATGGCCAAAAATCGCAAAAATCTAAGGTGTACCCCTTACGATTTTTTCAGATTTTGGCCATTTTCAAGGGTTTTCAAACTTTTATTCATAAAAAATGAACCGGTTGGACAAAAATTATGAAAATTGCTATACTTATGTATTTTTGTCCGTAAAATCGAATGGTGATGTCGCCAAATTCATATCTCGGCCCATTTTTGGGTTAATACCCAAAAATGGGCAGTTTTGAGCAAAACTTTAAATCTAAATATCTCGAGAACGAAACGAGATATCGACCTGCGGTTTCAAAATTTGGAATCAGCGTTTTAAGAAGTATCTAGATACATACAAATTAGATTTTTGAAAATTTTGAAGTTTTCATCTAAATATGGGGTATATTGACTTTTCGGGCAATAATTCAAAAATGGGTAGAGATATAAACTTAGTAGTAATATTATTTGATTGTAAAGAGAATGTTACGTAAGTGTACGTATTTTTAGAGTATTTGAACAACAAATACGTATTATGCACATATTGGGTGGGGTTTGGCTAATAATAAACTGATATCAGCAGATAACATATTTTAACTTTGAATCACCAACGAAATTTTTTTTGCTAGGTGGAGGTAATTCCAGCTTCTCGACTCCAACAAGTCCGAGATGGGGAAATTAACGCAGCAAGTCGAGGAGTGGGCCCTTGTGGTGGTTTCTCCACTCAGTATGCATGTATGTGTGACTACCATAGCGTACCGTACAGAGAAGAAGTGGCTTGGGATGTGGACACGATATATTTGTCGCATGACACGCGGGAATTGTGTTTGAAGGACTTTGACCATCTAGATCAAAAGTAAGATTTCATTATTTATAAAGAAATAATTTCTTAGTTACGATAATTTGTGACTTTATATACATAGGCTGTGTCCGAAGTCGCATATTGGCATTTAGTATTTAGGACTAGCGAAAACTCGGCTACATCGAGTATTCCCTAAAGCTCCGCCGATAGTGTTTTATAATAGTTTTACGTACGTCCAATCCGTCTAGGAACAATTTAAACGCAAAGTGCTAACGCTAAGAGTCTTTCAAAATGTTTTTTCCCGCCCACCCAAACAGCCCACGCAACCTGCCCACTCAAAATGCCCACGCAACCTGCCCACTCAAAATGCCCACGCAACCTGCCCACTCAAACTGCCCACGCAACCTGCCCGCCCAATCTGCATGGCAGCCCTCGACGATACCTCTCATTTGATACCATACACGACATGGTTCTGACAACTTTAATTTAGTATTTAGGATTTAGGTCTTCTTCACATAAATACAACTCCGAATGGCACACTAGTGATATTCATTGGTTTGTATGGCAACACTTTAGATTTAGAACAACATAAATGAATTATACAATTCGATTCAATTTGATGCTTGAGAGTAAATGTTAATATTATACTTTATAAAATAGAACATGATTTGTTTAATTAGTGCGCGTCAACTTCACGGCATAGTGTGCTCCTGCAAAACCCTAAAATCTAATTCCTAAAATCCTTAGGCTGTGTCCGTTGTTGCACTTTTATCACCCTAATATCTAAATCCTAAATTTATATGCCCTAAATCGGGATGGCGAACCAATGGCACGCGACACAATATTTTGGGCACGTCACTGATCACAAAATTCATTTATGATGCACTAGATGCATAAGAAATACATGAGAAACCAGACGAAGACCAAGTTACTGAATTTATTTCTGTGATTGATTCTTCAATGAAGGAATTTTCAGCGAGATTTTCTCAATTCAAAGAATTATCGGAAATACTCAAGTTTATTATGTACCCTGATGTGACGTCATTTGATAAACTGAATTTGTCCCAATTCGATTGGTTGGAAATTGAAGAATTTTAAATGCAGCTGATTGATTTCCAGTCTAGTTCAATATGGATTCAAAAATTTATTGAAACAAGGAAAGAGTTAGAATTAATTGAAACAGAAAGATTGACAAGTAATATAAGTGAAAATGCTAATAACAAAATTTTGGAAACATGGAATGCGTTACCAGACACATTTAATTGTTTGAAGAAGCTGGCTCGTGCTATTTTAACAATATTTTCATCAACCTAAGCCTGCGAGTCATTATTTTCAGATATGAATAACATTAAAGTTTCGGTTAGAAACCGTTTGACAAATGACTCCAGTTCAGCATGCATTCTGCTAAAAGTAACATCTTACAACCCTAACATATGTTATTTGTCATCTAATCTGCAACAACAGGCAAAATGTTCCTATTTTTTTTTTTGTTGTAAATAAAGAGTTTTGAGTTGATAGTATTATTATTATTTTCCCAATAATCACGAAGTCAAAATTATTTGATGGCACGTCTATGACCTCATTAAACATTTCTTTAGAAAAATGGCACGTTGATACGTAAAGGTTCGCCATCCTTGCCCTAAATCTAGTGATTATTTAGGATTTTAGGCATTAGATTTTAGGGTTTTGCAGGAGCACACTATGCTTTGAAGTTGACGCGCACTAATTAAACAAATCATGTTCGTTGCTATAATTTGTACAAAAAGTCAAATTTACAGTCAAAGAATAACTTCTTAGCTTCTATTTTATGAAATATAATATTAATATTTACTCTCAAACATCAAATTTAATCGAATTGTATAATTCATTTTTGTTGTTCTAAAGTGTTGCCATACAAACCAATGGATATCACTAATGTGCCATTCGGAGTTGTATTTATGTAAAGAAGACCTAAATCCTAAAAACTAAATGCCAAAATGCGACATCGGACACAGTCTCAGTTTTCTATTTCTTTTGTTAGGGACTTAGTGCCAATAATAAGCGCGTTAGAATACAACACCTGGTTCACCAAACTCCGCGCTAGTCACATTCGCCTAACCCACGAAGCGATCGACCGAGTCCTTCACGTTATGCGCAAATCCCTCTCCTTGGAAGAGCTCTACCTCGACAACTTAGGCCTGAAGGCGGACTTCGCCCACCGGCTGTCCATGGCCCTCGTCGCGAACGAGGCGACGCCCCTGCACACTTTGGACCTCTCCAGCAACATGATTGAAGATAAAGGTAAGAAGAAACTTACTAATAAGGCTTCTGTTTTCTATTGATTGATGTTAGTTGTGGTCGTGGTCGTAATATGGTTTTTTCTTGTAGGTGCTACTAGTTTATGTGGAATTTTAACAAAACTATTGCAAGGTGTGAGATGGTCATGTTTGGTTTTCGAGCTTTTTTGCGCTTGGTGTCATGTTTGGTTGGCCTTTTGCGCAGTTTTTGAACGATTTTTCTATTCATGTTTTTAATATATCTTTTGAGATCATTGCTAAGATAAATTTAAATTTTTCATGGTGGTTTTGCAACATTATTTTCGTAATATTGTCAGATTTTACCAAATTCACTTCGCTTTTGATATATCTTGTACATTATTTCACATTAATTACATAAATTGCAATAAAATACAAAAAAAAATAGTAGTAATATAACCAGAGAGTGAGAATAAATTGAAAAAATCTGTTGTGGCCAGCACAAGACCTTCCGTCAATTCAATGTATTTTGTACAAATCCCATAACAAAAATTCCTTTGAAAAGATTATATACATTCAATAAAATTATACATTAACATACACATGTAAATTGCACTTGACACTGTTTTCTTCGCTGTTTCTTACTCTTCTCTTCCACTCATTTCTGTCTGGCGCATTTTCTTCACACAGTTCTTCATCTGTCAAGTTTTCTGCGATACAGTCCTTCCATCTTCTCTTTAGCCTTTCACTGCATGTCAGTTGCGAGGAACACTATGACATACTAATTTTTGATCCCATACTTTCCATCTTTAGTTTTGCACTTGACACTGACATCTGTCAATTAGAATTTTTTGAATATACCAGCTGTTTCCCGGATAAATATCAAAGCTGACTGATTTTTGAAAGTTAATCTCTTTATAACTCTTTAACTCTATATCTGTTGAATATAAAGGCAAATGTATAATCAAATCGTATAGAGAAGAGCATTTTCTCTAATATTTATAACATAAAATGTCAAAAAATAATATGTAACTGCGTTTTTTTTAAGAAAAACTGTCAAAAACTTCAAATAAGAGTATTTCCTGTGAATCAATAATAACAAAAATCTAATCAGCTCTTCATATGGATGTAAAGAAGAGGAATACGAAAGAATTATAATTTTTAGAATTGTAGTATTGAAGTTATCGTCGGAGAAAAATTTGTCACACACGGACACACACACAGACACACATACAGACATCATCTTAAAAACAATAAATTCGTATATTAGGGACCCTAAAACGTGCTTATTCATTAAAAACTGACCACCGAATTTTTTGACCAAAGACAATACCTTCCTTACCTAAAGGTGACGGAAGGTAAAAAAATCTGTTGTGGCCAGCACAAAACCTTCCGTCAATTCGATGTATTTTGTATATATCCCATACCTAAAGTTCCTTGAAAAAGATTCTGTATATCCTGTAAAATTGTAACCCGAACACACTATTTTTTACAAATTTTATACCCAAAGTAAAAATGGAAAATAATCAGACATGCAGTCGTTTGTAAATTATTTATTTCCTGGCCGACGTTTCGACTTTAACAAAAGTCTTCTTCAGGGCTAGAAATAGTCTATTTTACAATTTTGACTATTTCTAGCCCTGAAGAAGACTTTTGTTAAAGTCGAAACGTCGGCCAGGAAATAAATAATTTACAAACGACTACATGTCTGATTATTTTCCATTTTTACATTCTGAAATCAGTCGATCATCGTAATCAACCTTTATACCGAAAGTTCCTTTCCCTGTTTTATTAGGGGTCGGTCTTCTCTTTAACTCATTCCTGTCCAACACATCTTCTTCACGCAATTCTTCCTCTCTCAAATCTTCTGCTATACAGTCCTTCCATCTTCTTTTTGTCCTTTCTCGTACTTCCGGCATTGAAAATTCAAATCTTGAGGCGAGGCGCAACTGCAAGTCACTTGCGAGGGACACTCTATCACATTCACATATAACTTTGGTTTTGCATTTGACACTTACATCTCTGCTGTTTCCATAATTTTAGCAAAGCTGACTAATTTTTGAAAGTTAATATCTCTTAATCTATCTCTATAACTATTGAATATGAAGGAAAATGTATAATCAAACCGTATAGAGAATAAGATATTCTTTCATATTGATAATAACAAAATGTCGAAAAATTATAAAAAAAAGTCGTGCATGACCTCATTATTTATTTTAAAAAAAATGTAATTTATTGCAATTTACGCAGTAATATTAAAGTAATGTTAAACACGTATGTAAGTAACTATTATTAATGTTTCTTTTTGTAATTCGGTAAATAATATGTAAAATCTGACAAAAATCTAGTAAGTTTTCCTATTTATATTGTATTTTCCAGCTAATTATTTTCCATATAACATGCTGTATATTAATTTCCACGTTAAATTAATTTTCCTATGCTCTAAATCCATCATGCAATGTTCCATCATCACAATTTCAACAATTTCCAACACTTATTTCACCAATTTTTGTGATTTCTCAGGTGCTATACATTTAAACAAACCGATCGCTCGAGTACCAAAGGGTTTAGTTCAACTTAATTTAGCGCACTGCGGACTTACGTCAAAGGGGGTGAACAATATTGCGCAAGCGCTGTCGCAGAATAAAACAATGCATACAACTCTAACCTATCTGAATCTTAGTGGTAACAATCTTAAAGATGAAATAAATGTAAGAAAGGCATGACATTGTGAAAAAGATAGGTTATAATTGTGTTTAGTTGCAGAATTTGTATAATTTTCTTGCGCAACCAAATGCCGTCAGCCATTTGGATATCAGTGCCACAGATACTATGCTGGAAAGTGTAAGTTTACTTAATATTACTTAAAGATTTATTAACAGCTACGAAAATAATGTTTCTAGTATGAATAACATTTTCAATTTTGCGAACTAGTCCGTTTCATATAAAAATTATGTTCAGCATTCTCTCAAATTTTGAATTTACATGATTCGAGTCTTTGTTTTCTTGAATCTACATAGTACTGCATTATTACAGTCTTTGGTAGATTAATGGAGAGATAAGTATTATTATTTTATTGTCATCTTTGTGCAGGCAGGTCTACAAGTTTAGATTTCATTACGAAATATTTTAATAAAGACACTAAGTAATTATTATCTTGTAGTTATACCCGGCAAAATATAATCTTGCTTTACAAAATGCAAGGAGCAAGCATTACTTTTACTCGGTTCCTTTCCCATTTTTAAAAGATGAATGCATAACTTTCGTCTACCAACTATTTCAAATTGGCAAATTTCTTTAATAAATTTTTCTATAGAATTTAGGTTCTTGTTTTCGGGAAATTATGGAAATTAATTATTTCTGGATTTCTGCGTGCTAATGACGTACATAGATTAAACGCAACTAAAACGTGTTGAAGTTTTAGATTTTGTTATTATACTTTATTTCACGTAAGAATAGCGTTGGTTTAGTTAGGGATATATAAATTCTAACCTTTGATTGGTCAGAATATAAACCTATTTCGCAGAAACGAAACAAATATCGCCTGTCAGTTGTCAAATAAAATCTACAGAATTAAGTGATGTTTAACCATATTTTGTTGCAATTTTAGATTTTGACATTTTTACAGATAAATATATTTATTATTGACAAAGCTTGGTTTCACAAATTTAAATTAATTATTCAATGCATGTAAAAACGGTCGGCTCTTAAGAGTAATCTACTATTTTCTTACGTAAAATGATGTATAGTCTACAAATTTCAATCCACTCGTGATTTATTTGTTAAATAAGTAACAGAAACGATGCGTTCGCCGCTACCATGCACTAGTTCATATTTTCGCCGCTAGACGTCATATTGCTCTATTTCGCTAGCGAATATAAAAAATAGATATAGATACACCAAGTGAGCTAAGATAATGTTTATTCATGAGAAAAAAGTTTAGAACACGACCCCGTAAGAGCGAGTGAATTAATTGCTTTGAGTTAAATAATTTGTGATTGGTATTGTTAGTAATATTTTTTATGTTTTCAGTTATTTGGTGCTTTACTTCGAGGGTGCTCAACTAACCTAGTTCATTTAAACGTATCAAAAAATCCATTCAGTAGTAAAAAGAGTAAAGAAGTCCCACCGTCGTTCAAACAATTTTTTACTAGTACTCTCATGTTAAAATATATTAACATGGCCTTTTGTAAACTTCCGTTAGAAGCTTTAAAGTAAGCCAAAGATTATCACATTCTTTTCTCAAATTCTTTTACTAATAAATTGTGTTTGATGTGTTTTAGAAATTTATTATTGGGTCTAGCATGTAACGAATCAACAACGGATATAGAATTGGACCTAAGTAGTAATTCGCTGGGACAACAGGGGGCTCACGTCCTAGAATCTTGTGTTCATGGTGTTAGATGCATATCTAGTTTAGATATTTCGGATAATAGTAAGTCAAAAAATTTTTTCTCCTCCTCAAATGACACACTTACCAACCCAGACTCATAATAATAGTTCAGTCGGCTTATCAAATTTTATTTGAAATGAAAAAATTGTGAAAATGTAAGGGATATTTGTTTTAAAAGTTATTTTTAAATACAATCTGTCAGTCTGTCATTCATTATTGCTAACCTCGGACATTGAAGTTATCGTAAAGAACATTTAAATTTTAATTCATCGGAATTATTTATTTCGTTCTTCTTGCACATATTTTCTCCATTTTATGTATTTTATTATTATATATCGTACACCTTCCCATATTATCTTAAATGTACAGCAACTATCATAAGGTTGGCAACACTGCAATTGCATGAAATTGTTGTATAATGGGTAACTTAGTGCCGATTTCTGAGGTTTTAATGACGATTTTTGTGCACTTTAGTGAAGTTTTCAAATAAAATATTTTTTAAAAAATGGTATATTAAACAAGGGAAATTTGTGTGTGTAATGTTGTAGTTGGTAACATTGGATTGATATTTATTCAACTATTTGAAAGTTCATGTCATTTCTGATTTATGTCGTTTGAAAATTTAAGTAGAACCAACCTTCTAAAACAACAACTTGAGTATTGAAATGAAGGCTCTTTCGATACGCAGTTGGGTTTCGTAATGAATATAAAAAAATCATTATCGACTCGGGATGAAATTTACGCTCAACTGCATCAAAATTGTTTGTTTACATTTTAGTTACCAGGGCGTAAACTTTTTTGCCAAAACGCTCGGTATTGATACCTTTATTTAATTATATGAATTGTAGAAGTATTTCTTTAATTACTTTTTTTACGTCTGTTAAAAAAAGTACACTTTTTTCATTAAAATGGATCTATAAAGTATATCTTTTTCAACACATTAAAAGTGTGAAAAAAGTGCATGAATTTCGTGAGGGGCAGCTGTCAGAATTAAATTTCATACATTATTTACTCAATGATGGAGCCATGGAAAAAATTATGGTTTAATTTTATGAATGAATTGTATCAATATCAAAATTTCTCGATATTTATCATAAGATATATAATGGGCTACTTGTGTACCTTTTTTTTATTTAATATTTTTGAAGAGCAGTTAAAAACTTGCTACCCATATTTTTTCTTTTGATAAAATTTTTATTAATTAGCCAGAAAAAAAAATAATGATATTTGATTATTTGAATTACCGCCATGTATGACGTAGAATTACGCCGCACCAATGAATGACCGTAAAACCATAGCGTTTGTTTATACGGATAATGTAGATCTCCTGTTTGACGTTTCAACAATAGTTTGGAGGTTATTATTTTAGTTTGTCATTTTCGTATCGATATTTTAAATTACATGTAACTACCTATGTGTTTATTTGTGAAGTAATTAATATATTTGAGAGCCCAGAGAGAGAGAAAAATGAACTAATGTCAAATTCAAATTAAAAGTTTCTCGCACGCAATGTCATCTATACGTTACATTTTTAAACAGTTCCAGTTCAATATAATGACGTCACAGAAAATTTTCTTTCTTAATTTATTAAAAAACAAATAATTTTTTAAAAATAAAATTTATATTTTTATATATATTTTCAACCATGCAAGTAGCCCATTAAATAATTTTTTAAAATAGGAAAAAGTGAGGTTAAAATCACTCCTGTGGAGGGCAGGTGACGTCATTCTGGAATGGTCTATTATTATTTAAAGGTCAATGTCATTTCATATTTACGAACAAATTTAAGTATATTGAAAATTGAAAAATTTAAAAAATTTAAATGAATTTAGTGTAATCATGAAAGATGAAATCAATGGCACTCCGCCTGAGCTACGTAATATAGCTCAGACCACTGTAAATAATCTACTTCCTAAAAAATCAATTAACTAAAACCTTTTAAAACAAAAAAATACGTATTGAAAAGAAGGCCATTACGATACGTAATTGCCGATCATAATGACTTCATTATGATCGCAAAATCTAAAAATTTAATTATCGACCGGGGATGAAATTTCTTTCTTCATTCTAGATATGGACGTAGAACTAGCTAGCGTAGTCACAGCAATCAGCAAAAACAAATCCTTAAAACACCTAAATATGGGTCGTAATTTGAACAACATGAAAGCCAAACACATCGCCACTGTAATGGACAGCGTTGTCCAGATGATCCAAGAGGAAGACTGCGTCTTACAGTCCCTTCTGATCCCAGATTCAAAACTCAAATCCGATTTATACAATCTTATCAACGCTTTAGGCAGCAACAACTGCTTACAAACCGTCGACTTCAGCGGTAATCTTATGGGAGACGCCGGCGCTAGACTCCTAGCAAAAGCCCTTCAAATAAATAATAGATTGAGAACAATTATTTACGATAGGAATAACATTACTTTACAAGGCTATAGTGATTTAGCGTACGCGTTGGAAAGCAACTACACCGTAAGATACATGCCCTTTCCTATATTTGATATAATGCCTTGTATGAAAACTAATTCCGAAAAAACCGACTCCGTAATGCGTAAAATCCAAGATTTACTTCATAGAAACGTATCCCCGAAGAAATACAGTAATAGTCAAGCTTTTCGACTTCAACAAGGTTTCTTGTTATCCTCAACGCAACAAATGGTGGACCGATTGGTCGTGCAGACGCAAGACACGATTAAAAGTCTCGCGGCAGAATCGTGCGACTCTAATAATGATATTAATCACGCAACAGGGTTGATTCAAGACGCGGATAATTCGAAACATTTGTTGTTGAGACTGCAGGATGTGGTACACAGGAAAGAAGATACGAATCCGGTGGAGGTGAAGATGCAACAAAGTGCGAATGATATTCATAGTGTTGTTGTTGACTTCCTAAAGGTAAGGTAACTAACTGTATTACTACCCTTTTTTAAAATTAACTACTACACAGCTCTTGATTTTTATTAATGTTTTTACTCGTGTTTTTATTATTAATATACCGTGAAACATTAGATCCATGGTTACAACTTGACATTTGATTAACAGCAATGTATTTGCCTATTCGCGATACAAGTTTAGACGCCAGCGCCGCTAGCGACTAAATAGTGAACTTTCTTAGTGGGTATTGAGATATGACAATATCGTGTTTACTTTGTCCTATTTTTGTGCAATTTCGCTTTATTTTTTAATAGGCTATTCCACAGTAATCAAAAATAGTAAAAGTTTATTGAAAATAAGAATGATAATAGTTAAAGGATAAGGAAAACCATATTTCTTTTATTATAAATTATTCCTTCTAGAAGACACGGGGAGTTTTGCGTTTGATGATGCAGGACATGTGTACGAGTGTTTGAGCAAATAGGATCCAAGTATGACCTCCGATTTTGAGAAGCGCCGCCTTAACTAAGAATATACTTCTTCGGGTGTGTCGGATTTGTTCGGTTGCAGTTCGGGCGACGTTCTAATTTCTTTATTTTTATTAAATGAGAAATAAAATGAAATAAATTAAGTGAAATAATTTATTTTATGTCTCTAATAATGAATTATAATATTGCAATTTAAATATACATTATTTGTTTGTTTACTTCTGGTATATCCACATTACCTACGTCACAAAGCAGATTTAAAATTCGGACCTTAATATCTCGCTTATTTGGAGGAATTTTTAACTCGGACTTTCACATGTGGTCTTATATTTTTATGTATTTCAAGAAAAAAAAATTTAAAAAATGTCGTGGAATAGCCTATTTTTATGTAAACATAGGTTTATAATAATATAATAATAACAACTACGATGTTATTGAATATTCACTGGAACTGAAATGATATAAAAATATCACAATGAAATTATTATATAGCCTTGTAAGTAATTACCTACCATAAAAGTTCCAATATCAATACTATATAGATGAAAACGATGCCAATATACAAAAGTATTGTATATTCTTATCGCGAAACACTTAAATTTGTATAATAACAAATATAAGAGAAATTAAGCAAAAATATTACAAAGTAAACAAGAGATTGACAGATGTCAGTACCCTCGAAACAAGTTCACTAGCGGCGCTGACGTCTAAAATGAAACATAGGGAACGTATTTAACAAAAGTATTATATTTAAATACTGTAAGAAAACCACCCGAGAGCATTAAACATATTTCGGGCACAAGGTACACATAATATTATTTTTTTTTACAACTAAATTTAATTTTTAGAAAACGTATAATTATTTAAACAAAATTAACCTCTAATAACAACTTGTCAATATGACAGATAACCGTTGAATTTTCCTATAAGTTACGACTTGACATTTGATTGAATGCAATGTATTTGTCTGTCTGACAAATCCAATGTTTCACGTTAAAAATACTCACGGTATATTTCATTTTATTTGGTTAATATAATGATAAAAAAATTCTGTTGTGGCCAGCACAAAACCTTCTCCAATTCGATGTATTTTGTACAAATCCCATACCAAAAGTTCCATGAAAAAGATTCTATATATCCTGTAAAATTGTAATACGAACACACTATTTTTTTACAAATTCCATATCGAAAGTTCCTTTGAAAAGATTCTATAAATCCAATAAAATTATAACACGAACGTACATTATGTAAATTGCACTTGGCACTTCCTCCTTCTTTAGATTTTCCCTATTTTATTAGAGGTCGCTGTTTCTTACTCTGTTCTTCTACTCATTCCTGTCCAACGAATCTTCACACAGTTCTTCCTCTCTCAAATCTTCTGCTACACAATCCTTCCATCTTCTCTTTGGCCTTCCTTGTACTCCCGGCATTGAAAGTTCCAATCTTGAGGCGAGGCTGCAACTGCGAGGAACACTATGACATACCACTTTCTGATTCGTTATTTTCCATCTTTGGTTTTACACTTGACACTTACATCTGTCAATTAGAATCTTTTGAATATATCAGCTGTTTCCATGATAATTTGAAAGTTAATCTCTTTATAATTCTATAACTCTATAGCTATTGAATATGAAGGAAAATGTATAATCAAACCGTATAGAGAATAAGATATTCTTTCATATTGACAATCAGATAAAATGTCGAAAAATGATATTTAACTGCGTTTTTTTCAAGAAATACTGTAAAAAAATTCAAATAAAGGAACTTTCGGTGGATCAATTATAATCAAAATCTAATCACCTCTTCATATGGATGTAAAGAGGAGGAATACGAAAGAATTATAATTTTTAGAATTGCCAGTTTTGAAGTTATCGTTGGAGAAAAAGTGTCACACACACACATAAAGACATAGTAAAACTAGTGAAATCGTATTCTAGAGACCCTAAAACGTGCTTTTTCATTAAAAACTCACCATCGAATATTTTGACCAAAGACAGTACCTTACCTACCTTACTTTTTTTAGGAAGATGTGCCGCTAAGGAATTCAGGCCTGGCGATTAAAACTTCTTCTCATTCTAAGGCCAATCTACCCCATTAAAATTGACTATTCTAAATTATATGTGACACTTTTCTAAATTCAAATATCATTTATCGCATATCATAAAGAGAGTAGAAAAATACTAAATTATTTTGCAATCGTTATTATGTTTGTGTATGAAAATATTGTGTTTTCCTTTTAGGAATCTGTGGAAAATATGATCCGCTGCGCCAAAGAACAATGCCCTCATGTACTGTATGATAATACAGTTGTTCACGAAATTAGACAAGGCTGTAAAGATAAAAGCGGAGTCCCGTTAGATTTTGTTGTCCAATGCGTTGTCCAACAAGCCGGAACTGAAATCATCAACAGAGTCAAGTAAGTCGCTGATAAAAACTTCAAAATTTTCAAAAATCTAATTTTTGTGTATCTAGATACTTCTCAATGAGCTGATTCCAAATTTTGAAACCGCAGGTCGATATCTCTTTTCGTTCTCGAGATATTTAGACTTAAAGTTTTTCTCAAAACTGCCCATTTTTGGGTAATAACCCAAAAATGGGTCGATATATGAATTTGGCGACAACACCATTCGATTCTTCGGGCAAAATTACATAAGTACACCAATTTTCAGAATTTTTGAACACCGCATACAATCTCTAAAGCAAAATAACTGAAAATGGCAAAAATCGCAAAAATCTAAGGTGTACCCCTTACGATTTTTTCAGATTTTGGCCATTTTTAGGGGTTTTCAAACTTTTATTCATAAAAAATGAACCGGTTGGACAAAATTTATGAAAATTGCTATACTTATGTATTTTTGTCCGTAGAATCGAATGGTGTTGTCGCCAAATTCTTATCTCGACCCATTTTTGGGTTATTATCCAAAAATGGGCAGTTTTGGGCAAAACTTTGAATCTAAATATCTCGAGAACGAAACGAGATATCGACCTGTGGTTTCAAAATTTGAAATCAGCGCATTAAGTAGTATCTAGATACATAAAAATTAGATTTTTGAAAATTTGTCAATGTTTTAATCGTCGTATTTTTCATTTTCAATCATTCGGAATCTTTCTCTTCTTCTTAGTGAACTGAACTTAGCGGCCGCAGCCCACGTAAGCGACCGAGTAACTGACGAAGTAATCGAATCCCTCTCCCGAAGTTACAAGACTCTAGTTGGTGACGTCACCCGCAGTAAGAATGGATCTAGTCCAGAAGGAATTAGATCTGGATCTAGATCGAGGCTTAATAGCTCGGATAGTTCCAGACACGATGCTAGTGATCTCAGCATCACGGAAAGCCATCAGAGTGATCAGTCGCCTATGGTAAGTGACAGAAAATTGATTATAATTAAATGGTTTTAAATACTACAAACTACAAAACATACAGAGAAAGATTAATTATTATACGAAAACTTATAAAATGAAATATAACTTGTAGAAATTATTTATTTTTAAATAAAGAACAAAACAAATACTAATATGTCAATATTATTAGGTTATGATTAAAATCCTTTGTTGTAATCAACAATTTTACAGTTTTAATTTGCAAGATAACAATGCCAGAAAATTATCCGTTTGGCAGGATATTTCTTTTACTTTTTTATACTAAATTTTAGTAGTAAATCAGGGAAAGTCAATATCGGCAGAAAAGAAAAATAAAATGATCTTACCTTCACAATAGGGTCCTCCACTATATTTTTTTTTTATATTTTTATACAAAACTTCATCTGAACTGAAAGTGATATGTAATTTTAGAAAATCTTTACTGTTATTCGTTAAGCCGTAATAATTTTTTTAATATTCTGTGACGTAGATATTCGCAACTAAACCCACCGGTGGCGGCGCTGTGATCGTTTCAAATATGGTGGATGTAACTCATACTGTCATTTAATAACTCATATTCTTATAATGTTGTTTGTTAATTCATAATACTTATTTAATATTATATGGCTTAATTCGTAAGTGTACAATGCCGATATGTGATATATATTTAACTAACTCCAACTAATTTACTTGAATTCTTGGAGGCGACATAGAAATATTGGCTGGTAGCACAAGCCTTGTTTTAACTAAAACACTATTTTGAAAAACCTCAAATTCAAATTTTAATATTTAATTTCACGAACGATTTAAAAAAAAAAGATTTGTTTGAATCGTTTGAATACAAACTGTTTTTCTTTAAAATCATATTTTGATAAATTTGATAATATTCATTATTACTGTTCTTTGTTTATTTGAAACAAGGCTTGTGCTACCAGCTATTGAATACAGGATTCATATTACATATTGTGAGATGACTCGTAATATTTTTGCTCTATGTTTACAAACTAGTGCTTTATCTTCACTTCCACATGAAATTACACGAAGTGTTTGTGAAGACAGTATTTCAATAATAATATAATCATTTCACTGCCCATGTAAAGCAGGGAGTAGCCAAAAATGCAAACATATTGCCGCAGTGTTACTTTATTTAAATATATAACATCATGTATTCAATTTATAATTTCATACCCAGGATCAGGGAATATGTGATTTTGTAACCATTGTTATTATTCTGACTAATTCCTCTTTTTTGACAGTTTGTTCTGTTTACTTTTTTGGTAGAAGGATCCATCATACGTTTAAAAAAAAACTAAAACAATGTTTTACCATGGTAGTAACACTATTAAAACACAAGTTTAACACAAAATGAAGGAAAAGAGGTACAAATTTATCTACTCACAATGATTATCATGTAATTGCAACATATGTCTGTTAACAATGAGTATGTGTTAGAGAGGTTTCAAACTTGACCGCTAGGTGGCTACGAGTTTTTCTTAGTCGCGAATAGAGATGATTTTGTTCTCAAACAGTAGATTTCGCTAATATTTGAAGTCACATAATTTTTTTTTTCAGCACAAAATGTATAAATATGTTAAAATAACCCTTGTGGTCAATAATTGGAAATATGGGTGGATAATAAGTAATTTAATGTCATAATTAATAAAAATACAACGTATATATTATAGTCCAAGATTTGATTACCACTGGTAGCCTATGTCATTCAACATATCTTTTACTTTCATACCAACGCTTGTAATCTGTCATGGCATCATAAATTTAAACTAGTATTATTTGATTTATTTCTGTTGTTTTATTGTTGTTATTTTCTGCATTTATATACTTGCAAATGGATTCCGTATTTCAAAAATGCGATAGCAGAAGGTTTGAAAGTAATAAGAATTTGGAATAGAATAAATGTGTGACGTAGATATAGAGATGAAGAAATGGTAATAAAAACTCGATTATTTTAGAAACTAATAATTATTTTTAAACTTTGATAGTCCTTAATATACAATATATAACTGACCTTTGTTCTACTTTGTTACTACTGTAGAGGACTCTATTGTTATTTTAATATAACGACACAAAAGTAAAAAAAAAAATATCCGTTTGTACTTGTAACTACTATATATTAACTGTGAGTTGTTTAGTATAAAGAAACATATTAATACAAATCGTGTTAATAACAATTTTGTTTTAACGCATTTAATCTAACCAAACACTTTTGTGTTACAAATACACATAATTTAATTATTTACACTGTTGGAATTATAAATATAGTAGAATTATTTTAAATTCAGATTTAATTCACAAACAATATCTTAAATTTCACTTTTCTGAACTTAATGCATGTAAACAACATTCGTGCTTGGCATAATCAAAATCGATCCCCCTATTGGCCACATTATGTATATACAGTCACTATAATCCCTATTTCTCAAGGCGATTTTTCGCAAGCGAAATATTCGCTTATGGTTACTGTTTGCAAACAAATTATTCATTTTCGCTACACATTATTCGCTCAAAATGGCTGAAGTAATGACATCGCATCCTGCGAAATATTTGCTATCAGAGCGAACCTGTTGACAGTTTTACGTTCTAGTTTTGTATGAATGTTATGATGATTTTGGGCAAGGCGAAAGAAGAATGTTTTTAAAGAGTTAAGTGATTCAGTGGAGCTCTTACTTTCATCCCTTTTCTTATTATTTTCGGGTTTTTGCTAACCCACTAAGTGGGAAACGCGTGATTTTATGTATGTGTGTATATGTTTTAATATAAATTACTCAGGTTCTAATTTCTTACTACGGCGGAGGACTTCATTTTTAAAAATTGTCTTTTATTTTTTGCACTCGGCTGATTGCGCATGATTGAATTACAAGTTAGTATCAACTTATATTGTGAGAAATGAAATGAATATGAGTATTTATATGTTAAACCAGTACAGAACGCATTAAAATTTACTGTAATGTGTAGTACAAATTGTAGTATTTAAAAATCATTATTTTGTAATAATGTAATGTTTAAAATAGTGTAAATGAAGTATGTAGTTATTGATTATTGATATATTTATCTATTTCAATCGCACATCCAGTTGGAGTATTTGAATCTTGTAAGTACAAATTATTGTATGTACAGTTTGAATTGGCATGAATTCAGCACGATATTTTCTTATGCACAATGTACAAAATTTAACAGAATAATTTACCAAACTTAAGTTAAAAATCACTAAATTATTTAATTGGCTAAACGCAAGAACACAACACAAATTAAATTATTTGTGGGAAGAAGGAACAAAAATTGTTTTTTAACAATAAAATTGTAGAAATAGGCATGTTTACGATGTAAATATAGGAAAATACATTAACAGCAAGTTTCATAATTGATGCATTTAAGTTGAAATGAATTTGTAAATGAAAATGGCACTTAGATTTTTGAGCTTAAATGCTGTAATTATGAAATTATTATACAGGTGATAACAATTCGTAAAAAATGTAAATTAATTTTAATGTAGGCAACACCACACCTATCTTCCAAGCGTAAAAGTCTTCACGGTCGCAAATTGCGGCCGAAATCAGTTGTGGACAGCGTGGAGGGTCTTTCAGCTGATGACATTCCATGTCTTCTTCCTACTTTACCATTTCCACAGCCAACGCTGCCAAAAAGCGCGGAAGAGTCTTTGGACTCTGTTTCGGAACTTCCAAACGCTACACAACAGCTCCAGCATCTAGTCAAAGGTCAGAAAGAACAAAGTTTTAAAGAATAACTTATTTTTTCTATAGTCTATATAAAAAATAGGCATTTGCGCTCGCTTTTGTCAACGAAAAATACCGCTTTGCCGCTCGTGCGCGACAAAGTAGAAAAAAAGCTCGCTGTCCGAATGTCTGCTATAAAATACAACTCCACATGTAAATCTGACATGACTGCGTTGTCGGTATATTACATAACCAAACAAAATGCCGTACTGCTTAAAAGCTGTTTAAAACTGTCAAATTGATTTCTTGTGACTTAAAAACTTCTAAATCTGTCAAATTCTCTCAACAAATCTTATTTTCGAATATTTTAAAACTAATTTCTGGGAGACTTAACAGCTGTTTGGAACTGTCAAATTGTTTTCTGGTGACTTAAAAACTGCCAAAAATGTCTTAATTCTCTCAAGAAATGTTCTTTTGGATTGTTTTGAAACTAATTTCTGGGAGACTTAAAAGCCGTTTTAAATTGTCAAATTTATTTCTGGGGCTTTAAAATCTGCCAAATCTGTCAGATTCTCCCAACAAATCTTATTTTGGAATGTTTTAAAACTAATTTCTGGGAGACTTAAAAACTGTTTAAAACTGTCAAATTGATCTAGTGACTTAAAAACTGCCAAAGCTGTGAAATTCTCCCAACAAATCTTCTTTTAGAATATTTTAAAACTAATTGCCGGGGCTCTTTAAAGCTTTTTTAAAACTGTCAAATTGATTTCTGGTGACTTAAAAACTGCCAAAGCTGTCAAATTCTCCCAACAAATCTTATTTTGGAATTTTTTAAAACTAATTTCTGGGAGACTTAAGAGTTGTTTAAAATGTTAAATTGATTTCTGGGAACTTAAAAACTGCCAAAGCTGTCAAGTTCTTCCAATAAATCTCCTTTTAGAATGTTTTAAAACTAATTTCTGGGAGAGTTAATAGCTGTTTGAAACTGTCAAATTGTTTTCTGGTGACTTAAAAACTGCCAAAACTGTCTAATTCTCTCAAGAAATGTTCTTTTGGAATGTTTTAAAACTAATTTCTGGGAGACTTAAAAGCTGTTTAAAATATCAAATTGATTTCTGCGAACTTAAAAACTGCCAAAGCTGTCAAATTCTTCCAACGAAATCTTATTTTGGAATGTTTTAAAACTAAATTCTGGGAGACTTAAGAGTTATTTAAAACTGTCAAATTTATTTCTGGTGACTTAAAAACTGCCAAAGCTATCAAATTTTCCCAATAAATCTTCTTTTGGCATGTTTTAAAACTAATTTCTGAGGGTTTTGAAACTGTCAACTTGATTTTTGGGGATTTAAAAACTGCCAAAACTGTAAAATTCTTCCAACGAAATCTTCTTTTGAAATGTTTTAAAACTAATTTCTGGGAGACTTAAGAGTTATTTAAAACTGTCAAATTTATTTCTGGTGACTTAAAAACTGCCAAAGCTTTCAAAACCTCCCAACAAAATCTGTTTTTGGGATATTTTAAAACTAATTACTGGGGGACTTAATATCTGTTCAAAACTGTCAAATTGACTTCTGGTGACTTAAAAACTGCCAAAGCTTTCAAAATCTCCCAACAAATCTTCTTTTGGAATGTTTTAAAACTAATTACTGAGAGACTTAAAATCTGTTTGAAACTGTCAAATTGATTTCTGGTGACTTAAAAAATCTTTTAGAATGTTTTATGATTTCTGGTAACAAAAACTGCCAAAGCTTTCAAAATCTCCCAACAAATCTTCTTTTGGAATGCTTTAAAACCAATTACTGGGATACTTAACAGCTGTTTAAAACTGTTAAATTGATTTCTGGTGATTTAAAAAAATCTCCTTTTAGATTATGATTTCTGGTGACTTAAAAACTGCCAAAGCTTGAAATTCTCCCAACAAATCTTTTGGAATGTCGTAAAACATGATAAACCATGCATGACATTCTCCTTTTTTTCTCATAGGTCGTCCCAGAAGGGCAAAAACCCGCGCACCCACCCGCCCTATGCTCCGCCCTGGCGACGTAACGGACGCCTTGGTCCACGACCTCGGCGAAGGCCTTGACACGTTCTTCAGGCCCGGTTCTGTCACACCTACAACACCGCTCATCAGCCCCACGTCGGACGAATGCAGTTCGCTGTCTTTCCAAGCCGACGGGAGCCCTAACCATGAGTTTGTAAGATATGGGGGTGGAACCAGTGGGGAAACCACACCTGTGCTTGGGGAGCGAGGGAAAATTGGGAGGAGTTCGCCTCTTCTAAAAGGTAAGAAGTGATGAACTTTTAAGGTAGATTTAGATTGAATGTATATTGTTTGTATATATGATGACTTCCTTTCTTCTTTTTCTGTACGGTGGTGTTTGTGAATATTGTAATAGTACATACAGGTGTCTCACAACTCGCGCCCCAAACGAAACTGACACTTGCCGACGACAATAGGTTGCCAACAAATAGAAGAAAATAATTTGCGGCTGCTTGCATAACGGAGTTACAAGACTTTTTAAGCCACCAATCCCGGAAGGGGAAGGATATCTTGAAGTGTGATGATATTATTACAAAATAAAACTGGTTGCTAGGTTTTAAAAATACTACTAGTGAGTTACAAAATTTGTTTGACTTACTGCACGATTTAAAATATACTGGTTGTGCCACTTGTCATGTTTTTCATTGTTTCTGACCGCTTGATACGTGTTTCCTTAATAATCCGCTAGATGCGCTACGTGAGAACGACCTTACCACAGAAAACTATTTTTACATAAAATATAAAAAATGAAATGCATAATGAATTTATTTTTAATATAAATTTATATATTTAATGGAAACCTGAATCAATACATTGTTAGAATTTAAAATTGGAAAAACTAAATAAATTGATAGAACCGTACGCTTCCAGATTTCCATTCGGTAATAATATCTTCTTCCCGAAAATGTTTTCGACAAACATCATTCAATCTTAATTCGCGATCATCTCTACTAATTGCACATTGCCATTTTTGCTAAAGTGATATATCGAGTGGAGCAGCAAACAGAGATTCTTTTTCAGTGGATTTCTTGTAACCGGTTTCACATCCAGGAATGAAACATTTTCTATTTAATTTTCTTTTCATTTTGCATTAATTGCAATATCTTTCAACAAAATATTTATATTACATTACATATAATACGAATATGTACTTCAAAACCTGTTTTATTTATCTTTCTATAAGTGACTTTCAGTAATTTTGACATAGAGTTGACTTTTCACTGTCAACAAATTTAGGTTAGCGAAGGTGTCGTCCGATTGTAGCAGCTGTGTAAAATGTGTTAAACGAAAATATTATAATCATTTCTAAGTAATCAGCGGCTGAATACATAGTAAGAATTTGCCTTTTTTTATTCACCTTGCCAAATTTAATTTGACAGTGACATTTTTCGAAAACTACAGTCGGCCACACATTTTAAAGAAGATTTGATTTATATAAAACCCTAGTAACGTAAAATTACGGCACACTCACGTTAAAGGTGTAGGTCTCTGATTAGTCAATTTTAAGACGTTTTTTCTCTAATATATTTTAAGCTAGATTTTTTTTCTTCGAGTGCAGTCTCGTGTTTCCTCATTCGCTCTGGGGCTCGAGTTGTGAGACATTCTGTATGTCTTGTACATTGTAGTTATTCTATTGTCACTTTAAGAATAATTCAAATAACTATTTATATTAAAATAAAGCAATTTTGTAGTTAAAGTTTTGTTTATAAGAGTGATGTTTAAAATTTGATAGTATACCCAAATCATTCAAGCAGCCAATGCTCGTCATTAATAAAAATTGAATAAAAGTAACTAGATGTGTGACGTCATGTACTGGTACGTTTACATAGGTTTTAGAATCTTTATGAAAATAGTTATACAGATTGCAATCTGTATTATCGACATGGTCATGAACTGTCACATCTACAAAATAAATACTATATTTTCATAACTGTTTATTTCTATTTAAATTATTTTATAATACTAACCTAATTTATACTTAGTATGTCATATAAAGACAAATAAAAGTGAGCCGAATTTCAAAGAAATATACCGAATTCTTCTGTTTGATTAGAAGTGCTATCTTTGGCAGATTCACAGATTTTGTGTTTGCGTTAACGGTCACGTTGTGTCGTTGCGTTGCGTTTAACATTACTTTATTATAAATAGGACTTTACAACGCACAAAAATGTTTCAAACACGATACAGATATTTTTCAAAAAATAACTTTGACAGTATGAACATACAAATTATCAATGTTGCCAACTATAGCAACAATTAAGCGAATAATATGACGTTGATGTACATTATTTATATATTATTCATGTCATATACGATAAGTAATGAACTCTACTATTCATCTTAATTATAATTATAAAAGGCTATACACTTTTTGACGGTTAAAAATGATTTTTCACTATTAGTGATTTTAATGCATTAAGATTTTTACACTAAGTGATGACGTGCATTGGCTGCTTGAATGATTTGGGTATAGTTTGGAATGCCTATAAAAATTAAATACATAGTTAAATACAAACCGTTTTAAACAAATTTTTAAAGTTGTAGTTATGGGGATTCACAATTTTTTGATTTTTTATATGTTATAGTATTTTTAATTCAGAAATTCCCTATTTTTTTGTTTATTCGGCGTCTTATGGAAGAAAAAAATCTGTTGTGGCCAGCACAAGACCTTCCGTCAGTTGTATTTTGTACAAATCCCATACCAAAATTCCCTTGGAAAAGATTCTTACATCATGTAAAGTCGTAACACGAACACAGTTTCTTATGCTTAATAGATTAGGTCGTAAAAATTTTCTATCTTAAAGTGACACCTCTTATTCTAACTCATCTTTTTCTCTCTAGCTTTTCTCTGTCTAAAACTTACATTTCTTTCCACTTATTAGTTTCGTTTGTAGAACCAGCCCCTAGATCTCGCTCTACAGATAACCTCCAAAAATACTCCCCTCTGATTGGCCGACGTAGCCAAGGCGATAGCCCTTTGACAGCTTCGCCATTGGCTAGGCGCGTTGCTGAGGACAGTCCAATCATGTCACGTGATAACAGCAGCAGCAGTATCTGTGCGGATGCAGACAAGAAAAGAGAAAAGAGGATTTCTAGTAGTTCTGTAGAAGAAGATAAACCAGTGGCTGCGGTCAAGTTGAGGAGCACGGGATTGGCGGATTCGTTGAGGTCGCCGACGAATGGGTTTCCGAAAGGGGAGGTACCGAAAAGTCCTATTTTGAAGTCCATCAAGGACAATGGATGTAAGTTAATACTTTATTTTCTATATTACAAGCTTTGTTAATAGAATGATTTGCAAACGGTTGGAGTTTAAGATCAATGCGCATGACAGGTTTTAAATTACTTGCAAATCCATATACCTATTAACTAATATATTGCGGATCCTTTGCTTTTCTTGAAGGAAACACTGTGAAACGGAAATATCATTTCTGCATAAGTCTATCTCACACAAACACCCAACCGCGAATTATGCGCATGCTTGGAAACCTTGACTACTATTGGCTAACGAGGAAATCATGATCACTTTTTGCGAATCACAGAGTTTTGTTTATTAACGACTAGCGCGAGAAATTTTTAATTTAAATTTGAGAAATTAAACAATGTACCTACTCTTTATTTTGTATGTAAACTCTTGAATATAAATATTAGTAATAATAAAAAATATTGACATATTCTAGAGCTAAATTTGAATTAAATAATTTACTTTGGTGTACTGTAAAAATAATAAGAATACAATCTGGTCAGGATTAATTTATTTAAGTGACAATAATTACTGTATGAAACACAAAGCAAATGCTTTCGAAGTGCAACTACAAACAGAAATGAAATCAAACGTTAAAGTCAAACCATGTGCTCGCTGCATCACTAGGGCAGCGTTCCAAAACCAAGAATACCGAGTTTTTGGCGTAAAGTATGATGTGTTGTGTTTTGGAACGAATGAGAGTTTTGTTGAAGTAAAAAATTGAAACTAAATTAAAAATAATTTTATAAAACTAACAAAACTACTTATAATTACAATATTAATATCAAGCCCGTAATAAAAGCGTTTTTATGGAGCACTCTCCTCAATATAATGTGAAAGTACGCTCCATAAAAGCGCTTTTATTATAAAAGTATGCTCGCAATACACGCCAACGTATTTACTTATGTTTATTTTCAACCAAAAGCATGTTTTCTTCCTCAAGAAGGCAAATTACTTTCATATACCCTCCTCGTTAGTAGAGTAAGTAGAACATCATTTTGGAGTAAACTCTGGCTGTTTTGGAACAGGTTGAGTAAACTCTGAGAGTAAGGTTATTAGTTTTGAAACGAATTTGAATAATTTCGTACTCTAAGAGTAGGATTTTGGAACGCAGCCCAGCCAGTGACGCTGTCAGCGTTAGCCAATAGTAGTCAAGATTTCCGAGCATGCGCATAATTGCCGGTTGGGTGTTTGTGAGAGATAGACTTATGCAGAAATGATATTTCCATTTCACAGTGTTTCCTTCACCTACTCTTATAGGAAAGATACGAGCATTAGTAATATATTAGTTAATACAAATACAAAACCTTGTGAAAAAATAGCTATTTGTGTAATTAATACATAATATATAACTTTATTGGACGAGTCGCTGTTTATGGACGAGCGAGCAAAGCGAGCGAGTAATAAATAAGGCGAGTCTATAAAGTTTGTTTAGGTACGAATTACATACAAAGCTTTATATTCGACAGATCTAGGAAAGCTGGATAGCTCCTAAAATTATTTTTTTTATTTCCCTTTATAAAAATTCGGTATAACTTAGTGTGCTTTTCTAATGATGTTATTTTTCATTGTTTTTTTTTTTGTATTTACGCAAATGTCAAAAATTGTTAAAATATGATTTAATAATTTGTTTATTAACCATATCTTTACTCAAAGAAATGGATAGTTTAGAAAGTGTAGAAGAGTTGGCAACAAGTGCCAAAGAATCACTCTTGCCCAACATTCATATTTTGTGACATTTTTTTTTGACAGTGACAGTTCTGTCCAATAAAATAAAGTAAATGTACTAGTCCAATAAAGTGTCACATTATGGCCACTAAATGCAACCCTAAACCAAGTGATTATGATGCAGTAGAACATAAAAATTAGTTACCCATTTAACCGTCTTTATACCTCTTATAGTTCTCGAGATCGCAATGATGGCCACTTAAAAATAAACACCTGTATATTTCTCTCTAGCAAAACCAAAACCAGCGCCTCCAACGGCCCCTAAACCCCGCCCGTGGTCAATGGCGGGCTCAGACCGCAAATCTGGAGAATTTAACCTGCTCAGCGACGGAACCTCTCCCGTAAATTCCTCGGGGAACACTCCAGATTCTGGAGATGCTCTGGAAGATAATGACCCCACTCACAGTGATAGAAGATCCGTAAGAGATATGGCGGCGGGCATTAATAAAGGGGGGAGCACCAATAGCGTCGAAAGCAAGAAAGAAACAGGTAGGGGAATGTTTTTCGTGATTAATATGAGGAGGATTTTTTACTTGGTTTTTTATGTTGCTTATTTATTTGTTTCTTATGCTTTGTTAGATATACCAAATAATTCCGAAAATATAGTTAAGCCTGTTGCTGCTCCCAGAAAGTATATACCAAGAAGACAGGAGGTATTTTTATTTTTTTTTATTTTTGTTTGATTGCTTTCTACGGGTTTTTGCGTTTTTATTTTATATTTCTTTGTTTGATATGCTTTTCAAATTTAGGTTCTTTGTTTTTCCAAGCGTAATAAGGACTTCTGAATAATAAATATAAATTTTGTAAAAAACTTGTATATACAGGTGTCTCAATAAGATTGCTCACTATTGGTAACTTTTTCATTTGACGAGATACGAGGTTGGTTAAATGAGCAAAATTGAGCCGTTTTACATTAGAAAATTGGTCAGATAGACAAAATAAAAATTGTGTTAGCGGTTCTCAAAATTTGAGACAAAATATATATTTTTCAAATAGAACCATATCTTATTGGAAAGAGTATTTTTTTCTCTTTCCAATAAGGTAATGTTGTTTATGTACAATTTTTTCAAATAAACGAGTTATTTACGGTTAAAAATTAAAATTTTGTAAACTGTTTTATTAGTTTATTTAGCCAAGTAAGCCATGGAAACAATTGATTCTTTGTTTGTTTGACGTTTAATAATTTCTCCCGTAAAGTTCTCTGTGTTCAATAACTTTACAAATGAAGAAAAGTTAGATATGATCTTGCTATATGGAAAGTTATATCTAGACACCAGTTACGTAGAACAGTCGGCTCTCTTTCCAAAAGAGCTGAAATGTGCGAAATGGCTTTCAATTTGAATATTTTCTGTAATTGTTTTGTTATTACTGTAAAATAAGTTAATAAAATAAAAAAATTATAAAATGCAATTGTTTCCATGGTTTACTTGACTAAATAAACTAATAAAAGATAATTGTTATCTTTAAACGTAAATAACTCGTTTATTTCAAAAAATTGTACATAAACAACATTACCTTATTGGAAAGAGAAAAAAAATACTCTTGAGACATTCTGTATATAGTTCAAAATTTGCTTTAATTGTAGGTTCTTTGGGAGGTGCAGAATGCAAGTAAAATTGTCAATGAGGTCATGCACGTCTTTTTTTATAGCTTTATTTGATAGAGTAGTGAAAAATAATAGTCCCGTATTTTTTATTTTTCCTCAAATCGGTCTTTAATCATCAAAAAATTGTAATTGAAAATGACGTTTTTTAAAACGCGGCTGCTTGTACAGTGACGTCACAGGTTCGGAGCAACCATTTTTATTTTCACGCTGTTTTAAACATCAAAGTGACATTTAAAGATAACCTAAAATTTATGAAAGTAAACATGTCGATGAAATAAGTTTGTCAGTGAATATTGAATGTTATTAACTTATCAAAATAAAGAATAAAATAATATTCTGCAATATATTGAATGTCTCACGTGCGTATCATACTTTAAAACGATTTTGTACAACAAAATCTCAAATCGAATGTGAAAGAAACAGCTGAAATGTAACGTGCGGATAAGTTCACGCCAAATGAAAATTATATTTATAAATATGAATAGAACGATGTTATATTAATATATTATAGTATATTTATATATGTAATCCTTAATTTATAGTCTATATATATTTTTCTTTTAGAAATTCTGTGTGCATATAAAATGTCTGTTTGAAATGAGTCTTAACGTAGGTTCGGAACCTGTGACGTCACAACATGGCTGGTTTTTGCAACTTTTTAAAAATATACTTTAAAATGCTTTTATACAACAAAAAATATAAATAAAAATCATTTAATCATACTGAACGATAAATTATACTATACTTTTCGATTTAAACCTGTGCTCTTTTTGACAGTTTTAACTTTATATTCTTCTTTCCTTATATTTAATTAGTATTTAAACAATGAATACCAAATAGATGCATTTTGTAATATGTCTGTTATGTTTGTTAATTTTATTTTCTTTCTTTTATGCTGCTAATATTTAATTTAATCTTTTTAGGGTGTAACTAAAAATACAAAATCAATGTTCTTCTAATAACCAAATTAACAAATAATCACACTGCCTGCAAAGCCATCTTGCATGATATTTCTAACTACATGATATAGGTGTTAAAGAAGAAGAAATAAATGAAAATTTCTTTCCAACAGGCGATAACGGATGAGAAGCGCAGGACAGCGTATTTGGCAGCGAAAAGTAACCTTGTAGCGAAGCGCACTTCACGAGATAACAATTTTAATTTCGATGATGTTATAGATGTATAAGTTCCAAAGATCTACTGTTACGCACTTAGATTTTCTTCTTCTACCACTCCGACTGTGTATATATATTTTTTATTGTTGCAGTATTTTATTGTTCATGTATTATTTGCATTTATAGGTTACGTGCAATTTTATTCGTAAGACTTTAACTCCGTATCCTTTTATTGCATTTTAACGAATTGTTATGTAAGTTTTGTATATTCAATTACGTAATTGTAAGTTTTATTTTTGTTATGTATATTTCTTTTATTAATCATCTTTCAAGATGGCCATATTTTACCCTAAATATTTTTATTATTGTATAGTTGTTTTGAAAGTTTTATCTTTTTGTACGTAAAATGCAGCTAACCACAAAATCCTTTTACAATTATTTAACCCATAACACATATTTTAATGATATATAACAATAATAAAGTTAATCTTTATGAGTAAATAATGCATAGGAATATTTCAAATTTTAAATAGTATTTATGTAACTTGACTTGTATTAGGATTTTGTGGTTCAAACTTACATACAGTCAAATTAGTTTGTACTGTGTACTCTATAATATACGAATCTTGAAATCTACCACCATATTGCTTCCAAATCATTCGTGGATATGTGTTCAATCAATTAGATTAATCAATAATTGCTTCTTGTAAAATTGACAAGTTTTAATAACGAATTTAGAATCCTTATATAACTGTGCAAGTGTAATATTATATTTTCTAGTATGTTAAAAGAGTTCAGAAATCAAAAGCACTGATATATTTTATCTTGAAAACGATTTATAAATAAAATAAAAAAATACGTTCTTGCCGTTTTCACGATTCAAAATACGTAGTTTTGTTCAGGAAATTAGTCTTTTATATGTTATGTAAAATTGAGAAAACAAAGCAATAAAAATTAATGAATTATTTTGGATGCACATTTTCAAAGTCTACTTCATCTATTCTTATAAAATAAAATTTAGGAAGTGCTTCTGCAACCGGTGTTGGTTCCCAAAAAATGGTCAACTAGAGCCGGCGTTCCGGTTCTCAAGGTGGATTTATTATAACTAACATAGAATTTTGTAAGGGGGTTTTATGCCACACAAAAAATTGGCTCGTACCACGATCACGGTTTTAACTAAAATGTTTTAAGAAATGTCAAATTCAATTTACTTTTTTCGAAATTGAAAAGGTATATAACTAGGCCAAGTTTTTAAAATTGACAGGTGTAAAAATGGCAACTGGCGTGGCTTGCGGAGGCACTATCCAAAATTTAATGAATTTCACAAAAAACAATAAATTAATAAGTTGAAATGTGTTAGAATTTTATTGACAATGTTTATGAAAATGAAGAAACCTTAAATACTAGAACGGTAGAGTTAAAAACGCGTTTAAAAAAGAGTATTACTGTATTTTATTTATACATTCTGAATTAAAAAATTAGTAATAACATTTCCACTATTGATATATTGCGGGAATAACTTAAATTTACAATGTACATTTTATAAATTACAAATATACTCTAAATAAAATCAACAATTGAATTTATGTTAATCAAAGTTTAATCCCGAGTAAATAATAATCCACGTGACTAAAAATCCAGCAAATGATGTCATAAAACCTTCTTTGGTCAACTCCCAAGCACCTCCAAATTCTTCCTCGTCAATATTTTGAAAACTGCTGAAGTAAATGTATATAACTCCAGCATTCACCAACACAAACCTTCAAACAATACAATCCAATCAATATTTTTATCTGATATTGCGATTTTAATTCACAATTGTTACTTACAAAAGGAGGGCAATGAAGCCTTTTAAAGGAATCAAACCCCACACGATTCCAATTATTATGCCTATTGCTTGTCTAGCCCAGTAAATAACATCGAGAAATTCTTCCTAAAATAACTTATTCATTTATAATTTGCATAAACAGTAATTATTGTAACTTACTTTATCCGGCCACGATGAATTCGCTGTTATAGCTCTTGTCCATATAGAACTCACATCTGATGTTTTAGAACTGCTATCCTTTTGTACTGTTTTAGTTTTTGTGGTCATTTTAATATATTTTTCTTTAATTTCATATAAATTTAGCAAATCAAAACTATTTGGCACTTAACCTAAATACAGATATGGGATGTGAAGTTGTCACGTTCACGTCCGTTATGTTTAGTTTAAAAGTTTACATGCAGATGGCTAGTGTTACAAAATTTTATAAATAAGTTTGGACGATTTTTATAGCTCGAAGATAAACTATACTTCATCTCACGTAAAAAAATAGTCTTGTTTAGATAGGGATATAAATTCTGCCCTTTATTGGTCAAAATACAGACCAAGTTCACAAAAACGATAATAGTATATTACGTTCTAAGTTAAGAAAAGTGAAAGTTTATCAACGATTATGGCAACGACTAGTTTAAAGTACGAGCGATACTTTTCAGACGCGATGCGTTCATTATTTTTTAATATTCTGAATTAAACACACCTAAAAAAACAGTAGTCTGATTCGCAGTAACAAAGTAACTTGACTGTTATTGCTTTTTATACCTTACAACTTCTAAAGAAACTAATTTTTTGAAAACGATGGATCTAGATGATGAAAAGAACAGGGAAAACGATTTAGAAGATAAACAAGACAAGTTACGTTTTTAAGTTTTGTTCTACGTCAAAAAATAAAAATAGTATGCTGCTTTTTTTTCATTATTGAAATTATTTCATTTAAATTTGAAGTTTTTAATCTCAATTTAAAGTTGTTCATTCTCTATTTGAATTTGAATAGGTATAGAACGGCAGAGCAGTGCGCACGCGTTACTGTAAAACTCCCACAATCCCACTTCCTACTTCCGGCATCTTCATTCTTTGCCGTGTGCTCGACGAGAAAATGGTGAACATGGTTTTGATGCTACAAATATATGATTTTGTGCAGGAAAAACTAGAAAAAGCGGAGAAAATTTACGCAGAAAAGCGAAATAAAGTATTCATTTAACGTTTGTGATAATAATTTTGAGGGAATCGATTGATTAGTTCAAGAAAACAACCAAATTATTGTGGCGTCTTTATGATATGTAAGTGGAATTTACTTATTTTCTTGCATCTATATCTACTTGAAAGTATTGGGAACATTGTTTTTAATAACTTATTAGTAGTTTAATATACATTTTTCATATATATAATTTGTTCGCCCTTGTATCAAGCAATCTTGATTGCCGTTTGTTATTCAACAAGTGATTGTAATAGCCATTTTGTGTTGTGAGCGATATCGCTTTTTGATTGATTTAATAGTGAAATATAGTTAAGTATTGTTGCAAATTAACAACAATTGTAAGTTTGAACATTGTTTCAACTATATTAATAGTTATTTTTGTAGGTACTATGTTTTTTCTTATGAAAATTACTTGGTAAATTTTTTCACAAGGTCAAGCTTTAACTACAACTATAAAAATTATCGTTATTTAACAATATTCTGTCTCATACATACAAATAGCATTCGGATTAATAATTTCTTGTATATTACAATGAATTATTTTCTTTTCAGTAGAAATCAGTGAATCTGAAGTGTCCAAACCACTTGCAATGATATTCAGAATCGGGTTTTGGGCAGCTAGAAATAATCAAAATGTGAGTAGATATTTATCTTTTTCTCTTTATATTTCTGTAACATACTATTGTAGTATTAGTCAGATTGACGACCCTTAATGTGCTGTAATATAAATTAAAAATTTTGGTACAAAATTTGGTATCATTTTTATCGGTATAAAATTTTACGTTCGAATTTTCATGAATAATTGCATTTTCAACCCTTATTTTGTTTTATTTTTATTTTTTGAATAATATTTTATCTGCATTGAATTAACAAAATCAAGCATCATTCGGTGATAGCATTACGTAAAGGCAGCCGGCCGGCATTCCTAATTAAACTCGTTTGCATTGGTCTGCGATGTTCTTACTCGTCATTGTATAGCAGTCGTCTTCAAGCCAACATCTATTTCATTTTGTTGGGAGAAATGCATTTATTGTTAATATATTATTGTTTTAATAATGAAATATTGTTAACTACTGTTGCAAATTAATAACAATCGTAAGTTTAAATAACATCCCAACTCTTTTAATAGTTATATAAGTTGATAATGTGTTTGTGTCGTATAAAATAAAATATTTCTCAATTATATATAAACTTTGTGCACAATTATTAAATATTTCATAGCAAGCAAATTGGTAACAAACTAAAATTTAAGCAATCACAAATGTTTTTAAGTGATTTATTTATTAGAAATCGATCAAAATGCATTTAGTAGCAAACAATAATTTAATTTTTGTTTTTGTCAATTTGCAGGTGAATTGGAAATTGCCAAGTTCCCGAGTAATTGAGTACGAGTTTGCAGAGATGTCGAGCAAATGATTTCGAATTTGCAGAGATGCCGAGTAGCTGAGATCTTCTAATGTAAGTCATGTATTTTTTTATTGATATTATCGAGAGCAAAAACCCAAATCGGCCAGGCAGCCGATGTACGTCATTAATAAAAATTGAATAAAAGTGACTAGGTATGTGTCATGTACTGATACGTTTACATAGGTTTTATAATCTTTATCAAAAGAATTGCATACAATCTATTATGGAACTACAATAACTTAAGGTCTATTTATAATAAAAATACCTGAAAAAAAATTATAATATTTAGGAAAACATTACTGTATACTTGAATTTAGTAATGAGTTATATTTTTACATACCGTGAGTATTTTTTAACGTGAAACATTGGATTTCTTATCCATGGTTACGACTTGACATTTTATTGACAGCAATGTATTTGAGTGTCCCATTTAAAATGAAACATAGGGAACGAATTTGACATTTGACAAGACGTCAGTGGACGTTTTGTTTAAATAATTCTACCTGCTTTCTAAATTAAATTTAGTTGTAGAAAAAAATATTGTGTGCACCTTGTTCCCGAGTGATTTTCTGACAATACTTAAATATAATACTTCTGTCAAATTCATTCCCTATGTTATAAATGAGACAGGTAAATACATAGCTGTCAATCAAATGTCAAGTCGTAACTTATAGCGGTTATCTGTCATATTGACACGATGTCATTAGAGGTTAATTTTGATTAAATAATTATACCTGTTTTCTAAAAATTAAATTTAGTTGTAGAAAAAATATTGTGTGCACCATGTGCCCGAAATATGTTTAGTGCTCTTGAGTGGTTTTCTGACTTGGGTAAATTTCTTACAATATTTAAATTATAATACATCTGTCAAATTTGTTCCCTATGTTTCATTTTAAGTGGGACACGCAAATACATTGCTGTCAATCAAAAGTCGAATCGTAACTATGGATATGACAAACCCAATGTTTCACGTTAAAAAATACTCACGGTATAGTAAATATTACTTCGGTTCTTACATGTATAACTATACAGGTTGTCCCAGATTTAAACGGCATAACTTGAACCATGGATTAAAAACGTAAAAATAAGGTGACAAGTTCTTTTGAGCAAATGTCCGTAAATGCTTTGTTTCAGAGATATTCATATTTTTCTTATTGGAGCACGCTACTTTAAAAAATCAACTTTATAACGAGATATCAAATATTATTAAGTTGTGACATAATAATTAAATTAATTATAGGTAAATGATTTGGCTATTACCTAATTTCAATACAAAATTTAGTTTGCTTGGACTGAGGTCAGGACAAAAATGAAAATTATTGATGAATTCAAACAAATTTATTATTTATGTACAATAAAATAATAACTATTTTTCATAACATTTGTTCAAAATGTTTACCTGTAGCAAGTAAGTAGCAGATCGTTGTCGTGCCTATTTGCTTGCTACAGGTGAACATTTTGAACAAATGTTATTTGTACAAGTACAAAAAATATAAAAGCTCAAATCTTTGCACAAATCTTCATTATTGAGCTGAGAAATTAATTTTCCTTTCGAAGAAGTGAAAAGATCGATTTCTTTGAAAAGTTCAAAAAATCTTTTTAAATAAATAAATCATCACGGCATATTACCTATTTCTGGGTGTGTCACAATCTGCTTTATCGCAGATATCGGTAATGATGATGACATATTTGTACCGCTTACCAGGCGTCACCTCACGGGCACTCACTGTTGGCGTGGAGGGTGTACCACAGGGGTCACTTTTGTGCGATTTAAAATTCGAAATATTTTGCGTCGGTCGGGATCGAACCCGGTTCCCCAGGTTCGCGACCCGACACTCTGGCACTCGGCCACGGGACCCCATCTTTTTAAAACGATGCCAATATATCGTTAAGGCTGCGGGCCGTTTACAGATCTTTGGCGGGCCGCCAGTTTGCGACCCCTGAACTATAGCAAGCAAACAGGCACGACAATGATCTGCCACTGCATTGGTCGCAGCGTGACATTGCTCGGGAGATATGGTTTTGAATCAAAGAAATTCTCATCTTTGGTTACATGAAATTCCTCATGCAATTGAAGAGAAAAATATCCACTATGAATTTCAATGTAATGTTTGGCTAGGTATTATTGAAAATACTTTAATAGGTCCTTTATTTTTGCCACAACGTTTAAATTCAGAGAGGTTCTACAATTTTCTAAATAATGATTTGAATGATTTAATGGAAGAAGTTACATTAGCAGTAAGAAAAAACTCTTGGCTACAGTTAATGGCTGCCCTGCACATTATGGGAGACAACCAAGAGAGTAGTTCTTTTTACACTATCCACAACGGTGGATTGGTCGCAGGGGACCTGTACCATGGCCAGCCCGTTCGTCCGATCCAACACCTTTAGATTTCTTTGCTTGGGGTGCCATAAAAGAAAGAGTTTACGATGAACCGATAGATAATTTGGACACTACGCAGAAAAATTATTCTAGTTTGCGAAACCATATCTCCTGAGCAAGGTCAGGCTGTCACGCAGCGACCAATGCAGTGGCAGATCGTTGTCGTGCCTGTTTGCTTGCTACAGGTGAACATTTTGAACAAATGTTAAATGAACTTGTCACCTTATTTTTACATGGTTCAAGTTATGCCGTTTAAATCTGGGACACCCGACACCCTGTATATTAGTCATACAGACAGACAAATATCATTCAGAACATTAATTTTATTCGGTATTAGAATGTATTATTTTCTTTTCAATGTTGAAACAAAAGCACATATCAAGTATGACCAAAAAAAAGAACAGAATATTTTTGTAGCGATTATAGCAGCAGAAATTAGTTAATTTGAATTATCGGTGGGTAAATAATCAAAATGAAGTTGAAATTTTAATGCTCAATTTTAAGTTGTATATTCTCAATTTAAAGTTGTTTTGAAGTTGAAAAGGTATAGAACGTCAGAGCATTGCGCATGCGTTGCTTTAAAACTCCCACAATCCCACTTGCCACTTCCACTTCCGGCATCTTCGTTCTTTGCCATGGGCTTGATGAGAAAATGGCTAACATGCTTTTGGTGATACAAATACATGAATTTGTGCAGGAAAAACTAAAAAAAGCGGAGAAAATGTAAGCAGAAAAGCGAAATAAAGTATTCATTTAACGTTTGTGATAATAATTTTGTGGGAATCGATTGTTTAGTACGAGAAAACAACCAAATTATTGTGGCGTCTTTGTGATATGTAAGTGGAATTTACTTATTTTCTTGCATCTATATCTACTTGATAGTATTTTGAACATTGTTTTTAATAACTTATCAGTAGTTTAATATACATTTTTCATATGTATAATTTGTTCGCCCTTGTATCAAGCAATCTTGTTTGCCGTTTGTTATTTGGCAAGTGATAGTAATAGCCATTTTGTGTTGTGACCGATATCGCATTTTTATTGATTTAATAGTGAAATATAGTTAAGTATTGTTGCAAATTAATAACAATTGAAAGCTTAAACATTGTTTCAACTATATTAATAGTTATTTTTGTTGGTACTATGTTTTTTCTTATGAAATTTCGTGGGAAATTTTTTCGCAAGGTCAAGCTTGAAAAGTGCAACATCGGACACAGCTTAGTCAGATTAACGACCGTTATACCCTTAATGTGGTATAATATAAAATGCAAGAAAACTATATTCAAATATTCTGAAATTTGTGTATTTGTAATATACAGGGTGTTAATACTAAGTCTTTACACCCGAAAATGATAGTTAGAACTCATTAAAACAAAGAACTTTTCTTAGTTCCAATTTTTGATTTGGAGCCCCGGTTCGTAGTTATTGGAGTTCTTTTGTTTTTCGGAAAATCGTCATAACTCCATTATTTTAAAAACTATTGAAATTTTTTTTCTCTCAAATTTACCTTTGGACTTTCTAAAACATTTGACATTTACAATTATTTTTTATTTTTTCAAATGACAAAATTGCGATCAATCAAAAGTTCCAATACATGATTTTTTGATAACCACTCAATCGATTTTCAAAAGTAAAACATTTATAAAATCCTTAAACTATCTACTACAATATTTGTCATAAACATTTTTTTCAATATATCAAAAAAAAAGTATTTATTCATTTACTTGCTTTACAAGTGCAGTGTGTTCAGAAAAAAAACCTAATTCAGAGTAGGCTATGAACACAGAAACGTATGTCTTATCATTATTCAATTCAAAAATCAAGTTGTCACAATTGATCGTGAAATGTAATTTTAAGGAGAAAAATAATAAAGGAGGATATAGATTATTGCCATTCACCGTTTTTAATTTATTTCTATTTCAAAAGAAGGATAAATGTTTAGGACAAATGTTGTAGTAGATAGTTTAAGGATTTTATAAATGTTTTACTTTCGAAAATCGATGGAGTGGTTATCAGAAAAACATATTTTGAAATTTTTGATCGATCTACATTTTCTCATTTGAAAAAATAAAAAATAATTGTAAATGCCAAATGTTAGAGAGGGCCGAAAGGTAATTTGGGAAGAAAATAATTTTTCAATAAGCCCTAAAATAAGGGAGTTATGACGATTTTTCGAAAAACAAAAGAACTCCAATAACTACGAACTGGGGTCCAAATCAAAAATTGGAACTAAGAAAAGTTGTTTGTTTTAATAAGTTCGAACTACCATTTTCGGGTGTAACGACTTAGTATTAACACCCTGTAAATTAAAAACTCAGGTATTTCGATACTAAATTTGGTATCATTTTTATTGGTATCAAATTTTACGTTCGAATATTCATGAATAATTGCATTTTATAGTTCATCCCTTATTTTGTTTTATTTTTATTTTTGAATATTTTTTATCTGCATTGAATTAACAAAATCAAGCATCATTCGGTGATAGCATTACGTAAAGGCAGCCGACCGGCATTCCAAATTAAACTCGTTTGCATTGGTGTGCGTTGTTCTTACTCGTCACTTGTATAGCAGTCGTCTTCAAGCCAACATCTATATCATTTTGTTGGGAGAAATACATTTATTGTTAATATATTATTGTTTTAATAATGAAATATTGTTAACTATTGTTGAAAATGAATAACAATCGTAAGTTTAAATAACATCCCATCTCTATTAATGGTTATGTAAGTTGATAATGTGTTTGTGTCGTATAGAATAAAATCTTTCATAAATAGAATTAAGCTTTGTGTACAATTTTATAAATTATTCATTATTTTAAAACAAACTAAAATTTGAGCAATCACAAATGTTTTTAAGTGATTTATTTATTAGAAATCAATCAAAATGCATTTAGTAGCAAACAATAATTTTTGTTTTTGTCAACTTGCAGGTGAATGGAAATTTCCGAGTTCCCGAGTAATTGAGTACGAGTTTGTAGAGATGTCGAGCAGTTGAGTTCGTATTTGCAGAGCTGCCGGATAGCTGAGATCTTCTAATGTAAGTCATGTATTTTTTTTATTGATATTATCGAGGGTATATTCACACCGATTTTTCACACTTGACTGTTACGTCATAGTTTGATGTTTGTATATTAGATGTACGTATCGAAGACTGTAGGAAACCATAAGTAAGACAGAGATAAACATACAATTACTTGTTATTTTGCTGTTCAGTAATTAATGACGCAACGGTTAAGTATGAAAAATCGGTGTATACCCAAATCGGTCAAGCAGCCGATGCACATCATTAATAAAAATTGAATAAAAGTAACTAGATGTGTGACGTCGTGTATTGATACGTTTACATAGGTTTTAGAATCTTTATCAAAATAATTGCATACAATCTTATTTCAAACTATTATAGAACTACAATAACTTAAGGTCTATTTATAATAAAAATACCTGAAAAAATATTATAATATTTAGGAAAACATTAATGTATACTTGAATTTAGTAATGAGTTATATTTTTGCATACAGTAAATATTACTTCGGTTCTTACATGTATATCTATACAGGTGTCCCAGATTTGAACGGCATAACTTGAACCATCATTTACCTATAATTAATTTCATTGTTATGTCATAACTTAATTAGATAATATTTGGTATCTTGTTATAAAGTTGATTTTTTAAAGTAGCGCTGCTCCAATAAGAAAAACATTAAAATTTCTGAAACAAAACATTTACGGACATTTGCTCAAATAAACTTATTTTTACGTGGTTAATCCGTGGGTCAAGTTATGTCGTTTAAATCTGGGACATTCTGTATATTAGTATTTTGTGTCATACAGACAGACAAATATCATTCAGAAAATTAATTTTATTCGGTATTAGAATGTATTATTTTCTTTTCAGTGTTGAAACAAAAGTACTTATATTAAGTATGACACAAAAAAAGAACAGAGAATATTTTTGTAGTGATTATAGCAGCAGAAATTAGTTAATTTGAATTGTCCCGATAATTTAAAATGATATACAGAGTCGAACTAGAAATTTAAAGGACTAACAACAGAAATTAATCGGTTCGGGCAGTAAGAAATCATCAAAAGTAAGTTTTGATATTTATCTTTATTTCTTGTTTTATATTATTGTAATATCCTAGTGTAGGGTTGGTCTGTTTAACGTAATATTAATTGGTCGCACTATAAAATTGAGGAGCAGAAATTTAAAACGCGGTTTTCGCCCAAAGTGCATTTATTAAATTGAAATAAATATTGTTCATTCAGTTTGGTCATTGTTATTGAATAAATCTAGAAAACTGCTTTTTTCATAAAAAACAATAAGAACTCAGTAATATAAAAATTAAATTGTTTTATTACACTCTTAAAAATCAGACTAGAGTACATACAAAATTAAATGAATATAAAGAAAGCTTAATAATTCTATTTCATTTAGTTTTATTTTAATCACAATACAAATTGTTTCTATAATAAATTTCCATTTGTACTATTTTTGTTCAAATATTCGCTTGGCGTAGCTCATTCTTTCCCTCTTATTTTAAATATTTGGAAATAAAAATATGAAAGAACAGTTACGTTGTGAAATTCACATTTCGTGCTAAATACGGCATTTTGAAATTCTACTTATTTTTATAGGATCTTTTAACACTGTAAGAACTTGCTTTTGAAAATTTCAATCGAACAACAGATTTAAAACATATATTGCCATCTGTAACTTTTTTATTCATACTTTTAGTCAAAACTTGTTTTTGAATTTCTGCTTATCAATTTATATAGTGTGTTTCATTTAACTTTTATTCTTTTTATCATTATTTAATATATTTATTTATTTAATTGCAACAGCTAATACTGTTGGTAATGCAAAAATACATTTGAGGCTATGTCCGATGTTGCACTTTTATCACCCGAATATCTAAATCCTAAATTTATATGCCCTAAATCTAGTGATTATTTAGAAATTTAGAAATTAGATTTTAGGGTATTGCAGGAGCACACTATGTCTTGAAGTTGACTCGCACTAATTAAACAAATCATGTTCATTGTATAATTCATTTTTGTTGTTCTAAAGTGTTACCATACAAACCAGTACATATTACTATACTTCATTTCACGTAAGAAAATAGCAGATGGCGCTTGAGAGCTGACTTTTTACGTGCATCAAATAAATAATTTAAATTCGTGAAACCAAACTTTTTAATACTAAATATTTTTATCTCAAAAATGAACAATACTGAATATTAAAATTTATAAAATTGAAATCAGAAACATTATTAAACATAATTTAATTTTGTTAATTTTATTGACAACTGACAGGTGATTGTTTTTTGTGAACTTGGTGTATATTCTGACCGATTAGATGGCAGAATTTATATCCCTATCTAAACCAACGCTATCTTCTTAAGTGAAATGAAGTATAGTATGCCATTCGGAGTTGTATTTATGTGAAGAAGACTTAAATACTAAATGCGACATCGGACACAGCCTGAAAGTCGAATCTTGGAATAAAACCATATACCTATTACCAAGATATATGAATAAAATTGTACTATTTCAAATCTAGTTACTAACTAATATTATTATAATCTGCATATTTTATATTTTACGAAAACTTATAACATTTCACTTTGATTTGTGATTTTTTTCATCTTTTTATAAATAATGGATTAGTAAAATAGTCAGGGGTGTATCTGTTCAAATTTTTGACCAATTTTAGGGAAAATTTTGAAGGTTAAAATGAGCAAAAGATGTACTTGATTTGTAAGTGTAATATTATTATTTAAAATACTTATATTTGGGGTTTCATATTGTTGCAAATTAATAATAATAGTTTAAACAAAGGGTACAGCTATATTATTATAATCTATTTTGTATTTTACGAAAACTTTATAACATTTCAGGTTTAATTAACAATATTTTTCTTTATTTCAGCATTTTTCGAACATCTATACCTTTTTAACTTCAAATTGAGAATAAACATTTTCAGATTAATAGCCGAGACAGACGACAAATATTAATAATCATTAGTGTAATTAGTAATTTACCTTAATTTTTAATTATCAAAATACTTGACAGACGATATATTAAATTTAATTTGGTATACATGTGCAGATTCACATCAAATATCAGTTGATAATTTACGATCATGTTCTCAAAACAACATCGAAACTTAATGATAATTACATTTGAAATTACGTTTAAAATGATCATTAATATAATTTACATATGACATACGAAATGTTAAATTAAGAATTAGAGTTTAATTATCATTAGCAGTCGTCGTCTGTCTCGGCTAAGACTAAGAATAAACAGTTTCAAATTGAGAATAATCAATTTCAAATTAAGAATAAATAATTTCAAATTAATAATTGTGAGAAAACAATATAAAAATTACTGAACGGTGATAACATTCGTATTGTATTTGATATTTTAAATTGATTAATAATTGAAAATGCCTTATTTGAAAAAAGGTTAGTCTGAAAACGTTAAAAACAAATATGTGCACTTTATAATAATGAGATTGGAGAACTCTTGCGAATACATTAGGAGTAGAAAAATTCACCGCTTATCGGTGGGTAAATAATTAAAATGAAGTTGAAATTGTTAATGCTCAATTTTAAATTGTATATTCTCAATTTGAAGTTTTGAAATTGAAAAGGTATAGAACGTCAGAGCAGTGCGCATGCGTTACTGTAAAACTCACACAATCCCACTTGTCACTTCCGGCATCTTCATCTTCATTCTTTGCCATGTGCACGATGAGAAAATGGCTAACATGCTTTTGGTGCTACAAATACATGAATTTGTGCAGGAAAAACTAAAAAAGTGGAGAAAATTTACACAGAAAAGCGAAATAAAGTATTCATATAACGTTTGTGATAATAATTTTGTGGGAATCGATTGTTTGGTGAAAGAAAACAACCAAATTATTGTGGCGTCTTTGTGATATGTAAGTGGAATTTACTTATTTTCTTGCATCTATATCTACTTGAACGTATTGGGAATATTGTTTTTGATAACTTATCAGTAGATTAATATACATTTTTCATATGTATAATTTGTTCGCCCTTGTATCAAACAATCTTATTTGCCGTTTGTTTTTCAAGTGATAGTAATAGCCATTTTGTGTTGTGACCGATATCGCATTTTTATTGACTTAATAGTGAAATATAGTTGAGTATTGTTGCAAATTAATAACAATTGTAAGTTTAATCATTGTTTCAACTATATTAATAGTTAGTTTTGTTGATAATATGTTTTTTCTTATGAAAATTACGTGGTAAATTTTTTCACAAGGTCAAGCTTTAACTACAACTAAGAAAATTATTATCTAAAAATATTCTATCTCATACTTTCAAATAGCATTCGGAATAATAATTTTATTGTATATTACAATGAATTATTTTCTTTTCAGTAGAAATCAGTGAATCTGAAGTGTCCAAACCACTTGCAATGATATTCAGAACCGGGTTTTGGGCAGCAAGAAATAATCAAAATGTGAGTAGATATTTATCTTTTTCTCTTTATATTTGTGTAGCATACTATTGTAGTATTAGTCAGATTGACGACCCTTAATGTGCTGTAATATATTCTAAGCTTTGTGTATTTGTAATATAAATTAAAAACTTTGGTATTTCGATACTAAATTTGGTATCATTTTTATTGGTATAAAATTTTACGTTCAAATATTCATGACTAATTGCATTTTATAGTTCAACCCTTAGTTTGTTTTATTTTTATTTTTTAAATAATTTTTTTATCTGTATGGAATTAACAAAATCAAGCATTCCAAGTTAAACTCGTTTGTATTGGTCTGCAATGTTCTTACTCGTCACTTGTACAGCATCCGTCTTTAAGCCAACATGCATTTATTGTTAATATATTATTGTTTTAATAATGAAATATTGTTAACTATTGTTGCAAATTAATAACAATCGTAAGTTTAAATAACATCCCAACTCTTAGTAGTTATATAAGTTGATAATGTGTTTATATCGTATAGAATAAAATGTTTCTTAATTATACGAGGTGTGGCAATTAAATAACAAGATTGATCTTAGAACATTGACAATGTATAAAATTACACAAATATTGCCACCTTCAATGTACTGTCCTCCCCGAACCCTACACCGCCCGATGCGAATATTCCATTGTTGGAAGCAATGTCTGCAAGCCTTTTTTATTAGGTTGTTCTTAAGCTCTGCCGCTTTTCTATAACTACATCTCGGCCCCGAATTTGGTGCCTTTTAACGCAGAATTACAATTTGGGAATAAAAGCAAGTCACATGGCACTAGGTCAAGTGATTGCCGGACAAGGCGTTTTGTTCCGGCGTGTTGTCTTCATGGAGAATCCATCACATTTCAGCTCTTTTTTTTCTCACCCGTGCATGAAGGGTTATCAAAACCTTCTTGTAATATGTTTGGTTAACGAAATGCTCTTCAGGCACCCAATTCATGAGAACAATCACTCGTATTTCGAAAAAAATAATGTCAGTGCACGGCCGAGGCGCTAATCGTCTCCGATCTCTTTTCTTCCTTCTTTAAATCTTGTAAACTGCTCGAAAATTTGAGTACTAGATAGACCCTCGTCACCATAAACATTCTTCAACAATTCGTACATTTCTGTAGCGGATTTTTTAAGTTTCACACAGAATTTCATATTGACACTAACATAATTCCGGCGAAGTACGAGAAAGTAGTTAACTTCAATCAAAGGCTACTGCCGAACGGTTTGACTAATTATCTTGAAATTTTAACAGTGGATGGAGGGAAGATGACAAATTAATATGACATAGCCTGCAATGTTGCCAAATATACTGGGAAGCCGGAAAAAAATAAATCTTGTTATTTAATTGTCACACCTCGTAGTTAAGCTTTGTATACAGTTTTATAAATTATTAAATATTTCAAAACAAACTAAAATTTGATCTATCACAAATGTTTATAAGTGATTTATTTATTAGAAATCGATCAAAATGCATTTAGTAGCAAACAATAATTATATTTTTGTTTTTGTCAACTTGCAGGTGAATGGAAATTGCCGAGTCCCCGAGTAATTGAGTACGAGTTTGGAGAGATGTCGAGCAGTTGAGTTCGTATTTGCAGAGATACCGAGTAGCTGAGATCTTCTAATGTAAGTCATGTATTATTTTTCTTTATTGATATTATCGAGGGCAAATACCTAGATCGGTCAGGCAGCCGATGTACGCCATTAATAAAAATTGAATAAAAGTAACTAGATGTGTGACGTCATGTACTGATACGTTTACATAGGTTTTAGAATCTTTATCAAAAGAATTGCATACAATCTTATTTCAAACTATTATGGAACTATAATAATTTAAGGTCTATCTATAATGAAGTAATACAAGCGGTAACGCAAAACATTCTTATATGCTGATTTATAATGAAATGTAACGCAGGGCCTCAATCAGCAACGCAATAAATGCTATGTAAACAGAATTTAGAGTTTCAGTTTTACTATAAAAATCTGTATTATCGATATGTTCAAGAACTGTCACATCTACAAAATAAATACTATTCTCGTCATTGTCCATTTTTATTTAAATTATTTTATTCAATTTTGACGTTTTAAACTGTCATTATTAACTCCATAGCAACTACTATAAGTAACACTTTTTTCACATGTGAATTAATTTTTTTTTTTTAAATCACTCACTCTGCAACAAATAACATCAGGTACGAAAATAACACTCACCATAATATTTATGAGACATTATCAGCCATTTTCATTATTTTTCACGGCACAAATAACAAGACTGTAAAGCATTTTACTAACTGATCAGTTTTTTATTTTGTCAAAATTAAATATTATAATTGTTTTTATTAGTATTTCGTCAAAATTGAATAAAATATTGTACAAACCACGTGAGCTAAGAATGTTTATTCACTCGAAGAAATTAACTCACTCGCCCTTACAGACTCGTGAGCTAAACTTTCTTCTCATGAATAAACATTACCTTAGCTCACTTGGTGTGTAAATATTTATTATAATACTAACCTTATTTATATTTATGTATGTCACAGACAATAAATAAAAGTGAGCCAAATTTTAAAGAAATATACCGAATTCTTCTGATTGATTAGAAGTGCTATCAAATTTTGTGTTTGTGTTAACGGTCACATTGCGTCGTTGCGTTGCGTTTAACGTTACTTTATTATAAATAGGCCTTTACAACGCACAAAAATGTTTCAAACACGATGCAAATATTTTTCAAATTATCAAATAATAACTTTGCCAGTATAAACATACAAATTATCAATGTTGCCAACTATAGGCGTGTTTCTTCGAACTGTGATTATGATTTTCTAAATAATGTTTTGTACAATAATGATTCCTTCGAATCATGATTAAATTTAATTCCAAAGAAACAAATTTACTCGATCGACGCGAAATCTACACAATGACGAACGAACTAGCGGCAAACGTCAAATGATAAATCAGTTGTTTTAATTGCAGTAATACCCAAATCGAAAATAGTTTAAAGATGGATTGTGCTGAAGCAGAAATAATATTTTTGGTGTGGAATGTGAAGTAAAATATGAAAACATGTTTCTTTAACTTTTTTTTTTTGTATCTGCATGATCTAATATTAGAAAAATCGAAACTTATAACGAATGTAGAATCTACTGACTCAGGTTCTAGTAGTTCGGATGATTCTGATGTAGACATATATTTGCACATTCCAATATTTCATTGCTTGTTTTTTCCGCCATTTTCAAATATTTTGTTATTTCAATCATAGTGATCATGGGAAAAGACTGATTCAGAAGGGAAAGGGGAATGGCGTGTTGTGATCACAAAATAAAATAGTGGGGATAACGAATAACGAACGAAGAAACAATTTTCTTTTTGATCATATTCACTTTGTTCAATTTTATCACGAATCACACTCCGAAGAAACACGCCTTATGACAACAAATAAAGGAATAATATGAAATAGATGTACATTATTTATATCTTATTCATGTCATATACGATAAGTAATGAACTCTACTATTTATTTTAATAATAATTATATAAGGCCATACACTTTTTGACGGTTAAAAATGATTGAAATTTTACTTAATTTTTCATTTTTAGTGATTTTAATGCAGTAAGGTTTTTACACTAAGTGATGACGTGCATCGGCTCTTGACAGATTTGCGTATAATATCGCAAAGGCGCAAGTGTCATTTTAACTATAAAAATTGAGAAGTTTGGTTTCAAAAAGTATCTTAATCACAAATTAGTACATTTTAAAGTTTGAGCGTTTCTATGGTAGAAATGAAAAGGCAGAAGACTAACGTAATCAAAAAATATCCCTAAAGTAATGACGTCATATACTACAACGTTTACATTGGATACTAATTTATAATGCGTAAGCAATCACACAACATCGTTGGTCTTTCTTGACAAGCAGATATACGGGACCCGTGACAGAATGTCAGCTTGTAATCATGTACGTAGATGTCAAATGTCATTATTTTCTATTCCAAATTTACTGAGTTTCCAATTTCATGTAATTTATTTAACTCGCCAAGTAAAGTCCCTCACTTCTGGTGACAAAGAAATCAAGTATTTTCCTAAAAAGGTGCAAAAGTAGTGGAATTTTTCCAAAATTTATGAAAATAAAAACAGGTAAACTTAAAAAATCTTGATATTTTGAATTAAAATTTATGACATTTTTAAGTCATTCTGAACACAGGCCCCATATCTTTTTTTCAAGATATGTTTATTTGCAGGGCATCTTTTGCAATACATAATTTAATTAAAGATTGATAAAAGAAATATTTGAACAAAATACCTTCCGTATGACTTTCAACAGAATTAATTGCCCATCGTTGAACAATTTCCGTTCGAAATAGTTAACAACATTCATTTTTAGTTTCTGAAATTACTTTGTTAAAGCTTTTGGGCATTATTATGGATATACTATAGTATATTACTTATTAACACAGACACTTAAAATTGTACCAGAAGTCACAAATACTTAACGCAGAGAAAACTGACATCCAAGTGACAATAGTGACAGGATCGATATTCGATCGATATCAAATTTAATGTAAACATTGTCATGCCAACGTATGTTATAAAAATCAACTACAATTATTTCAAATAATTTTATATTCCGTAAAAGGAATAGAGATTGACTTAGTAATACTTGTAAAATTCATTAATATATACGCTTCTTAGTAGTAGTATTTTTCTTTCTTCTGTATTTAAAAAAAAAATAATAATTTCTACAAATTATATTTCATTTTATAAGGTTTTTTTCACGTCAATGACGTAAGTCTTCTGCCATTTCACTTTCACCATACAAAAACCTCTAAAAAAATCTGTTGTGGCCAGCACTATACCTCCCGCCAGTAATTGTAAAATATACTTCTCTTATTTTTTTTTTTTTTTTACTTTTATTAATTTAAATACATACCTACATATTTATTGATGCTGGAAACTATATTATGCTTTTTTGTATTCGTATAATATAACTATTGTATTTACTGTTCCAAATTTCTTTTTAAAACGTTACTATACTAAATTTCACGTAAGAAAATAGCAGATGGCGTTACCAAACTTTTTAAAAAATATTTTTATCTGTAAAATGTACGAGTCACGAATATTAAAAATGACATCAAAATATAGTTAAATATCACTTAATTCTGTAGATTTTATTTGATAATGACAGCTGACACGTGATCTTTTTTCGCTTTTGTTACCAATCAAATGGTAGAATTTATATTTCTATCTAAACCAACGCTATTTTCTTACGTGAAATAAAGTATATTAATAATTGGAAATGATAGGTTCTTTGACAGTGACATTTATCTGTCAGTTACATACATTTAAAATCTGAAATATATAATAAGGAATATTGTTTATCTTTAAAACATAGGCTTCGAGATTTATAAAATAGATTATTTTATATATTTATTTATGAAATGTATAGAAAAAGTTTGAATGCATACCTGTAGAAAATTTAATCATCTTTAATTTTTTTAATAATATAAATCGCAAAAAAATTATATTTAAAGGTATTTTTCGAAGAAAAAGTATTTTGAGCTTCATGTAATTTATTTATTTACACCAAAATCTAATGTCTTTTTTCTATATTAGAATAAGGTAGAAATACAAGGTTTCAGAATTTTCTGAATGAAAGTATTTGACTTACAGCGTTGACAAAATCCATACACATATATAATCGTGAAAATGTTAAAATACTATTCTAGGGACCTTAAAAACTAAAATTTACAAAATTTTATTATCTTCTATAGATTTACGGATAAAGAAATAAATATATAAAATGTTTTGTTATAATGAATCTCACAGGCCAAACAATTCCATAGAAACAAGTTGAAAAGTTTAAATGTTTGTAATTGACCGATAAATGTCAGTGTTAAAAATGCAAAGATATTTCTGAAGGCTTTTTCTGGGAAGTACATTTACAAATATTTCTTATTTATATACATATATGTATAATATACCGTGAGTATTTTTTAACGTGAAACATTGTGTTTGTCATATCCATGGCTACGACTTGATATTTGATTGACAGCAATGTAGTTGCCCGTTCCATTTAAACTGAAACATAGGGAACAAATCTGACAGAAGTATTATATTTAAATATTGTAATTTTAATTTAGAATTAAAATGCAGGTATAATTGTTTAAACAAAATTAACCTCTATTGACGTCTTATCAAATGTCAAATTCGTTCCCTATGTTTCATTTTAAATGGAACGGGCAAATACATTGCTGTCAATCAAATATCAAGTCGTAACCATGGATATGACAAACCCAATGTTTCACCTTAAAAAATACTCACGGTATAACATTTAGAAATACCGCGAATTTCGTCAATGAATTGGAAGAATCTCGAACATTTAGAACAGTAGGAGAAAAAGAATAGGTTAGAATTAGAGGTTTTGTGCTGGCCACAACAAATTTTTTAATCCTGTATTAAGAGTGTCATAATAAACACTAAGCGTTAATCGGTTAACATAATGAATATGTGTATATTTAAACTTAGTAAAACATTTGTGTTCTTTCGTGTTCTCATTTATTAAGATATGTATAAATACATATTGCACCCCGATGAGAAAAGTGACACAAGTCAAAATTTAGAAATTTAGATCAGATTAAATTAGTCAAAAATATGCTTCTAAAAATTAGGAATACTGACAAATCAAAAGATTATATTTTTCGAGAGATGGAGTTAATGTCGTTTCGTTTCGAGCTAATGTAAATAACTTTATGCACGGACGTTTCATAATTTGACAATTATACACGAATTTTTTTGACGCCGCAATATAAATAATTTAAACAGGCAACATGAAAAGTTTTTATTACAATCGAAAATTTTTATATTCTTTAATGAAAAATGAAAATGAATTTTGTGATATTTATGTGGAAAGCACGGAGATACACAAAATAAAACTCAAATGGCATAACTAATAAACAAACAATAAACTGTAGTTCTCCGCTTTCATAGCAACACTAGATACTGGATGTTCAAAGACAAATTCTTTTCGATACAATTTTTCTAACACTCATAATTTGAAAATTTTCGTCCGTGCATAAAGTTTTGTATGTACCACGAGCGTAACTTGCTTTTATGGCCTTTGACGTGTTTTTATCCCTCGGCTTACGCCTCGGGTTCAAAATCCCGCTGCAGACCATAAAAGCCTCCTTACACATGTATATAAATAATTGTCTTCTTTAATTTAAATTTTACGCAAAACTATTTTTTGGACTTGTCACTTTTCTCGCCGGGCAAGTTGTACTACCCAACCTACAAACGTTGACTGTTCAAAAAACATTTAAATGAATAATATTTAAATATTATTTTTATTACATCGTATATAAAATAAACCTTTGAAGAAGGATGTGAAAGATTAACCGGTTGTAGTTGTATGCTTGATTACAATATAAAAAAAAATCTAGTATAATAATGAAAATTACTAATCACACAATAAATTAGTTTTAATAATTGTTTCTATGTAAATCAAGATTACATATAATATAGTGAATAAGGTATATGCGTCTTTATAAAATATCTCTTCTGTTTATTAAAAAATCTATTGTGGCCAGCACAAAACCTTCCGTCAATTTGATGTATTTTGTACAAATTCGCTACCAAAAGTTCCTTGAAAAAAATTGTAACACGCACACATTATTTTTTACAATGTCCATACCGAAAGTTTCTTTGAAAAGATTCTGTAAATCCAATAAAATTATAACACGAACGTAAATAATGTAAATTGTATTTGACACTTCGTCCTCCTTCAGATTTCCCCTATTGTAGTAGGGGTCGCTGTTTTTTACTCTTCTACTTATTCTTGTCCAACGCATCTTCTTCAAACAGTTCTTCTTTTCTTAAATCTTCAGCTACACAGTCTTTCCATTTTCTTTTTGGCCTTCCTCATACTTCCGGCATTGAAATTTTCATTTTTGAGGCGAGGCTGCAACTGCAAGTCACTTGCGAGGGACACTCTGTCACATATCACTTTCTGATCCTATACATTCCACTTTGGTTTTGCACTTGACACTGACATCTGTCAATTAATTTTTTTTGAATATATCTGCTGTTTCCATAATTTTAGCAGAGCTGACTGATTTTTGAAAGTTAATCTCTATATAACTATACCTTGAATATGAATGAAAATGTATAATCAAATCGAATAGAGAATAAGATATGGTGGTGTGCGTTAGTCAACAATTAAGAAAAATTGGGTTTGAAAATTTGAATTGAGCATGAAATTCTCTTTCATGCCATGTGTTTCACGATTTTCACATGAAATTCCTCTAAAATTTTCAAAATCTGCAAATTGGCTTAATTCTTGAGAGTTCATCCTAGATAAAAAAAAATCTGTTGTGGCCAGCACAAAACCTTCCGTCAATTCTGTATATTTTCTACAAATTCCATACCTAAAGTTCCTTTGAAAATATTCTATAAATCCAATAAAATTATAACATGAACATACACTATGAAAATTGCATTTGACAATTCCTTCTTTCTTCTTCAGCTTTCTCCAATTTTATTAGGGGTCACTGTTTCTTATTCTTCTCTTTAACTCATTCCTGTCCAACGCATCTTCTTCACACAGTTCTTCCTCTCTCAAGTCTTCTGCGACACAGTCCTTCCATCTTCTCTTTCGCATTCTTCATACTCCCGACATTCTGATCCTATACTTGCCATATTTGATTTTGCACTTGGCACTGACATCTGTCAATTAGCATTTTTTGCATATATCTGATGTTTCCATGATAAATAGCAAAGCTAACTGATTTCTGAAAATTAATCTCTTTATAATGCTTTGATTCTATATCTATTGAATAAGAGGGAAAATGTTTAATCAAACCGTATTAGAGAAGAGCATTTTCTTTATAAAACATAAAATGTCAATTTTAAGAAAAACTGTTAAAAACTTCAATTAAGGGTACTTCCGGTGGATCAATTATAACCAAAATTTAATTAATTAATTTAAACAATCCCTTCTTCCTTTTTCAGCTTTCTCCAATTTTATTAGGGGTCGCTGTTTCTTACTCTTCTCTTCTACTCATTCTTGTCCAACGTATCTTCAAACAGTTCTTCTTTTCTCAAATCTTCAGCTACACAGTCCTTCCATTTTCTCTTTGGCCTTCCTCGTACTCCCGGCATTGAAATTTCCAATTTTGAGGCGAGGCTGCAACTGCAAGTCACTTGCGAGGGACACTCTTGTCACATATCACTTTCTGATCCTATACTTTCCACTTCGGTTTTGCACTTGACACTGACATCCTGTCAATTATAATTTTTTGAATATATCTGCTGTTTTCATAATAAGTTTTTTTGAAAAGATTCTATAAATCCAATAAAATTATAACACGAACGTAAATAATGTAAATTGTATTTGACACTTCCTCCTTCAGATTTCCCTTATTGTATTAGGGGTCGCTGTTTTTTTACTGTTCTCTTCTACTCATTCTTGTCCAACATATCGTCTTTTCTCAAATCTTCAGCTACACAGTCTTTCCATTTTCTCTTTGGCCTTCCTCGGACTCCCGGCATTGAAATTTCCAATGTCGACGCGAGGCTGCAATTGCAAGTCACTTGCGAGGGACACTCTGTCACATATCACTTTCTGATCCTATACTTTCTATTTTGGTTTTGCACTTGACATTGACATCTGTCAATTAGAATTTTTTGAATATATCTGCTGTTTTCATAAGTTTCTTTGAAAAGATTCTATAAATCCAATAAAATTATAACACGAACGTAAATAATGTAAATTGTATTTGACACTTCCTCCTTCAGATTTCCCCTATTGTATTAGGGGTCGCTGTTTTTTACTGTATTCTTCTACTAATTCTTCTCCAACGTATCTTCTTCAAACAGTTCTTCTTTTCTCAAATCTTCAGCTACACAGTCTTTCCATTTTCTCTTTGGCCTTCCTCGTACTCCCGGCATTGAAATTTCCAATCATGAGGCGAGGCTGCAATTGCAAGTCACTTGCGAAGGACACTGTGTCACATATCACTTTCTGATCCTATACTTTTTATTTTCTAGTTTCTTTGAAAATGTTCTATAAATCCAGTAAAATTATAACACGAACGTAAATAATGTAAATTGTATTTGACACTTCCTTCTTCAGATTTCCCTTATTGTATTAGGGGTCGCTGTTTTTTTACTGTTCTCTTCTACTCATTCTTGTCCGACATATCGTCTTTTCTCAAATCTTCAGCTACACAGTCTTTCCATTTTCTCTTTGGCCTTCCTCGTACTCCCGGCATTGAAATTTCCAATCTTGAGACGAGGCTGCAACTGCAAGTCACTTGCGAGGGACAGTTTGTCACATATCACTTTCTGATCCTATACTTTCCACTTTGGTTTTGCACTTGACACTGACATCTGTCAATTAAATTTTTTTGAATATGTCTGCTGTTTCCATAATTTTAGCAAAGCTGACTGATTTTTGAAAGTTAATCTCTCTTAATGTCTCTATAACTCTATAATTATTTAATATTAAGGGCAGTGTATAGAGAATAATGTTGATAATCACATATAAAATGTCGAAAGATGATATTCAACTGCGTTTTTTCAAGAAAAACTGTTAAAAAACTAGAAAAATCCTATTCAAGGACCCTAAAACGTGCTTATTTATTAAAAACACCTTCGAATTTTTTGACCAAAGACAATTCCTTACCTAAAGGTGACGGAAGGTAAAAATATTTGTTATGGCCTGCACAATACCTCTCGCCATTTCCGTTTTGGTATTAAGTATTGAATTTAACATTTCTTGTAACACAAATATTTCTAATTATATCTATTCTGTCATTCTATAAGGAATCTTGTCTTACTCTTCTCTAATGTTCAAGATGACCCACAATATTAAATATTTAATTAATAATTCAATAAATATTAAATGTACTTCCCAGAAACTGGTGTCCTTGGTGTAGTCTGTGTGATTTATTGCAACAGATTATATTTTCATTATCTCTAAATATATATATGATACAATAAAGTTTTTAACTGTATTAGATGGAGAATTTTATGAACTTCAATATTTGCATTAACAAATATTTTCAAAAAATATTTAGATTTTGTAAGGAACTTCTACTTCCGGTTGTCTAATTGTTAGCAAAACCTTTTACGTTCTTTCCATTGATGCTAGAATGAGGAATACGTAGTTAAATAGGTCATAAGTATTATAGTTTTTGAGGAATGGTCCTTTCAACATCCAGACACATACATACACACATAAACACACACAGAGACATCATCGTAAAATTTTATGATTGGATTCTATCGGCTTTAAAACGTGTTTATTCATTAAAATCTGGATATGCGATTTTTAGCATGAATTCAATATCTCTCTTAGCGAGAGATAATAAAAATGTAAGAACCCTTTTTGTACAAAAAAATACGAGCTTTAATTTTGTATTCTTGTAAAATTTTGACGCGTGGCAGTTTTCGAGAAATTAGTCAAAAATAATAGTGCAAGGTCCATTAACTCTGTAGGTAATTAGTTCGAATATTTGAACAATTGAAATATCGACTATTTATCAATAAAATTAATATCTGGGAACAAATGATTAGCATATGTCTTTCAGGAATCCAACATCTAGAGGATTAAAATAATAGTAGCTTTATAAGTTTTAGTATTATTTACGTAAGAATGACATTGTGCAATAAAGTGTATGCTTGTTAAAGACACATAATTGAAAGTTTCTTTTTCCCATACAAGTTATAGAATTTGTTCATAAGGCGACGTATGTCGCAACTCTGTTTAGGAAATAATTTGAACTGTTCGTATATATTGGCGTGTATTTTAAAATTTTTGTCTCGTTTATTTACGTGATTCACCAGTAATGGTCTTGTTTGCTACCTATAAATGAAACATATTTGCACAATGCCATTCCTATGTGAGGAATACTATAGTTTTAAGTCCTTGGATATGTATTTTCAGATCTTAATTAAACTTTGGCTCATCAACATGGTAAAAGAGTAAGTCATGCACAGTTACTATAATGTTAATATATGAATGTTTCTTCCACATTTCTTGAGATAAACATTTATTTATTTCATAGCAACTGGCTGACCTGTTTCTGAACTTTTTTTTTTATCAAATATCAAATTAAAGCAAATTTCAAATAATTTTGAAACCATTGGACAAAATATTGCATGATAAATTTCTATTCATTATTTAAATCACAAAATTGTATTCAACAGTTTCTTAATTGAGTACCACAAACTAATAATTATTATTTAATAGGCGGACCTTCGGTTGGTCTGATGTATCAAGAAACTTGGAGAATTTGGATATAGTTTTCGACCTTTGAATTTCAACACTGCACCAGACAAATCTTTTACGTTATAGGCGGCCATCGATGGATGAACTGGTAGGAATCTTTATTTTTTTAGAAAATATTTTGTTCGCATATTCAGTTATGAGAACTTATATATAGTTAAAGGAATATGACTATATATCTAATTATTAACTTGTTCTCATACTCAACCATGAGAACTTATAGTCAAAGGAATATGACTATATGCCTAATGATTATCTTGTACTCAAATTCGATATTGAGTACTATGTAAACAGAAATAAAACTTTCATAAATTTTCTTATAATATCGAAACAATTTGGAATTGAAATATCGCCTATTTATCAATAAAATCAATATCTGGGAACAAATGATTAGCATATGTCTTTCAGGAAACGGACATCTAGAAGACTAAAATAATAGTAGCTTTATAAGTTTTAGTATTATTTACGTAAGAATGGCATTGCGCGCAATTAAGTGTATGCTTGTTAAAGACACATAATTGAAATAGTTCTTTTTCCCATACAAGTTATAGAATTTGTTCATAAGGCGACGTATGTCGCAACTCTGTTTAGGAAATAATTTGAACTGTTCGTATATATTGGCGTGTATTTTAACATTTAATTGAAGTAGTTTTTTTTTTTTTTTTGCACATATGTTATAGAATATGTTCATAAGGCGACATATGTAACTCTGTTTAGGAAATAATTTGAAACTGTCAACATAGTTCGTACACATTAACGGGTGTTCTAACATTTTTGTGTTTAGTGTTGATTTATCAATTCATGTGCGTTTCTTGAAACAGGAAAAGATTATTAGATATCAGCACAGATTATAAAGCGAATTGAATTTGCGCAATGCCATTCGTACGTGAGGAATACTATAGTTTTAAGTTCTTGGAAATGTATTTTTAGGTTTTAATTAAACTTTGGCTCATCGCGCCGTCGAGCAAACACGCGTTTTCTTTAAAAATTAAAAATAAATTGATTAATTTGAAGTGCATACCGTGGCGATCATCCTAAAATCGTGCGTCTACGGTTGCAGCGGTAACCGTACGCGTGGCTTACCCAGACGGTAGCTAGGGAGAGTGCTTGGGAAAAGAAAATACGGACGTATCGGGGCATGGATCAGTGAGTGGATGGGTTTAAATTTTTTTTTAATTGCAGTAATTTTTTTAATTTTTGATGTAGAAATTGCTTAATTAATTAATAATAATACCTAGTAGAATGAGTCAGGAAGGAGGTAACAGTGCGAAACTTGTTGTGGGTGTTCGGGTTCCTTTTTTCAATTAACTTCACACGGTCAGAGGGGCTGGGTAGGTAGGTTTCGTGCGCGATAGCCATAATTGAGTGGACTGATATGTACCAGCGTAAAACCTTGTAAACCCTGTTGTTATCGCTTCACTCCTATGTGATGGGATCAAGGGATCAAGGGAGATTAAGAAGAATAATTACACAGGAAGCTTTCTTATGGCCTTATGTGCTCTCCTCATCCGGAGGCAACGTAATCATCTTTTAATGGTAATGGCAACGACTAGGTAAAGTTTTTGTTTGAATTAACTTTGTTGAGCACACGGGTTAATAACCGCGTTCGGTGTAGGGTATCCGCGAGAGGCGCGGGCGAATGTCTCCGGGAGTAGCTAGATAGGTGGCGTCCTGCCTAGCCAGTTACGTGTGACTGCTGTCCAGGTCTCTATCTAGTTCGGATTTTAGGCCGTAAATGCTCTGCATCGCGTGGGGTCGGCTTAACCCCCTCGTAAACTTCCGTGAGAACCAACAACGGCGTTCGACGCCACGGCGTTCTCACCATTTGCTTAGCTCGTACTCTCACTCTCTCTCTCACACTTCGTCTTTAGCTTAGTTTAATCTAGATATAAGATAGTTCGCGTAGACATAAGATAGCTTAGATATAAGTAGGTGGGGTTGTTTTTGCTTTTCGAGAGAGAGAGTAAAATTAACGTTAACTTCACAATTTTAGATTTGCTTTTCTTTGAAATCGATATTAACGTAAAATAGGCTTTTTTAGACTTGTTTTCCTTTGAAATAGATCTTAACGTAAGATAGGCTTTTTTGCGCACTTCACTAACTTAATTTGGGGGGGAACTACAATAATTTAAGTTAGATTATAAGTATTATTGTACACGGAACTGTATTTAATAAATGGTATATATAAGGGAACGTGGGTTTGGCATTTGAGGGCGGTGTTTCCCTTATATATACATTTTATTAAATAAAGGTTATCGTTTTTAGTTGTGAGATAGTTTTAAGTTAAAAAGAACTCCCCTCCACCACTATCGTCAAGATTGCAGTGCCGATTGGAGACGCAGACCATGGCTAATCTTCATTTGTTTAAAATGTTTGTACAACAATAAAGCAATATATAACTTTAAACCCAATATCCCATTAGTTTTAAAGTAGGTAGTTTTAGTAAAAATTGTAATTACTACAGATATTTAGGATAGAACGTTAGTGACTTCAATACAAGTGAATACTTCGTTTCTGTTGCGTCTGAATTCATCTTTTGCAGTTATACTGTGGGTTATTAGATAATTGTTTATCAATTAGCATGTCCTTTGCATTGGGGCCAACGTTGGAACACGGTGCACAACCATAGGCCTCCATGGGCACCCCCCTACGTCCTCGTACGTGGCAGACGGAACCCATGTGCCTATGCCGGTGTTGTCTGGAATGCGGAGTTCGTTTGGGGACGTAGGCTTTAAGTCGACGTCGTGATAGCCATATACCTATTATTTAGGTGGTAGGTATATAGTGGATACCATGGCGCCTCGGCTAGGCGTGAAATCTCTGACTCCTGCTCGTGTATAGGCGAAACCAACCCGAATGGGCGGGAATCATCGGCACAGATTCCACCGTTTTTTTATATTAGAGTCACTTAGATTTGCGGACAACACGTGTTGTTCTTTAGATTCAGGATGGGAATTAGGGATGGTGTAATTGTACTGGGTGGATTCAGACGTATTCAGGACAAAGTGTTGCTTTGAGAAATTACTGGCGTTCGCCTAAATTTCTGATGTAATATATTAAGACGCGGTCAGGGCAAAGTTAGATTTTAAGTATTGTAAACGAAGCTTTGTATTAATAAATATTATATATTTTGGTAAGTGGGAGGTTTGGGTGGTAACAAAATATATAATATAATATAAAGTTTCGGAAACGGTCTTCAACTGAATAAGAAATCTTTGTACCTTTAAAAATGGGAACAAGGAATCTTATTTAGGGACCACCAAGATTTAATTTGTTAAATTAGTATTGTAAACGAAACTCTACTTAATATAGTATTATTTTACCTTAAAACTTAAATAATATTAATGTAGAGTTTCGTATTAGTTATAAAACTGAAATGTTCGTTACCAGAGAAAATTATGGTTATATTATTTGTGTTCAATTCTACTGCATCTTTATTCAGTCACAGAATAAAGATGCAAAATAATTAACAACAAATAATACAACTATTAAAATGATAATTTTATTCGGTACCGAACGTTTTAGTTTTATAACTAAACCATGTTGAACTATAATAAATTGTTATTAGATTTGTTGACAAATTTAGTAACAATTGTGAACAGAATTATAACACAAAAGAAACTTAAAAGACATTTGTGTTTAAAAATTCTGTTCATAATTATTTCTTACTAAGTTTGTTAACAAATTTGGTGACAATTTTTTAACGTGTCAAACAGGCTTTAGTTGTAAAATTGAAATGTTTATTACCGAGTAAAGTTATCATTATTTTGATTGTAAATATTATTATTTTGTACCTTTATTTTGTAATAGAAGTTACTTTTATTACAAAATAAAGATTCAAAATAGTTTATAATATCTATAACCAAAATAATGATAACTTTACTCGGTAACAAACATTTCAATTTTACAAGTAAAGCCTGTTTGACACGTTAAAAAATTGTCACCAAATTTGTTAACAAACTTAGTAAGAAATAATTATGAACAGAATTTTTAAACACAAATGTCTTTTACGTTTCTTTTGCGTTGTAATTCTGTTCACAATTGTTACTAAATTTGTCAAAAAATCTGATAACAATTTATTTTAATGTCAAACGTCTTTTGTAATGTCAATAAACTTTAAATTTTATAAGAAAGTCTTGTAATTTTGATATAATACAAATATATTTTTATATTTAAAAATTGATTTTTTTTTTGTAATTTCAATAAACTTTAAATTTTATAAGAAATAGTCTTGTAATTTTGATATAATACAAATATATTTTTATATTTAAAAATTGATTTTTTTTTTCTAAGTCCTTACACGTATGTAGTTTTTAAAACGGCCACCAGGGGGCAGTACCTGTCGATAAATATTTCAACTTCGAGTCTAAAATCAATTTAAAAAATTTCATTTGTGTACATACGTACGTACATACATAATTTTCGATGCCTTTGGTACTTAGATATATTAGAAAAGGGATTTAAATACTATCATAGAAGACACAACGACTCTTGGGTAGTAGATAGCAATCTATTCAGACTTACTAATATTCCCAAAGGAAATGTCCCATTTTAATAGGGCTAAAGTCACATTAGGTAATACACGTTAGTTATAATACGTCAATGCTAATACATCATTTATAGTGCCTTTACGTCAAGTTAAAAATTGACAAGTGCTGCTCCCTGGTGGCTGTTTTGAGAACTATTCGTATGTACGTTCAAAGTGGTGTAGTATTTCTGGTTGCCTATATTTTAGGCGCAAAGCCTTTTCTAATAGGTGCTGTCCTCTGGCGGCCATTTTAAAAACTATATACGTGTAGACAGTAAAGGGGTAACAAATAAGCAATTTATATCTTAATTTATAATTTATTGAGTAATATATTGTACATGAAATACAACAATGTAAAATACAAATAAACAATAAATACAAATAAAATGTATACAAAATATTATTTAAACATCCCTATTTCTAATTTTTCAGGACAAGGGTAAGTATATTATTTATTTACAAAGTACATTAAGGGTAGTTACATGAAAAACAACAATGTAAAATACAAATAAACAATAAATATTAGTAAAATGGATACAAACTATTATTTAAACATCCCTATTTCTCATTTTTCAGAACAAGGGTAAGTAGATTTATTAATAAAATATATTAAGGGTAGTTACGTGAAATACAACGATGTAAAATACAAATAAACAATAAATACAAATAAAATGTATACAAACTATTATTTAAACATCCCTATTTCTATTTTTTCAGAACAAGGGCAAGTATATTATTTATTTACAAAGTACATTAAGGGCAGTTACATGAAAAACAACAATATAAAATACAAATAAACAATAAATATTAGTAAAATGGATACCAACTATTATTTAAACATCCCTATTACTCATTTTTCAGGACAAGGGTAAGTATATTTATTTATAAAATATATTAAGGGTAGTTATGTGAAATACAACAATGTAAAATACAAATAAACAATAAATACAAGTAAAATTTATGCGAACTATTATTTAAACAGCCCTATTTCTAATTTTTCAGGATAAGGGCAAGTGTATTATTTATAAAATATATAAGGGATAGCTACATGAAATTCATCAATGTAAAATGTAAGCTATGAACATAATAAAGTATTAGTGTATTACTGATAGTATCTATATATCCGTTTGTCACTAAACTGTACATGGATATTATCAGTAATATACTACAAGTATTACTGATAGTATCTATGAATCCATTTGTCACTAAATTATACATAGATACTACTATCAGTAATACTAGTAAACGGATATATAAATACTATTAGTATAGTATACAATTTAAGCTATGAACGTAAAGACAACAATGTATTATAATTTATTAAACAATAAAAATTACTCAAACTAAAACAATTTTTTATTTAACAAACCCTTATTTATTTCAGGGGCAAATAGTACAATAAAGAGACAGGGGAAGTATGTAGTCGATTCCGCTTAATTGGGACACTAGGGTATTTTGCTCCAATTAAGCGGCTGCTAAGAGACAGAGAAGTATAACATTTACAAGGGAAGTGAGACATTAGAACTGTATTTATTTATTATATTAATACTATTAAAAATATCACCTGTGGAATCTACATGACAAATTCTGAAAGAATGGTTAACAAAAAAAATCAAAAAATGTTCGTAAATTTTTAAAAACTCTCATTAGAAAAACCTTACCCTACGCCCTTGAAACTTTGGTATAATATAGTTTGACCCTATATTACTCATTCGTATTCCCTTAAGGAACAGCGTTTTAAGGAAAACGCTGAAAACCCAGCCGTTTTCGAGATATGAGCCCCTAAACTTTTTTAAGGGTTGTTTTGCTTTAATTTGGCTATTTGAAGGGCTAAAGAACTGGAAAATAGCGTACCGGGAGAATTCGAACCCGCGCTTTCCATTGGCTTGCACAGAATTGATGAAAACCCTATGGTTCACAATATATTTGTCCTTCAAGTTTGTGGCGAAGGGCCTGCGTTAATTCCTGAACCAAAAAGACTAGAAAAATCGGACAAGTGTTGTTAAAATATCACGGAAAACACCTATAATGTACAATAGGTAAATAGGACCGACAGTAAAAAAAAAGTGAGAATTTGTTCAACTTTTTTAAAAAACAGGCTGTCAAATTTTAATTAGTAACCCTTGGCCCTACGCCCTTGAAACTCATATATGTTATTCTACGACCCCTGTTCTTCAAAGGATGCTAAGGGAACGCGAAATTTTAAGGAAATCGCTGAAATCCCAGCCGATTCCGAGATACGAGCCCTTAAAGTTTTCAGAAGGGTCTAACGCCTAAATTCGTTAATTTAAAGGGCTAAAGGGCCGGAAAATAGCGAATCGGGGGGATTCGAACCCGCGCTTTTCATTAGCTTGCACAGAATTGATGAAAACCCTTTGGTTTACAATATATTTGCCCTTCAAGTTTTTGGCGAAGGGCCTGCGCTAATTCCTGAACTAAAAAAGCTAGAAAGGCCGGACAAGTGTTGTTAAACTTACTTGGATCTGCATAAGTAAAATCCGTGGTCAGATTTACCCCAAGGGCTCAAATAAGCCCTTGGTCCTTTGGAAAAGGGCGGACTCCTTTCGGATGCTTATTTTCGTATCTGGAGAACCTAATACAAAAAGATAGAATAGGAAAATTCGGAAAAATCCTTAAATATTAGGGTATTTCCCTGTCCCTTTTGTTATTACATAGGAAAGGTAAATAAAACACTCTTTTATTTATTTATTCTTATAAAAAGTCATTTATTATCTTCATCCAGTGTCGTAGTTACCGTATCTCATCGCTGGGTGTACTCCGGCCCTTAGCAGAACCTGTAAACAAACATAAACATTGTTTATTTTGAGCGGCAAAGTACAAAAGATATAATAAATAAACACTTAATTGTAGTGGGGGTATTACGTGATAATATTAATATTATATTTTAAAAATAAAGACTTCAGTTCCTTTCAGACTTTGGTGAAGTGAACATGGTGTGCTTGTGAATAATCGTTTAGTGTATATAGCAAACGAACAACTTAGAAATTTTTATTGCAATCGTTCTCTATTACATCTTATAGTTCGCTATATATTTTACAAATGTTAAATTTATCCTACAACTTTCTTAAAATTATTTAAATAATTTTCATTTTGTTTAAACTATGTAAAAGAAATCTAAATTTAATGAGTTAATAGTACACTAAATTTAAAGTTCATATGTACATTATTATTTACAATAAAATCTAAATATTCAAAATTCATTTTTAACAACGTATTTCTGCTTATTATAATTTTAGATATTATTTAAAATGTTGCATAAGTCTCTGTCCTCCCGTTAATGTTTATTATTTAATCCGTAGTCAAAATTTTATTGCCGTGAGTTACAGTTGCTGAATATTAAAAAAAAAACCATCTTCATATTACTAAAATAAATTATCTATAAAGTGTAGTGTATCTAGTGTGTCTTACTAATACCAAGTGTTATACAAGTTACTCTAATTGGTGTGAGTGTTACGTAATATTTACTACAAAGTGTATTCTAATCTGTGAAAATCGCCAATGATGATATATTACAGTGATGATATAACAGCAGATGATGTATTAAGAAAATTCGCCGTATGTAAGTATGAACCTTTGAATCATTTATATATTTCTTCTAAATTATTGAACACAAAACAAATGTGTATGTGCCGTAACCTAGTAGTGAATTTTATGTAAAAGATAAATTTTTATGTCCCTATTTCAGAGAAAATTTGACTAAAATACATTTATTTTAACGCCCTGTAACTCCTAAACTTATCTAAGTTAAAAATTATAATCGGGCTTATGTTACTGAGAACTTTATGTAGATTCTAAATTTTCATTGCGCAAGTTGCTATCTTTAACCATGTACGAGTAATAAATAAAAATGTGAAATAACGACGCATGACAAAGTTTAGTGAAATATACAGTTTAACTCACATTTATATTTCATAGAATTTGAAGTCTGGAGAACCGATTCACGACTTCACGATACCGCAGGAGATGGTTTCCTGATCCAGACAACAAAATGAAGTCCACCAGGTCCGGAGAGAAGCCCCTGGATGCTGTAGACACACGTACGGATTCTCCAAGTGGCGATGTCTGCGTCTTTTACCACTGGAACGTCGAAAACGTGATCATCTGCAAAAAGAAATGATTTGTTAATAAAATTATGAATGTAATAACTTATTTATTGTATCTACAATTTATGTTTATCTGTATTAATAATACCGCATTTCACCTCTCGCTAAGAGAGGTATTGAAGTCATGCTAAAAATCGCATATTTAGATTTTTGTGAATAAGCACGATTTAAGGTCCCTACAAACTTATTTTAACATTTTTAAGATGATGTCATGTCTGTGTTGTTTTATTACTAATGATGAAGAACATAAAATTCTATATCTGAGACATTTAAAATTTTGATTATATCTTCTATAGATTTAGAGATAAAGACACTAATGTAATAATCGGATTTAATAAATCGCACAGGCTAAACCAGTTGTCTAATTCAAATGTTTGTAACTTAGTTTATAGTTTGTAATGACAGATAAATGAAGAAGAAAGAAGGAATTGTCAAGTGCAATTTACATAGTGTATGTTCATGTTATAATTTTATTGGATTTATAGAATCTTTTCAAAGGAACTTTTGGTATGGAATTTGTAAAAAATGGTATGTGTTCGTGTTATAATTTTATTGGATATATAGAATCTTTTTTGTGGCATTTATCCATTTTTATTTCCATACTTTTATTTCTAAAAATTCACACAGTTGTTCAAATACTCTCCAAATGCGTACACTTACATAACATTCACTTTACAATCAAATAATATTACTACCAAGTTTATATCTCTACCCATTTTTCAATTATTGCCCCAAAAGTCAATGTGGGGTATATATTTAGATAAAAACTTCAAAATTTTCAAAAATCTAATTTTCATGTATATAGATACTTCTCTATGCGCTGATTCCAAATTTTGAAACCGCAGGTCGATATCTCGTTTCGTTCTCGAGATATTTAGATTTAAAGTTTTGCTCAAAATCGCCCAAATTCGTTCCCTACGTTTCATTTTAAATAGGACGTGCAAATACATTGCTGTCAATCAAATGTCGAATCGTAACCATGGATATGACAAACACAATGTTTCACGTTAAAAAATACTCACGGTATATGAGAATACATAATGTATATTCATGTGATAATTTGATTGGATTTATAGAATATTTTCCAAGGAACTTTCTGTATGGAATTTGTAAAAATTTGTATTATGTTCGTGTTACAATTTTACTGGATATATAGAATCTTTTCCAATGAACTTTTGGTATGGGTTTGTACAAAACACATCAAATTAACGGAAGGTCTTGTGCTGGCCACAACAGATTTTTGTTTTATTGTTTTATTAATTAAATATTTAAAATTATCAGTAAACTGCATATAGCCATGAGAAATACCGCAAATCCTATTAATGAATTAGAAGAATCTCTGACATTTAGGAACTTCCTCATACAATGTAAAAATAGATATAATTAGAATTATGTGTGCAGAAGACATGTTAAATACAATAAAAACCAATATTTGGCGAAAGTCCTGCAATTTTTTTTATTATAAAACGACGTTTCGACAGCCAAGTGCAATACAATACTTATATAACATAAAAATTTAATTGGCGGTATTGAGAGGTATTGTGCTGGCAACAAGAATTTTTTTTTATATTAATATCTAACGTTGAAATGTCCTATAGAAAAGCATTTGTTCTTTAACAACCAAAACTGAACACTCTTTCAGTGTTTCAGTAATTTTGAAAATTTGTTTATTTATAGAAAAATGCATGTTGTATTCATATTTGAAACGTACGGGTTTCCTATCTTGTTTAATTTCAGAGATATTGAGCCCAAAGTTTGAATTTTATTATAGAAAAACATTTATCCTTGAAGAAGCATAAATGAAAATTTATCATCATTTCATCAACTTTGAAAATTGACATATTTCCAGAGAATAGCACGCTGAATTTATATTTGATATGAGCAAGTTCTTATCTTGTTTAGTTTCAAAGATATTGGTTCATAAAATTGAAATTTCATACAGAAAAGTATTTGACCTTAAAGTGATTTTTTTCAGCAATGAATATCACCCTTTCCATAACCCTAAAGTTTATAAATTATATTTCGCGGGTAATCCATACAGTTTACAAATAATTTTAAAAAATCATACGGGTCACTACAAAATTATGTAATACATACACATCAATTATAATTTGTAATTACTCATTATTTTGATTGTTGACTACTATTATTTTTTTTTTTTTAATATATATTATCTAATGCCTAACAGTTACATAGATCAATTTTGTCAGTTTGATTGTTACCATAGATCAATTATGTCAGTTTCATTGTTACAGTGCTAGTGAACAGACGTGTGGTGTGCTCGTGTACTGTGCCTTCGAGGACGACTTCCTGGTGCTTGGAGAAGACTTTTGGACATCTTCAAGACTTGGACTTATACTTAGGGAAATAATTTATTCACGGTAAGTTTTTCTATTTTTTAATTATTTTTAGTAACCATTATTGGGTATATTAGCCATTATTTCTAGACTATTTCGGGTGTATATATACTGTATATTTGAATTATAATTCTTGATGTTGTGTGGAAAATAATTTGAATTAATTTAGAATTATTTAGTGTTACTACCATACACAAGTATCATATTATTGTTCGGACTATCCATTGTACTATATTTATTTTATATTTAAATAATTATAAATAAATACAATCAATAATTTAAAAAAATTGAAAAATTTAAATATACTTTTCAATATTAAATTTCTCGCAGTTCCATATTAGGTATTTTATTTTTAATAATTACAAACGATTGAAACATTTCTAAGTCCATCCACATTATCTTTAACCACTAATCCAAATATTATTTCTATTTCATTTTTATTGTTACAGAAACATGTAACAGAGAGATGAATTACAGTCCTGGACGAGCCGTAGAAGAGTGTGAGTGAATTTGCAGAAGGATTCCTGATTTCAGCAATGGAGATGATCATATTGTTGCAGAGCATCACACTGAAGACACCCCAACATGTATTTGTGTCCCTCAAGACTTATTTATAATATTTATGTAAATAAATAAATAAAATTTATCCTTCTAAACATTAAGTACTAGTATAACTAATATAAGGCAAGAAAAATTGGCACATAATCAATTCATGTCATTATGCAACACATATATCTTCATTCATTACATAAGAAATTCATATAACATACATACACGAAAACATCCATGCATACATACTATATAAAAGGTACAGTAAAACAAAAGGTTATGTTCAAATATTTCCTACTGAAATTTAACTCCGAATCCGGCGATTCGAATTTCTGAAACTAAGTAGGTATACATATATAAAACAGCCCCCAAATATGAAGTTACTATTCCACATAGTTTTTAAGTTATTACGGTTATACTTGATATACGCAAAAGATATTTAGTTATTTTGAGACAAACATGACTGCAGCAATTCGAATTTCTGAAACTTTTCGTACCCCGAAATTAAATTTGAAAACTGCAAGTCGCTATCTCACTTAGTTTTTCAAATTATTTTAATTTTATCATGGTATACACAATAGACATATTTAGCTATCATGAAACAAACATGATTGAATTTTTTTCAGTAATTCGAATTCCTGAAACTTTTCGTACAAATAGAAAACAACCCCCTGAATCCAAATTTGAAAACCACAAGTCGCTATCTCACTTAGTTTTTAAATTATTTTAATTTTATCATGGTATACACAATAGACATATTTAGCTATCATGAAACAAACATGATTGAATTTTTTTCAGTAATTCGAATTCCTGAAACTTTTCGTACATATAGAAAACAACCCCCTGAATGCAAATTTGAAAACCGCAAGTCGCTATCTCACTTAGATTTTAAATTATTTTAATTTTATCATGGTATACACAATAGACATATTTAGCTATCATGAAACAAACATGATTGAAATTTTTTTTCAGTAATTCAAATTCCTAAAACATATAGAAAACAACCCCCTGAATCTAAATTTGAAAACCACAAGTCGCTATCTCACTTAGTCTTTAAATTATTTTAATTTTATCATGGTATACACAATCGACATATTTAGCTATCATGAAACAAACATGATTGAATTTTTTTCAGTAATTCGAATTCCTGAAACTTTTCATACATATAGAAAACAACCCCCTGAATCCAAATTTGAAAACTGCAAGTCGCTATCTCACTTAGTTTTTAAATTATTTTAATTTTATCATGGTATACACAATAGACATATTTAGCTATCATGAAACAAACATGATTGAATTCTTTTTCAGTAATTCGAATTCCTGAAACTTTTCGTACATATAGAAAACAACCCCTTGAATCCAAATTTGAAAACCGCAAGTCGCTATCTCACTTAGTTTTTAAATTATTTTAATTTTATCGTGGTATACACAATCGACATATTTAGCTATCATGAAACAAACATGATTGAATTTTTTTCAGTAATTCGAATTCCTGAAACTTTTCGTACATATAGAAAACAACCCCCTGAATGCAAATTTGAAAACTGCAAGTCGCTATCTTACTTAGTTTTTAAATTATTTTAATTTTATCATGGTATACAGAATAGACATATTTAGCTATCATGAAACAAACATGATTGAATTTTTTTCAGTAATTCGAATTCCTGAAACTTTTCGTACATATAGAAAACAACCCCCTGAATGCAAATTTGAAAACCGCAAGTCGCTATCTAACTTAATTTTTAAATTATTTTAATTTTATCATGGTATACACAATAGACATATTTAGCTATCATGAAACAAATATGATTGAATTCTTTTTCAGTAATTCGAATTCCTGAAACTTTTCGTACATATAGAAAACAACCCCCTGAATCCAAATTTGAAAACCGCAAGTCGCTATCACTTAGATTTTAAATTATTTTAATTTTATCATGGTATACACAATAGACATATTTAGCTATCATGAAACAAACATTATTGAATTTTTTTCAGTAAGTCGAATTCCTGAAACTTTTCGTACATATAGAAAACAACCCCCTGAATCCAAATTTGAAAACTGCAAGTCGCTATCTTACTTAGTTTTTAAATTATTTTAATTTTATCATGGTATACAGAATAGACATATTTAGCTATCATGAAACAAACATGATTGAATTTTTTTCAGTAATTCGAATTCCTGAAACTTTTCGTACATATAGAAAACAACCCCCTGAATGCAAATTTGAAAACTGCAAGTCGCTATCTCACTTAGTTTTTAAATTATTTTAATTTTATCGTGGTATACACAATCGACATATTTAGCTATCATGAAACAAACATGATTGAATTTTTTTCAGTAATTCGAATTCCTGAAACTTTTCGTACATATAGAAAACAACCCCATGAATGCAAATTTGAAAACTGCAAGTCGCTATCTTACTTAGTTTTTAAATTATTTTAATTTTATCATGGTATACAGAATAGACATATTTAGCTATCATGAGACAAACATGATTGAATTTTTTTCAGTAATTCGAATTCCTGAAACTTTTCGTACATATAGAAAACAACCCCCTGAATGCAAATTTGAAAACCGCAAGTCGCTATCTAACTTAAGTTTTAAATTATTTTAATTTTATCATGGTATACACAATAGACATATTTAGCTATCATGAAACAAATATGATTGAATTCTTTTTCAGTAATTCGAATTCCTGAAACTTTTCGTACATAGAGAAAACAACCCCCTGAATGCAAATTTGAAAACCGCAAGTCGCTATCTCACTTAGATTTTAAATTATTTTAATTTTATCATGGTATACACAATAGACATATTTAGCTATCATGAAACAAACATGATTGAAATTTTTTTTCAGTAATTCAAATTCCTAAAACATATAGAAAACAACCCCCTGAATCTAAATTTGAAAACTGCAAGTCGCTATCTCACTTAGTTTTTAAATTATTTTAATTTTATCATGGTATACACAATAGACATATTTAGCTATCATGAAACAAACATGATTGAATTTTTTTCAGTAATTCGAATTCCTGAAACTTTTCGTACATATAGAAAACAACCCCCTGAATGCAAATTTGAAAACCGCAAGTCGCTATCTCACTTAGATTTTAAATTATTTTAATTTTATCATGGTATACACAATAGACATATTTAGCTATCATGAAACAAATATGATTGAATTCTTTTTCAGTAATTCGAATTCCTGAAACTTTTCGTACATATAGAAAACAAACCCCTGAATCCAAATTTGAAAACCACAAGTCGCTATCTCACTTAGTTTTTAAATTATTTTAATTTTATCATGGTATACAGAATAGACATATTTAGCTATCATGAAACAAACATGATTGAATTCTTTTTCAGTAATTCGAATTCCTGAAACTTTTCGTACATATAGAAAACAACCCCCTGAATGCAAATTTGAAAACCGCAAGTCGCTATCTAACTTAATTTTTAAATTATTTTAATTTTATCATGGTATACACAATAGACATATTTAGCTATCATGAAACAAACATGATTGAATTTTTTTTCAGTAATTCGAATTCCTGAAACTTTTCGTACAAATAGAAAACAACCCCCTGAATCCAAATTTGAAAACCACAAGTCGCTATCTCACTTAGTTTTGAAATTATTTTAATTTTATCATGGTATACAGAATCGACATATTTAGCTATAATGAAACATGATTGAAATTTTTTTCAGTAATTCGAATTCCTGAAACTTTTCATACATATAGAAAACAACCCCCTGAATCCAAATTTGAAAACTGCAAGTCGCTATCTCACTTAGTTTTTAAATTATTTTAATTTTATCATGGTATACACAATAGACATATTTAGCTATCATGAAACAAACATGATTGAATTCTTTTTCAGTAATTCGAATTCCTGAAACTTTTCGTACATATAGAAAACAACCCCTTGAATCCAAATTTGAAAACCGCAAGTCGCTATCTCACTTAGTTTTTAAATTATTTTAATTTTATCGTGGTATACACAATCGACATATTTAGCTATCATGAAACAAACATGATTGAATTTTTTTCAGTAATTCGAATTCCTGAAACTTTTCGTACATATAGAAAACAACCCCCTGAATGCAAATTTGAAAACCGCAAGTCGCTATCTAACTTAATTTTTAAATTATTTTAATTTTATCATGGTATACACAATAGACATATTTAGCTATCATGAAACAAACATGATTGAATTCTTTTTCAGTAATTCGAATTCCTGAAACTTTTCGTACATATAGAAAACAACCCCCTGAATCCAAATTTGAAAACCGCAAGTCGCTATCACTTAGATTTTAAATTATTTTAATTTTATCATGGTATACACAATAGACATATTTAGCTATCATGAAACAAACATGATTGAATTCTTTTTCAGTAATTCGAATTCCTGAAATTTTTCGTACATATAGAAAACAACCCCCTGAATCCAAATTTGAAAACCGCAAGTCGCTATCTCACTTAGATTTTAAATTATTTTAATTTTATCATGGTATACAGAATAGACATATTTAGCTATCATGAAACAAACATGATTGAAATTTTTTTCAGTAATTCGAATTCCTGAAACTTTTCGTACAAATAGAAAACAACCCCCTGAATCCAAATTTGAAAACCACAAGTCGCTATCTCACTTAGTTTTTAAATTATTTTAATTTTATCATGGTATACACAATAGACATATTTAGCTATCATGAAACAAAAATGATTGAATTTTTTTCAGTAATTCGAATTCCTGAAACTTTTCGTACATATAGAAAACAACGCCCTGAATCCAAATTTGGAAACTGCAAGTTCCTATCTCACTTAGTTTTTAAATTATTTTAATTGGTATACATAATAGACATTTAACCATCTTCAAATATATACAACTGAATTCTTTTCAGAAATTCGAATTCCTGAAACTGTCGGTACATATAGAAAACTACCCCCTGAATTCAAATTTGTAAAGCATTCTATATTCGATATAAAATATAAGAATTATATACGAAACTATAAACTTGTGATTTTACTGTACCATCATTACATCCCCTAACCAAGATCATGCATACTGACATAATCTAATACTATGAGAAACTCTGATCAATGTATAAATACTGCATAATTAATGGATAACAATATTTATTTGCATTATATTTATTATTTTAATGTAATATTTTCATTAGAAGAAAATATGAATCATATGTTACCTTTGTAAAACACAATATACTTTTGCACTATGTAAAACATTTTTCTATGTTATATACTTTAGTAAATCATTCATATATTCTTTTCTTTCAAAAAGTAGTATTTTCTTACACATTCGTACAAAAAAATGATATACTTTTACACTATTATATAATTGTTTCATTAAGTATGTATATGTTACAGACTGTACATGTCGAAATAAAATTATTTTTATTAAAAATTGCACTATATCTTCTAATAAACAAAACTATCATCCCTCATGTAGGTATAGATATATAAAGATAGACTACTCTGTATAGCTATTCTTTCACAGTCATATTTGACGTATTTAGAGCACATATCATTAACTTTGTATTTGTGAAACTGCGACCCTTTTGTAATGTATCACAAATACAAAGATCGACATATTAAATACTGATATATTTCATGTACTGTATATTGTAATCATTATTATGTAACATATAGATCAATAAATAAATCATTGTTAAAATAACAAAATATTTCATTCCAATTTCCAATACTACTACAAAAACTCGCAATCCCAAAGATCTAGGTTCATATCCCGCTTGCTAGCAATAATCCTGTAGCCAGTCGATCTGAAACCAGAACGGCGAGCTACAAAATCCCGCAATCCAAAAGTCCAGGTTCGATTCCCGTCTAGCTACCAGCATCCAGCAACCGGCCGAGCATCCCTGCCACCAGGATTCGTACCCCAGCTGGGGTACGCCCTGGTAGCGTGGGTGTTCGGCTGGTTGCTGGCTGCTGGTAGCTAGGCGAGAATCGATCCTGGATTTTTGGAATGCGGGATTTTGTAGCCTGTCGTTCTGGCTAGCTAGAAATCAGCTGAAAGCCTCTATATAGCTTGTTATCGCCATTTCGTGAAGAAGACCGTCCGGTTCAAGACCACCTCTCACGCTGAATGGCCGTAAATTCATCAAACAGCCAGTATATAGCTAGAATTCTTGATGGAAGGGGTACGATTGACGATTCGGCGTACAAAAGCCTTGCTATCGGTTGTAATTTTAATTTTTGTGAATAAATGCCTTGCTATGGAGTTTCGATTTTAATTTTTTTGTGAATAGTGGCCTACCGATCAGCTGTATACACGTCTGGCAGCTTGAGAATGCTTCAACAGTAAGTAAAATGATATTTTTCGCTTGCTACAGGCTGTAAATCGCCGATTCAGAACGATTTTTAAATTTTGACGGCCAGAAGCCTTACTGTAGGCTATAGGTCGGCGATTATGCGCTCGAAATTTTAATTTTTGTGGGTACTAGCCTTGCCATCGGCTGTAAATCCGTCTGGCGGCTCGAAAATGCTTGCAGCGGCAGTAAAATGCTACTTCTCTGCCGCTACACGCTAAAATCGTCAATTTTACACGATTTTTTGATTTTGTCGACCAGAAGCCTTGCTGGTTGGCTGTACATCGGCGATTATGTAATCGTGTTGCCGTGGATCGCTTGCCGTTGCTCACGGCAGGTAGCGGGAATCGAACCTGGATCTTTAGTTTGCAGGATTGCTTGTTCAGGTGCTTCCGATCGCAAACCGGTGCTCTAGTTGTTCTAGTTTGTATTTTGCAGATTACCTAACTAGTTTTAATTTTAGGGATGGAAAAATTAGGATTTTTGATTAATAGATTGTATTCATTTTGCTATGTTTATTGGTCATTTATATAATACATTTTTGTCCCTATTAAAATAACTATATCACTTAAACTTAGAAATAAATAAAATGAAATATGTATCACCAAATGTATATTAAGTTGTATGTTACATAATAAATACATTTTGTACATATTTTAATATGTATTTCTACGACTTATCGAGATGGAGATATTTTGGATATTATAACTATCTTACCTACGAGATGCAATTAAAAATAGATCAGTATTTTAATTATGTATTATAATTCATGTATAAGAGTTTGTCTGTCTTTGGAAAAAAAAAACTATATCATTTTTATAGGAAATTAAGTAGAGCAAGTATATTATGGTACATGATTAATTATAAATAAACAAATATCAGATATGTGTAGTAACATATTAAGTTATATTTTACTTTTACAAGTAGTTATATGCATACATATATGTTCGTGTTTTGTAAGCTGAAAGATGAGAGAGAAAAACTATTCGTATTTCACGTTGGATTTATTGGCATTTTGGTTTATTTTATTAGCTGTTTTTCATGATACAAATATTCTATTCTATGTTTATGTATGAAGTTATTAACTGAATAATTTGAGATCTTAAAAAGAATGAATAAATAATTTCATTAAAGAACATGACAATAACGTGTAGTTTATATATTATAAATGTAACAATAAATAGATCAATATATGAATTTTTTTTTTATTATTATTATTTAGAAATAATTTTGATAGTTAAATACCTCTACTAATGTAAAAAGCGTTTCAAACTAATAGTTACGGGAGATTTGTATACAGGATGTTAAAAAATAAGTAAGAAAAGCTTAATCAATATTGGTCCGATCTTCAACTGTTTTTGAGAAAGAGGCCATTTTGTATTAGAATCGAAGAAAAACAAAGATAATGACTGAACAAAATTTTGTCTGTCAGTAAATTGACCTTAAAAAAACAATAAAATTTTATATGAAATATTCTTTGACTTTCTAATAGTTACGAAGTTATTTGAAAACTAAATATTGGCCAAAATCGCCACAACATTTGTCTTAGTACATTTATTTGATTTTTTTTGAAAAACAAAAACATCTAAGATGACCTTTGAAAGGTAAACAAAAAGTCTCATTTAATCAAAATCGTAACTCTTAAGCCCCATTCAGACAGAGCTTAGTGCAGTTGCAGTGCAGCGTTGGTAGTGCATTTGTATTGTAGAGCGAAAGTATCGTTCACATAGAAAATTAGTGCAGTTGTATTTGCAATACAGAGTAGACAAGCCTACTGAATTTGTTTTATAACCTAATATTCAATATGTCAAATAACAATGTTTTCTGTGCCAATATAACTTATTTAATAGCATGTACAGACATTTTCTTTGTACGTACAAGAATGCCATTAAATTGTTTTCACAATGAAGTATGTGACTAACTTTTGATTTTTACATATATGATACGAGACCAAAAAATAAAATACCCGTATTTTTTTAAATTGATTAATTATTGGTAGTTTACGAGAAAATAATAATTAAAACTTTGGAGAAGGGATCTGGGACGTCAGTAGGGTAGAATGATAGAAGAAGACAGTTAGACTGAGATAGATATATCGTGGTAGGCGAAAGTGACAGCAGCTGTCACGTTCGCCATTCCATGACCTATCACAACATATCTATCTCAGTGTAACTGTCTTCTTCTACCATTCTACCCTACTGACGTCACAGATCCCATCTCCAAAACATTAAATTGCTAATAATATTATTATTATTATACAAACCAATGTTTAGTTTTTATTATTATAATGAGAAGCTATAGAGGTTTGTTTTTATATAATATGACATATATTGAAATTCGATTATGGTCACATACCCCATTTATTAGCAATGGTAGGCCCGACAATGAAAAAGAAATCACACAGACTATTGACAGTTCGGATTTCTACATTACCTACAATACAACTGCACTACCACGAAAGTCTGAATGTGAACTACAGAAGTATACAATCTTTCTGCACTACAATACAACTACGCTACCACTGCACTAAGCTCTATCTGAATGGGGCTTTACAGTTTTCGAGATAGCAGAGGTGAACCCGGAAAAAACACATGTTTTACTGCCTTATATCTCGGAAACTATTGAAGATCAAACCCATGTTGATTAAGCTTTTTTTTACTCATTTTGGTCAGTACTATATGCCCTTCTCATTTGTGACACTTATTTTTTAACACCCTGTATATTATATATAGTATAGTATAGTTTTCAAACGAGAATACGTAGTTTTAAAAGAATGATAAAGCTTAAAACCATTGTATTAAGAAAAATCAGCTGTATTTTAAACATGCCTACATGTTTTGTAATGCATGAATGAATTTTTTACCCATTTATTGATATGATTTGTATCTAAAGGTTGGTTTATGATGGAATTCAAAGTTTTATATTTAGAAAACAAATTTTAAAACATTGTTTTCCCTTGTGGAATATGATATACTTTGATACAGAAGTTCAACTAATTATTTTTACGTGAACGAACTAAACATGACGCAATTACCATCTAACACAACTTTATAGCAAAAATAAACAATTTACCTTGCAAAAATCAGCTGGACCTTTAGTTCTACTGTTGTATTGTCATTTGAATTTGTTTAAAACACATCACAAAGTAAATAAAACAATTAAAAACACTAGTAAACACGAAACAAATATCACACTCTAAACAACTGACAGTCTTTTCTGCCATTTTGTTACGTCGACGACGCATGCGTGATCGTTGCATTAGGAACTTTAAAATGGACCAGCTGATATTTGATTTGAAGATAATTTTGTAAAATTAATTAATTTGAATTATTAATGAAAAAATGTATTGAATCCATCATAAACAGCCTTATGTTTTATAGAAATGCAGTCTATGAATTGTTTTATGAAATACGGAGCAATGTTTTTTTCCTAAATTTAAAACGATATGAACTTTTTTTCTAAATGGTGTAATATATGTATGCATAATACGTACTATAATTTTACCTATAATATAAAACATGAACATATATGGTGTATCATAAATGTTTTTATTGTAATGGAAATGAAATAAATATTATATATTTGGGAAGGATTTGTTTATTTATTTATATATCTTATAGCTAAGGGTTCAAGGGTTAAAAATACATATTGGGGTTGTTCTGAGGGTCGGACAAGGCGTAGTCTTTCCAAGGAAATCCTCCCCATGTCCTGGAAACTAGCATAATCTCGGCACTACATCTGCACAACAATATGAAGAAGAAGCTTCAAGATCCTTCTGCAGTTTGTCTTGGTTCTTTTACTGCTTATCCTGATTCTCTGCAATACGTACAGCTTATTTCTTCATCCTAGATTTCTGTAACAATTAAATAACCCATCAAAATTTGGTTATTTATATTACTGAAGATAGAGGACAGAACAGATTTAAAAAATAAAATAAATTATTGATACCTACAAATCTGCATTTTTATCTATTTTTAAATTACACTTTCCAAAATTCATAAATGCCCACATTTGGGATTTTTTTCAAAAATTATATAAACCTATTGTTTTATATATTTCAAAGCGCTGATTCTACATTTTTAAACAGCAATTTAATATCTCTTTTAGTTCCTAAGATAATTGCCAAACATGGACCTCAAAAATTCCATTTTTTTAGCAATAACCCAAAAATGGGCAGAAATACATACCCGGTGAGTTCGCCATGCTATTCTATGAGCAAAAATACAGAAGTATACAAATTTTCAAAGTTTTTGAACAATAAATACAACTTCTAGTGCAATATAATTGATGGCCAAAAATTGCTACAAATATTTTTTTTTTAATTCAGGCCATTTTCATTTATTTATAAATTGTATCCACTGTTCAAAAAAATTGTATACTTAAGTAATTTTGCATGTGGAATTGAATGACTACGCTCGTTTTCTACCCATTTTTGGCATATTGCCCAGATATGGGTAAAGTTTTAAATATAAATATCTCGAGAACAAAACGAGATATCAACCTGCAGTTTTAAAATTTGGAATCAGCATGTTGAATTTAAATTTATTGAATTTGGAATTTCAAAAATTTTGAAGATTCTGGAGAAAAGTGTATTTGGGTTTTGAAGAAAATATAAATATTTCAATTAATGACAGTACGAGTAGTAAAGATTTGTGAATATGTTTGATACAACCAATAATGGTTATAAATTATTATGTCTATAAATGTAGTGCAAAAATAATAAAATATAGACTTACCGTGAATAAAAAAAATCTTTAGGTAAACCCCTAGTCCTGCAGGTGACCAAAAGTCATCTCCAAGCACCAGGAAGTCGTCTTCGAAGACACAGTACACGAGCACACCACACACACGTCTATACACTAGCACTAGAGCAATTTAACTGGCAAAATTAATCTATGTAATAGCTAGGCATTAAATAACTATATGATTATTCAAGTATACAAAGAACAATTAAAATAATTACATTATTAAAATAATTGGTATAATTTATCTATTTAAATAACTTTGTACATTTGGAATATTGTTTACACTTTCTATTGTTATTAATTTGCAACAATAATACCACAACAATAAATTATGTAATACCACAACAATAAATTATGTTTTCTAACTTTATGTTCTTAAAAATATTATGTATTATTGTCTCATAAATTTTATTGAAGACTAATTAATCAATTTGATTTTCTAAAAACAAACCAATAACTTTTGTTAAAAAACAATCTACAATGAAAATATACAGGGTGATCACTTTTAAGTGGCAATCATTGCGATTTCGAGAACTATAAGTGCTACAAAGACGATTAAATGGGAAACAATTTCTATTTAAGAAGATAAATTTAAAGAAAATATTTTAAAGAAATTAGTATAAAACTTTACATGCATTTTTCTCAAAAAAATCGTTATGTAAGTGTATAAAAATATTATATCACTGAATTCAGAATTGAATTCTCTAAAGAATGAGGAAATAAAAAATATATATTCTCATTTAAAATAAAAATGTGTTCCATATTTTGAGAACCATTGGTCAAAAAAAATATTTTCATTTTTCTTTAAATTTGTCTTGTGAAAAATTATTAGCTCATTTAACCGTCTTTGTAGCTCTTATAGTTTTCGAGACAACAAGAGTGGCCACATAAAAATAAACACCCTGTATACATATTTTATTTAAAAATAAAGTTGTTTACCTCAATATAAAATTGAAGATAATTAATCACTTTTTCTAGAAATATACACATTTTATTTTGAAATTACGTATTTGATCATTTACATAAAACGATAGAAGAAAACTATATTTATTAATTTCTTAAAAATGAAGATACTGTTGGTACTAATAATGTATATTTTTATATCTAAATCTATCAAAAGTAGATGTTTTGGTAGAAGACTAAGTACTGAGGACGTCTCAGTTGAAGGTAAGATATTGATATAAAAATAATAATTTGTATTTATCTTTATAAAAAAAAAATGTTTTAGAAATGTTGGAGGATTTAGAATTGAGCGAAGTAATGTACCCTTCCGATTATCCATTTGCAGTTTTTCTACATATAGGAAAATCATTTTGTACTGGTAGTATATTAGATGAAAATACTATCATTACAGCAGCACACTGCTTTTGCAATAAGTATGCCTATAAAATCACAGACACGTGATTTTAATAACCTTGAAATACTTTAAGGCCCGGTTTTTCCATCTGAGGATAAGGAAGTGTCAATTTACTGAAAAATTAAAGAAAAATATCGCATCATATAATTGACATGAGTATAATTTTATTAATTTAAGCTCTAACATTGACGCGATATTTTCATATGTATATAAACAGACACTTTATCCAGAGATCGAAAAACAGGGCCTAAATCATAAATTTATTTTTCAAATTCTTTTTACCTCTCGCTAAAAGAAGCATTTTTAAGGTCCCTAGAATCCGATTATAACGTTTTTCAATTATGTATCTCTCTCTCTCTCTTTGTGTGTGTGTGTGTGTATGTGTGTGTGTGTGCGTGCGTATGTGTGTCTGGATGTTGGAAGGACGGTTTCCCAAATTCTATAAAATTAAAGATCAATTTAATTACGTATTCTTTAAGCTGACATTAATGAAAACAGCTGAACCGGAAGTAGCAGTTCCTTTAAAAAAATATCTTCTAAATATTAAGGAATATAATATTCTCTATCCGATACATTGAACATTTTTATTACATGTTGTACAGATTTAGAGATAGAGATTTATAAATGTATAAAATAATACGTTGGAATGAATCTCACGGCCCAAATAACTCCATGGAAACCAATTGAATAATTAAAATGTTCGTATTTGTCAGAAAAATGTATCAAAAATACAGATACATTACTGAAGACTTTTTCTGGGAAGTACATTTTATATTTCTTATTTTATTATTAATTACAAATTTAAAATATAGATACATATGAGTATTACATGTATGGGGTCCCGTGGCCGCGTGCCTGAGTGTCTGGTCGCGAACCTAGGGGAACCGGGTTCGATCCCGACAGACGCCAAATATATCCAATTTTAAATGGCACAAAAGTGACCCCTGTGGTGCACTCTCCACACCAGCTACGAGTGCCCGTGAGGTGACGCCTGGTAAGCGCCCACACGGTAAAATATATCGTCATCATTACCGATGTCTACATGTGTTGTAGATACTGGCACACCCAGAAATGGGTAATATGCCGTGATGATATATTTATTTATTTTATTTATATCGTCAATGAATTTGAAGAATCTCGAACATTTAGAAGAGTAGGAGAAAACGTATTTATAGAATTAATTAAAAAATATATATTTTGAAAATTATTGATTTAAAATGAGGATGATTGTGAATAAATTAGTATACATAACCTAGGTGGGAGTTTCATCACAGTCTCGCGCTTTATCTCACTGCGAGGCTTCGCCTCTCGGTAATATACATAACCAAAACTTAATCCAAGTTTTCAATAAAATAAACTCCTTGATTAATAAATTGATTCAATTATATCACGGTCGCTCAAATCACGTGTCTGTTCTTGCCTTTATACATAAAGATAATGACGTCATACAAACAAAAATAGATACACTGACTATAAGATGGTTCTATATCGACAATGTGTCATAAAAGTTTCACCAAGTAAAAAAATTAAATTGTTGTAAATTTAAGATAGAACCATCTTGAGTGATTCATTTTAATGATACAAACTGATAATATTTTTGTATTTTAGTTCTGACCAAATAAAAAATTTAACCAAAATAACCATCGTCGAAACCGTTGAAAGACTTGACACCGATAAAAAATACAAACTAGATAAAATAATATGTCATGAAAATTATACCAAAGATGTTTTGAAAAATGACATAGCTCTTCTTAAATTAAAAGAAAATATTACATTTAATGACAATATTCAAAACATCGACATATATAAAGGCCACCTCATAAAAGGTGATATAGTAACTGTAGCTGGTTGGGGCACTAAAGTGGATCCACAACATAAAAAAAGAAAAATTAAGTAAGATAACATTTTTATACCCAAATCATTCAAGCAGCCAATGCACGTCATTAATAAAAATTGAATTTTAGTAACTAGATGTGTGACGTCATGTACTGCTACGTTTGCAGAGGTTTTAGAATCTTTATGAAAAGAGTTATACAGATTGCAATCTATATTATCGACATGTTCATGAACTGTCACATCTACAAAATAAATACTATATTTTCGTCACTGTCCATTTCTATATAAATTATTTTATAATACTAACCTTATTTATACTTATGTATGCCATATAAAGGCAATAAATAAAAGTGAGCCGAATTTCAAAGAAATATATCGAATTCTTCTGATTGATTAGAAGTGCTATCTTTGGCAGATTCACAGATTTTGTGTTTGCGTTAACGGTCACGTTGCGTCGTTGTGTTGCGTTTTATATTACTTTATTATAAATAGATCTTTACAACGCACAAAAATGTTTCAAACACGATACAAATATTTTTCAAATAATAACTTTGACAGTATGAACATACAAATTATCAATGTTGCCAACTATAGCAACAATTAAACGAATAATATGACGTTGATATACATTATTTATATATTATTCATGTCATATACGATAAGTAATGAACTCTACTATTCATCTTAATAATAATTATATAAGGCTATACACTTTTGACGGTTAAAAATGATTGAAATTTTATTTCATTTTTCACTATTAGTGATTTTAATGCACTAAGGTTTTTACACTAAGTGATGACGTGCATTAGCTGCTTGAATGTGTTGGGTATAACATAATTCCGGCGGAGTACGAGAAAGTGCTTAACTTCAATCAAAGGCTACTGCCGAACGGTTTGCCTAATTATCTTGAAATTTTAACAGTGGATGGAGGGAAGATAACAAATTAATGACATACCCTGCAATGTTGCCAAATTTACAGGGAAGCCGAAAAAAAAAATTTCGTTATTTAATTGCCACACCTCGTATATTTTAAAAGTTACATAAATAACTATTTTTTGTTAAACATCAATTGATACAAAATAACACAAGTATTTTTTATTCTTTCTAGAACTGGTAATGCCGTAATTATGGATCATGGAGTTTGCATGAGAGAAATGAATACAACTGACGACAATTTTTGCACTCTCAATAGCAATGTGGTTGTTTCGTATCTCGGAAATTCCGGAGTGCCCGTTATATACGATGGACATTTAGCGGGAATAGCTTCAAAAGGAAAACTCCCATTACGTTTTACAAGTTATACTTCTATTAAACCATACGTAAAATGGATAAACCAAAAATTGAAGACATAATGCATTTGATGATGAAATATGTACTAAATAGAAATAATAAAAAGATTGTTATACTTCGTTCAAAATAAGCTGGAGTAATAAATCAGTCCGTCAAATATACAGGGTGTTAAAAAAGCTTAATCAACATGGGTCCGATCTTCAATAGTTTCCGAGATATAAGGCACTGAAAAATGAGTTTTTTCGGTGTTTATCTCTGCTATCTCGAAAACGGCAAGAGTTACGACTTTGATTAAATGAGAGATTTTGTTTAGCTTTCAGAGGTCATTTTAGACGTGTTTTTGTTTTTCAGAAAAAATCGAATAATTGTACTAAAACAAAAGTTGTGACGCCCTTGGCCAATATTTCATTTTTAAATAACTTCGTGTAACTATTAGAAAGTGAAAAAAAATGTTTCTTATAAAGTGTTATTGTTTTTACCTTCCGTCACCTTTAGGTAAGGAAGGTATTGTCTTTGGTCAAAAAATTTACTATTTTTAAGATGACGTCTGTATGTGTGTGTACGTGTGTGTGTGTGTGTGACAAATTTTTCTCCGACGATAACTCTAATACTACAATTCTAAAAATTATAATTCTTTCGTATTCCTCTTCTGTACATCCATATGAAGAGTTGATTAGATTATGGTTGCAATTGATCCACTGGAAGTACCCTTATTTGAAGTTTTTAACAGTTTTTCTTAAAAAAAACGCAGTTAAATATTACTTTTTCACATTTTGTTATTATATATATTAAAGAAAATACTCTTCTCCATAAGGTTTGATTATACATTTTCCTTCATATTCAATAGATGTAGAGTTAAAGCATTATAAAGAAATTAATTTTCAAAAATTAGTCAGCTTTGCTATTTATCATGGAAACAGCTAATACATTAAAAAAATCTAATTGACAGATGTCTGTTGCAAAGCAAAACCAAATATGGAAAGTATACGATCAAAAATTGGTATGTCATAGTGTTCCTCGCAAGTGACATGCAGTGAAAGGCCAAAGAGAAGATGGAAGGACTGTATCGCAGAAGACTTGAGAAAGGAAGGACTGTGTGAAGAAGATGCGTTGGACAGGAATGAGTGGAAGAGAAGAAGAAATAGCGACCCCTAATACAATAGGGGAAAGCTGAAGCAGAAAGAAGGAAGTGCCAAGTGCATTATACTTAGTGTATATTTATGTTATAATTTTATTGGATTTATAGAACCTTTTTAAATGAACTTTTGGTGTGGAATTTGTAAAAAATAGTATGTGTTCGTATTCGATTTCACATGATATTATATAGAAACTGTTCCAAGGGCCTTTTGGTATGGGATTTGTACAAAGTACATCGAATTGACGGAAGGTCTTGTGCTGGCCACAACAGATTTTTTATAGTCTATTCACTGGCATAGACAAAATGGCCTCTTTCTCAAAAACAGTTGATGATCGGAACCATGTTGATTAAACTAAACAATACATAATTATAAAAATAATAATAAAAAATTGGAATTTTAAGTTTGTTTCCATTTGGAATCTTAATTTCAATCAGAAAATTGTAGCAAAATTATATTTGAACAATAATATATTTTTTATATATTTAAATAATAATATTTTTCCGAATTTTATGATTGTATCTGTATCTAATTATTAAAAATTCGTTTTTAATTACTTTAAATAGTATATAAATAAAAAAATTAAAAATTCAGAACTATTTAGCTATCATGAAAAATATATCTATACATATTTTTAGTATTATAATAATATTATGTACTGTGAATTCACAATTTTTTAATGTAAGTAGACATCATTTATACTTTAAAAAATATATAAATTAACATAAATAGTTGAGTCTTATACTTTAACGGTTCAATTTTATTCTAGGAAAAAGATTCACTAAATAAAATACAACTAAATTCTGTAGTGAATTGTGAACCAAATTCTCCATGGACTTGGAGTCAAAATTGCAAAATTTTAAACGATACTCATATTAGCATAACTTTAGATTTCACGATTACTAAACCTATGGATAATACTTTATCGGTAAGAATATATTTATTAATAACTACCTTATAATATTAGAATGCACTATACTACATGGTTGAGTAGAAAGAACAGACGTTTTTTAAAATGTCATAAAACAATTTTTTTCAGATACTAGGAGAATTGAAACAATTGCATGGTTCTACATGGAAAAATGTTATAAAATTATCAAAAAAGCGAGCATGTAGTACCCTAAAGTCATACGGTGGTAGTGTTTTCAATGAAATTTCCCAAGAACTTGGTTTACCCAGTGGAAAATGCCCCATACCAGCGGTAAGATGTTAGTGTATTCGTCAAAGCAGATATAATGGTGGTACACTTTATAATTAGGAATTGTACAATTTTTACGTAGCTTCTGCTTTACAGTACACTCGTGTAAATTTGAGTGGCATCAGAAAAATATGTATCACATATATATACCGTGAGTATTTTTTAACGTGAAACATTGGGTTTGTCATATCCATAGTTACGACTTGACATTTGATTGACAGCAATGTATTTGCCCGTTCCATTTAAAATGAAACATAGGGAACGAATTTGACATTTGATAAGACGTCAAAGAGATTAATTTTGTTTAAATAATTATACCTGCATTTTAAATTAAAATTAGTTGTAGAAAAAATATATTTAAATATAATACTTCTGTCAAATTCATTTCCCATGTGTCATTTTAAATGAGACAGACAAATACATTGCTGTCAATCAAATGTCAAATTATAACTTATAGGAAAATTCAACGGTTATCTGTCATATTGACAAGATGTCATTAGAGGTTAATTTTGTTTAAATAATTATACCTATTTTCTAAAAATTAAATTTAGATGTAGAAAAAATACTGTGTGCACCTTGTGCCCGAAATATGTTTAGTGTTCTCGAGTGGTTTTCTGATTCCTTTTTATAGCTAACCTTTTACGAGTTACTGATAGCAACTTTTATTTTTCATATGGAGGTCATATTAAGCTATGGCATTTTTAAATAGAGATTTTTTTAAGCTTTACAATGATATAAAACAATAATAATTTATTTTTATAATTAACAGAAAAATTAATGAAAATTGTTATTTATACTAAAATTAAATTGAAAAAAGTAAATCGAAGACTGCTATGGAAACAACAAACAACAAAAAAGTGCAACAATTGAATTTCTGAATTTTACTTGACAATAGTAGATTATTACGAGTAATAAAAATGAATTTTTCTCGTTGAGAAAAATATGATTCGTTGTCAAAGTTCGTTTATTACTCGTAATAACAGATTTAGTGACATTCTGATAGCTTTTTCTGGGAAGTATATTTACCTTTTCTTATTGTTTTATTAATTAAATATTTGAAATACCGTCAATCTGGTTAATGACTTGAAAGAATTTCTGACGTTTAGAAACTTCCTCATACAATGAAAAATAGATATAATTAGAATTATATGTGTGCAGAAGACATGTTAAATACAATAAAAAACAATATTTGAGTAAAGTTATGTAATTTTTTGTTATAAAACGACGGTTCGAAAGCGAAGTGCAATACAATACTAATATAGCCTAATATGGAAATGGCGAGAGGTCTTGTGCTGGCCACAACAGATTTTTTAATTATTTATTTATTGTTTTCAGGGCCATTACAGTATCCAAGAAACACTAATAGATCTTAGTAAAACGCCTTTAACCAAGTTTTTGCAAGGCAGATTTAAAGGAAAGGTATCTTCTTTGGATGCAAATAAAGTTCTTTTATTTTGCTTTGAAGTTGATTTTTCAGTAGTAAAAATATAAATTTTATAACAATATGTTATTCAAATACATTGTTATATCCTGTAGTCTCTGTTTCTTTTAAAATGTAGATCAATACAATATTAAATCAATAAAGTTACTATGGCAACAATAAACAACTTGTGTATTTTGATTTGTTTCACACTACAAATAAAATAACTATTTATAGTGTTGTTCTGTTTACTTTGTAGAAAAACTAAATAAAAAAAACAAAAAATGCCGGATACAAGCAAGACTGGTTTAATTGCTTGTCAAACAAAAACCATACCACGAAAAGTAAAGGTATGTCTGGTCACCCATCCTAAACTTAAGTGCACTGGTAGAAGCTTGATTAATTATTTATTTAGTACGGGAAATGTGGTTCAAATACCACACTCAACAACTAGTACTGGGAGGTACTACAGATAATGGAACAGTGCATTTTATTCGTGTGTATGACAAGTTACACAAAAAATCTGATGTGGCCAACACAAAACCTCCCGCTATTGAATTTTTATTAATTTAAATACATACTTACGTATTTACTAACGCTGCAAACTGTTCCATTGCAAAAAACTATTGCTTTATTTACTATTTTCTTTTTAAAATGTCACTATTATTAATTTAAAGTGATTAGTTTTTTGACAGTGACGTTAACTGTCAGTTACATTCATTTGAAATATGAACTGTGTAACAAACGAATTATTGTGTTTATCTTAGGCTTCGCGACTAATAAAAAAAAATATTTTTAAATTTATGTGTAAAATATATAGAAAAAGTATTAATGTATTCCAGTAGAAAATTCAATAATCTTTAATTTTCATAAGACATAAAATGCGAAAAAATGGCATTTAATGGTATTTTTTGAAGAAAAACCATTATGAGCTTCAGGTAAAGTGCCATTTCCGGTTATCCGATTTACACCAAAATCTAATGGCTTCTTTTCATATTAGAATGGGATGGAAATACAAGGTTTCAGAATTTTCTGAATGATAGTATTTGAGTTAGAGTGAAGACAAAATCCCTACACATACACACATACATACACACATACACACACACATACAGACATCACCGTGAAAATGTTACAAATGGATTCTAGGGAACTTAAAACGTGGTCATTTACTAAAATCTCGATATGAGATTTTTAGCACGATCCCTATACCTCCCTTACCAAGGGTAGCGGGAGGTAAAAAGTGATTAAGATATTTTTTCTACAGTTACTATAGAAAGTAGCCATTTGCGCTCTCTTTTGTCAACGCAAAATATCACTTTGCCGCTCATGCGCGACAAATAGAAAAAACGCTCGCTGTCCAAATTTCTAAGTATACAATGTTGAGAAATGTCACTTGTCTACATTCTTAATGAAAATGTTTAGTTAGGAACTAATGGCACTGTAATTACACATTTATCACTTTCACAAGTCAATTTGATATATGTTCTGTCGGTATTTAACATAACCTAACAAAATGCCACACTGCTGTGAAAATGAAATAGGGCATTCATTTATAAAAACGAAAGTATAAAATGCTTAGATTAGATTGAATAAAAACTCAAAAAGAATGGAAAATAACGATAAAATAAAATTAAATATAAAATAAATTGTGTGAACAGTTATGTTTAGTAATAGGAATGATTGTACACAGATGTCGGTAGGATAGTTGCGAGTCGTACTGACATCTGATCTCTAGTTAACTATTTATTTTGATTACAATAAAGTTATTTGTTATTTCGTTATTTAAATAATTGCGAGAAGTCAGTCAATGCACATACATGTCTATATAAACACAAATTCCTTGAAATATTTGTTAATTTTTTCAGTGTGACAGGCGTGACAACTAACCACACATTTTGCTACAAAAACTCATCAAATCATCACAAATCCTTGCTTCCACGCTCTAATTTTGGTTTTTTTATGGAATAGATGGCTAATGTAACGATATAATCATTTAAAAGCCTTTTTAAGTTTAAACCGTATCTTTTGTATTAGCCAATCGTTATTTATTGAGCAGTACTGTAAGTATAAAGTGTACATTTTATTATTTTTTGTTATGGTGGAGTACCCGATTGTGGCGACTGTAGAAAAAATCTTGTGTGTGTTTCGAGCGCAAATGGACATTGTCGATTTCGAGATAATGCCGCGCGACGAAGGAGGATGTTAATATACGAGTACCATTTTTTAGAGTAAACCACTCCACTTTCGCCTATATGCCACACCAGCTCCAGTTGCTCTCAGACAATTTGCTGGTATTTGGAACCCTTATGGTGGGGGCTGTGGTCCTTTATGTAACCACCCTGCGTCTTCGGGGGTGAAAGCAGAGCTCAAAAAGGCCCGTCAGGGTAGATATGCCCCCATAATAGCTCAGAGGGAAGTACAAGCTATACGGGATGCTCTTGCGCCCCAAGGAAATGAAATTGTGCAAGGGGAAATACCAGAAGAACTTTTTAGAAGGTAGGTTATATAAATCTTGCTTCTTTCATTTTGTCATAGACTTCAGAAGCAATCTCAATTTTCAACTCAATTTAAGTTTGAAAATAAGTTGAAATCATTTCGACTCTAATGCCTCTAATCATTTGCTTTATCGTATGAAAATAAAATAATAGTATTACAATAGTATTTCAATAACTCATACGAATATATTTATAATATATCCGAGCATCAGCTATCCATGTGTCACATAAATTTTCAGAAAAAAAAAAATCTGATGTGGCCAACACAAAACCTTCCGCTATTTAATTTTTACATACATAAAATCACGCGTTTCCCACTAGGTGGGTTAGCAAAAATCCAGAAACGATAGTAACAATAAGAAAAGAGATAAGAGTAAGAGCTCAGCTGACTCACTTCACTCTTTAAAAACATTCTTCTTTCGCCTTGTCCACAATCATCATAGCATTCATACATAAGAACATATTAAAGTGACCGATTTTCGGAAGCGAATAACCGCATCCGGACCACAATAATAGTTACGCAACAATCATCTTTCGCCACACATTTCTACAAATTTTTATTAATTTAAATACATACTTACGTATTTACTAACGCTACAAACTGTTCCATTGCATAAAACTATTGATTTATTTACTATTTTCTTTTTAAAATGTCACTATTATTAATTTGAAGTGATTAGTTTTTTGACTGTGACATTTACTGTCAGTTACATTCATTTGAAATATGAACTGCGTTTATCTTAGGCTTCGTATTTAAATTAATAAAAATTAAATAGCGGGAGGTTTTGTGTTGGCCACATCAGATTTTTATTTATGAACTATCCAGCGAATCATGCGGTTTAAGTCATCGTTTAGGGAAACGCTATAAGCAACGTACAGAAACAGTGAGAAATTGTATGGTATGCAGTATTCTGTATTTTTTAAGGATCTCACATAATACTAGACAGTTTGTTGCATATACTACAAGAATGAAGTATTTATAACGGTGTAAGCAGTATCGTTCAGAATATTTTAAATAAAATTGGATTTCACTGGAAAAAATTATACCATACGTGTTACCTTTTAAAGATTTGGATTTATGAAGGCAATCCACAGATCATATTTTAATCCGTTTTACATGCTCATGTAAACTTTTTAACATATGACGTCATTGTTTCTAGTGATATTGTATTTATGACGTAAACCGCTTGATTCGCTGGATGGCCCATACATATTTACATTTAAACTATCTTATTAATTATTAAACTGAACATGATTGCACAAAACTAATTAAACAACACTAAACTGTTACATTGTTCTAAACACGCGTACCGGCGTACGCACCCAAAACTAAACCGCAGACTACATGACCTTTCACTATGAATCTTTTCCGAAGACTGACTGAAAACAAACGGTTATCTCTTCAGTAGAGCATATCTCAGGGATGCGGGGAGGTGAGAGATGAGCATGCAGCATCGTATATAGTTGATTGTGAACACAAATGTCTGAGCAGTTGACATCTAGCTAAACACAGAGATGTAGGAAAAATGATTATTATTTCTAAACAGAATTTTGACTTACAAAGATAATAAAGTTGAAACATTGATATTGAAACTATAATTTAGAAGAGTTTATAATAACAATTATTAGCTTGTTATTGCACCACGCTCACCTTGTCCAAAGAATTGAAGTAATTTTTCTCGATTAAGTGAATTAATTTTGTGTTTAAAGGTACACTGAAACCGACAGTCGTCCTTTAACTCCTGCGCCGACATTAGCCAGTGTTAAAACAAGAGGCAGTAGTTCTCGAAGATGTGTAACACCTGATCCAGTAATAACTTCGGTCCTTAGAGAACGAACATTACTTATTTTAGACTTACGTAGAAGTCACAGCCAGGTATACCAAAAACAAGTTTAACAAAGAACAAATCTTTACAAATACGAGGTGTGGCTATTAAATAATAACTTATTTTTTCCGGCTTCCCTGTAAATTTTGACAACATTAAAGGGTGTGTCATATTAATTTGTCATCTTCCATCCATCCACTGTTAAAATTTCAAAATAATTAGGCAAACCGTTCAGCAGAAGCTTTTGAATGAAGTTAACTACTTTCTCGTAATCCGCTGGAATTATGTTAGTGTCAATATAAAAATTATGTATGAAACTTGAAAAATCCGTTACAGAAATGTACGATTTGTTGAAGAATGTTTATGGTGATGAGGGTCTATCTAATACTCAAGTATTCGAGCAGTTCAGAAGATTTAAAGAAGGAAGAAAAGAGATCGGCGACGATAAGCGCCTCGGCCGTGCACTTCTTTAACCAGGTATACTACAAGAAGGTTTTGATAGTCCTTCACACAACGCCCTCATTATCAAGACATTTTTGACGAAATACAAAATCACCGTGTTGGTACATCAACCGTACTCACTTAACCTAGTGCCAGGTGACTTGCTTTTATTCCCAAATTTTAAATCTGCGTTAAAACAAATTCGGGGCCGAGATGCAATTATAGAAAAACCGGCAGAGCTATGAGCAACTTAACAAAAAAGGCCTGCAGGCATTGCTTGAAACAATGGAATATTCGCATCGGGCGATGTAGGGTTCGGGGAGGAGAGTACATTGAAGGTGGCAATATTTGTTTTGTGTAATTTTATAAATTGTCAATGTTCTAAGATCAATCTCGTTATTTTGTAGCCACACCTCGTATAGTCTCCGTTTGCCACAGAGATTCTATGACCTATGCAGCAAAAAGAGAGTATTTCATTTACGAGGGGAGTTTTTAAGCTATGAAAACAACATGCTATCGCGACAATTTTCTTATGACAAGTTTTTGCGAGACTTTATAGTGTCATCCCCTAATTTGGCTCTAATTGCTTAACCTTTTGTCATTTTATATTAGTTTAAAGAAACGAAAATGAGTGATTTGAAATTTGAACATAGAAGCATAATAAAATTTCTATCGAAAGAAGGCAGTAGCCCAAGAATATCCATGACAGAATGGTGGCAGTGTATGGAGAAAACAGCCCGTTCTATTTCCAAGTCAAATATTTGTGCAAGCAGTTCAAATGGGACAGGGAATCCATTCATGATGACCCAAAGTATAGAAGACCTCTGGAAGCACGAACTGAAGAAATCATCAAAAAAGTTGAAGATTTGGTGTTGAATGACCGCCGAGTAAAAGTTTCAGTTACTGCTAGAGAAATAGGAATATCAGAAACGAGTGTTTTTAAAATTCTACATGAAGATTTAGAAATGAGCAAAGTGGGCATGATGGATTCCCAGAGTGCTCAGTCCCGAACAAAAACTGTGTAGACGACAAATTTGCGAGGAGAATTACACCATTTTGAACCTCCCACGAAACAAGAGTCCATGCAATGGGTTCATAAGGGCTCTCCACCATCCAAGAAGGCGAAGACACAATGTTCTGCGGGGAAAGTGATGGCCACAGTTTTCTGGGACGCGGAGGGTATTCTTTTAATTGAGTATATGCCAAAAGGAACTACAATAACGGGGAAGGTCTACAAAGACACAATTAAGAACTTGAAAGCGGCTATACGCGAAAAAGACCCCACAATTATGCTCAGAAAACTCTGCTTCTGCACGACAACTGCAGGGTGCATAAAGCACGAATTGTTCAAGCAGTAGTCAATGAATGCGGATTTGAGGAATTACAACATCCCCCTTACAGTCGTGACCTCGCCCCCTGTGACTATTATCTCTTTCCAAAACTCAAAAAACATTTGAGAGGGCGTCCCTTTTTATCGAATGATGACTTAGAAAATGCCGTGGAATCGTATTTTGTAGAATTACCAAAAGATTTTTTTTAAGGCATATCTTTATTAGAAAAACGTTGAAATAAGTGTGTTACTGTTAATGGTTCTTACGTTGAAAAATAAAATTTTATTTGTTCTCTAATTCGTTGTTTTCATAGCTAGGTAGATAACATAAAAAAACTCCCCTCGTACGTATGTCGTCAAGAATCACACACTTTTCATTACGCAACGACATCAGGTGAAGAATACTATATGTATGGTTTGTAGGAAATAATATCTTGGACTGGAACTAACGAAATACCTGTTATAAATATCTTAAAACCTCCTACACCTAGTATAAGTATAGAGTCGCCTTCAGAAACACCCGATATACCCAGTAGGAAGACGACTGCATCTCCTAAACCCATTATTGGGTCGCTGCAAAAATTAGAAGTACCTCAACAAAAAGAAGTAAGCATTTTTGAAAGGTTCACAACAAAATATAGAATTTAATTTAATTTTAAGATATTAGAAGATCCAAATGATAGCCAATCAATTGATGGAGAGGAGGATGTTATTAGAAGAAGAGGTAAAAGAAAGAAAAAAAGAGGTAGGGATTCTTCAAGAGGACCTTTGGCCGTTCAGGCATCCATTGATCCAGAAACACAAGTATGTTTTATAATATAATACTTTAAGACATTCTAATCAACCAGACTACCGTGAGAATTTTTAAAGTGAAACATTAAATGCCAATTTATCTCAACTCCTTGAGTTGAAATAAATAATAATAAATAAATTAATATACATTTTTTCTAAATTATTTAAGTGGAAAAGGTCAATAAATCGTGGCTTAAGTGTTACATGTACCTACTTTATTTTTCTATTTTTAGCAAGACAGACTTTAAAATCTAAACAAAATATTCATTTCAATATAATTTGTTGTTTTGTAAAATTAAATTACTAGGCTCAAAACGGAACCTATACAGTACAGCAATATGAAATGTCAAAATGACATAACCTGTTAAATATGCAATTTAATATTTTATTATACTCGTCGTCAAATGATTATGGACTGATGTTCAACTTTTATCCCTGTCCGCACCCTGTCCCTTGCCCAGCGGTGTTGCCGCTTGTAACTTGACATGACTAGGAATGAACGCAAATGTCATATAATGCATTTAAAACTAATTAAAATTTTTAATACATCGTAAATGAAGAAAATATTATAATAAATAAGTAAGGTAAGACAGTAATACGTAATGTAAAATATAAAAATTGTATCTATGAAAAATTTATATTTATATTTTGACAAAAGTTTCCACACATCAAGTTAAGGTCGCGTTTGCCTTAAAATACGATAACCTGTGAAATTTAAATAAAAGGTAAGAATAATTGATTATTAGGTGAACAGTAGATCTGTCAACATGCTTCTGCAGTCAAATCCAAAGTTTTCTCGTTATTTAATAAATTATAATTTTTTTCACGATGTAACGCCAATTTTTTGAAAAAACTGGGTACATTGGCAATAATTGTTTTTGCCTACCCATTTAAATCGTGTTTTCCTAAACGTTTTTTTTTTAAACCTGGACTATTTAATACATGAGTTTCACTCATTTTCTTTTCAAAAGTCTAAATATAATACATTTTATAGGATTGGGAATAAAAAGCGCATGCGAGTACTAACGAAAATGTCAGAATATAAAATGACATTGACAGATTACAGATATTTGTACAGGTAGACACTTAAAAAATTTGGCATCAGTGTAGAAATCTCCAGTCCATAATTATTTGACGACAAGTATAGTTTAAAATGATTTTAAGATTAAAAATGCTATAAATTTTAATATTTTAAGTTTGTTTCAGCCTTTCACTAAGACTGTCCTTTATTATTATTTGGGAAAAATAATGAAATAAAAACGATAACATTATTATTGACCTAGGTCAATAATTTTGACAGTATTATTGACCTTGGTCAATAATTGATCTCTAGGTATAGAAAAACAATAATGAGTCAATAATGATATGTTTATAGGCTAGTAGTGAAAAATATATAATTTAAATGTCACCTTTCATTCGTTAGTCGTATTATACCATATTTTTATTTACCTATGTTTTAGGTATCTGCTTTAGGTACAGATTGTCTGAATACAAGTGCACGCCCCTCTTTAGTACCTTCGAGTTCTTTACAAGATGCTTCATCAACTATACATGTACAAAACTTTCAGCAAAATAATGTGACACGTTGCGAAAACAGTATACTACAACCAGATATTTTGAAACACCTGCAAAGAGAACTTACCAAAGAACGACTGGACTTAGAATTTAACGATATGGTAGGAACAATTATAAATAAAATTTGAGTTACCGACAACTTTTAATTACAAAACAAGCTTTTAATGTATGATATATAAAGTCGTGATATTTTTTTCAGAAAAAAGAAGCTTTGAAGGAAGCTTTAAGGGCTCTACCTCAAGAAAAAAAACCTCAATGTGAAGAGTACATAAAAATGAAACAAGAATTAAATCTACCCCCTATTAATGAAGAGCTTTGGTTGAGTCTACCTCGTGTATTTAGCAGAAAGAGTGCTAGATTTGAATTACCGCTACATAGTAGACTTTTGGAAGGTGTGTACATAAATTTCTGCAAGAAGTTACAGCTTATAGTGCCTCCCAATATTATTGACAATTGACAAGCTGCGATATGCCATCTGCTGGGAAAAATTCCGGTTTAGTACTGTATTGTGACTGTATGCTGAGTTACATGTGGTTTAATAATTTAATGTGAATAGAAATGGGAAAAAGTCGTACTAATTGTTGTGTATTTGGATGCAACTCAAGATCTGGTCGAGACACTGGCATTGGGTTTCATAATACCGTGAGTATTTTTTAACGTGATACATTGGGTTTTCATAACCATGGTTACGACTTGATATTTGATTGACAGCAATGTATTTGCCCGTTCCATTTAAAATGAAACATAGGGAACGAATCTGACAGAAGTATTATATTTAAATATTGTAAGAAATTTAGCGGAGTCAGAAAGCCACTCGAGAGCACTAAACATATTTCGGGTACAAGGTGCACAGATTTGTTTGTACATCTAAATTTAATTTTTAGAAAACAGGTATAATTATTTAAAAAAAAAAATAAGATCTAAAGACATCTTGTCTATATGACATATAACCGTTGAATTTTCGTATAAGTTATGATTTGACATTTGATTGACAGCAATGTATTTGTCTGTCTCATTTAAAATGACACATGGGGAATGAATTTGACAAGTATTATATTTAAATATTGTAACATATTTAGCCGAGTCAGAAAACCGCTCGGACACAAGGCGCACACTATATTTTTTCTACAACTAATTTTAATTTAGAATGCAGGAATAATTATTTAAACAAAACCTCTATTGACGTCTTATCAAATGTCAAATTCGTTCCCTATGTTTCATTTTAAATAGAACGGGCAAATACATTGCTGTTAATCAAATGTCAAGGCGGAACCATTACCATGGATATGACAAACCCAATGTTTCACGTTAAAAAATACTCACGGTATTCCGAAACATGTCTAAAATAAAGTTAAAATTACGACAAGTGTAGGTGATGAAATGGATTGACAAAAAGCATGGGAATATGCAATTCCTAGTGCAAAACAAATAACGAAACATATTAAAGTTTGTTTTCGTCATTTTAAATCGGATGATTACATATTTCCTAGTGAGTAAAAAATTCAATGTTCAGATTTTGTCTTAGAATAAAAAGTTCATGTTGTGTTCGTTCTAATTATTTATGTATTTTTCTATACAATTAAGCGTAAAACTTTAAAAAGAACTGAAGTACCATCACTTTGTCTTTTCGTATTTCAAGTAAAAGTTCCTGATAATAAACGTTTGCTACGACAAACCAAACGTGTAAAGCCAAAAGCAGTAAACGCCAGTGACATTGCAATGCAGTAAATGAAGTAGTAGAGGATAATAATAATACATCAGCACCAGCATCTAAATTGTCTGAAGAACTTGCTAAATGTATTTTGATTTCATGTGGCTTCGCAGTAATTGCTCTAGTTATAAATAGTATGTGGTTAGCGTTTATAATTCGCTCACCTGCAATCATCCCTTTCGATTGATTAAATATATATAAAATTATAAATACCTTCTATAAACATATAGAATTAGCTGTTGCTTCCAGATATCTAAAATGTTCCATGATACCTAGCCTCATTTTAAATGAAAAAATTGTTCTTGTTTTTTGCATCCATATGTCACAACATTGCGAGTACTAATTCAGAAACAGCTGATCGGTCCGATGGTGCTGCCGCCATCGGACATGTCAGTTCTCAATAGTTGTTGGGTGTAGGATTTGAACCACATTTCCCGTACTAAATAAGGCAATAATCAACCTCGTATTAGGGTTGCATTAGGGTACAGTCTATTCCACGTTTAGATCATACAGCTAACGAACTGGATATGAAAAAGCCTGTGTTTAATATGCGATTCTCGGGAACGCTTAGGATCAAGAGAGATAGATTTATAAAAGTACATTAGAGAGAAAAGGAAACCTAGGGTTATACGCAGACGCCGTGTCTTACGTCGGCGTGAATTTTCGAGAAAGGGATAAATATAACGCAAAACAAGGAAGAAGTTGAATAAAAAACTATGGGTGGTAGTATGAACAAGTGATTAAGGGTGATTAGCTAGGAGATGACTAGCAGTGTTTTAGCGCTGTCAATCGTTTATGGATTATTTTAGAGAAAAATACTTCAAATAGCACACAACTTTTATTTGAAGTATTTTTCTCTAAAATAATCCATAAACGATTGACAGCGCTAAAACACTGCTAGTCATCTCCTAGCTAATCACCCTTAATCACTTGCTCATACTACCACCCTATGTTATTTTCGTAATTCATTTTTGAATAAAATTAATTATTATACAGTAAAATTTTTAAAAGAAGTCCGATTCATTTTTGAATAAAATTAATTATTATACAGTAAAATTTTTAAAAGAAGTCCGATTCATTTTTGAATAAAATTAATTATTATACAGTAAAATTTTTAAAAGAAGTCCGATCAAGGCCATCTACGAATTGCATCTATGAATTAAAATTTTATGCTGTCAAATTTAGTAGTGTCGTTTACATAGCTTTTATGAGGTACATAAGATATTATGTATCCTCATAAAAACTAAGTAAAAGTCACTATTAAATTTGACAGCACAAAATATTAATTCATAGATACAATTCGTAGATGGCCTTGATCGGACTTCTTTCAAAAAATTTACGATATACGTCTGTCGCAAAATAATAAAAGAAAAAGGAAAATGTCGAACAAAAAACTATTTTCGAAATAATTTCTGAATAATAGTGGTTTATATATTCAAGGGAGTAAAGTTCGTCATTATTTGTCGAGAGCGAAGATTGAATCCTGAGGGCATAGCCCGAGGGATGCAATCGCTTGAGGCAAATAATGACGAACTTTACTCCCGTGTTATATACAATATGTTATATTTTCTTTTACAAAATAAATATAATTGATATTTGTTAATCAATATCAATTAACAAAGGACTTGAATTACTTTATTTCCCCAGGGAGTACTTTATTTCCCTAGGGAGTACTTTATTTCCTTATGTAGTACTTTATTTCCCTCGATAAATAATGAAGCACATTGTTATGATTTTGATAAAAATAAAGTTATTATTTACCAGTTGTATATAAAAGTAATTTATTGTATTTTTTTTCTTATTGTGCCAAATTATAAAGAAAAATAATAATAGCAAAAGGAAAAAGTCGAATAAAAAACTTTTTTAATTTATTTCTGAATAATTTAATTTATTGTATTTGTTTATTATGACGCCAAATTATATCGCAATATAAAAGAAGGATAAGGAAAAAAACTTGGAACACAGTAACTGTTTCGTCTCCGTCACTGGCATATTTTTTTTCTGAGTTTGGGGGACTGCCCCCTAAGTTTCTGCATTTTCTATCTCAATCCTAAGCGTTCCCTACTTCTATCTAGTTCGTAAGATATATGATCTGAGAAAAGACCACCCGCTCACCCGTATTTCAGCGATTGCGTTTTGGAGTCGATTATTTACCCATAAGAACTGTATTATCCATAAGATCCGTAAGACGTATGCCTACTTTCAACTTCACATATCGTTGTTGATATATTTGATTAAACATTTGATATAATACAATTAGTTTCAAAAGTTGAATTAGTAATTTGTACAATAATAGAAGTAAAAAATCTCGATTTGTAAGAGAGACACCATTATGAATAATTTAAATATGTTTTTAAATGTAATAATGTAATCAGTCTACGCTTTACACATAAAGTCCTTATGGTGCCTGTAATTAATTTTCATAATGTTATCTACTCTTACTGTAAAAGCATTATTTTAAAATTTGCCATAGAAAAAATAAACTACATTATAATATTTTGTCTTTTGCTGTACACAAGTATGAACATAGAATCCATTTTGTTTCTTTGTAATATAATTATTATTGTTGTTGTTACAGATTTAACGCCTTTAGAATATTTAAAAAACCACTGCAACGTTTCAAACGGCCGTAGATTACTATATAATTTAGTTTTCAACCGCCATAAACAGATCTTAGACGACAACGAATGCAGAATAATAGAAAATGATGTAAGTCCTACCTTTGCGTAGATTTCTCTTGATTATCCATGGAAATTCGCCATCCACTCCGCTTTTCTGGAACTGCAAGTCTTCTTAAAAGTCCACAACACATATTTTCTACAGATTTTTCAATATATTTCACTTAAAAGTAGCTAATTTTGTTCATTTTGCACAGACGCTAACAAACACTTGTTGATGTTGATAGGACATGTTTTGTTATGCGCAGAACAAATGCGCGGTAGAACAACAAATACTATAGTCTGTTCCAAAAACATGTAGCACGGTCGTTCTTCGATTTCATTTTTCTAATGATTTCCCGCCTATAAATAACAATTTTAAATTAATTTTATAATAAATAAATAATTTTTTTGTTTATATTTGTTTTAGAGAATTCGTGTCGCTTTAGGAGAAATGATGGGTAAATCTCTATCCGATCAACAATTTACAAAATTCCTAGAGTTTATTCCAATAAATAATGAAGATATTATAGATTTTAAAACTTGGTGTGGAATTTGTGCATTTTTTGAAAGAGTTTTTGCTATTGATTTTTGTCCACAATTACCAAATAAAGAAATAGATCCATGTAATGAAGTTGAAATCGCTGATTTTCAATCATTGTTTAGAAGATTGAAGAATGTAAAAATTACAGATAATTTTGTAAATATGTTAGAAGCTATTAGAGATCTATAAATAGTATTGTTATTAGAATAGTATTTTTGTACGTGATTTGATAAATAAATATTAGAATTATTATAAACTAAGTCGATGGGTGTTATTAATAAAAATAAATAAATACTTATAAGTGCTTATTAAATTTTGTTTAAATATTGATTAGGTCGAGAAATACAAGCGATTGAAGTTGATTTGGCATGACGTGTTAGGTCCTAAGAATTTGATTGGTCGCCTGATTTTAAAAAGGAGTATCGCGCGACTGCTGCGGTCACCTTTAAAAGATTATGAACTGTCACGTTGATATAACCTAACAAAAAATTTAACAATTTTGTGTTTGAATTTATTACGTAAAATTTATAAGCCGCGTTCGCACTAAAATTCATTTCATCTTGTTCTTACAGAAAAAATAAATAAAAAAAAGGTATAGGACCCTATTTATACAAATGTTCATTTAATTTTCGTTTACTCTCTCTAATTCGAATTCGATTTTCTTGAAGGAAACTCTGTGAAATGGAAATATCATTTCTGCATAAGTCTATCTCACACAAACACCCAACCGCGAATTATGCGCATGCTTGGAAACCTTGACTACTATTGGCTAACGAGGAAATCATGATCACTTTTTGCGAATCACAGAGTTCTGTTTATTAACGACCAGCGCGAGAAATTTTTAATTTAAATTTGAGAAATTAAACAATGTACCTGCTATTTATTTTGTATGTAAATTCTTGAATATAAATATTAGTAATAATAAAAAACATTGACATATTCTAGTGCTAAATTTGAATTAAATAATTTATTTTGTTGTACTGTAAAAATAATAGGAATACAATCTGGTCAGGATTAATTTATTTAGGTGACAATAAATTACTGTATGAAACACAAAGCAAATGCTTTCGAAGTGCAACTACAAACAGAAATGAAATCAAACGTCAAACTCAAACCATGTGCTCGCTGCATCAAAAAATTGAAACTAAATTCAAAATAATTTTATAAAACTAACAAAACTACTTATAATTACAACATTAATGTCAAGCCCGTAATAAAAGCGCTTTTATGGAGCACTCCTCGATATAATGTGAAAGTACGCTCCATAAAAGCCCTTTTATTATAAAAGTATGCTCGTAATACACGCCAACGTATTTACTTATGTTTATTTTCAACCAAAAGCATGTTTTCTTCCTTAAGAAGGCAAATTACTTTCATATGTTGAAAATCGTGAGCATCTACGTTTGAAAATATTGTGGAGTAATTTCTATACCCTCCTCGTTAGTAAAGTAAGTAGAACATCACTTTGGAGTAAACTCTGGCTGTTTTGTAACAGGTTCAGTAAACTCTGAGAGTAAGGTTATAAGTTTTGAAACGACTTTGAATAATTTCGTACTCTAAGAGTAGGATTTTGGAACGCAGCCCAGCCAGCGACGCTGCCAGCGTGGGCCAATAGTAGTCAAGATTTCCGAGCATGCGCATAATTGCCTGTTGGGTGTTTGTGAGAGATAGACTTATGCCGAAATGATATTTACATTTCACAGTATTTCCTTCACCTACTCTTCTGGGAAAGATACGAGCATTAGCAATATATTAGTTAATAGGTATATGCACTCAATTCATAATTAATTTCTAAGAAACTTAATGGAGTTGGGTAATGATTATGAGTAAATTGAATCTATAAATTTAGTTTAATGCATTATGTACAACACATAGACTATCTTATATGTTCAGTATTCTATGTTAAATAGTTCTTAATGTTATGTTATTCACTGTATCTTAATAAGAAACCATACAAATATACAACTGAACTGAAATCCGGCTAACAACACATACATAAAGGAAAGAACTGAATTTGACGACATCCATACACAAATATGTTACAATACTGATAAGTCAGTGCCTAGGCTAACTCATATTTTTGCTACACATATATACATAACGATACCGGTCTAACACATCGAAGAAGTGCAACACATCTTTACAATAAGCCTAATAACATTCGTATTGTACAACAAGGAGTACAAACATTTTTTGCGCATGCGCATTTTCAGTATTTCATAAGTATGCATTGATAAGGTTTTAGCCTCAATATGTAGATGGCGTTAATCATCAAAATTATAGTGGTACCACAAAAAAAAAGATGTTGCAAGAATTTTTATATTTTATTCTTATTCTTTAAATAGCCTCAAATTTGAAAATATCGAGAAATATCCATTAGATACTTAGCAATGGGATCCTTCTAATTATTTTTATTATTTTATGTCAATGTCAATAGGCATTTACGAAAATATAACCGGTAGATACCGACTGCGTTCGAAAACACAAGTGGTTAATAGTTACCATGTTCGAAAATTGAACCATATCTACCTGATACATCTACCGGATCCATTATTTGTGGGAGTAATTCTGGCGGTAAATGTCGAATCTAACCTCAAAAAAGGCAGAGATGCCAAGCGAAATTGGAATCTGAAGTAGGTTCCAGAAGTTAATTATGTTAATACAGAAGACGAGACGAGATAACATTTAACTACGTCAAATTTCAAATCTGTTTCATCTTTCAACTGCTGTTCATAGGTTTACCACTTGCGTTCTTCGGTAGCTTGAACCTGATGAACAGCTGTTTACCGGTACATATCGGTAATAGTTCACCGGTAGAATTTTCGTAAATGACTATAGTGGTACCAAAAATAGTGCTATTCCAAGAATTTTTATATATTATACTTATTCTATAATAGCCTCAAATTTGAAAATATCGCGAAATATCCATAGATATTTTGCAATGGGGTCCTTCTAATTATTTTTATTATTTTAAATGAAAGTTGGTTTAATTTTGAAGCTATTCATAGTATTAAAAAGTCTTAATTGTCTTTATTTTAATTACATTAGATTTTTAATGTCAATATGACGTCACTGTGACACCCCAATCTTTATATTTAAAATATATTGGTTATGCCACTTGTCATGTTTTTCATTGTTTCTGATGGTCCGCTTGATACGTGTTTCCTTGAATAATCCGCTAGATGCGCTACGTGAGAACGACTCTACCACAGCAAACTATTTTTAGATGAAATATAAAAAATTAAATGCATAATTAATTCATTTTTAATAGAAATTTATATATTTAATGCAAATCTGAGTCAATACATTGTTAGAATTTAAAATTGGAAAAACTAAATAAATCGATAGAACCGTACGCTTCCAGATTTCCATTCGGTAATAATGTCTTCTTCCCGAAAATGTTTTCGACAAACATCATTCAAAGTTAATTCGCGATCATCTCTACTAATTGCACATTGCCATTTTTTAAAGTGATATATCGAGTGGAGCAGCAAACAGAGATTATTTTTCAGTGGATTTCTTGTAACCGGTTTTACATCCAGGAATGAAACATTTTCTATTTAATTTTCTCTTCATTTTGTATTAATTGCAATATCTTTCAACAAAATATTTATATTACATTACATATAATACGAATATGTACTTCAAAACCTGTTTTATTTACCTTTCTATAAGATATAACATGTAATATTTTCAAAATGATGTGCAAATGACAGGTGTCAGTTGGGTCGTTCTCAAGTTGCGCCTCTAGCGGAAAAAACGAGGAAACACGTATCGCGTTGGACCCTCGTTTTGTGCAGAGTGGCACAACCAGTATATTTTAAATCGTGTATGAATGTCAAATATCACCGAATTTGGAAAGCAGGTAGACAATACTATATATTTCATAGCTACTGAATGCAATATACTAAGTTTCGATGGCATTATGACATTCTTAATATTTTAATAAAATGATAGTAGTTGAATGCCGCCATTTTTTATTTCGGCTGTTTCAAACTGGCGCAGATGCGAGCGCCATCTAACGAATTGGTTAAGTGGAATAATTATTTTTTGACATTTCTTAAAATTAGACTTTTAACCAGTCCTGCCATGATTATAGCGAGGAAAAAGCTCTAGAGATTATTCCTAGGAATAATCTCTGTTACTTTTATTTTGTCAGATAGTTATCAACACATAAATAAAATGAACGAAAAATACCGATTTAGTGATGTTTCTGATCATGAAATAAATCAAAAAATTATAGAAACCACTTCTGGAAACATCGTAATTAATAATCACTCGGTATGAAGGCGATTATTTAATTTATTTTGCCTTGCCAAAGTTATGTTCTAGTTGTCAAAACAAGCTTGCCAACTGCACCATGTAAATGAAGAAGGTAGTTAATTACGACAGTAGATGGCGACACAATAGCAAGACAGTAGATGTAGATTTGCTTGAAACAAATTTGTAGCTCAAAAAATAATCTAATAGGCTATTCCACGACATTTTTTTAATTTTTTTTCTTGAAATACATAAAAATATAAGACCACATGTGAAAGTCCGAGTTAAAAAGTCCTCCAAATAAACGAGATATTAAGGTCCGAATTTTAAATCTGCTTTGTGACGTAGGTAATGTGGATATACCAGAAGTAAACAAACAAATAATGTTTATTTAAATTGCAATATTATAATTCACTATTAGAGACATAAAATAAATTATTTCACTTTTTTTCTCATTTTATAAAAATAAAGAAATTAGAACGTCACCCGAACAACAACCGAACAGATCCGACACACCCGAAGAAGTATATTCTTAGTTAGGGCGGGGCTTCTCAAAATCGGAGGTCATACTTGGATCCTATTTGCTCAAACACTCGTGCACATGTCCTACATCATCAAAAGCAAAACTTCCCGTGTCTTCTAGAAGGAATAATTTATAATAAAAGAAATATAATTTTCCTTATCCTTTAACTATTATCAATCTTATTTTCAATAAACTTTTACTATTTTTGATTACTGTGGAATAGCCTATTAAATATAATTCGAAAGTTCGATAAATTAGAAAATAATTCTACAGTTTCGTTCTCAAATTATTTTCAATTTATTCTTTCTCTTGTTATACATATTACTACTGAGTATAGGCTAAAATCTTATCAATATTGTCGATAAAAAAAACGTGCGAAAATAATAAAAATTGTATTTAAAATGTTTGTACCCCTCATATCTACCTTTTATAATCAGTATTATTAATGTGAATTGCCTGTTAAGTTCAGCTAAACAATATTTTGATTTTATAGTATTAATTTGTTTAGAAGAACTTTAATATTATATATAACAGGTCTTCCTATTTATTAAATAATACTAAGATGGCACAATACCAAATTTTTGATCACTACCAAACCAAATTTCGTGACCATTGTTGTTAAATATTATTAATTATGTACATTACTGAAGCTCAAATGAGTAGAAAATTGTTTGTTAAATCAATTTTCAACAATATAAATTGTTATATTGAAAAAAATTGATTTATTGTAATTTGACAATTCCCAATTTTATAAATTTTATTTATTGATTTATTTGAAATTGGAAATGGTCGAAAAATACCAGAGAGCTTATAACTTATAATAGTAACTGACTTAATTGACTGTTAAGTATAAAAATAAATAATTACCGCCACTAGGAAACAAAATTCTAGCAACTTTCGTCAGTTACAAATTATGTCTAATGAAATGCAGTGCTAATAAATAAAGGTTTCAATAGGTGGCCAAATATATTACAATACATATACTATAGGTCGTATAGAAATGACCCATTTGCTTTGGTATTATAGTCATTTACTATGCCAGCACCCAGACCAATTTTAAATTTTGATTTTTTGATACATTGTAGCGTTCTGTGCAAAAAATAATTTGTGCTTTTAAAAAGTAGTTGATTTTGGGTATTACTTTGAAATAAAATGAAAAATAGTACGAAAACAGTATAAGAAAATAATAATATTTATATCAAGCTGAAGTTTTTCAGTTAAATTGAAGATGACTGACTTATGTTTTCCTAATATTTTAGTTGTTGAATATGGGATTTGCCCGTATAAAAAATGTAACACTAATCAAGCTTATATTAGGGCAGTTAAATTCAAGATGGGTCATCATGTTTTCCTAATAATTTTTCGTGTATTTCATGCATGTCTGCAAGAAATTACAGCGTATTTTGTCTCCCAGTATTAAAGTTATTAGGTGTGGGATTTGAACACTGATCTCTATACATAACTGGATAGCGGACGCAATATTAAACCTTCGTGACTATTTGAACGCCGCCATGTTGGAGGATTTCGCACAATTTTAGTTGGACCCATATACCTATTAACTAATATATTGCGGATCCTTTGCTTTTCTTGAAGGAAACTCTGTGAAATGGAAATATCATTTCTGCATAAGTCTATCTCACACAAACACCCAACCGCGAATTATGCGCATGCTTGGCTAACGGGGAAATCATGATCACTTTTTGCGAATCACAGAGTTCTGTTTATTAACGACTAGCGCGAGAAATTTTAAATTTAAATTTGAGTAATTAAACAATGTACCTAGTATTTATTTTGTATGTAAATTCTTGAATATAAATATTAGTAATAATAAAAAACATTGACATATTCTAGTGCTAAATTTGAATTAAATAATTTACTTTATTGTACTGTAAAAATAATAGGAATACAATCTGGTGAGGATTAATTTATTTAGGTGACATAAAATTACTGTATGAAACACAAAGCAAATGCTTTCGAAGTGCAACTACAAACAGAAATGAAATCAAACGTCAAAGTCAAACCATGTGCTCGCTGCATCACCAGGGCAGCGTTCCAAAACCAAGAATACCGAGTTTTGGCGTAGAGTATGATGTGTTGTATTTTGGAACGAATGAGAGTTTTGTTGAAGTAAAAAATTGAAACTAAATTAAAAATAATTTTAAAAAACTAACAAAACTACTTATAATTACAACATTAATGTCAAGCCCGTAATAAAAGCGCTTTTATGGAGCACTCTCCTCTATATAATGTGAAAGTACGCTCCATAAAAGCGCTTTTATTATAAAAGTATGCTCGTAATACACGCCAACGTATTTACTTATGTTTATTTTCAACCAAAAGCATGTTTTCTTCCTCAAGAAGGCAAATTCATATGTTGGGAATCGTGAGCATCTACGTTTGAAAATATTGTGGAGTAATTTCTATACCCTCCTCGTTAGTAGAGTAAGTAGAACATCACTTTGGAGTAAACTCTGGCAGTTTTGGAACAGGTTGAGTAAACTCTGAGAGTAGGATTTTGGAACGCAGCCCAGCTAGCGACGCTGTCAGCGTTAGCCAACAGTAGTCAAGATTTCCGAGCATGCGCATAATTCGCGGTTGGGTGTTTGTGTGAGATAGACTTATGCAGACATGATATTTCCATTTCACAGTGTTTCCTTCACCTACTCTTATGGGAAAGATGCGAGCATTAGCAATATATTAGTTAATAGGTATATGGTTTTAAACTATAGACAGCACTAGACGAAGTCACATTTACACCGCTAGAAGTTACCAAAAAAAGTCACTAGATTTATTTGGCGGGGGAATTGAAATGTTAAAATGAAGATCACGTCAGCATTTATACTTTCCAGGTTATATTTTCATTAACCAAAACTATTATAGATAATCTACTTAATTTATTCATATAAAATCATAAATACATAACTTTTAATTATAAATTAATTAACTGCATTATTTTTTTTTTTTTTTGTAATTCCTTGATGAAAAATTTGTATATAACAACTGTTATTATTCGTGAAATATCACAAAAAGAGAAATGAAACAAAAAACTCGTGCAAATTCAACAAGTGATTTGACAACTACTGAGAGTTCGACGTTTCAATTACATTTGAAGGTTAACTTGAAATTTCGTCTGGTTAAATGCGGCTTCACGAAATAGCGCAGCGCCAATCACAGGCTTTGATTTTCTCACTAGAATTTCTAGTTACTGTCTATAGTTTAAAAACAGAGTATAGCTATTTTAAAGTTAAAAGTTACGTGATCCTATAGGAAATTTTCCGACAAATTTGATGGTGTTATTCGGAATGTTCTATTTCATTACGAACATTTGAAAATTCACATTTCTGCTCATATCTTTGTAGTTATTGAAGATATCGTTCTGATTTTTTCAGATTATTATTTATTTATGTTTTGAGAATGTGTTTAAGTAATAAAAATATCATATTTGTTTCAAAAATGATAAGAAAAATAATAAAAACTAGCATTTGATCACGTTTGTTTTGAATTTTGCAGCACAAGAAATACTAAGCGAGAAACTTTTCGTCCTTACGAGATAGACCCTAATATACAGCCACAAAGTTGTAGTAAATGAAATAAAGAAGTTTTTTTATATGAAACGTTCTGATTTTTTCAGATTATAATTTATTATTTTATAGATTATTATTTATTTAAGCTTGTTTAGGGGAGATAAATTCAAGATGGATGACCATGTTTTCCTAATAATTTCCTTTGTATTTCATGCAATTTCTGGGCAATATTATAATTGTTAGGTGTGGGATTTGAACCATATTTCCCTTACAAAAGAAGCCATAAATCAAGCAAATATCACTACAATTAAATACAGATGGGTGCCCAAATTTCAAACAACCAACAAACATGATAAAAATCATTATGTTCTCAGTCCATTTTTCACTATGTTCCGTCTTATTTCAAAGTTTAAAACCTATCCAACTACTTCACTGACTAACTGAAAGAATGTCTACTCTGGGTTCTCTATGCTTATTTACAAGCTGGCTTTTCAAGCTCTACTTTAGTTTAGCTTGGTGTTTATACCAGTGAGTAACCGTCTGAACGGTCGGGACAATACTTAGAATATGTGTATAGCTCAACAATGCTTATTTAACAAGTTTCACAAAATAATACACTCAACAAGAGATATTTTACATTGTGGAACACTCATCAGACACAAGAACAGAATAAAACTTTCAAAAATTGTTATAAAATAAGAGAAATGTATACGAAAATGATCTTAATGTGTATAAATGCATCATATTAGCTCTTAAAATTACTTAAATAATTGTAAAAAGTTCAGTAAACAACAACTGAAATCTATAGGAACCTTAACCAAAAAATCTTGGAAGAATTCAATAATATTTATGGAACAAATTGAAAAATATGGTAATAAAACTTACAATTAAAGATTCTGCGATGTTTTCTGGTCACCAAAACACTAAAAACTTCTTAAATCAGTCTTAAAAACTAATAAAACCACCATTTTTCAACACCTGTTACAACATAAAACAAAACTTGTTGATGAGATATGAGACTACTATCGCCATCACTTGTAAAACGGCTGAACTTCTATACATATAGCTAGACCAAACTATAATGGTTTGTATATTAATCGCGCTTTTTATATTAAAATAAGCAAATAAAAACGTACTAGTACTTTATATTCTCATATACTTTTAACAAAATTGTGTTTAATGTATGTTCGCATGATTTTTTTACGCTACAATCACAAATTTTGTTATTATTCTTGCTTGGATTAGGTATATACGTTGATAAAATAACGGTTGAAAAATCTGAATTTGTACGTTAGAAATTTTTCGCATATTTTGGTGAAAATACGTAAAAATGTTTGGAAAACGCAAAAACATGGTAGTAAAACTTACAAATTAGGATTCTGCGATGTTTTCCAGTCACCAAAACACTAAAAACTTTTTAAATCCGCCTTAAAAACCAATAAAAATCACCATTTTTCAACACCTTTTACAACATAAAATAACTTGATGAGACTACCTCAATTCTAAAACTGAAAACTGAACTTGTTTATACATATAGGTAGACCAAACTATAATGGCTTGTGAATTAATCGCGCATTTGTATGAAAATAAGCAAAAAAAAAAAGTGCTGGCTTATATTCTCATATACTTTTTCGGAGAAAAATTCGTAAAACGTGAAAATAATATTTGTTTAACTAACTAAAATACCAGATTTGCAGCAGAGGCTGCCGAAACAGCAAATCTGTGTTTAGTACCATGTTGAACTCAGTCTTTTTTCCGATTTTATAATATTAATTTGATCTTGATATTGAAAGTTAACGCCATCAAATTATGTTGCTATGCGTTTGTACAGCGGTTACTATGTAATAGGCAGTAAAAATGTATTTACTGCCTAGGTAGTAAAAGTGTCATTTTATAGATTGTTCGCACTTTTCATGTCAATCGTCAAAAAATAACTTTAGGTGTTCTATTAGGCATAAATACACATTAAGGTTCCCACATCAATTTAGAACCTTATTTGAAATATAATTTACTTTGATGGTTGAAAATTTTACAAATTATTCGCATATTTAAGTGAAAAATACGTAAAAATATTTAACTTAACGGTTTCTATTAGACATATATACACATTAAGGTTTGTTCTATACTTTTCTGGGTTCTCAAATGTTATAAATTAATTTAGAACCTTATTTGAACAATAATTTATGTTAATTGTTTGTTATATATATTATTACTTTTATTTATGTATATTTTAAAGTGTAATAATCATGGATGATTATATATGTTAGTATATTATAGTAAATAATATAAAATTGTATATATTATGTGCTTTATGCTAAATATATAAATTTGGCAGCATTGATTGTATACTAACATTATTTTACATATATTTGTGTGCGTTTCTATTCTTTAAATATTATTATTCTATTTTATGTATGAATTATAATAAAATTTGTTATTATTTTGAAATAAATCTGTTATATTTTGCGTTATCATTATTCTATATATAATATATTGTAGAAAAAAGTGTAAAACAAATCAAAAAAATATTGTTCTTGTCTCTGATGAAGTGTTTTCTTCTTAAAACACATTTTAACGTGTTCTACTTGTTAAAAATCATCGGCAAATTCTTGGAAATTTACGAAAACTTTTGTCTATCACAGTTAATCTTAAAGCGTATAAAACATTTGTTCAAATCCAAACAATTATATAATTTCTGGGGAGTTTCCAAGAATTTTCCGGCCATTTTGGTAATAAATAGAAATAAAATTACGGGATACAGTGTCATGAAAATGCAAAGTCGACCATCTGTCGACAACGGATAATACTTATGTACAAAATGACGTAAATTCAAACCAATGGCTATAAAATAATCGTTATATAAGTTCTATTATTGCAGCACGCATACGCGAAAACACTCAGAGATGGATTTTGTCAAGAATTTTAATATATTTGAGCACGTTTTTCCATTTGTTCAATATACAAGTTAACAGTTGTCAAAATTATACATTTTGTATATTTTTCAGCACTTTTGGGGTCATATACAGTCATACAAAAAAGTCTCCGTACGACAATAGTTTTAATGTATTTTAGGAAAAATAGCAGTCTAAAACCCAATATATTTAATTTCCTTTTAATCCAAAATAAAACGCAGTATATTACGTTATTATTAATATAAAATAAACAACTAATTTAATTTATTTATTTATATTATGGGGTAAACATTGAAAGTATTCATCTCATGACAAAAAAGTCTCCGTATGATAACCGAAACATTTAAATAATAAACCATTTATTTATGTTTCATAAAGAAATATAATATTTCGAGGGTTTTCCTAATAAAGAATTAAAACTTTTAATTTAAAAGTAGAAAATCTAAAACATTTAAATGTAAGTTAAATACGGCGGTGACAGCATTATGTCTAGGGGCTATAGCTCCTCAGCGGGAGGTGTACGAAAATTAGTAATTATTGCAACAATGGATAGCAAAGGTTCCCTCGACATTTTAAAAGCAAATTTTAAACAATGTGCCGAAAAATAGGGCCTTAACAGACTATTTTAATTTCGTGCATCAGAAAAATTCGACAAATAATTCGCTCTATAAGAGAATGCGTACTGTATAATATTAAAAATATGCTTAATCATCCCTCACAGTCTCCGAACTTTAATCAGATTGAGAAAGTGCGGAAAATTCTTAAAATAAATAAGAATATAAAGCAAAAAAGAATTTAAAATTAATTACAAGTAAAATGGTAGAATATAATGCCATCGGCGACAAAAAATTTGGTGGATTCAATGACTCATCACTTAGTTACTGGTGGAAAACCCAAAGGAAAACCCTCGAAATATTATATTTCTTTATGAAACATAAATAAATGGTTTATTATTTAAATTTTTTGGTTATCGTACGGAGACTTTTTTGTCATGAAATTATGAATACTTTCAATGTTTAACCCATAATATAAATAAATTAATTAAATTATTTGTTTATTTTATATTAATAATAACGTAATATACTGCGTTTTATTTTGGATTAAAAGGAAATTAAATATATTGGGTTTTAGACTGTCATTTTTCCTAAAATACATTAAAACTACTGTCGTACGGAGACTTTATGACTGTATACAGGATGTTAATTTTTAAATGGGCCACCATTGTTATTTCATAACATAAATTTAAAGAAAAGAGAAAATATTATTTTCAGCCAGTGGTTCTTCAAATGTGGGACTAAAATTTAATGATTTCAAGAGTTTGTATTAAAATTGTTGCGAACTGACAACTGTTAACTCATATACCGATTTTACTATAAATATTCTTTTATGTTCAAAATAATTTGCGATCTACCGTTTCGTATATAAATATATTTTGTTCCATATGTTTCAAATCAACTTTTAGGTTAATACAAGTATTATTTTCTATTTTAAACATTTAAAGTCAATTTCGATTCTTCTAAACATATTATATCATATAAAAACGCAGATAAACAATTAATTTTGAACATATACACAACTAAACTTCGTATAACACGCTAACAACAGTGTTATTCGATATCATACAAAAATTCGCTTTCTTACCAGATATTTTCAAATTCTTGACACCCTGCGCGTTTCCCAAATTTCCCATCACAAAAGTTTAAGGTCCACTTCACTGCACTACCTTAAATAAGGTCCTCTCCTAAGGCGCAGCAGTTCACAGTTAGTTCCCATTCGCGTTACGTTGTGTGGCAATAATTGCAGTCTTGTTATTGGCCTCTCGTTCGGTGCCGTAGATCTTTCCCGCCTTTTTGGCCATTGAGCCGAGAAGTTCTTGGGAGCATTTGTGCGCGCTTCGGAGCGAAAGGGCCCACTCCTTCAGCCCTATTTCATCCTGGGGGTAATAATGGTATTAAGAAAAAGTTAAGATATATTTACAATCAAATTTAGAAACAATTTCTTGAGAAATAAAGGCGTTTTCATGTAGCCCGGCTCTAGGATTTTGTGCGCAATCGATGCATCGCTTGCCGGCATTTTTTTGATGCCCGGGGTTTATTCATACTAAAATTTTTTTAATTTTAACTATTTTATGTAATAAATTCAATTGAGTTTAAGATATTCAAAATTAAACTTGAATTGTAATTGAAATTTTAAGCTAAGCACAGGCCTTTTTAGTTAAAGTTTAAAATTTTGATTTGGCGATATTTCTTTACCTATTAATAGTATAACGAAGAAAAATGTTCGGAATGAAAAACTGCAACTTCGTTGTTCAATTGTTTGTTATGTACGAGTTATATATGCTGTCAAATAAATATGGACTGGAGATTTGTACACTATTGCCAATTCTGTTGGTCATGTTGAAAATGCTAAGTTATGAAGAAGCGGCAACACCGCATGGCAAGGGACAGGGTGGGGAGAAGGGAAAAAGTTGAGCATCAATCCAAATTTATTAGAATTTTGTGATTATTATTTTTTTTTTCTTGATTGTTTTCCTATTATTCTAATAATAATAAAATAAAAAGAAATGTTAAATTAAATCTTTCAGATATGTCAAAAACAAAAAACTTAAATTATTGTTTTTTTTTTTCATGGCACTCTGTTAATTGTCTTATATTGTGTATTTTCTTTTGCTTCTAATTTATACATAAAAACAATTGAACTACAAACTCTGACATTTTTCTTCATTACATTTTTGTTCTAAAAAAAAGTAGAACAATAAATTCCATAAAAATTAGGGCGTGCAAAGCAATATTTATAGTGATTTTAACTTTTTCCGAAAGAAAATAAGGTTAAATTCCTATAAAATTAATATAACCACCCGAATTTTGTGAAATTGAGTTTTGTGCGTTAGTTACGGTTATAATAAAGTTTTTTGTTTTAATTTGCAAGCGAAGAAGTCACAATGTATCTTTTATGAAAATAAAGTATCAAATGAGCTGTGAATGTTATTACAGGGATATTTAAAATTTTTGTTGATTATTCAATAGTAGAAGGGGGTCGTAATAGACTAATGGTGGTGGGGGTAGACTCTGCGTCGTGTTATGCGCACTATTTTTTTTTTAACAATTACACGATTCAAAACTTATCTTTAAGCAAATATAAACTATGTAAAATACAGAGAATTTATTTTAAAATGCAACATTATGGTTCATCACTTCCATGGTTACGTACTATTGTCAAAAATGACAGCAATGTAATATTTGTCCATTTTTAAATGCAACATTAGGTGCGTTCGGTAAATCATACGGAGTTGGAGTATTTACGGAGCGGTGTTGGAGTGGAGTGGGAGTAGAGCTGGAGTTGGAGTAGATCGAGGGAACAAGGTACACTCCTTTATTTGTGATTAACCGAACGAGTAGAGTTAAAATTTTGGTGCACGAATGTAATAACCTCCTCTTTTGACAATCTGATATACTGCACTGCTAAAAAAATAAATAATGAAAAGGTAGAGAATTCTTACCATTCCGACATACTGCGTCTTGTTATATTACAAAACAATATTATAAATATAAAATAATTGTGTATAATAAAATATTTCAACATAAAAATACAAAATGATCTGACAGATGTCAAATAAAACAAAAAAACTCCATGTATGCTTGCATATCGAGGTTGGGCTTATGGAGTTAACACTTTTCACTCCACTTGACTCCATTCTGCATTTGCCGAACGCTCCATTTTAAAACGCTTATCACTCTATGTAATTACCAAACGGTGCTAGGAGTGTACAGAGTGAAAAGAGTGAACAGAACTCATTTGCCGAACGCACCTATTATAAATAGTATTGCAGCACAGGAGATACCTCCAGAACACATCACAAATGGTGTCAATTCTTGTGTGAATGGGGGTATTTTTTAACATTTATTACAAGAAGGTTGAATTTTTGTAAGCTAAAGTTTGTTAAGATGTGCAACATTCATATTTTGATTTTTATGTTAATCCTATGTAGAATGTAGGCTAATTTATTGGAAATTTGTTTTGATTGTACAAAACTACAAATTTTGTATGTTGCATTTTAAAATGGACAAATATTACATTGCTGTCATTTTTTGACAATAGTGAATAACCATGGAAGTGATTGACCATATGTTGCATGTTAAAATAAATTCCCTGTATATACTTTGTGTCTCAGCGGTACAAAATTATAAATTTATAAGCGTTACAATCAAAATTGTCGAATTCAAAGCAGTTTTTATTTGACTTCTAATGAGAAAAATACGATACTTAGTATGCCAAAAATCAAGCTTGAATTAGGGCACTTAAATACAAGATGAATGACCATATTTTCCTAATAAATTATCTTATATTTCATGTAAATATCTGCAAGGAGTTACAGCTTATAATGCCACCCAATATTAAAGTTGTCGGGTATGGGATTTGAACTACATATCCATAATAAAATAAGCCAATAATCAAGCTTGTTTGAGTGCAGTTAATTGTTAGATGGGGTCCTCCACTCTAATTAACTAGTATCCCTACAATAGAGCTGTTGCAAGAATTTTTATATCTAAGTATTAAATTTGAAAAGATATTGTTCTTTAAAGAGCCTCAAATTTGAAAATATCACGAAATATCCTTTAGATATTTTAAAATTAATTTTTGAAATTTGGATAAACTTTTGAATGTCATGTGATCTGAAACAGAATGTGACGTCAGAGTACATACATCTTCAGCGGTTCTAAGGTGTCAAGTGTATTGTCAAAGTTGTCAAACAAGTGTCAAATAAGAATCACGACTAGAACTTTAAAGTAAAATATATTATCAATTTATATAATAAATTCAGTTTTTATATTTTATTTTACCTCAACTCTTTAACACCCCTTTATTTCGGTAGCAGTGAAACAATCGTTCTGACATAAATTCAGCCATCATCCAGCTATCGACCTTTAGTTAATTGTCCGATTTAGCTTGAGTATAATTTGAATTAGCCATTATTACTTTATTATTCATTTACAATGAGCAATGTCAGCGTCACATGTCAAATTAAAACATTTTGTTATTAACATGTGACAAACTTTAGCCTACGTTTATTTATATAAATAATATGAATAAACGTAGGTGATGGAAAAACTATTTTCCTATTGGCTATTAATGATGTAATGTATGTGCTTCTACGTCACAGGAGTGAGGGGTAGTTTTTCAGGACGCCAATCTTTTTTTTTATTTCCACAAATAACAACAAATTATTAAAATAAAAATTATTACTAAGAAAATCATTCCATAAACTTTCATTTAAAATAGTTTTTGAAAAATGTGAAACAGGCTCATTAAATATAAGATTCACAATTTTCACTTACCGGGTTGGTGAGCACAATTTTCGCATCTCTTGTCCTTATAACAATACATTGTTCGTTTTTCACATGCACAAGATCTGCACTGACATCTTCAATTTGATCCATAAACACCAACTCCGGTTTCGTACTCCCAGAATCTGGATGGAGCTCCAGCCGATTTGGATACAGTTTGGCGTAGCGGGTTTGCCACGCAGAGGCAAAGGGGCCCCCCAGCTTTTTTATATAACCATGGAGAATGCAGTCCGATTCTGTTGGTTATTAAGTTATAGTTGTTGTAATTTATAAGATTTGAACAAAATGTGATAATAGTATATTACATCCGAGGTGGGAGATGTTTCATTGTAGCCGAGGGCTTATGTATATTACCGAGAGGTAAAGCCTCGAGGTGAGATAAACCGCGAGGCTGAGATGAAACTCCCACCGAGGTTATGTATACTATTTTATTCACAATCATCCTCATTTTAAATCAAAATTTTCAAAATAAATCAATAAGTTATAACCTTTAGTTTTATTCATATTTTTGACAACTCTCTTAAAATTTGTTTTAGCCTATTTTATTTTAAGGATCTATATCTACTACATAAATATTTCCAACCCAAGAGATTGTCATTAAAGTCAAGAATAACATATTTCCTAACCTCCAAAAGGTTAGGAATCGGTATATTACTATAATGATTGTGAATAAAGTTTTTTACCTTTTTCGTCTGCGTCGAATTTGGCCTTCTGTTTCGCTTTTCTTTTGTGTTCCATTTTATCAGCTTCTAAATTAATCGTTTCGAAAACGGTTTCCGCCACTTCGCTCTGCCATCTTTCGGATATTACAAGTGGGAAATTCTTGTAGAGTTCTTGATCAGCTTCTGTCAACTTTACAAACGAAATAGTAACATCTACAGTCAAAAAACTTGACTGAAAACTGCAGTTATAGTTGAAATTATTATTAAAATAGTTAACTGTTGTAAATATGCAAAACTTGTAACGAACATGTACGTTAATTTGTGTAGGTCAAAGGACCTGATGACAAATAAATACATTATTATTATTATTATTAAAATAGTTAAATCGTCTGTAGGCAAATAAACATGATAATTTTTACCTCCCGCTACCCTTGGTAAGGGAGGTATAGGGATCGTGCTAAAAATCTCATATCGAGATTTTAGTAAATGACCACGTTTTAAGTTCCCTAGAATCCATTTTTAACATTTTCACGATGATGTCTGTATGTGAGTGTGTATGTGTGTGTGTATGTGTGTATGTATGTGTGTGTGTATGTGTAGGGATTTTGTCTTCACTCTAACTCAAATACTATCATTCAGAAAATTCTGAAACCTTGTATTTCCATCCCATTCTAATATGAATAGAAGCCATTAGATTTTGGTGTAAATCGGATAACCGGAAATGACACTTTACCTGAAGCTCATAATGGTTTTTCTTCAAAAAATACCATTAAATGCCATTTTTTCGCATTTTATGTCTTATGAAAATTAAAGATTATTGAATTTTCTACTGGAATACATTAATACTTTTTCTATATAATTTACACATAAATTTAAAAATAATTTTTTTTATTAGTCGCGAAGCCTAAGACACAATAATTCGTTTGTTACACAGTTCATATTTCAAATGAATGTAACTGACAGTTAATGTCACTGTCAAAAAACTAATCACTTCAAATTAATAGTAGTGACATTTTAAAAAGAAAATAGTAAATAAAGCAATAGTTTTCTGCAATGGAACAGTTTGCAGCGGTAGTAAATAAGTAAGTATGTATTTAAATTAATAAAAATTCAATAGCGGGAGGTTTTGTGTTGGCCACATCAGATTTTTTTAGTTTGAAATACTAGAGCCGGGCTATAAGAAAAATGAGAAATATTGACTGAAAACTGCAGTTATTCTATCTGGTGGACAAAATTTGAACTAAAAGATGTCCAAAATATATTATTTCCTTTCCTTCACAGAAACTTTCTAGAGATTACAGGCTATTTTAAATATCCTTTAACACAAGTTTCATGTTTTTAAACTTTTTCAAAAAAGGGTAAAATTCATTATATCATTGACAGATTAACAGCTCGTAGAATGTTGTGATATCACAACACTGATATATAATGGCAGGAAAAGTTAATTTGAATCGCTAATAGCTGAAATTTTTATTAAAAATATGATGTGGCCAGCACATGACCTCCTGCCAATTCCATGATTCAATTAGCAATGAGCTTTAAGTATTACTTGCGGTTGAATCTAATTTGTTGTTCCAATAAAGAGAAAAGTCTCTAATACGAAATTTTGGATTATATTTAGATTTTCCTCGAAAAATAGTTAAGAGCTCCAAATTAAGTAAGTACCACTTCCGGTTTATCAGTTAAAATCTAATATGTTGTTCTCAATCATATATGAGTTTTTATACCAAATTTGAGAAGTTTTGGATCATATTTTAAATATTTTGTCACAAAAATTTGTTCAGAGCTTCAAGAAAGGATCACTTCCCGTTTATTAATTTTAACCAAAATATATACAGTAAATTTTTTTAAAGAAGTCCGATCAAGGCCGTCTACGAATTGCATCTATGAATTAAGATTTTATGCTTTCAAATTTAATAGTGTCGTTTACATAGTTTTTATGAGGTACACAAGATATTATGTACCCTCATAAAAACTAAGTAAAACACACTACTAAATTTGACAGCACAAAATCTTAATTCATAGATACAATTCGTAGATGGCCTTGATCGGACTTCTTTCAAAAATTTTACTATACATATTATTATTATTCCCAATTAATATAAAAGTCTTAAATACTAAAACTGAACAGCTCGATTCTTGAAAAATAATAAGCTAATCCTCATTTTTTAATTAGCGAATTCTACTCTAATTTTGACAGTTTATATCTTAAAATATAGTCTACTTTATTCCTAATATCTACCTTTTTTGATAATATTTTGAAGATTAAATTTTAAATACCGGAATAGAACAGAATTCACTAATCCAAAAATGAGTATTAGCTTAAACTTTTTTGAGAATCGGGTGGGAAAAGATTTTGTTTATAACTCTTATGGGCTTCAAGTAGTACTTCCGGTTGTTCAATTTTACCCAAAATCTAATCAATTCTTAATATGAAAATAGAAATCTTAAATACGAAAAATATTTTTTTTTAGAAGTTTGATATGAGACAGACATCATTGCAAAAATAGTAAAAACGTTTTGCGAAGATCCTAATTCGTGCTTATTCACTAAAAAAAAACTCCTATAGAATTTTTGGACCGAAAACATTACCTCCCTTATCTATGTATGCAGTTCTCGGGGAGGTAGAAATAGTTAAATCGTCAAAAATTGTAGTATGAATAAACCCCGGGCGTCAAGCAAATGCCGGCAAGTGATGCATCGGTTGCGCATTAAAATCTAGACCCGGGCTACATAAAACTGCTTATAATTTGACATTAAATGTATCTTAACTTTCCGGGAATGTATGAAAGTATGTCTTACTTTTATTCCTTTTGTGTCTTCTTCATCAAATGATCCAATATCGAAAGCATCTGCAGCGTTGACTTCGCCTCTCGGAGGAATTAATGGCGGTGTATATTTTTGTAAATAAACTTGCTGCCAATCGATTCCCGCAAAAAACGAATGCTCTTTTACTTCGTCAGCTCTGAAACAAACAAAACAACAATGAAATAGATCATATATAAGTTGAATATTTGGATATTTACCCGTTTCCTCTACAGCCTAGCCGTTTATCAATATCTCTTTGTAACAATCCTTCTAAAAGAGATTTCAGTTCTTTACTAAACGATTCTGGCAGTTCTACATTCTAAAAACAAATTATCTATTAGTAAATAATTGTAATAGAGGGTTATATTTTTGATGTTACACGCAAGAAAGAGAGAGCTGATGTAAAAATTGAGATGGAATCATAATACAAACTATAGTGACTATACCGTGAGTATTTTTTGAAGTGAAACATTGGGTTTGTCACATCCATGGTTACTTGAGATTTGATTGACAGCAATGTATTTGCCCGTTCCATTTAAAATGAAACATAGGGAACGAATTTGACATTTAATAAGACGTCAATAGAGGTTAGTTTTGTTTAAATAATTATACCTGCATTCTAATATAAAATTAGTTGTAGAAAAAATATAGTGTGCACCTTGTGACCGAGTGGTTTTCTGACTCGGCTAAATACTTCGGACAAATTCATTCCCCATGTGTCATTTTAAATGAGACAGACAAATATATTGCAGTCAATCAAATGTCAAATCATAACTTATCGGGAAATTCAAGGGTTATCTGTCATATTGACAAGATGTCATTAGAGGTTAATATTATTTAAATAATTATACCAGTTTTCTAAAAATTAAATTTAGATGTAAAAAAAATACTGTGTGTACCTTGTGCCCGAAATATATTTAGTACTCTCGAGTGGTTTTCTGACTCCGCTAAATTTCTTACAATATTTAAATATAGTATTTCTGTCAGATTCGTTCCCTATGTTTCATTTTAAATGGAACGGGGAAATACATTGCTGTCAATCAAATATGAAGTCGTAATTATGGATATGACAAACTCAATGTTTCACGTTAAAAAATACTCACGGTATATACATAGTGTGGCCAATAGGGGGATCTATTTTGATTGGTCGGAGCGAATTTGCCTAAATATGGCGGATATTATGCCGAAAAGTGACATTTTCAGATTTGTTACGTGAATTATACGTGAATTGAAGGTAATTATATTATATTTATATTTTAGATAGTGCAAATAATTAAATTACACGTGTATTTGTATATTTGTAACAAAGTAATATATACATATTTTTAACATCACATCTTTTTTAGGTTAACTGTCAAAATTACTAAAAATGTCTAATATTAATGTATATATTTTAGATGCCTGGTTGCGTGGCGGTTGGTTGTGAAAACAGTTCTTCAAAAGGATTTAAAATGAAAATAAATATTTTGTTTCCATTTAATATGCTCTTTCATTAATTGTTTATCAAATTTTGTTTAGTTATCACATCATATGAAATCAAATTTCCCGCGCATTTTGCCTAAATATGGGGGCAGTTGGCCACACTAGGTATATACAGTCACTATAATACAAACTAGAGAAGTAATTCCCTATACCAATGCATAGGATGTTGTGATTGGAAGATATGCAGTGTTTTGTTGTGTTATGTGTCACTACTTGTCATTTTACTGTAACCTAACCTTAATTTTTGCGTGTAGTTTGTGAGTTTATCTTGGAGTATATCAAAATGTAATGAAAAATAGAAAGAAAGTAACTTTTACGTTTCCTGCTAATAATGACGTAAGAGTAACGAGACTGAAATTTATTGGAAATAAAGATGATTTACATATTTCAAAAGCAGCGATTAGTCATTATTTTGTGAAAAAGATAGTTCAAATATTAAGATAATTATTATAAACTTATATTTTATTCTTACCATTGTGAGGGTCATCCTGTCGATCTCATGCTTGTCTTTGGTTTTGTGTTGACGAAATGGTGAATGTCCTTTTAATAATTTATACAGCATACATCCGAAGCTGAACCAATCAGCACTCGAATCATAGGCAGTGCCTTTCGATAAAACTTCTGGGGCCATATAACCGTGAGTTCCTCTAAAAATCGAAACAAAACACACCTTATAACTTCATACATCTATTAAAAAAAAGATAATGTAGCGTGCGTGCAACCGACGCCACTAGTCAGGCGGGACTCCAATTGGCGGGCTAATTACAGCGCGCATGCAGCTGAGTAAACAAATGCCGCGATAAGATTAATTGCGGCGTGACCTTGTACTAGAACGTGTTTATAGAAATATTCTAGAGCGAATAGCCAGCGATTTATTTTAATAAAGGGTTCCACTCATATCGAAATTTTATATAAATTATATACATAATTATTTCTTTCCATTTAACTATTACTGACACAAATTTCTTGTCATATTAATTTGTCATCTTGGCAGTAGCCTTTGGTTGAAGTTAACTACTTTCTCGTACTCCGCAGGAATTATGTTAGTGTCAATATGAAATTCTGTGTGAAACTTAAAAAATCCGCTACAGAAATGTACGAATTGTTGAAGAATGTTTATGGTGATGAGGGTCTTTCTAGTACTCAAGTTTTCGAGCAGTTTAGAAGATTTAAAGAAGGAAGAAAAGAGATCGGAGACGATTAGCGCATCGGCCGTGCACTGACATTGTTTTTTTCAAAATGCGAGTGATTGTTCACATGGATTGGGTGCCTGAGGGGCATTTCGTTAACCAAGCATATTACAAGAAGGTTTTGATAACCTTTCATGCACGGGTGAGAAGAAAAATGTTGAAATGTGATGGATTCTCCATGAAGACAACGCGCCGGAACAAAACGCCCTGTCCGGCAAGACATTTTTGACGAAATTCAAAATCACCGTGTTGGTACATCAACCGTACTCACTTGACCTAGTGCCATGTGACTTGCTTTTATTCCCAAATTGTAATAGGCTATTCCACATTTTTTAAAAATATTTTTCTTGAAATACATAAAAATATAAGACCACATGTGAAAGTCCGAGTTAAAAATTCTTCCAAATAAGCGACATATTAAGGTCCGAATTTTAAATCTGCTTTGTGACGTAGGTAATGTGGATATACCAGAAGTAAACAAACAGTGGTTCACAAACCACGAAAAATTGTTAAACAAATTACAAAATAATGTATATTTAAATTGTAATATTATAATTCATTATTAGAGACATAAAATAAATTATTTCACTTAATTTATTTCACTTTTTTCTCATTTTATAAAAACAGCAACCGAACAAATCCGACACACCCGAAGAAGTATATTCTTAGTTAGGACGGGGCTTCTCAAAATCGGAGGTCATACTTGGATTCTATTTGCTCAAACACTCGTACACATGTCCTGCATCATCAAAAGCAAAACTCCCCGTGTTTTCTAGAAGGAATAATTTATAATAAAAGAAATATGGTTTTCCTTATCCTTTAACTATTATCATTCTTATTTTCAATAAACTTTTACTATTTTTGATTATTCTGTGTTAAACGGCACCAAATTCGGGGCCGAGATGTAGTTATAGAAAAGCGGCATTTTGTAGCCACACCTCGTATAACATAAAAAAATCGTGGAATCCCCCCATTATTAATATTTCTTTGATTTTCACACTCCACCCAAATAAATAAACGTTGCAATACTTACACACTAGCATGGGGTTTTTTTTTAGAAAAGTCGCAAGCCAAACCCAGATCTGATATCCGAACGTGGCCATGTTCATCTAGAAGAATATTCGCTGGTTTTAAATCCCTATACACGATATATCTTCTGTGCATGTGTTCTAAACCTTAAAAAAATACACAAACAATGATCCAGCTTCACATTTTTTAAAAATTATTTTACCTAGTATAACTTCAGCAGCATAGAACTTCATCTCGACCTCATTAAAAACGCCATGCTGGCTTAGATGATAATGAAGATCTCCCCCGTTCATCAGATCCAAAATGAAACACAATTTGTCCGGTGTGTGAAACGCGTAAGTCATACAAACTATGAACGGACAATCAACACCTGTAGAAACCAAACTCAACATTATGCGTTCATTAAGGGCAAGAGTTTCGCCTTGTTTCATTTTGATCCTTTTTTTGTCCAAACATTTCATTGCGTACATTTTGCCGGTGTCTGCTTTTCTACAGCCGTACACTTCGCCAAAACCTCCACGGCCTATGATGCGATGAACACTGAAATCGTTCATCGACAGCTGAAAAAGATACAATAATTTAATTTTTCACTACTAACCTATAAACAACTGTGTAAGCAGTGACCTCTATAGGCGAAAAAAATTAGCTATAGATGTCAGGTCGAGCGGCGACAAAATGGAGACGAAAGAAGGAAAACAGATGCACTCGTATACCTGTAACGTCAGTTGACAGTGTTATTTTACACCTGTAACAGAGAAGTATCCAGTGTCTGTGCACCAAAAAGTGCAAAATGGAAAAAGTGAATATTGATCTAAGTGATATTTTTGACTACATTGGTTCTTCAAGACCAATAAAGGAAGGAGAAGCTGTGTATAAAGCAGGCCATGTAACCATGTGCGGTTTAAAGAACACTGATTTAAACACAGTTTTTGGATTTTGCCTTCAAACGAGCAATTTAAATGGAGCTCCACACTTTATTGAAGTGTTATTAAAGCCAAATTTACAAGGCAAATGTACTTGTAAGGCCGGATTAGGAGGAAAATGCAAACACATAGTTGCTGTATTAAGAAATAAATATTAATATTAATGACTGGTAGTATTTACTCTTAGGACCAGTTCTTCAATCTCTGGTTAAAATTTTAACTGGTAGTTAAATAAACAATATTGAATCGGATTATCGACTGCAATGACAAATCTGTCATTTGACATTTCGTTTCGATTTTGTTTATTTAACTGCCAGTTAAAATTTTAACTGAAGATTGAAAAAGTGGCCCGTAATCGGGGGTGATTAAGCTATGACTAAAATAACAAATTCAATTGTATTTTAATCATTCCAATGTATTTTTATGGTAGCCATGGTAATTAGTTAGGGTGACTGGGTGACTAAAATTTTGAGTAACTATGAGCAGTCAATATTTTTATAGTTTATTTTAATAAATGATATTTATTTACTTCTTTGTAACAAATAATGTATTATTATTCTTACCTGGATGAAAGTCTGACTGCAGAAAATGATCAGAGCAAACTGTCATACATTTACTAACTGGCTTACCGATTTTAAGTGCAATAGCCCACTTTTTACATAATTTAGGATCTTTTGGAAAGAAATGAATACTTATAGAATCTGATTTATAATTATTGCACTGGGGAACCGAACAATACCGCTTAGATTTACTTGTTATTGTCACTCTTAACCTTCATTTAAAAACGTTTTACACTAAAACCATTAATCATGTACACTATTATTTACAAACTTAATGAAATACTAGATCTAATAAAAACAATTCTTAAAATATATTCTAATAACAACAATTAAAATTAGAGCAACTTTTTCATACATGCACAAATGATAAAACCAAAGTTTTCCTTCTTTCTCTAGTTCGCAACTGGCGCTGTAGAGGTCAGCTACTTCGAATTTTTTCGCGAATATACAAAATGGACCGGCGGCTTCAATAATTTGCGTGTAAACACTGTGAAATGGAAATATCTTTTCTGCATAAGTCTATTTCACACAAACACCCAACCGCGAATTATGCGCATGCTTGGAAACCTTCACTATTATTGGCTAACGAGGAAATCATGATCACTTTTTGCGAATCACAGAGTTCTGTTTATTAACGACTAGCGCGAGAAATTTTAAATTTAAATTTGAGAAATTAAACAATGTATCTACTATTTATTTTGTATGTAAATTCTTGAATATAAATAGTAGTAATAATAAAAAACATTGACATATTCTAGTGCTAAATTTGAATTAAATAATTTACTTTGTTGTACTGTAAAAATAATAGGAATACAATCTGGTCAGGATTAATTTATTTAGGTGACAATAAATTACTGTATGAAACACAAAGCAAATACTTTCGAAGTGCAACTACAAACAGAAATGAAATCAAACGTCAAAGTCAAACCACGTGCTCGCTGCATTACCAGGGCAGCGTTCCAAAACCAAGAATACCGAGTTTTGGCGTAGAGTATGATGTATTGTGTTTTGGAACGAATGAGAGTTTTGTTGAAGTAAAATATTGAAACTAAATTAAAAATAATTTTAAAAAACTAACAAAACTACTTATAATTACAACATTAATGTCAAGCCCGTAATAAAAGCGCTTTTATGGAGCACTCTCCTCAATATAATGTGAAAGTACGCTCCATAAAAGCGCTTTTATTATAAAGGATGCTCGTAATACACGCCAACGTATTTACTTATGTTTATTTTCAACCAAAAGCATGTTTTCTTCCTCAAGAAGGCAAATTACTTTCATATATTGAGAATCGTGGGCATCTACGTTTGAAAATATTGTGGAGTAATTTCTATACCCTCCTCGTTAGTAGAGTAAGTAGAACATCACTTTGGAGTAAACTCTGGCTGTTTTGGAACAGGTTGAGTAATCTCTGAGAGTAAGGTTTTGGAACTCAGCCCAGCCAGCAACGTTGTCAGCGTTAGCCAATAGTAGTCAAGATTTCCGAGCATGCGTATAATTGCCGGTTGGGTGTTTGTGAGAGATAGACTTATGCAGAAATGATATTTCCATTTCACAGTGTTACCTTCACCTACTCTTATGGGAAAGACACGAGCATTAGCAATATATTAGTTAATAGGTATATGGATGAGTCGCCGGTCCATTTTGTATTAAAGATCACTATGTGTAAGTGGTGACGCTACATATAAAGTGAGAATTACTGCTTAATTTAAAAAAAAAGGTATTACTTACTTGTATATTAAGTTCTAAGTTTTTCCATTGACAAAACCTTGTATATTTATCACTAAAACAATAATTGCTATCAATAAAAAGATTTAAAATATATTTTTAAAACAAACAAAAATAAAAATAATACAAAATAAACTTTTACCTATCTCACCTTTCTAAAAATTTCTTAAATGGTTCTCCCCGTAGATGACTGAAAATTTCTTCTATGTACGGCTAACAAAAAACATACTTGTAAGAATAATATACGAAAAATATGTTCCGATATTATATTTACCTCGAATAAAGTAACAGGGACTTCGTTTTTCATTAAATATTTTTGTACTTGTGTTACTGCGTCTTTCGAATAATCCTACATGAAAAAAATACGTCCGTATTATTACCAAAATTAACAGACATACTAAAAAATGTACATGAAAACGTTCTATTTTAGCAGTTAGACTCCTTAAATTTAAAATATTTGTTGTTCGCTTACGTGTGAATGTGATAGAAGTTCCTTCATGATGAAATTGTCGTAAATTTCTCTGGCTAACTTTTTTCGTTCTTCTACACACTCCAACTTTTCGTACGCCTTGATCTGAAAGAAAAAACTGACAATTACTTTACGGAAAACATGGTTGACTTATAGACAAAGACAATGGGGTCCGGTACTCATTTTTCAATTTTTTTGGTTGTTTTTCATGACTATTTTTGGCGCCAATCTTTTTATTTAATTATTTACGAAAATAACAATAAATATTTTTATATTTGTTACTATGAAAAATACTGCATAAACTTTCATTTAAAAGACTTTTTAAAAAATGTGAAACAGGCTGTCAAAGATAGCTTCTTAGCTTTTATTTTATGAAATATTAACATTTACTCTCAAGCATCAAATTGAGTCGAATTGTATAATTCATTTTTGTTGTTCCAAAGTGTAGCCATACAAACCAATGGATGTCATTAGTGTGCCAGTCGTATTTATAAAAAGATCTAAATCCGAAATGCTAAAATGGGACATTGGACACAGCCTTAGTTAAGTTGTGACGTCATGTCGTTATGGTTTTAATTAAAATTATGAATGAAAAGTTTAATATTTTAAAAATGTTTTGGTACAAAATCATTTAAAATTAAAAATTTATCATATTTTCATATTTTTAGTACCCCCCAGTGTATATTATATTTGTTATCTAATTCCGTTTTAAAAAATTGAATTTTACCTAACCTTACGACGTTTTGAAATGTCACTTTTTACATAATTGATACAAAATGAGTTTTGTAAAAATCTTTATCCACAACTGTCAAATAATATACCCATAATTCAATTGCGTTTTATCAATTAATGACCTTCGTTACTGTTGCTAACTGAATAATATTGACAGTTTGATGGAATAATATTATTCAATCGTTGTCAAATTCAAATCTTATATTTCAGAGTACAAACAAAATTACTTTAAAAAGTATTTTTTCCACATAAGAAGTTAAAGTTCCATTAATTTCGTCATTTATCGTCCTTCTATTTTCATTTTAAACTTAACTACATCTGAATGGTCGGTTACAACGATAACTAGATTTGCCTATATTTGAAAATATTTTTTTTTTTTTGCAGATGTCAGTGAAAAAATTCTAATTATTTTTCGATACAAACATATCACTTATATATTATTATTTGACAGTTGTGGATAAAGTATAGTATTCTATTCGCATATACTATTACATAAGAAGTAAAGGACAAATGACAATAATTGATACAAAAAGAAACAAGAATATATCAATAATGATTTCTTTAATGTCTGTTTATGAATGAGCCTGTTTCACATTTTTCAAAAACTATTTTAAATGAAAGTTTATGGAATGATTTTCTTAGCAATAATTTTTATTTTAATAATTTGTTGTTATTTGTGGAAATAATTAAATAAAAAGATTGGCGTCCTAAAAAACTACCCCCCACTCCTGTGACGTAGAAGCACATACATTACATCATTAATAGCCAATAGGAAAATAGTTTTTCCGTCACCTACGTTTATTCATATTATTTATATAAATAAACGTAGGCTAAAGTTTGTCACATGTTAATAACAAAATCTTTTAATTTGACATTTGACGCTGACATTGCTCATTGTAAATGAATAATAAAGTAATAATGGCTAATTCAAATTACACTCAAGCTAAATCGGACAATTAACCGAAGGTCGATAGCTGGATGATGGCTGAATTTATATCAGAACGATTGTTTTATTGCTACCGAAATAAGGGGTGTTAAAGAGTTGAGGTAAAATAAAATATAATAACTGAATTTATTATATAAATTGATAATATATTTTACTTTAAAGTTCTGGTCGTGATTCTTATTTGACACTTATTTGACAACTTTGACAATACACTTGACACCTTAGAACCGCTGAAAATGTATGTACTCTGACGTCACATTCTGTTTCAGATCACGTGACTTATTCAAAATTTTATCCAAATTTCAAAAATTAATTGTAAAATATTTAAAGGATATTTCGTGATATTTTCAAATTTGAGGCTCTTTAAAGAACAATATCTTTTCAAATTTAATACTTAGAAGTCATATAAAAATTCTTGCAACAGCCCTATTATTGACTCACACCCAATTCCTCTACATCAGAAGGAAGATCTACAACTGTTTCAGAACACATTTTCAATGATGAAATAATACGTCTGCACTGACATAAGCATTAAATTAAAAAAATAATTTCATTTATTTTTATGGCAAAGCTTTTATTTTTAAATTAATTTAGCGAAATTTGTTTCTATTGGTTACAAATTTTAGCAACGTTGCTAAGACAACTTTCTTACAGAATTGGGGGGATTGTTTGACTCAGATAATTTGGCAAATATTATGTACATCAAACATTATCACTCTTTTCATTACTGATTATAATAAATAAATATTAACTTATTTATTAATATACAGTTTGAGTGTAATATGTCCCCCTGAAAATATGCTATTTCAAGCCCTGTATTCATATATCTTTATAAGTGCAAGCTTTTTACAAAGCACCGCTTGTATAGCTACTTGTATGATGTCATACACGTTCATAAAAGTGTTTTGATTGCAACTGGAGCTGAAAAGCTCGGTTGATGATTTCTTTCAGTGCTGAAATGAAGTCTTTCAGGCTAACAGTTAATATTTCACAACCTAGGAGTGAGATATTACAATACATAGCTTAAAACACACATACCCTAAAGCAAAGAAAAATGCATTTGCACGTAAATTTGTAATGAGCCCATAAACCAATTTTTTTAAAAATATTTTTAAATGAAAGTGCGTTTAATTTAGAAGCAATTCGTGGTATCAAAAAGTCATAATTGTTTTTTGTATAACTGCATTTGATTTTTAAAAAAACCTATAGCTATCTTTCTGAGCCCAGTATAGACACTTTCAGGTCATGTTGGGTACAATATTTTTTTGCGATCCTGAAAAAAGAATAAAAAAGTATTATTTTATTTTTTAATGCGAACAAATAAGATATAAATAAACAACTGATCTCCATGGAAACATTTAGCTTTACCGGTCCCGGGATCGGTAAAGTACTTTTTGCCCTCCTAAAGTGTAATGGGAACTTTACAATTGTATACACAGCAAGTGTAACCTACATTTTACGCTTACTGTGTTGTAACTTGTCTAACTATGCGGTAAAATAATCAAAATACTCTGGACGTTTATGGGCATTTAGAAAATAAATCATCTTTACTATAATAAAGTTCATGTAAAAAAGTACTACCTACATAAGTATTTTTTTTACTTTAACATTTCCTATATTTAAAATTAATTTATATAAACCAAAATTACGGCAGCGACATCTGTCATTATTGTAAAAATCCGCCGTTACCGACATAGTCACCGATCGATATACCTGTCAAATACGCGAGGCGAAAATTGCTGAAATGTCAAATTTCGATACCTACCTATTATTTATTACGAAGAAAACATGAGCAAATAAATATATTATCAGTCATAAACAACGTCTATTATTACAAATAAATTTTCGCTAGAAGAAGTACTGTAATGAAGGTAAGTAAAATCAAATTTGGAAATTGACTTAACCCCAGTATTTTAAACTAACCCTTTTCAGAAGTATAACCTATCTCATTAAAAAAAGTGATTTTTATTATCGTCGGCCAAAAAATTTGATACAATTCTCGTGAGTGAAGTATTTTACACGCACTCGAATGTAAATAACTATTCCGATCCCTTATAGACAACTTGCTCATTTTCTGGGCGATCGCGAAAAAAATGTGTTAAACGAAAATATTATTGTCCACATTCTCAGAAAATTATAATCATTTCTAAGTAATCAGCGGCTGAATATATAGTAAGAATTTGCCTTTTTTATTCACCTTGTCAAATTTAATTTGACACTGACATTTTTCGAAAACTACAGTCGCCCACACATTTTAAAGAAGATTTAATTTGTATAAAAACATAGTAACGTAAAATTATGGCAAACACACGTTAAAGGTGTAGGTCTCTGATTGGTCAATTTTAAGACGTCTTTTCTCTAATATCTTTTAAGCTATATTTTCTTCAAAATTACACATCTCAGTGCAGTCTCGTGTTTCCTCATTCGCTCTGGGGCGCGATTTGTGAGACAACCTGTATAAAATATAGTTATATTCCAAATCTAAATTTCAAATTTCTAAATTTGTAATCGTCCATAAAACATCGTATAGGTTTGAAGTATGTTTATATTTTACTAGCCCAAAGATGTACTGCATCCAAATTTTAAAACCGCAAGTCGCTATCTCTATTAGTTTCAGAGATATTAATTTTTAAAGTTTACTTGAAACATTAACGTCTACCAATTTTTCCGTAATTATATCTGCATTTAGAAATAAAATAAAAATGTACTTAACGTTTATTACAGTTTGATAACTACTATAAACTTTTTCCCCAAATTTAAAACTCATTTAAAACTGACAAATTGGACCCTATATTTCAATTTCGAAGTTGTACATTTTTACTTTTATTTTCTAACAATGAAATGGTTCTTTATTATTGTATCGAGTTGCCCTTCCAATCAAGACGCCTTAAGAATTTATTTCTTTCTTATAACCAATAATTTCTTCTTTAATCAGGACCTGTCTTCAATAAATCTTATTGCAACACCTGTATTTTATATCAGGGGTGTATTTGGCAATAATTTCACCGAAAAAAATTCGCGCTAAACATGTAATAGTCCTGTACTTTATTAATAAATTTACCTTTAGAAATTTTGGTTTAAAATTTACAATTTTCTCTCTGGTTTATGTTCGTAACTTGTCATTGCTTGTCATTTGACGTTTCATCAGTTATCAGTTCAGATTTTAGGTTACAATTTTATTGTCATGGTCATGAATTTGTTAGACGCTAACGAACAAGATGATTATTTAATAATATTGGGAATGATGATGACATATTTGTACCGTGCGGGCGCTTACCAGGCGTCACGTTTTACGGTCCCTATAATCCGATTATAACACTTTTACGATGATATGTGTGTATTTGCGTCTATGGATGTGTGTGTATGGATGTTGGAACTACGGTTTCTCAAATACTATAAGACTTAAAAAATATTTAACTGCAGTTTCCTCAATCTGCCATTCCTGGGAAGAGCTGATTAGATTTTGGTAGTAATAGTTTCTTTAAAAAATCTTCTAAATATTATTTTTTGAAAATTTCTGTTATTACTAATATTAAAAAATATAAAAATCACTATCTGATACATTTCAATTTTTTAGTTAAACATACAGACATATAAATATATAAAATAATAAATTGTAAATGTATCTTGCAGTCCATTGAAAACAAATTAAAATGTTTGTAATTGACAGATAAATGTGAGTGTCAAAAAGCCAGAGACATTACTGAAGATTTTCTGGGAAGTAAAAATTTTTAAAAAATATATCATCACGGCATATTACCCATTTCTGGTTGTGCCAGTATCTACAATACACATGTAGACATCGGTAATGATGATATATTTTACCGTGTGGGCGCATACCATGCATCACCTCACGGGCACTCATAGCTGGTGTGGAGAGTGCACCACAGGGGTCACTTTTGTACATTTAATATTTTATTATTAATTAAATATTTATAATTATAGATACGTATATTCATATACCCTTTAGAAATACCGCCAATCTCATCAATGAATTGGAAGTATGTCGAACATTAGAAGAATAAGAGTAAATAGAATGAATTAAAAAATTTAAAAATTTATAAAGAAGATATGTATTTTTGTGTCAAATATGTACAATATTTATATAGCCTAATATGGAAATGGCGAGAAGTCTTGTGCTGGCCACAACAGATTTTTTATTCGATGTAGTCATTAAAATTAATTAACATTCAATTCAATGATTTTAATTGTGACCTAAATTAAATTCCATAATGCGTTTATATAAATTATAATTAAATATTCGTCTATTTTTCATCGTTGACTGAAAATATACCATTCAACATCTGCTAATAACTTTCTGAAACTCCTGAAAAGTTGGATGATATTTCAGCACTTAAGTCGAAGGAGCACCTTTTAATGTACGGTCACGATTTAAATTATGTGAATTCAGGTCGCTTGAAACCCGCTGAAGACGAGCAATCGATAGGGGATGTTTCTTACAGTTTCAGTACAATAGGCCCATTAAACATAACAAAAAATAATAAAATGTACACTTTATCCTTAAAGTACTACTCAGTAAATAACGATTAAGATAAAAAAACATTTTTTTAACAATTGCTTTGCGAGATATTTCAATTTATTTCTAGGCCACAGATGAAGTGACACTATTGGTATCTTTCTCGCGCAGCCTACTACAGAATCACTTTCAGGTCTTGTTACGTAAATTACTATTACACAGCTGCTACAACACGTTGCACTGTACGATATAAATAATGATCTCGGATGACACCTTCGCTAACCTACATTTGTTGACAGTGAAAAGTCAACTCTAAAGTGTCAAAATTACAGTAAGTCAAACAAATTTTGTAACTCACTAGTAGTATTTTTAAAACCTAGCAACCAGTTTTATTTTGTAATAATACCGAGAGTTTTTTTTTTTTTTAAGTGAACATGGGCGTATGTCATTACCATAGTTACATTTAAAATGATTGACAACAATGTATTATCGCGTTTTTTTTTTTAAAACTAGACATATGACGTGACATTTAGTATATCTGTCAATGTCATCAAATTGTCATATTTAAAAATGTATACAGTTGAAGAAAAAGTTCAAATTGTATGGTATAATTCTATACTCTGACATAAGCCTAAGGCAAGATATAATTAATATAAATTATATTTTATCCCTATTTTTTAATTGATCAATATTTATTTTGTCACCATTGTAAATACAATTTTTTAAATGGCCCCAAAGGAAAAAAAATCGTTTGGTGCAAGACCTGGTGGCATTGCAGGTCACTCCACTTCTCCACCACGTCCTATCCAGCGTTGGGGGAATACCTGGTGCAGATATAAGTGAAAATTTTGACGACTCCAATACCTGCAATTTTGTGAATTTACTTCCCGATTAATATAAAATGTCGCTTCATCCGTAAATAAAATTCGATCCAGTAATATTTCCCCACTATTAATTTTGTTCATCATATCTTCGCAAAAGATATTTCTTCGTTCTATATCGTTGTGTAATAACTCTTGGTGATTTTGATATTTAAAACTCTTAAAATTTTCTTGTCACTTTCAATTAATTGCATAATTTCTTGTTTCTTACTACTAACTACAGTACTTGGTCTGATTTTCTTCTTGTGCTGTTTATTGACGCATCCTTTAGTTCTGTAGTCATTGTAAATTTTTCTTATAGTTGTTGGACTGGGTCGCTTATTAAAAGTTAATGCACATAAGTCAGTAACTTGTTGTAGACTCGTTATAATTACCTACTCCAATTTACAATTTGAACTTTTCTTTAACTGTATACATTTTGAAGTATGACAATTTGATGACATTGACAGATATACTAAATGTCACGTCCTATGTCCAGTTTAAAAAAAAAACGCGATAATGCATTGCTGTCAATCATTTTAAATGTAACTATGGTAATGACATACGCCCATGTTCACTGATAAAAAAAACTCTCGGTATAATTACACCTCAAGATATCCTTCCGGGATTGGTGGATTAAAAAGTCTTGTAACTCCGTTATGCAAGTAGCCGCAAATTATTTTCTTCTATTTGTTGGCAACCTATTGTCGTCGGCAAGTGTCAGTTTCGTCTGGGCCGCGAGTTGTGAGACACCCTGTATTTCCAAATGTATATTTCAAATTCGACCAGTGACAAGAGAGAGCTATTAAATATGGCGGTAAGGTATAACGTCAGCTGTCTTTTCTGTTTGTGAGTTGTTGACATTTTGAAGATAAGATTCACACAACAAATTGATAATTTGTTTTTGGTTAGTAAGTAGTATTCGCAAACATCGTTATATCAGACATACGTTTCTCTGTTCATAGGCCGTGTCCGATGTCGTATTTTGGCATTTAGTATTTAGGTCTTCTTCACATAAATACAACTCCGAATGGCACACTAGTGATATCCATTGATTTGTATGACAACACTTTAGAACAACAAAAATGAATTATACAATTCGATTCAATTTAATGCTTGAGAGTAAATGTTGATATTATATTTCATAAAATAGAAGTTAAGGAGCTATTCTTTGACAGTAACTTTGACGTTTTGTACAAATTATAGCAACGAATATGACTTGTTTAATTAGTACGCGTCAACTTCAAGGCATAGTGTGCTCCTGCAAAACCCTAAAATCTAATTCCTAAAATCCTAAATAATCACTAGATTTAGGGCATATAAATTTAGGATTTAGATATTAGGGTGATAAAAGTGCAACATCGGACACAGCCATAGTCTCCTCCGAATTAGGATTTTTCTGAACACACTGTATCTACTTAATATGCGAGGGAAATCGCTGAAACTAATTTTGCAAATTATATTCTTTTGATTTGAGTTTTTAAATGATTTGCATACATTACCTAATCTTAATAAAAGCTGCAAAAAGAATTGTACTCCCGCAATTGTTCCCAGCAGCGAATTCTTTGGGCCTTAATATAACTCGCGAATAATACAATGCTCTTCACGGTTGTAATTTAAATTTTAATCTAACTCCACGGTCCAGGAAAACTTTAATGAAAATAAAATTACTTTTTTAGTTTTACACATGACATATTAAAGTTATGGCATAATTTTGCAAGCAGAAAAAATTTTGCGCTCCGAAATTTAGAACGGCGTTGGAATTTTATTAATGTTTAAAACAAGTTCCGGGGTCCCGTGGCCGCGTGCCGGAGTGTCTGATCGCGGACCCGGGGGCACCGGGTTCGATCCCGACAGACGCCAAATATTTCCAATTTTAAATGGCACAAAAGTGACCCCTGTGGTGCACTCTCCACACCAGCTATGAGTGCCCGTGAGGTGACGCCTGGTAAGCGCCCACACGGTAAAATATATCGTCATCTTACCGATGTCTACATGTGTTGTAAATACTGGCGAAATAAATTTTTATATCCGTAAATTTTCGAGATATAACACAAACTTATATTTTTTTAAATGGAACCCATATCTGATTTTAGTCTCAAAACAATAATTATTTTTTTCTCTTTTCAATGATGTAAGGGTTATTATGTTTTATATTTGTTTTGCCTTCAAAATTATTATTTTTTCTTTATTTTGTATTAAATTTACAATTATTTTGAAAATATTAGTAGATTTCTTTTTACAAATACTCGTATTTAAATAATTTATTTGGTTAGAAAATTTTGCTCAAAATTCGTATCAAATTAATTTTTATAATATTTGTATCAGGTCGCCCTTAGCACATTAGAGTGTAATTTATAATTATGAGTCTAGAATGAAAATATTAAGTAATAAAGGCATAAAATAAATTTTATCGATCAAATACAAAATAATTAATAAAAATAATAATTTTTTTTTTGGGAAATCATAAGAAATTTCAGGAAAATAAAGAGAAAAATTAAATTTTAGGAGTAAAACAAATATAAAACATAATAACCCTTACATCATTGAAAAGAGAAAAAAATAATTATTTTTTTGAGATGAAAATCAGATATGGGTTCCATTTAAAAAAATATAAGTTTGTGTTATATCTCGCGGGAATATAAAAACGACCCCTCGTAGAACAGGACTCGACCCCGACCTTTGGGAAAATCAGCAAGTTTATGGAGAAAATAATTTGAATAGTAGGATATTAATAATGTAAACATTTAGTCTGTAAAATGTAAATGCCCGTAAATGGAAAATGTAAATTATTTTGAAGTTAGTCTCTCTTGTTTATCGTTATCTTATTTCTTTTTTCGTCATCTTCTTGAAGCTGAGATTAACGAATTTCATCAGCAATATGAAATGTTTATCTTCTAAATTAAGTAATACAAAATATTGCTGTAAAAAAATAGACATATCTAAAAACTGTTTCATCAGTTGAAAAACGCGGCTTTAAAAAAAAAAAATTCAGTTAAATTTTTTTGTTCATGATGTAACTTTACGTTATTTCAAACATATATACCCAAATCATTCAAGCAGCCAATGCACGTCATCACTTAGTGGAAAAACCTTAATACATTAAAATCACTAATAGTGAAAAATTAAATAAAATTTCAATCATTTTTAACCGTCAAAAAGTGTATAGCCTTATATAATTAATATTAAGATGAATAGTAAAGTTCATTACTTATCGTATATGACATGAATAATATATAAATAATGTACATCAACGTCATATTATTCGTTTAATTGTTGCTATAGTTGGCAACATTGATAATTTGTATGTTCATATTGTCAAAGTTATTATTTGAAAAATATTTGTATTGTGTTTGAAACATTTTTGTGTGTTGTAAAGTCCTATTTATAATAAAGTAATGTTAAACGCAACGCAACGACGCAACGTGACCGTTAACGCAAACACAAAATCTGTGAATCTGCCAAAGGTAGCACTTCGTATCAATCAGAAGATTTCGGAATATTTCTTTGAAATTCGTCTCACTTTTATTTATTGTTTTTATATGGCATACATAGGTATAAATAAGGTTAGTATTATAAAATAATTTAAATAGAAATGGACAGTGACGAAACTATAGTATTTATTTTGTAGATATGACAGTTCATGACCATGTCGATAATACAGATTGCAATCTGTATAACTCTTTTCAGTAACGTGACGTCATACATCTAGTTACTTTTATTCAATTTTTATTAATGACGTGCATTGACTGCTTGAATGATTTGAATATATCATACAAAATTTCTCAAAAATATTAAACTTTTCATTCATAATTTTGTTAATAAATTTTGGCGGCATCAAAATCTGACGTCACCTAGTGATAAGTCATATAGTTCAACCACTGGAGGGTAGTGCTCCTCATCGCTAAGTGACGTCACACGAGAAAATTTAAATATTATTAAAAATTTCAAAAATTCGTAGTTATGTGTGCTTCTGAAGGTAAAATATGAATATACATTAATAACTTTGCTTACATTTTCAGAAAAAATGTGGAAAGACCCCATTGTAAAACTTCACAAAAAGGATTGCTGAATCCAAATTTGAAAACCGGAAGTTACTATATTTTTTAGATTCAGAGATATTCAATAGTAAAGTTGAAAAAATTGAAATTATCAATAGATTTTGACACATTAATTGAGTATCTGTTCTAAAAATGTTGCTTGACTGAACTTTTGAGAACTTCTGTATCTGGGCGGAATTTCTAAGTTGTGAGGGAGGACAAGCTCGTAATAATCAAGTTGTAGTCGAGGAAATAGCCCACCGATTAAAAGCATCTGTAGCTCTCAAACATTTTACAAAAAGCGGTTTACAGTTTCAACATAACATTCTTGATTAATAATAGTCAATGTTCTAGTGTGAATTACCCAAAAATGGATGGAGATATGAATGTGGCGACTTCACCACTAGAATCTACGGGGGGTTTTATATAAGTATAGGTAGTTTCAAAATTTTTGGGACACTAAAAAAAAATCTGGAAACGATTTTTTGAAAAATGATAGCAACAAAATAAAATTAATTTAAATAGGGGTGTTGCAAGAATTTTTATATGACTTCTAAGTATTAAATTTGAAAAGATATTGTTCTTTAAAGAGCCTCAAATTTGAAAATATCGCGAAATGTCCTTTAGATAACTTACAATTAATTTTTGAAATTTGGATAAAATTTTGAATAAGTCACGTGATCTGAAACAGAATGTGACGTCAGAGTACATACATCTTCAGCGGTTCTAAGGTGTCAAGTGTATTGTCAAAGTTGTCAAACAAGTGTCAAATAAGAATCACGACCAGAACTTTAAAGTAAAATATATTATCAATTTATATAATAAATTCAGTTTTTATATTTTATTTTACCTCAACTCTTTAACACCCCTTATTTCGGTAGCACTAAAACAATCGTTCTGATATAAATTCAGCCATCATCCAGCTATCGACCTTCGGTTAATTGTCCGTTTTAGCTTGAGTGTAATTTGAATTAGCCATTATTACTTTATTATTCATTTACAATGAGAAATGTCAGCGTCAAATGTCAAATTAAAAGATTTTGTTATTAACATATGACAAACTTTAGCCTACGTTTATTTACATAAATAATATGAATAAACGTAGGTGATGGAAAAACTGTTTTCCTATTGGCTATTAATGATGTAATGTATGTGCTTCTACGTCACAGGAGTGGGGGGTAGTTTTTCAGGACGCCAATCTTTTTATTTAATTATTTCCACAAATAACAACAAATTATTAAAATAAAAATTATTACTAAGAAAATCATTCCATAAACATTCATTTAAAATAGTTTTTGAAAAATGTGAAACAGGCTCATTATTAAAAAATCTTTCAAAGCTCATAATAATAATTAGAATAATACAAGCCTTTTAGTTTAAGTTCTGTATACATTTAAATTAATACTAACATTTCGGCCGCATACACTTAACATAATATTTATGTTGTTTTCCCTGAAGAAGGCAGCAGTGTATGTGGCCGAAACATTGGTATTAATTAAATCCTAAAATATAATTCCTAAAATCCTAAATAATGGCGTTATTTAGGGCATATAAATTTAGGATTTATATATTAGTGATAAAAAAAAAAAATCTGTTGTGGCCAGCACAATACCTCTCGCCAATTTCATTTTAGGCTATAAATATTGTATTTAACATTTCTGGTACACATCTATTTTTCAATGGGGTATTCCACCATAACAAAAAAGTTTAAAAAAATTCAATTTAACATAAAGTATGGCTCAATAAATAATAGTTAAAACAATGAAAACATTTTTTAAATAATTACTTTACGAGATATTTCACATTTGCTAAAAGGGAAAATTGACGTCATACAATTGTTATCTTTCTCTCGCAGCGTACTCAGAACAGTGTGTGTGAGAGAGACAAGTATAGAGGAAATGTGACGTTATACTGATTTTTCGAAAATAAAATACTGTTAAACTAGGAACAATTAAAATTTTTTAATACTATGAATTGCATCAAAACTGAATGAAGTTTTATTTAAAATAATAAAAAAAATTGAGTGGAATACCCCATTCATTATATGAATCAGGTTCCTTCTACTCTTTTAAATGTTCGAGATTCTTCCAATTCATTGACGAGATTGGCGGTATTTCTGAAAGGTATATGATGAAATATATGTATAGCAAGCGCGTGTTTAGTTGACCTGTTACTGTACATACTTTGGTCTTTGCCTTGTTATAAAAATAGCATATTATAATTACTATTACATCTCGACTTGTCCACGTATGAATATTAGGTTTTCCGCATTCAAGAACAGTGTCAATTTAACGTACTATATAATTATAAATATTTAATTAATTATAAAATAAGAAATATTAAATGTACTTTGTAATATCTCTGGATTTTTGTCATTTACAAACATTTTAATTTTTCAACTGGTTTCCATGGACTAATAGTGGATACAATGAATTATTTTATATATTTATAATTCTCTATCTCTAAATCTATAGAAGATATAATAAAAATGTTTAATATACTAGAAAGAGAATTTTATATTCTTTAATATTTGTTGTAACATAAATTTCCAAAAAATAATATTTAGAAGAATTTTTTTTAGAAACTACTACTTCTGGTTGTCCAATTGTTACCAAAACCTTTTCAGCTCTTCCCATGAATGTCAGGTTGAGGAATTCATAGTTAAACTGGTCTTATGTTTTATAGTTTTTGAGTAATCGTCCCTCCAACATCCACACATACACACATCCACACACACACACACACACACACACACACACACACACACACACACACACACATCATCATCATCATCATAAAAATGTTAAGGTTAAAGTTTATAGGGACCTTAAATCGTGCTTATTCACTAAAATCTTGATATGTGATTTTTAGCATGAGTCTAATACCTCTCTTAGCGGTAAAAAGCAACATCGGTTCTTATTCAAGTTTTTATTGGGCTTCCAAATTATCAAGAGATGGCGCTGACGTCAAACGTCAAAATTCAAACGAATGGTACATTTTTCGCTGGCTTCCATAAGAGTACAATTGGTGTGAGACTAATTTTCGCAGTTTTTAATTTAATTTCGGATTTAGTATAGTGTTTTTTTGTTAATTTCGGTAGAATTGTGTTTGATCTTTCTTGTAGTAACAATTTAGTGATAGTTTTAATAATATTTTAGTTAATAGGGTTAATTTTAGTAAGTATTTGTAGATTAAGAGTATTTTAGTCATATTTTAATTAACAGTATATTAGTTTTTTAATAAAAAAACATTTGATTTCCTTTATTTAGATTGTATTTCATTGCCGTAGTTGTACATACATTAATTTCTTTCTTCAGAGCTTTACTTTTATTTAATTGTTTTTCTTTCATAATGAACAATTTTCTTTGCTTAGATTTAGATACTATTTGTAGATTTGGGAATTGTAGTGTATCATCTAGAAATATGGTGGAAGGCCAGCAAGTAATAAATAGTGGCCACATAATATTATGTGGTAAATATTTTCGGAGAAAATTCCATCGTAACTTTAACCTATAAATTGCATATCTCCAAATTTGTTCATTAATTTTTTAAAAATCAAAAACTTACCTGTTATATTAGCAGTAATTCAGATCCTACTAAGAATAAAACAATAATAGCCGAAGATAAAAGCGTATTAAAATTCGTATACAAGTAAATACAATCCCTGAATAAAACAACCTTCTTTGTACATGTACACTTCACTCAGTTCAGAAATCTGCCACCAGTGGCGCATTGTAATATTGGAAGCCCAATTAAATAAAAGATGGGTCATTTCCCGTTAGGTCCACATTATGAAACATTTTGGAGGTCACTTGTTGGGGGCGGAATTTCAGCCAGAGCGCGGGGGCGCGCTGAAAGGGAACAGGTATTGATCCTGCATCTTACACAAACATAACACACACACGAACACACCGGGTTGAAGAGTATAAGTGTTACACGTACACACACACAGGCATAGACACAGGCACTCAATGACAGGTAGTAAACACGGGGGTGTGACCACTCTAAAATGGAGAGTGCACCACTTGTAAAAGGACAATATCTGCTGGTGACATTGTACCACGCACAATTTTTTTCTGAGCGTATATCGGTTATTACTGCGAGTGTACTTTTTATAATTCTGTTTATTGACTGATGAGTCATCCATTAAATAATTAAAAAAGTAGCCTTTAATGATTTTTTTAAGTATAACCGTCGATTTACGTACACCCAAATCGACAACTTCGTAGTTTTGAATATAATTTTTAATTTATTTTAGAAATAGAGGGCAAAATTCTCGAGATCGACAACATAAAAAAAACTAAAATTTTAAATAAATAATAGTTATTTTTTATACAAGACGATAAAATTGTATTTTATCGAAGAGCGGAAAGTTTAATTCACGAGCGATTTCGCGAGTGAATTATTTTTCCCGGGTCAATAATTAATTTTATGTCTTACTAGTATGTTATTGTTTTATAACAACCTCAACATTAGGTCCGTTATTGAGTAAATAATACCCTAGGGCGTATTAAGTTGCTATGGTAATGTTGACAACAAACTGAGGTTAATAATACTGATACTAATATAAAGTGCAGTTAAGGTTAAGAAGCATTGTGAATTGTAGTCGTTTATAATCATATTTGTTTCATCACAAATACAAACCAGCATACTTCTTATTCTTAGCAATAACATTGCTCGTCCATATTGACAGAAAAATACCACAAGAAATATTTTTTTGTTTGAAAAAATGCTTTGTTTACACAAACAAAATATTACCTAGATACCGCATTCACAGGCTACTTTGTAAGTTGTATTAAAATTTTGTGATTTATTATTTTTGTTTGAAAAATTCTAGTGAGACAAAATGTTTATTAAGAATTTCTAGTAAGACATAAAACGTTGAAGGCACCACGGGTGTTAAACGACAATTATTGTGTTTATAACAACCCTTGGTACCTTAATTACTATTATCGTCGTGTGTAAAATTCTATTTTTTTCTATAGCAGATTTTAAAGAGCAAAAATTAGAAAAACCGATTATAAATTAAATTATTTAAGAACAATTTAAAAATCTCAGTAGCGTGGTAGTTATAGAATTTGTTTGAAAACAATTTCATTTTATTCATGTTTATACAATTGAAATTATACAGGGAATTTATTTTAACATGCAACATTAAAACATTATGGTGAATCACTTCTATGGTTACTCACTATTATCAAAAAATGACAGCAATGTAATTTTTGTCCATTTTAAAATGCAACATACAAAATTTGTAGTTTTGTATTATCAAAACTAACTTCCAATAAATTAGCCTACATACGATTAACAAATAATCAAAATTAAGAATGCAGGTATAATTAAATAAATAAATAAATATAAATATATCATCACGGCATATTACCCATTTCTGGGTGTGCCAGTATCTACAACACATGTAGACATCGGTAATGATGATATATTTTACCGTGTGGATGCTTACTAGGCGTCACCTCACGGGCACTCATAGCTGGTGTGGAGAGTGCACCATAGGGGTCACTTTTGTGCCATTTAAAATTGGAAATATTTGGCGTCTGTAGGGATCGAACCCAGTTCCCCCAGGTTCGCGACCAGACATTCAGGCACGCGGCCACGGGACCCCATAATAATAATTATAAATAATTATAATATAATAATAATTATAGGTCAAATTCGTTCCCTGTGTTTCATTTTAAATGGAAATACATTGCTATCAATCAAATGTTAAGTAGTAACCATGGATATGACAAACCCAATGTTTCACGTTAAAAAATACTCACGGTATATAATATGAATCGCCAAAATGTATAATGTGTTTTTATTTAAATAAAAATAAAAATTCTTTATCTACCCTTGCTGTTAAAGTATTATTTTATCTACCCTTGCGGTTAATATGTCACTTAGTCAACTATTTCGAGTTGAACAAAGCACACTTTAAAATCTGCTATAGAAAAAATAATTTTAAAGACTCACCTCTTCATAAAACCTAAGTTGGGGAACAGGTTCCTCACAGGTATTTTCACAGAAATCCTTAAACAGAAGGTACCCTGTAAAAGAAAATATAATTAATTTATTTCAGTCTTTGATCCTACAAATTTATTTGCATTAAAAGTAAATACAAGATGAAGCAGGATTTTTTTCATGTTTATTTTACAGTATCGGTAACGATATAACATAATGTACAAATAAATAAATTAATAAATATATCATCACGGCATATTACCCATTTCTGGGTGTGACATATTTGTACTGTGCGGGCGCTTACCAGGCATCACCACACGTACACTCATAGCTGGCTTGGAGAGTGCACCACAGGGGCCACTTTTGTGCCACTTAAAATTCGAAATATTTGGCGTCGGTCGGGATCGAACCCGGTTTCCCAGATTCGCAAAAAAATTGAAATATATATTGTTCATTCGGTTTGGTTATTATTAGTGAATAAATTTGATAAGGTGTATTGTCTTTCGTCAAAAAATTCGGTGGTGAATTTTTAATGAATAAGCAGGTTTTAGGCACCCTAGTATACGATTTTACTAGTTTTACGATGATGTCTGTATGAGTGTGTGTGTGCGCGCGTGTTGTGTATGTACCAATATCTATAGTTAATTATTATTGATCGATTGATCTTTTCTCATATTAATTAAAGACTGAAAACAGTCTCTATTTTCTATTCGGGTAATAAATCAACTATTTTTTACTTAAATCTCAGAAGACACCTGAAAACTATACTCCCATTCTCAGAGTTAATTTTTTTTATGATTAATGATCTTTTCTTGGGAGACAAAATAAATCTAGAGTCTAAGATTCTTTCTTTCTGTATATTTGAAAATATTTTGCTGAAGAATCCAGGCAATACAAATGAAATTAAGAAGTTGAGGTGCTTACAAACGAATAACGAAATTGAAGTTAGAGAACTTTTGATGTTCTAGTTTTCAAGCGGAATTATTATTGACAGAAAGAAAAGTACATTTTTATTCAATTGTCTTCGTATTTCTCTGGGAATATATATATATATACAGGGTGGTTGGTTTTTCATTGTCCAGGTTATATCTTCTAAGATACAAAAAAAAGTTATATACAAAAGTTGTTTAATACAACTTGATCTATAATTTAGCATAAACAATTTTTTTCCAAGGCCTACCAATTTTTTGGAAAACAGCAATCTGTGACATATGTTACTGGTATAAACAATAGAATATCACAGGCTATTTTTGTCGTATTTCTATTTGCTTTATTAGACATAATTTAAAGTTAAACCCTTACTTGTTATACAATATTGTAAAGAGAAATTTATTTAGAATTTTATTCCGTAAAAATATACAGGGTGTTCCATTTAAAAGTTAAATATTTTTATGGAAAATTGGTAGGCCTTGGAAAAAAATTGTTTATGCTAAATTATAGACCAGGTTGTATCAAATAACTTTTCTATATAACTTTTTCTTGTATCTTTAATATTTCAGAAGATATAAGCTGGACAATGAAAAATCAACCAGCCTGTATATATATATACATAGGATGTTATGTAAGTAAGTGTATCTCGCTTAATCTATGGTAGAACTGACTCCATAGATAGTAAATCTGGCAACAACAATTCTTGTTTAACATGCTTTCTACAAGAACAAGAACTGGAGGCCTTTAAAATTGACCAATCACGTCATAGTTCAAAATTGTGTAAAAAAGTAAAATCAATGGCTCGTAGTATGATCACGGTTTTAACTAAAACGCTAAAATTCTTGTATAAGGTGATCTACCTCCTCGATGGTGTTTCCCGGGCAACGTTTTGCGAGAGCAAAACGGCAAAAAGTCTACACAACTGGCGGGCGTACTGGATTAAAAGTCACTCACGACCACAAAAACAGCGAACACGACATCAATGATCTTATGTCATTTGTGACAGGTGTGACATTTTTTTTCCAGAGAACACATTGGATAGTAGTATGAACAAATGATTAAGGGTGATTTGCTAGGAGATGACTAGTAGTGTTTTAGCGCTGTCAATCGTTTATGGATTATATTAGAGAAAAATACTTCAAATAGCAGTTATAGAAAAAATAATTTTACACAACTTTTATTTGAAGAATTTTTTCTAAAATAATCCATAAATGATTGACAGAGCTAAAACACTGCTAGTCATCTCCTAGCTAATCCCTCTTAATCACTTGTTCATACTACCACCCATTGACTTTTACCTTCTTATAAAATTTTGAACTATGACGTGACTGGTCAATTTTAAAGGCCTCTAGTTCTTGTAGAAAGCATGTTAAACAAAAATTAATACAAGATTTACTATATATTGCAGAAATCTACAAGAAATATATGAAACATAGAATTCAATTTTCTCCTGTACCTTATTTGAATATTTTTCAATGAGATTATGCTTCAGCAGAAACAAAAATCAATACAGGATAATTGTTTTTTAATCTGAAAGGTTAACGGCCGTTGTTCATCATAGCGTGAGACAAGAAAATAATATTAACCTTTATGTATATGTACAGTAAAGGGTAAAAATACGAGGGTTGTTCACTATTTATTATCCCTAATATATAAAACAAACTTATTTTTCTACAGTCACTTTAGAAAGTAGCCATTTGCGCTCTCTTTTATCAACGCAAAATGTTACTTTGCCGCTCATGCGCGACAAAGTAGAAAAAACGCTCGCTGTCCAAATTTCTAAGTATACAATGTTGAGAAATGTCACTTGTCTACATTCTTAATGAAAATGTTTAGTTAGGAACTAATGGCACTGTAATTACACATTTATCACGTTACAAGTCAATTTGACATATGTTCTGTCGGTATTTAACATAACCTAACAAAATGCCACACTGCTGTGAAAATGAAATAGGGCATTCATTTACAAAAACAAAAGTGTAAAATGCTTAGATTAGATTGAATAAAAACTTCATGAGTTTTACTCATTTTCTTTTCAAATGTCTAAATATAATGCAATTTATAGGATTGGGAATAAAAAGCGCACGCAAGTACTAACGAAAATGTCAGAATATAAAATGACATTCACAGATTACAGATATTTGTACAGGTAGACACTTAAAAATATTGGCATTAGTGTAGAAATCTCCAGTCCATAATTATTTGACGGCAAGTATAGAATAATCAAATTTGGCACTTCGTTTGACAGATAAATAATAAACAATTGCTGTTGTTATGAAGACAATATTTCAAAGCCTGCTTACTACATTAGGGATACTTTTTTCTTAAAAATAATTGCATGCATATTTTTATAAGGAGTTAAAGCTCGTAGTGTCTCCTAATATTGTTGGGTGTGGGATTTGAATTAGATTTGTCTTACTAAATACGGCAGTAGTCAAGCTTTAATCAATGCAGTTATATACAAGATGGGTGACCATGTTTCAGGGGCTATTTCCTTTGTATTTCATGCAGATTTCAGCTATTTTTACAGCTTGCAGTACCACATTTCAGCTATAAAACTCAATCAAGAAGAAATATATGTTGTACATTTTCTTTTTAATCGTAAAATACACGATATAAACTTTATCATGTCACACTCATAAATTTCAGTTAGTAACTTTTCATCTATTGCTTTTATATCCTTTTATCCTGCATGTTAACTAAATTTAAGTCTATATCTTTGTCGTTACAAAGGAACACATCCTTTCGTAGTCCTTGAACCCTGTAATATCTTGCTCGCTTAATTAATTTTAACAGGAGAAGGAAGGTATTAGAAAATTCCGGGTACAATATAGGCCAATTCTAAAGTTACATCTTCATGTTTTTGTTAGGTTATTAATTTGCAAAACAGTATAATAGTTATTTACATAAGTTATGAAAAGAGTGATACTGTTTGCTGAACATAATATTTGTCAAAAAATTATGTCAGTCAAACAATGGGCTACTTGCCTGGTACTGAAAATCCGATTTCTGTCACTATATACGTAATATTATATTGAAAACATATATAAAAATATAAATTTTATTTTGAAATAATTATTTGTTTTTTACTAAATTAAGAAAGAAAATTTTCTGTGACGTCTTTATATTGAACTGGGGGAGGGGAAGCATGTTTAAGAATGTTATCAATAGATGGCATGGCATGCGAGAAAGTTTTAATTTGAATTTGACATTAGTTCATTTTTCTCTCTCTCTGGTCTCTCAAATACATTAATTACTTAATAAATAAACACATAGGTAGTTACTTGTAATTTAAAATATCGATACCAAAAAGATAAACCAAAATACTAACCTCCAAACTATTATTGAAACGTCAAACAGGTGATCTACATTACCCGCACAAACATATCATTACTATGGGACGGCACCACGCTATGACTTTATGACTTTTCATTGGTGCGGCGTAATTTTACGTCATACATGGCGGGAATTCAAATAATCAAATGTCATTATTTTTTTTCTGGCTAATTAATAAAAATTTTGTCAAAAGAAAAAATATGGGTAGTAAGTTTTTACCTTCTCTTCAAAAATATTAAATAAAAAAAAGGTACATAATACACACAAAATTCTAGGTTTTTCTACGACAGCTCAATATACATATTCCAAAATCAATTTACCAAAAAATTGCAGTAAAAATAAATAAATTTAATTTTTACCTCTCGCTAAGAGAGGTATTGGATTCATGCTAAAATTCGCATATGCAGATTTTATTGAATAAGCACAATTTAAGATCCCTAGAATCCAATTATAACATTTTTAAAATGATGTCTGTGTCTGTGTGTGTCTGGATGTTGTACACACGATTCCTCAAAAACTATAACACTTAAAAAATATTTAACTGCAGTTTCCTCAATCTGACATTCCTGGGAAGAGCTGAAAAGGTTTTGGTAATAATTGAACAACCGGAAGTAGTAGTTTCTTAGAAAAATTCTTCTAAATATCATTTTTTTGGGAGTTTTTTTTTTTATTAAATATTGAAGAACATAAAATTCTCCATCTTATACATTTAAAATTTTTATTATATCTTGTATAGATTTAGAGATAAAAACACTATAATTTATAGAGTAAACTAGTCGCAGAGGCTAAGGCACTAAGGAAACCAGTTGACAAATTCCAATGTTTATATCCTCCTAACACGCTATTTGTTATGCATGTATAGGTGGTCTTTCGGTCGCCAATCAAAATATTATATATTGAACTCATATTCGTGTCGAAGCGCTACAACAAAAAAACCCTTATTTTCGAAATATCTCAATTATACCATTTCATTTTTTTATTAATATTTGTTATTCAGCATATACATTCGTATTTTTTTACTATTTTCCTTTAATTCGATTGAGCTGGAATCCCCTATTACGTGCTCATAGATTACATACTCGCCTGACGACTCGTGAGTAACTCTTTTTGCGTATAGTAAGCTTCTTACAGCTTTGGCAATGTAAATATACTAATATGTACACAACAACAGTAAATACTGATGTAACAAACTATTGTAAAACTAAATCAAAGAGTAGTAGTATATTTATTTACTTCGACTTCAGTTATTTACTTGTTCGTTTTATGCGGGCTGTTAGACAAAACAAATTGTTTAATTTTCTTATTCTACATAAAACTGAAACTTCTAAATACATGATAAAATAAGAGTTTATAATGAGAATAATACAACATAGTTTATTTTCATTCAAAATGATTCATTTATCTGACGTCAATACAAAAAGAAAAATGTATATTTCACACGATTAACTTTTTCTGGAGTTCTTTGTTAGACAAATAAACTATTTTATAGTATCAGCATTTCTTTAAAGATAAATTTATCTATTTCTATAGGAAGAGAGGTGTACCTTCCTTAGATTACAGGCTAAGCTGGAAAATTCGTTCAGCTAAACTTGAGGAGTTGTACTCGTATCGATTTTACTGAAGAGCTACGAAATATAAGAGGTGTCATCTACTGCCATACAAGACACCAGGGTATGAACTCTTGAGATATGACCCGAAGATGCCACAAGATAAAGAAGAAAATAATACTGAGAAAGAGTAATATCTATACAACCATAGTCACGATTTAAAATATACTGGTTGTGCCACTCTACACAAAACGAGGGTCCAAAGCGATACGTGTTTCCTCGTTTATTCAGCTAGAGGCGCAACGTGAGAACGACCCAACTGACACCTGTCATTTGCATATCATTTTGAAAATATTACATGTTATATCTTATAGAAAGGTAAATAAAACAGGTTTTGAAGTACATATTCGTATTATATGTAATGTAATATAAATATTTTGTTGAAAGATATTGCAATTAATGCAAAATGAAAAGAAAATTAAATAGAAAATGTTGATTCTTTCCTGGATGTGAAACCAGTTACAAGAAATCCACTGAAAAAATCTCTGTTTGCTGCTCCACTCGATATATCACTTTTTAAAAAATGGCAATGTGCAATTAGTAGAGATGATCACGAATTAAGATTGAATGATGTTTGCCGAAAACATTTTCGGAAAGAAGATATTATTACCGAATGGAAATCTGGAAGCGTACGGTTCTATCAATTTATTTAGTTTTTCCAATTTTAAATTCTAACAATTATTTTTTAAATTTCTATTAAAAATAAATTCATTATGTATTTCATTTTTTATATTTTATGTAAAAATAGTTTGCTGTGATAGGGTCGTTCTCACGTAGCGCATCTAGCGGATTATTCAAGGAAACACGTATCTAGCGGACCATCAGAAACAATGAAAAACATGACAAGTGGCATAACCAGTATATTTTAAATCGTGACCATAGTTGAATATGACACTTCTAAAGTGTGTTCAGAAGTCAAGTTGTCAAAATCGATCGTGAAATGTTATTTTAAGGAGAAATTTTTGGTTAAAAAATTATCCAATGGGCTACTTGCGTACCTTTTTTTTATTTAATAATTTTGAAGAGAAGGTAAAAACTTGCTACCCATATTTTTTCTTTTGACAAAATTTTTACTAATTAGCCAAAAAAAAATAATGAAATTTGATTATTTGAATTCCCGCCATGTATGACGTAGAATTACGCCGCACCAATGAATAGTCGTAAAGCCATTGCGTTTGTTTGTACAAGGTATGTATAGGTAATGTTTGAAGTGTTTGAAGTTTCAACAATAGTTTTGAGGTTAATATTTTAGTTTATCTTTTTGGTATCGATATTTTAAATTACAAGTAACTACCTATGTGTTTATTTATTAAGTAATTAATGTATTTGAGAGACCAGAGAGAGAGAAAAATGAACTAATGTCAAATTCAAATTAAAACTTTCTCGCACGCCATGCCATCTATTGATAACATTCTTAAACATGCTTCCCCACCCCCAGTTCAATTTTGAAAAGATTGACGTGCCGTCACATTTATGTGTTTTTATATCAAACTGTTTTCATCATGGACCTAAATGTTCTTGAAATATATGCTATTTCAAGTTATATTTACATAAAAATAAATGAGTATTATAACACTGTATAAGTCTACATACTTTATAATTACAGTTGTATTTAAATTATTAAGTTCAATGCCAGAAATTTATGTTAAAATAAAAACTGTTTGGAAACTGCAGTACAGGAATGTTAGTGTTAGTTAATTTTTCTGACTATACACAGGCTTGAATATTGCCCCAACGAGCAATTCAAACTGTATTATTTACCTGTAAATCTGGAAAGAGGACAATGAAATATGTTCATAGTTATTTAATATCATCTCATTAAAATTTCTTTATTTTTATTGGCCATATAATAAAGCATTTAAAAGCGATGTTGTTCCTCTCATCTGGTATCTCTAATCAATATCTTTGTCTTTGATGCGATAGCTGAATTAAATGAGTTGGAAAATTTTGTGATCATTCTTGTGTTCAAAGTTAAATTGATTCCGATCTAATCTGTTCTGTCAATTAATTTACGAGAATGTCTTTAGTCTTTAACCATTATTTTTATTCTACGCAATTACACTTTGAAGATGGCATTCTTCATCGCCAATAAAACAAATAAATAAATGAGAACGATTTGAAGATTGAAAATTTTAATATTTGTAAAACAAAACATGTAAATTCATTCCATTTTTGCAATTTAGTTGCATAGATATCATCTGCAAAGTGCAATGCTACCAACTGTAGTTACCCTAGTACATCAACCCCTGTAAAACAGTCCTGCCAACCATAAAGCTCAGGACAAAAACACCCCAACGTGTAAGATGTAACAGATAAAACAACTCATGTCTGCAGACGATTTTCTTGATTAAAACAAAGATTGTAAGATTTTTTGTGCACAAATAAAAATAAATCCAGATTTATTTCAAAGATTCCAAGATGATGCCTTCGTATTCCTATTTTTAATGTTAATAGAAATCTTTATGATTATTTGATATTTTTATCCTTCTCTTTTGGTAATCCTCGGTCCCTTTTTATCTCTCGCTAAGATGTGTGTGTGTGTGTGTGTTTCAGCTCTTCCCAGGAATGTCAGATTGAGGAAACTGCAGTTAAATATTTTTTAACTCTTGTAGTTTTTGAGGAATCGTGTCTACAACATCCAGGCATACACACACACACAGACATCATTTTAAAAATGTTATAATCGGATTATAGGGACCTTAATCGTGCTTTTTCAATAAAATCTGGATATGCGAATTTTAGCATGAATCCAATACCTCTCTTAGCGAGAGGTAAAAAGTTGCCTCACGCATATCTAATGGTTTTAAACTCATTTTTATTGAACACAACGAACAAATCACAAAGAATTAAGTTAACACTGAATAACAGATGCAAACATAATGACAGGTAGAATCAGGGAGCGGGACGTAAGACAACGAGGGGAGGTTTGTTTGGAAACATGATCTTCTGCCTCTCTCTTGCATATGACGTCAATTCTGTAAGTGTCTATTTTACTTTGCAATGTCTTGATAATACTCAAGATTCACAAAGGTTGTAAATCGTGATAAATGTATGTTATACTTCTCATATTATTATGTATGTGAATTCTTTGACATATGTTTACACGTGATATTCTGACATTGTGCATATTTCTCGACTTCTATTTCATATAATCGAAATACTTTTCTAACTTTATATATACTTCAGCAAGTTCTTAGTATACGAGACTTACATACCATCGTGAAAAAATTCAGGAAACTTTCATATTATCCAAATATAACGAAAAGAATTCAAGTATTTTTCAATAGCAATACCTCCGAAGAACGACCTTGTATTATTTTAAAATTAAAAAATCTTATGTGGTCAACACAAAACCTCCCGCTATTTAATTTTTATTAATTTAAATACATATCTACGTATTTACTAACGCTGCAAACTATTCCATTGCATAAAACTATTGCTTTATTTAGTATTTTCTTTTTAAAATGTCACTGTTATTAATTTGAAGTGATTAGTTTTTTGACAGTGACATTTACTGTCAGTTACATTCATTTCAAATATGAACTGTGTAACAAACGAATTGTGTTTTTCTTAGGCTTCGGGACTTGTAAAAAAAAATATTTTTAAATTGATCTGTAAAATATATAGAAAAAGTATTAATGTATTCCTGTAGAAAATTCAATAATCTATAATTTTCATAACGACAAAATGGGAAAAAATGGCATTTAATGGTATTTTTTGAAGAAAAACCATTAAGAGCTTCAGGTAAAGTGCCATTTCCGGTTATCCGATTTACACCAAAATCTAATGGCATCTTTTCATATTAGAATAGGGTACAAATACAAGGTTTTAGATTTTTCTGAATGATAGTATTTGAGTTAGAGCGAAGACAAAATCCCTACACATACACATACACAAACATACACACACACACACACACACATACACACATACACACACACATATACACATACATACACATACATACACATACATACACATACACACATACAGTAAAATTTTTAAAAGAAGTCCGATCAAGGCCATCTATGAATTGTATCTATGAATTAAGATTTTGTGCTGTCAAATTTAGTAGCGTCTTTTACTTAATTTTTATGAGAGTACATAATATCTTGTGTACCTCAAAAAAAATCTATGTAAACGACACTACTAAATTTGACAGCATAAAATCTTAATTCATAGATACAATTCGAAGATGGCCTTGATCGGACTTCTTTCAAAAATTTTACTGTACATACACACACACATACAGACATCATCGTGAAAATGTTAAAATTGGATTCTAGGGACTTTAAAACGTCGTCATTTACTAAAATCTCGATATGTGATTTTTAACACGATCCCTATACCTCCCTTACCAAGGGTAGCGGGAGGTAAAAAAATCTGATGTGGCCAGCACAATACCTTTCGACAATTCTATATATTTTGTACAAATCTTATACCAAAAGTTCCTTCGAAAAAATTCTAAAATCAAATAAAATTATAACACGAGCATATACTTTGTAAATTGCACTTGACATTGACATCTGTCAATTAGAATTATTTGAATATATCAGCTGTTTCCATGATAGCTGGCTAATAATCTCTTTATAATTCTTTAACACTATCTATTGAATATAAAGGAAATTGAATAATCAAACCGTATAGACAATAAAATATTTTTTCATACTGATAACCAAATAATATGTCAAAAATAGTTATTTATTACACTCGTGTGGAATACATATTAGTCACGAAAAAAATTGTTTAGCCACTCGCCCTCCGGGACACGTACCTAATTTTCTTTAGTGACTAAGATGTATTTTACACGAATGTAATACAATATTTTATTCAACTTCAAAAAAGGGAACTTCCGGTTGACCAATTATAACCAAAATCTAATCATCTCTTCATATGGATGTAAAGAAGAGGAATATGAAATAATTATAATTTTTAGTATTGTAGAATTAGTGTTATTGTCGGAGGAAAATTTTTCACACACCGATATACAAAAACACATACAGATATCATCGTAAAACTAGTAAAATCGTATTTTAAAAAGTACTTATTCATTAAAAACTCAACACCGAATTTTTTTGACCAAAACCAATACCTTCCTTACCTAAAGGAAACGGAAGGTAGGTAATATAATTTTTGTCGAAATTAATGATATATTTATTTATATTCAAAAGAATTTCTCGTCCATCTTTTTGTTGATTTTGGTAAAAAGGTTGTAAATTTGCTGTCGTCCTATGTAAAAGAGAAGTCACTTTTTATTTAAATTGAACGCCGGGAGCAACGTAATTTTAAATTGATTTAACATTTGTTCTCCGAAGTCGGTGCCAAAAATTTCAAAAGAGGTATATAACTCAATTTTTCAACCAAGATAACACGGTAAACTGATGTGACATTGAACAAAAATATGGATTTATAAACATGTAACACTGTTTGGTATTTGTGCCTAGACTGCAGTTGTGGTGGTTGATAGAAATTAATCTTGTTAATAGATATCTACAATGTGCTTGGTGATCTGTCACCGTAGATGAATATTATTAATTATCTGGATCAGATAGGCGTATAATTACTGCTTCATATACTCTATGTGTGCAAGAGATAATATACTATGTCTCATTGAAACCCAAAGGCTCGCTATACCGTGAGTATTTTTTAACATGAAACATTGGGTTTGTTATACCATATGGTTACGACCTGACATTTGATTGACAGCAATGTATGTGCCCGTTCCATTTAGAATGAATTTGACATTTGATAAGACGTCAATAGAGGTTAATTTTGTTCAAATAATTATACCTGCATTATAAATTAAAATTAGTTGTAGAGAAAATATAGTGTGCACCTTGTGCCCGAGTGGTTTTCTGACTCGGCTAAATTTCTTACAATATTTAAATATAATACTTCTGTCAAATTCATTCCCCATGTGTCATTTTAAATGAGACAGACAAATACATTGCTGTCAATCAAAGGTCAAATAATAACTTAAAGGAAAATTCAACGGTTATCTGTCATATTGACAAGATGTCATTAGAGGTTAATTTTTTTAAAATAATTATAACTGTTTTCTAAATATTAAATTTAGATGTAGAAAAAATACTGTGTGCACCTTGTGCCCGAAATATGTTTAGTGCTCTCGAGAGGTTTTCTAACTCCGCTAAATTTCTTACAATATTTAAATATAATACTTCTGTCAGATTCGTTCCCTATGTTTCATTTTAAATGGAACGAGCAAATACATTGCTGTCAATCAAGTCGTAACCATGGATGTGACAAACCCAATGTTTCACGTTAAAAAATACTCACGGTATAAACCCTTAAGCTGTGTCCAATGTTGCACGTTTACCACCCTAGTATCTAAATCCTAAATTTATATGCCCTAAATCTAGTGATTATTTAGGGTTTTAGGAATTAGATTTTAGGGTTTTGCAGGAGCATACTATGGCTGTGTCCGATGTTCAATTTTGGCATTTAGTATTTAGGATTTAGGTCTTCTTCACATAAATACATCTCCGAATGGCACACTAATGATATCCATTTGTTTGTATGACAACACTTTAGAACAAAAAAAAATGAATTATACAATTCGATTGAATTTGATGCTTGAGAGTAAATGTTAATATTATATTTCATAAAATAGAAGCTCAGAAGTTATCCTTTGACAGTAAATTTTACATTTTGTACAGATTATAGCAACGAGCATGATTTGTTTAATTAGTGCGCGTCAACTTCAAGACATAGTGTGCTCCTGCAAAACCCTAAAATCTAATTCCTAAAATCCTAAATAATCACTAGATTTAGGGCATATAAATTTAGGATTTAGATATTAGACTGATAAAAGTGCAACATCGGACACAGCTTATGCCTTGAAGTTGACGCGCACTAATTAAACAAATCATGTTCGTTGCTATAATTTGTACAAAACGTCAAATTTATTGTCAAAGAATGGCTTCTTAGCTTCTATTTTATGAAATCCGTACTAATATAATAAATGCGTAAATAACTCTGTCTGTCTGTTACGTTTTCACGCCTAAACCGCTGAACCAATTTTGATGAATTTTAGCGTAGAGATAGATTTTTTTTGTGGCGAAAATAAAACTTGAAGGGGCGAAATAGGGGATGAAAGTTTGAATGGAGAACCCATCATTTCTTCCGCTGAACCAATTTTGATGAATTTTGGTATAGAGGTAGATTGGTCCTAGGAGAAGGACCTAGGCTACCTTTTGTTGCGAAAAAAAACTTGAAGGGGGTGAAATAGGGGATGAAATTTAGTATGGTGAACCCATCATTTTTCAAGTTAGGGATAAAAAAATTTTATTTATGATTTTGGTAAGAAATAAAGTGTTTTAGCGTTTTCGAAAAATCATTCCTCAAGGCGGTACAATAGGGGATGATTTCAATTATTTTTACCTCCCGCTACCCTTGGTACGGGAGGTATAGGGATCGTGCTAAAAATCACATATCGAGATTTTAGTAAATGACCACGTTTTAAGGTCCCTAGAATCCATTTTTAACATTTTCACGATGATTTCTGTATGTGTGTATGTATTTGTGTGTATGTGTGTGTGTGTGTGTGTGTGTGTGTGTGTGTGTGTGTGTATGGATTTGGATTTTGTCTTCGCTCTAACTCAAATACTATCATTCAGAAAATTCTGAAACCTTGTATTTATACCCTATTCTAATATGAAAAGAAGCCATTAGATTTTGGTGTAAATACCATTAAATGCCATTTTTTCGCATTTTATGTCTTATGAAAATTAAATATTATTGAATTTTCTACAGGAATACATTAATACTTTTTCTATATATTTTACAGATAAATTTAAAAATAATTTTTTTTATTAGTCGCGAATCCTAAGATAAACACAATTCCTTTGTTACACAGTTCATATTTCAAATGAATGTAACTGACAGTAAATGTCAGTCAAAAAACTAATCACTTCAAATTAATAATAGTGACATTTTAAAAAGAAAATAGTAAATAAAGCAATAGTTTTGTGCAATGGAACAGTTTGCAGCGTTAGTAAATACGTATGTATTTAAATTAATAAAAATTAAATAGCGGGAGGTTAAGTGTTGGCCACATCAGATTTTTTTATCTTTGTACCTATAGCTAGAAAAATTACAGGTACACGTGTAGTTATTCGTTATTCTAGCTTTACCTGTGCGAAGCCGGGGCGGGTCGGCTAGTATAATATAAACTATAAACATTTAATCTCAAGCATCAAATTAAATAGAATTGTATAATTCATTTTTGTTATTCTAAAGTGTTGCCATACAAACCAATGGATATCACTAGAGTGCCATTCGGAGTTGTATTTATGTGAAGAAAACCTAAATACTAAATGTCAAAATGCGACATCGGAGACAGCCTTAGCTTCTACCGAGACCCTTTACTTTTGGCACAATGAAAAACATCTTCGGTTATAATCTATATTTTAAACAACTCGAAAGAAATTTGCAGAAATTTCTCACCATTTACGTGGATTTTACAATAAACAATAAATAATAGCATATTATACCTTCTTCTTTTAATTGCCCTGCATGATTATATTAAGTGCTTTCCCATATTACGCTGATGATATATGTTTTATTGACATTGAACAGCAGGCTATCAGTTTCCGTGTTATTTGATAACCATATTTCGTGCGGTATATTCCTAATGGCTTCATGGCGACTCTTATAATTTATTTGCCAATAATTCAATTGAATGTTTGTATTTTGGTCGTTTTCTATATTACACAACCCCAAATAACTCAAAATTATTATTGTACGTCAATGGGATGATTTCACATTTTCTGATTTACTTTTTACCTTCCGTCATCATTAGGTTAGGAAGGTATTGCCTTTGGTCAAAATATTCGTTGATGAGTTTTTAATGAATAGCACGTTTGATGGTCCCTAGAATAAAAAGATGGTGTATGTTCAATTTTATTGGATATATAATCTTTACAAAGGAACTCTTGGAATGGAATTTGTAAAAAAAATTGTATGTATTCGTGTTATGATTTTATTGGATATATAGAATCTTTTCCAAGGAACTTTTTTATAGCATTTATCCATTTTTATTTCAATACTTTTATTTATAAAAATTCACACAGTTGTTCAAATACTCTAAAAATACGTACACTTACGTAACATATTCCTTACAATCAAATAATATTATTACCAAGTTTATATCTCTACCCATTTTTGAATTATTGCCCCAAAAGTCAATATACCCCACATTTAGATAAAAACTTCAAAATTTTCAAAAATCTATTTTTTATGTATCTAGATACTTCTCAAGGCGCTGATTCCAAATTTTGAAACCGCAGGTCGATATCTCTTTTCGTTCTCGAGATATTTGCATTTAAAGTTTTGCTCAAAACTGCCCATTTTTGGGCATTAACCCAAAAATGGGTCGAGATATGAATTTGGCGACAACACCATTCGATTCTACGGGCAAAATTACATAAGTACACCAATTTTCAAAATTTTTGAACACCGCATACAATCTCTAAAGCAAAATAACTGAAAATGGCGAAAAATCGCAAAAATCCTAAGGGGTACCCCTTACGATTTTTTCAGATTTTGACCATTTTCAGGGTTTTTCAAACTTTTATTCATAAAAATTTAACCAGTTGGACAAAAATTAAGAAAATTGCTATACTTATGTGTTTTTGTCCGTAGAATCGAATGGTGATGTCGCCAAATTCATAAGTCGACCCATTTTCGGGTTAATACCCAAAAATGGGCAGTTTTGAGAAAAACTTTAAATCTAAATATCTCGAGAACGAAAAGAGATATCGAATTGCGGTTTCAAAATTTGGAATCAGCGAATTGGAAAGTATCTAGATGCATAAAAATTAGATTTTTGAAAATTTTGAAATTTTTATCTAAATGTGGGGCAATAATTCAAAAATGGGTAGAGATATAAACTTGGTATTAATATTATTTGATTGTAAAGAGAATGTTACGTAAGTGTACGCATTTTTAGAGTATTTATATATATATATATCATCACGGCATATTACCCATTTCTGGTTGTGCCAGTATCTACAAGACATGTAGACATCGGTAATGATGACGATATATTTTACCGTGTGGGCGCTTACCAGGCGTCACCTCACGGGCACTCATAGCTGGTGTGGAGAGTGCACCACACGGGTCACTTTTGTGCCATTTAAAATTGGAAAATATTTGGCACCTGTCGGGATCGAACCCGGTTCCCCCGGGTTCGCGACCAGACAATCGGGCCCGCGGCTACGGGACCCCATATATATGAGTATACATAATGTTTATTCATGTGATAATTTTATGGATTTATAGAATATTTTCCAAGGAACTTTCTGTATGGAATTTGTAAAAAATTGTATTATGTTCGTGTTACAATTTTACTAGATATATAGAATCTTTTCCAATGAACTTTTGGTATGGGATTAGTACAAAATACATCAAATTAACGGAAGGTCTTGTGCTGGCCACAACAGATTTTTGTTTAATGATCCCATTTAATAATTGGAAAAACATATTTACATATGAAGGAAACTCGTGGTTATATATGCATATCTTGAAAATATGGTCCATATTACCCCAAGACCGTAATGTATCATCTATTATAACTGTCTTGTGCAGAGATGTGTTATATCAAAGAAAAAATATAGAAAAACTAAGCTATAAACTTTTTATTGACTTCTCCGTTTATCAAATAAAAAAGAGCCATTTTTTGTTTCGTGATTGAAGTGTGGTTTTTTTACACAGTTAAAATATTTTATCAAAGAAGTAGTGAGAGAAAATTTTCAATCATAATCCCTATCTTTTTCCTTCCTTTCGTTCAAGGATTCTATCTCGACTGCTTCAGGATATCTTTGTGAGAAAATAAATTTGCTACAAGAAAAAATAAAATCTGACGATATTATTATATGATATCGGGAGCAGAAATGGCTTGGAAAAATAAAAAGAAGATATGTTAGCGACTTGAACTCAGTTTTAATATAGAGGAAAACGTTTTCCAAATTTATGTTTAGGTTATGGGAACTATTTTGCAGAAATCGGCATAGAATATTAGGGAAATTAACAGGGAAAGATGGTCACTCATCTGTAAAAAAAAAACTTCACTAATCAAGTATGTTCATATAGAAGTTGTGGCAATTAAATAACAGATTTATTTTTTCCGGCTTCCCTGTAAATTTGGCAACATTGCAGGCTATGTCATATAAATTTGTCATCTTCCCTCCATCCACTGTTACAATTTCAAGATAATTAGGCAAACCGTTCGGCAGTAGCCTTTGATTGAAGTTTACTACTTTTTCCTATTCCGCCGGAATTATGTTAGTGTCAATATGAAATTCTGTGTGAAACTTAAAAAAATCCGCTACAGAAATGTACGAATTGTTGAAGAATGTTTATGGTGATGAGGGTGTATCTAGTAGGAATGACGATGGTACCCGGGTACTCGGAACCTACCCGATAATAATGTACCCGGGTATAAAATTTCTTACTCGATTACCCGAAATATACCCGCTACCCGTTAATTACTCGATACCCGTTAATTACTCGATACCCTTTAATTACCCGAACAGTTTTCAGTTGCCGGAAATAATGTATCTAAAAGAAGAGCTTTTTATTACCATACCAAAAGTAATTCATATAATTTATGTTGTTTTTTATAGAGATACAGTATATTATTTATTTGTATTACTTTTTACCTCCCGCTACCCTTGGTAAGGGAGGTATAGGGATCGTGCTAAAAATCTCATATCGAGATTTTAGTAAATGACCACGTTTTAAGTTCCCTAGAATCCATTTTTAACATTTTCACGATGATGTCTGTATGTGTGTATGTGTGTGTGTATGTGTGTGTGTATGTGTGTATGTATGTGTGTGTGTATGTGTAGGGATTTTGTCTTCACTCTAACTCAAATACTATCATTCAGAAAATTCTGAAACCTTGTATTTCCATCCCATTCTAATATGAATAGAAGCCATTAGATTTTGGTGTAAATCGGATAACCGGAAATGGCACTTTACCTGAAGCTCATAATGGTTTTTCTTCAAAAAATACCATTAAATGCCATTTTTTCGCATTTTATGTCTTATAAAAATTAAAGATTATTGAATTTTCTACTGGAATACATTAATACTTTTTCTATATATTTTACACATAAATTTAAAAATAATTTTTTTTATTAGTCGCGAAGCCTAAGAGAAACACAATAATTCATTTGTTACACAGTTCATATTTCAAATGAATGTAACTGACAGTTAATGTCACTGTCAAAAAACTAATCACTTCAAATTAATAATAGTGACATTTTAAAAAGAAAATAGTAAATAAAGCAATAGTTTTCTGCAATGGAACAGTTTGCAGCGGTAGTAAATACGTAAGTATATATTTAAATTAATAAAAATTCAATAGCGGGAGGTTTTGTGTTGGCCACATCAGATTGTTATTTAATAAATATATGTAAACAATAATTATAAATTTTATTCAAAAGTAAACTGCTAATATAAGGATAACTAGTAATTAACAAATTATGTATATGTACTTAAAGGATAATGGGTAATTAAAGGGTATCGGGTAATTAACGGGTAAAGGGTACTATCCGGGTAGTTGTTTCGGGTACTCGGGTAGCTAAATTATCGGAATTCGTCATTCCTAGTATCTAGTACTCAAGTTTTCGAGCAGTTTAGAAGATTTAAAGAAGGAAGAAAAGAGATCGGAGACGATTAGTGCCTCGTTTTTCTCGAAATGAGAGTGATTGTTCACATGGATTAGGTGCCTTTCGTTAACCAGGCATATTACAAGAAGGTTTTGATAACCCTTCATGCACGGGTGAGAAGAAAAAGAGCTGAAATGTGATGGATTCTCCATGAAAACAACGCGCCGGAACAAAACGCCCTGTCCGGCAAGACATTTTTGACGAAATACAAAATCACCGTGTCGGTACATCAACCGTACTAACTTGACCTACTGCCATGTGACTTGCTTTTTTCCCAAATTGTAGTTCTGCGTTAAAAGGCACCAAATTCGGGGCTGAGATGTAGTTATAGAAAAAGCGGCAGAGCTTATGAACAACCTAAGAAAAAAGGCCTGCAGGCATTGCTTCCAACAATGAAATATTCGCATCGGGCGGTGTAGGGTTCGGGGAGGAGAGTACATTGAAGGTGGCAATATTTGTTTTGTGTAATTTTATACATAGTCAGTGTTCTAAGATCAATCTTGTTATTTAATTGCCACATCTCGTATAACAAAAAATTGGATTTGTAGTTGTCAAATCAAGCCCTATTGGATAACGGGCAATTGGTAGATTCTTTAATGAATTCCTTAGATCGTTTCATACAACTATAATTGCAGTAATACAAGCTTGGCTAGTAGCTTATTTTGTTAGAATAATGTGGTTCATATCCCACACCTAACAACTATAATATTCGGAGGCAATAGGTGTAACTCCTTGTAGAAATCTATTTGAAACATAGAAGACAATTTTTCCTTAATTCTTAAACTTTGTAAGAAAAATTCTTTCTTCTTCTTCCTTATCATTAGGTAAACGATAATCGTGGAAGCATTTGATGCTCATATCAGTAGAATATGCAAATGACTTTGGAACGCATCCAGAATAATAAAATGGATAATAAAGATGCTTTGAAACCGTTCCAGAAACATCTTAATAACAAGTACTAATTTTTGAATGTATAAAAGAATATAGATTTGCATGTAGAAAAGATTTTACAATAGCTTATTAAGGATATATTCTTGAGATATGATTTGGGATTACTCCAAGACCAAAATACGAGCCCAAACTAATAATAATTCGGCTAGTTTACATGTTTAATAAATTGTAAAATTTACACAAATGGCTAGAAATTTCTACAATATTCTTTCGGCTACTTTAAATATAGTCTTAAAACATGAACAGTTTTTACCTTCCGTCACCTTTAGGTAAGGAAGGTATTGTCTTTGGTCAAAAAATTCGGTGGTGAGTTTTTAATGAATAAGCACGTTTTAAGATCCCTAGGATACGAATTTACTATTTTTAAGATGCTGTCTGTTTGTGTATGTGTGTGTGTGTGTGTGTGTCCGTATGTGACAAATTTTTCTCCGACGATAACTCCAATACTACAATTCTAAAAATTATAATTCTTTCGTATTAATCTTCTGTACATCCACATGAAGAGTTGATTAGATTTTGGTTATAATTGATCCACCGGAAGTACCCTTATTTGAAGTATTTAACAGTTTTTCTTAAAAAACCGCAATTAAATATTATTTTTTGACATTTTATTATTATAAATATTAAAGAAAATGCTCTTCTCTATACTGTTTGATTATACATTTTCCTTCATATTCAATAGATGTATAGTTAAAGCATTATAAAGAAATTAACTTTCAAAAATTAGTCAGCTTTGCTATTTATCATGGAAAATGGAAAGAGCCACGAAACAGCTAATATATTCAAAAAATTCTGATTGACAGATGTCAGTTGTAAGTGCAAATCCAAATATGGAAAGTGTAGGATCAAAAATTGGTATGTCATAGTTTTCCTCGCAAATGACACGCAGTTGGAGTCTCGCCTCAGGATTGGATCTTTCAATGCGGGAGTACGAGGAAGACCAAAGAGAAGATGTAAGGACTGTATTGCAGAAGACTTGAGAAGAGAAGGACTATGTGAAGAAGATGCGTTGGACAGGAATGAGTGGAAGAGAAGAAGAAACAGCGACCCCTAATAAAATAGGGGAACGCTGAAGAATGAAGAAGAAAGTATCAAATGCATTTTACATTTTATAGAACCTTTTCAAAGGAACTTTTGGTATGGAAATTGTAAAAAAGAGTATGTGTTCGTGTTCGATTTTACATGATATTATATAGAATTTTTTCCAATGAACTTTTCGTATGGGATTTGTACAAAATACATCGAATTGACGGAAAGTCTTGTGCTGGCCACAACAGATTTTGTTTTAAAAAAAACTTCTTTAATGATAATGAAACAAATAATATACAAAAAAAATTTATATACATATGATATAGTAAAAAATAAAAATATTATCAAGTTATTAAGCTGTAAATCTATTGAAAAACAAGTATACAGAACTATAGTTTGATTGAGCACTTTAATGTTTATGGAAAGTACTATAAACTATTATTAGTGGCCAAACAAAATGCCTGGAAAATTACAGTTTATAACCGGCATAACGACAAACAAATTCCGAAATAAAATTACCACAGAGAATATAACAATTCATTGCTGAAATTAATGGGTAAAGCTGTTAAAAAACGATGATTTTGCAAATATATTTTCGGGATTTTATTTGTAAATAAACACGTGAATGTGAAAAATCATTTACTTTAATATGTTTACATGTCGACACAAATAACGGAAAAGTATTAAACTCCGAGCATATACTAACTATACTTGCCGTCAAATAATAGACACTTACAAAATTGCAATTTGCACGAGCGCCTCTAACAGCAAAGCATAGAACTCAAGGTTGCTATGGTTATCACGTCCAAACAAAGACCGGTCATCAGCCGTAGACTCTACACTCTAGCCATCGTTTTAGTTGAATAATCGAATGATCTTCAATATTGTCAAACAAAAATTTGCCCCAGACACATCTTCTGGTTTTAAACTCATTGGGTGCGATTCTGTGGGTTATATTAAAGTCTGTACTAACACTTGTATTAACTAAAACACTGTATTAGCTTAAAACACATTTTAAAACAAAGGTGATTCAGTGGTCTGTATTAAGCTGTTTTAGTTAAAACGCAAAATTACACTTGGCAATACTGTAATAACTGTCAAAGTGCGAAATTGGCGGCATTTGAAACGTCAATATTTTGTATTTGTGTTGTTTTAGGTTATATTACACTACTTTATGACCTATATTTTAAATTTTAACATATTAAAATGTCAGGAAAAAGAATTACAGAACCGATTGGTTTAATGAAGAAAAGATTATTTTAATAAGAGGCAATTACTAAACGGAACGGTATTATTGAAAATAAGGGAAATGACATTAAAATAATGAAAAATAAAAAAGCTGCATCATTTTGAAGTGGTAAATTGGAATGTCCAAAGAAATAAAAGTGATGTTTGTGCTGATTGATATTTTTTGTTATTGTAATCAAGTTTCCATTATTGTAAATAAGCATTTCTTTGTTGTAATCAAAATTTCTTTAAGGATTTATTTGTTTGTAATAAAAAAAAAATCAAAATCAAATCAATATTATTTTAATTCAATGTAGCGGGGCCCCTAAAATGTGAGGGGCCCATAGGCAATTACCTATTCTGCCTAATGGGTAATCCGGCACTGATTGAAATGCAATTCAAAGAGTGAAATTGCACATTATTTAAAAGAAAAACTAAAACTGTAGGAGGTACATCACCGCCAAACCCACATATGTCAATTCGAATCAAATTTATTACATTCTGAAATACATTTTTTGATAATCGGTATCACTTTCGGAGAGAGTATTGCCATAGTTTTTCGTCTTCTGTATATCGTTCTTCGTCTTCTACAATCAACAACACGCCAAACATGCTCAACTCTTTCAACAGCAAGTATTGTGTCACCTATTTTACTTAAACAAACTTAGAAAATAGAGAACATATAAATAATTGTTGTAACTTGCCTGAATTTATTCATATTAACCTCAATTTTTTAAATTATTTATTTTCTGTTTTATTATTTCATTTTAAGTTCAATATTTGCTTTAGTATACTTTATGAAGAGTCAAATATATAATTTTACTTTAATATTTCATATTTGACATTATGAATTAAGGTTAATACAATACTTAAAACAGATATAACCCATTTTAAGAAGTGTTTTAATTTCCTAGGCAACTACACATGTATACAATAAACACTCTAAAACAGTCTAATACAAGCCACTGAATCAGGTTTTTTAATACAACTCTTAATACAGATCTTAAAACAGCCTAATACAACCCACTGAATCGCACCCATTTTTATTAAACACAACGTACAAATCACAATAAAGAATTAGGTTTAACACTGAATAACAGATGCGAACACAATGACAGATAGGAACAGGGAACGGGACGCAAGACAACGAGGGGAGGTTTGTTTGGATGCATGTCTTCCATCTCTCTCTTGCAGTGACGTCAATTTTGTAAGTGTCTATTAGTTTTAAATGTATTATATGACATTTGTGTTCATTCCTGGTCATGTCAAGTTACAAGCGGCATCAGTCCTTAATCATTTGACGGCGAGTATAGAGAAGTAAATCCCTATACCAATGCATAGGATGTTGTGATCGGAAGATATGCAGGAGGGGGGCTGGAAGTCATGTGTTTTGTTGTGTTATATGTCACTACTTGTCATTTTACTGTAATTTAACGTTATTTTTTGCTTGTAGTTTGTGAGTATATCAAATTGTAATGAAAAATACAAAGAAAGTACGGATATTTCGTTTCATGTGTAGTTAACTGGAATTTTTTTTATAAATAATAAATTAAACAAAGTGTAACTTTTACCTTCCTTACCTAAAGGTGTAAAAAAATGGGATCCCGTGGCTGCGTGTCTGGTCGCGAACCTGGGGGAACCGGGTTCGATCCCGATAGACGCCAAATACTTCCAATTTTAAATGGCACAAAAGTGACCCCTATGGTGCACTCTCCACGCCAGCTATGAGTGCCCGTGAGGTGACGCCTGGTAAGCGCCCACACGGTAAAATATATCGTAATCATTACCGATATCTACATGTGTACCCATAAATGGGTAATATGCCGTGATGATATATTTATTTTATTTTTTTACCTAAAGGTGTAGGAAGGTAAAAATGCTGCTAATCTTTAATCTATTTAATAAATTTTAATCAAAATATTCAAATAAAATTATTTATTTATAACTGTAACTGTTCATATGAGTAGTATAATATGTCGGCATACAATTACTAAATTATCGGCGATTTTATGAACGTATTATGATTAAAATTAATAAAGCTATTCATTAGCAACAATAAACAGAAATATAATACGGGAAAGCGATTAGGTTCTATGCAACAATGCTTTGAATTGATTATAAAGCTATTCATGGATTTAGTCAATGAATCGCGCACAGGAAAATAGGATATTGCTGTGATAAAATTAATCAATAATACTTAATATACAAACTCAATTATAATTATAATAAAAAGAAAACTATAAAAGGTGTGGCAATAAAATAACGGGATTAATCTTAGAACATTTGGTCTAATGTTTTACATCTTACAAGTCTTTAGAATCAGAGGTATAGTTTTTTAAAAGTTGCGTTTAATTTCAAATATTTCAACGGCGGACGACACAGTTTCAACTAGGAATGACGAATTCCGATAATTTTGGTACCCGAGTACCCGAAAAAACTACCCGGATAGTACCCTTTACCCGTTAATTACCCGATACCCTTTAATTACCCATTATCCTTTAAGTACATATACATATTTCGTTAATTTTTTAATTACTAGATATCCTTATATTGGCAGTTTACTTTTTAATAAAATTCGTAATTATTGTTTACACAAATTTATTAAATAAAAAGTAATACAAATAAATAATATACTGTATCTCTTTAAAAAACTTAACATAAACTATATTAATTACCTAAGGTATGGTAATAAAAAGTTCTTCTTCTACATTCAATCTTTCTAGCAGCTGAAAACTGTTCGGGTAATTAAAGGGTATCGGGTAATTAACGGGCAACGGGTATATTTCGGGTAATCGGGTAAGAAATTTTATACCCGGGTACATTATTATCGGGTAGGTTCCGAGTACCCGGGTACCCTTCGTCATTCCTAGTTTCAACTATGACTTTTCACCTTTAGGTCTTTTCAATGGACTTTTGGTATGGAATTTGTAAAAAATTGTATGCGTTCGTGTTATAATTTTATTGGATATTTCTATAGCATTTATACATTTTTATTTTAATACTAATACAACCAAATAATATTTCTACCAAGTTTATATCTCTACCCATTTTTGAATTATTGCCCCAAAAGTCAATATACCCCACATTTAGATAAAAACTTCAAAATTTTCAAAAATCTAATTTTTATGCATCTAGAAACTTCTCAATGCGCTGATTCCAAATTTTGAAACCGCAGGTCAATATCTCTTTTCGTTCTCGAGATATTTACATTAAAAGTTTTACTCAAAACTGCCCATTTTTGGGCATTAACCCAAAAATGGGTCGGGATATGAACTTGGCGACATCACCATTCGATTCTATGGACAAAAATACATAAGTATAGCAATTTTCATAATTTTTGTCCAACCGGTTCATTTTTTATGAATAAAAACTTGAAAACCCCTAAAAATGGCCAAAATCTGAAAAAATCGTAAGGGGTACCCCTTACGATTTTTCCGATTTTTCGCCATTTTCAGTTATTTTGCTTTAGAGATTGTATGCGGTGTTCAAAAATTCTGAAAATTGGTGTACTTATGTAATTTTGCCCGTAGAATGGAAAGGTGTTGTCGCCAAATTCATATCTCGACCCATTTTTGGGTTATTACCCAAAAATGGGCAGTTGTAAGCAAAACTTTGAATCTAAATATCTCGAGAACGAAAAGAGATATCGACCTGCGGTTTCAAAATTTGGAATCAGCGCATTAAGAGATATAAATTTGGGAGTAATATTATTTGATTGTAAAGAGAATGTTACGTAAGTGTACGCATTTTTAGAGTATTTATATATGAGTATATATAATGTATAATCGACAATTTTTTTTTTTTAATAATTTCTGCAAAGAGTTTCATCTAATATTGCCTCCCAATATTATAGTTGTTGGATGTAGGATTTGAACCACATTTCTCCTAATAAATAAGGCACTAATCAAGCTTGTATTACTGCAGTTAAATGTAGGAAGGGTGACCATATTTCCCTAGTATTCATGTAAATTTCTCTTCCGCAGTTCGCCAATTTTGGAAAACATTTCGTACGCTTATGGAAGATGAGATTTTGTTCAATCTTCATTCGATTGTTTGTGTTATGCTCCATTTCTCGTCCAATAACAAAATATTATTTGGCGAAATGCGTCATGATTGGCTGCACGCGAATGAGCACATGCTACATATACATACAAACACACTGGTTCACCTTTTAATTCGTGTATACATTTCCCTTATACATAACAGCGAGAAAAACATTTCCACGTATGAAAAACATGGAAATATTTCTTCTAAATAGGACGAACATTTGGTATGGAAATGTAAAACATATTTACGTGTTGTATTACACAATGAATGAATAAAATAATTCAAGGAATTTTTTGAATTATTTACCTGTGCTGAGTTAAACTACTTGCACCTATTGGGCTTGCAAAATTACTATGCGCCACTGCAGGCAGATTTCTGAACTGAGTGAAGTGTACATGTACAAAGATGGTTGTTTTATTCAGGGATTGTATTTACTTGTATACGAATTTTAAAACGCTTTTATCTTCGGCTATTATTGTTCTATTCTCAGTAGGATCTGAATTACTGCTAATATAACAGGAAAGTTTTTGGTTTTTAAAAAATTAATGAACAAATTAGGAGATATGCAATTTATAGGTTAACCGAAAATATTTACCACATAATATTATGTGGCCACTATTTATTACTTGCTGGCCTTTTCTACCATATTTCTAGATGATACACTACAATTCCCAAATCTACAAATAGTATCCAAATCTAAGCAAAGAAAATTGTTCATTTTGAAAGAAAAACAATTAAAAGTAAAGCTATGTAGATAGAAATTAATATATGTACAACTACGGCAATGAAATACAATCTAAATAAAGAAAATCAAATGTTTTTTTATTAAAAAAAACTAATATACTGTTAATTAAAATATGACTAAAATACTCTTAAGCTACAAATACTTACTAAAATTAACCCTATTAACTAAATTATTATTAAAACTATCACTAAATTGTTACTACAAGAAAGATCAAACTCAATTCTACCGATATTAACAAGAAAAACACTATACTAAATTCGAAATTAAATTAAAAATTACGAAAATTAGTCTCACACCAATTGTACTCTTATGGCAGCCAGCGAAAAATGTATCATTCGTTTGAATTTTGTCGTTTGACGTCAGCGCCATCTCTTGATAATTTGGAAGCCCAATACAGAGTATCTCTCAAATAGGGGGACATGGCTTTACCACAGATTCCTGAGGCTAAAATAAGACGATTTAACTAAACTTGCTTCTACCGGAAAATCTACCATTTAGCCAGTATTCTGCTTCAAAGTTCTTCGAAAAATTATTTATTTTGTTTATAATAACAGGATGATTTATTCGATTTGGATGAAATTTGGTATGGCAGTTTATATGGTTATAAGTCATCTTTTAAGATGATACTAGTTATTATTAGTGAACCACTAGTGTATGAAACAGGTGTCCCAACATTGACCGTAACTTTTTAAAGGCCACTCTGATAACGGTTTTTCCTCTGGCAAAAGGAGAGATTTCCTGAGAAGATGCATGTTCGCCGTCCAAGATATTGCCGGGCATGCATATATTGTCTAGTAAATGGGGTATGTGACCATAATCGAATTTCAATATATGTCATAATATAAAAAAAACAAACCTCTATAGCTTCTCATTATAATAATAAAAACTAAACATTAATTTGTAATAATATTGTTATTAGCAATTTACAGCCCGATTCACAAATAAGTTTAAGCTAATCCTCATTTTTGGATTAGCGAATTCTACTCTAATTTTGACAGTTTATAACTTAAGATATAGTCTAACCTATTCCTATTATCTACCTTTAATGATAATATCATGAAAATTAAATTTTAAATACCGGAATAGAATAGAATTCACTAATCCAAAAATGAGGATTAGCTCAAACTCTTTTGCAAATCGAGCTGTTAATGTTCTGGAGAAGGGATTTGTGACGTCAGTAGGGTAGAATGGTAGAAGAAGACAGTTAGACTGAGATAGATATATTGTGGTAGGCGAAAGTGACAGCAGCTGTCACGTTCGCCATTCCATAACCTATCACAACATATCTACCCTACAGACGTCACAAAACCCTTCTCCAAAGTTTTAATAATTATTTTCTCGTAAACTACGAATAATTAATCAATTTAAAAAAATACGGGTATTTTATTTTTTGTCTAGTATCATATATGTAAAAATCAAAATTTAGTCACATACCCCATTGTAAACATAAAAAATCTGATGTGGCCAACACAAAACCTCCCGCTATATAATTTTTATTAATTTAAATACATACCTACCTACGTATTTACTAACGCTGCAAACTGTTCCATTACAGAAACCTATTGCTTTATTTACTATTTTCTTTTTAAAATGTCACTATTATTAATTTGAAGTGATAAGTTTTCTGACAGTGACATTTACTGTCAGTTACATTCATTTGAAAAATGAACTGTGTAACAAAGAAATAGTTTTTATCTTAGGCTTCGCGACTAATAAAAAAAATTATTTATAAATTTATCTGTAAAATATATAGAAAAAGTATTGATGTATTCCTGTAGAAAATTCAATAATCTTTAATTTTCATAAGACATAAAATTCGAAAAAATGGCATTTAATGATATTTTTTGAAGAAAAACCATTATGAGCTTCAAGTAAAGTACGATTTCCGTTTATCCGATTTACACCAAAATCTAATGGCTTCTTTTCCTATTAGAATAGGGTAAAAATACAAAGTTTCAGAATTTTCTGAATAATTGTATTTGAGTTAGAGTGCAAACAAAATTCGTACACATACACACATACACACACACACACACACACACACACACACACACACACACACACATACACACATATACAGACATCATCGTGAAAATGTTAAAAATGGATTCTAGGGACCTTAAAACGTGGTCATTTACTAAAATCTCGATATGAAATTTTTAGCACGATCCCTATACCTCCCTTACCAAGGGTAGCGGGAGGTAAAAAGGTAACATTTATGAACTTCTCATGTTACCTTGGTTACTTGTTTTTATGCTTTTTTCACATTTTATGTCAATTTTCTTTGAAGAAGGCACCAGTTTAAGGTGCCGAAACGTTGGTTTTTTAATAAAAAAATACAGAACATAAATTAAAAAGGTAGTATTACTGAAACTGCGTTACCGCTTGCGTTACTTTATAATAAATAGGTCTTAACTAGTCGAAAGAAATTTATAGAAATTTGCGTAGGTTTATAATTTGTTGAAAATATGCGTACCGTATAAAAAAATGGTACGCCAATGAATGGCTAATCCAGTGGCGTAGAAATTCACGGTCTTAATTACTGGTTAAATGCAAATTTATCCCCAGTTGAATTTACATTTCCAAATCGCTGTTGAGTAAACACTGAGTTTGTCACAATTCTCTACCGAATTCCGAATTCTAAGTTGGATAAATACCCCCTTTACAACTCTAATTGGGGGTTGATAAAGATGTTAGCTACGCCCTTAATTCATATTAAACTAGTCAGCCATTTAACAAACTGATAAACTGTTTTTCTCAAAATTATTTAAATCTTTCTATTCAGCGCGTCCGCCAAATTTTGCGGGGGTAATTTAAATATACATAATTTGAACTTCATTCCAATCTTATTACTGGGGGTTCAAGGAGTACTTCTTTTTATTCATTTCCTTTCCTTTTTGTATTCGAAGCACTCTTGGTTTTTAACGAGGATATCTTACATAAATGAAAATAACATTTGCAAATATATCATAATACAGAGGCTGTGTCCGATGTCGCATTTTGGCATTTAGTATTTAGGATTTAGGTCTTCTTCACATAAATACAACTCCGAATGGTACACTAGTGATATCCATTGGTTTGTATGGTAACACTTTAGAACAACAAAAATGAATTATACAATTCGATTCAATTTGATGCTTGACAGTAAATGTTAATATTATATTTCATAAAATAGGAGCTAAGGAATTATTCTTTGACAGTAAATTTGACGTTTTGCTCAAATTATAGCAACGAACATGATTTGCTTAATTAGTGCGCGTCAACTTCAAGGCATAGTGTGCTCCTGCAAAACCCTAAAGTCTAATTCCTAAAATCCTAAATAATCACTAGATTTAGGGCATATAAATTTAGGATTTAGATATTACGGTGATAAAAGTGCAACATCGGACACAGCCAGAGTGATTTATTTATTTATGTCTTACTAGTATGTTATTGTTTTATAATAACCTCAATATTAGGTCCGTTATTGAGTAAATAATGCCCTAGGGTGTATTAAGTTGCTATGGTAATGTTGACAACAAACTGAGGTTAATAATTACTGATACTAACAGAAAGTGCAGGTAAGGTTAAGAAGCATTGTGAATTGTAGTCGTTTATAATCATATTTGTTTCATCATAAATACAAACCAGCATACTTCTTATTCTTAGCAATAACATTGCTCGTCTAAATTATTTAAGTAAATATGCCACTAATCAAGCTTGTTTCATAGCAGTTATATTTAAAATGGGTAACCATGTTCATCAATAATTTCTCTAGTATTTCATGAAAATTTAAACAAATAATTATAGACTTAACTGTCCCTAGAATTGTTTTAATTCTGAGCATGAATAAATGTACTAAAGATACAAAGAGACCTCAGATTTCAGGCTCTTATTAACTGATAAATATTCATGAACATTTACAATTAATGAAAAGTGTATTTGACTTACCAAGCATTTGGTTGAAGATTTTATCGAAATTAACTTCGTTCTTTTTCTCCAAGTATTTGTGCATTACACTCCTCACACTGAAAAATAAAAAAATAATTATTAAATATACATATAAAATAGTACACGGAGCTGAAACATGGACATTAACGCAAAGACAAAAAGAAAAATTACGGCCATCGAAATGAGATTCTTGAGAAAAATAGAGGGGGAAACAAGACTGGACAGAATTGAAAACACAACCTATAGACAAAACTTAAAAGTAAAATCAATAGAAGATAGCAGAAGGACAGCTGAAATGGTATGGTCATGTAGAAAGGATGGGAGAGGAGAAAATAGTTAAAAAGGTGTTTGAAGCAAAAATTGGAAGAAACCACAAGGACGACCAAGAAGAACGTGGCTGGAAGAAGTAAAGGAGGCAGTGCAAAGAAGAGGTCTAACTTGGGAAGAAACGAAGACAGCAACACAAGATAGAGCAGAGTGGAAAGAAATATGGACCAACGAACCAGAACTCAACCCCCTCCACCGCAAGCCGGGGGAACGCCTTACACCCGTGAGGGTATAAAGGTACAGGATTAAGTATAAAATAGTAGAGAATATAATGATTAACAAATACACACTAAAGTGCACAAATTTTATTAAAAGTTCTGAAATCGGCTCTAAAGTAATCCATTATACGACGATTTCAAGCAAAAGCAGTGTTGCCAACATTATAATAATAATTTACATATAAGATAATTTGGGTAGTAAATTTGTACGTAAAATGAAAAAAAATTAAATAAATAAATATATCATCACGGCATATTACCCATTTCTCGGTGTGCCAGTATCTACAACACCTGTAGACATCGGTAATGATGATGATATATTTTACCGTATGGGCGCTTACCAGGCGTCACCTCACGGGCACTTATTGCTGGCATGGAGAGTGCCCCACAGGGATCACTTTTGTGCCATATAAAATTCGAAATATTTGGCGCCGGTCGGGATCGAACCCTGTTCCCCCAGATTCGCGACCAGACACTCAGGCACGGGACCCCATAAAGAATTTTTCCTACGACCACTGTTAAAAGTAGTCTTTTTAACGGTTGCTTAGCGAGTTAAAAATAACAGTTTATAACACAGTGAATACTTTTAAATCGTTGTCATTGACAAAGGATTAAAAGTAAAAGACAAACTTACTTTTAACAGTAGTGTTAAAAAAGAACTAAATCTAGTTACATTTAGTGTTAAAAATATAACTAAATCTAGTTACATTTAGTGTTCATAAGTAAATGTAGTTCCATTTTATATTTATTTTTGTACTGAAATTATTTATATAGGTATTTTATTAGAAGTACCTACACATTAATTTGAAACGTTTAATGTTATAGTACAATTATTACAATTGTTTATAGTAATTCCTTACAAGGCGGTTGAAGAATTGGAATTTAAAACAGTATTGTTGGAAGTAGAGGTTAGAATAAACAATTTTCAGTTGTTCATAGCAAATTCATCATGACCTGTCATAAATGTCAGTCTACAATTTTTAGTTTTTACTAATACATAACTAAGGTCGTAGGAAAAATAGTGTATGATATTCGTGTTAAAAGTGATTTTATTTCGTTCGTGGGGTTTGTTTTACTCGGCTTCGCCTCGTTTCACAAACTCCCCCACTCACTCATAAAATGTCACTTTTAACACATATCATAAATAACTATTATTATTGTTTTATTATTCGTAAATATTTAAATTTTGTTATTACGAAAAATCTTGGACGTCACATGGCCGATATGCAAATAACGAACTCGACTGATTATAAACCTCAGCCGCGTCCGTTATTTGCCCCATATCGGCTTGACGTTAATAACTATATTATACAGAGCTGTCAAATATAAAGACTTTGTCATATTTTTAAAATAAAATACATTCTTATTCTTTCTTAGTTACTTTGGAACCCATTTAAAAGTAAAGTAACTCAGATATCCTGAAATATTAAATTTCATTTTAAGTAGTTCTTCTACTTTCAGTAACCTACTTTTCAACTTGAATTTCAGCAGTAAATAATTAATACTGTTCCGCAACTTTTAAAATATGACTTTTTAACAAAATTAAATTTAAAATTTGCTTGATAATTTTACTTGCATTTCATCTAGATTTCTCTAAGAAGTTACAGTTTTATTGCCTCCCAATATTATAGTTGTTGGGCAAGGGTTTTAACCACATTTCAAGCTTGTTTCAGTGCAGTTACATGCAAGATGGGTGAACAAGTCTCCCTAATAATTTCTCTTGTATTTCCCGCAGGTTTTCGCAAATAATTGCTGACTGGCCACATTGAACCTTTGAAAAAATATCGAATAAATCTTTTTTCACGTAGGTCGTTCATCCTCTCTGACATTTTGTGTGAGATAAATTCTGTTCCTACTAAAAACCGAAATTTATCTTTGTCGCCGATTTGCATATGTCTAACAAGGACGATGTTGCTAGGTTATAAAAAACAAAAGAGGTTTTTACATTGAAATGCTAACAATCTTTTACAATAGAACAATACAAGTATGTGTAACTGGATGCAAGAACAACTAATGTCAACATTTACTAATTTTCAAGAGAAACGTTCCAATATCAAAATTCCAATTTCAATGTATTATAAATATCAACGCGCTGATTCAAAATATATAAAAAAAATTTCGAAAAAAATATAAAAATCTGTTGTGGCCAGCACAGTACCTCTCGCCATTTTCATTTTATGTTATATAAGTATCGAATTTAACATTTCTTGTAGACAAAAATAATTCTAATTGGATCAATTATTTTATTCTATAAGGACTATTGTCCTACTTTTCTAAAATGTTCAAGATAGTTCCAATTCATTGACGGGTATTTCTTTGGGATATGCTATGTACTATTACTTTTAATATACATACCTACCTCTAATTTTAAATATTTAATTAATAATTCAATAACAAATATTAAATGTACTTCCCAGAAAAAGATTTCAGTAATGTTAGTAAAACAGTTCATTTTTGACAATGACATTTATTTGTCAATTACAAATATTTGAATATGACAACATCCAAACACACACACACACACACACACACACACACACACACACATATATATATATATATATATATATATATATATATATATATACATAAACATAAACGTAAAAAGGTTATAATCGGATTCTAAGGATCTTAAAACGTGCTTATTCATTAAAGTTTGGATATGCGATTTTTAGCACGAATCTAATACCTCTCTAAGCTAGAAATAAAAATATAAAAATACTGATTCCCTATATTAAATTTAAAGTTACCCTTTTGTCTCTTGTAACTTAGCTTAAATGGGGTATTCCGACATTTTTAAAAATATTTTTTTACACTAGTACAGACCAGTAGGACTCTGAATATCTAACTTTGAGTAAGAAAATGCATGCATCACATGAGATATGAATTTTAAAAAATTTCATCGCAATTCAAATTTTCTTATCATGGCGCGCTTATGATGTCAACTCGATGGTGACATCTGCAACGAACTTCAGCGCCTAAATCCACATGTTCATGACAGCCATTTGCTTGTTTACATATGATTTTAGTAGCACCGTGTATTTCGGTGTCTGTCCTGTGTTTGTTTATGGTAAAAATAGGAGTAATAATTATAAAGTGGACGAAATGTCAAACAAGAAATATACACGCGCGTGTTAACTACTGGCACCATTTGTGTTTTTAAACGAAAATATTTACTTTGAAATGAGCAACAGATTATCAACTTGACGGCACAAATTTCAAGGACGTTTCTAGAGCTGTAAAAATTCCAATTTTGTAACATTAAATTATGAATTAAAACTTTTTATTAAACATGTTTTATTATATTTTTCTACTATTTGAAGATGGAAACTATAGAAAAAAGTTATTATTTTGCATTAATTCCATATCACCGGAATACCCCATTATTAGACCGAAAACATTACCACCCCTACCTACAATATGGCGGGAGATAAAAAAGTACACTACAGTACATCACCCCTTCAAAAATATAGCTAATTATTAGCTGATACACTGTACCATTTCCATAGCTAAATATTCCAATTAGAAATCTCTAATTTCATGTATAACTTACAGCGTAAGTTAGCCCATTAATAACTGTAATATATCGATATACCACCCAAGAGTTTCAAACTTTGGAACTCCCAACATTTCGAAGTTTTCCAAAATTGTATTCGGCGGGTTATAGGAAGTAAGACAAAGAAACAAACATCACACCGGAAGTGCAGAGTTGCCGTCCGAAAGCATTACAGTGTTGCCAGTGCAGGGCATGTCATATCGATCGAAATTTAAACAAGATTACAAAGAAAATAAATTAAGGAGCGATTTATATCACTGAGAAAAAAATTGGTGGAGGCGGCGATAGTCTACCAAATCACTCAATCACGGCTGTTGTTGATGGATGTGGGATTTGAACCACATTTTTCCTAATAAGCCAGAAATCAAGTTTGTATCCCTGAAGTTAAATACAAGATGGGGTGAACATGTTTCCCTAATAATTTAACTAGTATTTCATGCAGATTATATTCTTGATATTTATTATAAGATATAAAATTAAATAATTTTTAAAAATATTCAAAAGTGAGGTTAAAATCACTGTTGTGAGGGGTAGGAGACGTCATTCTGAAATGGTCTATAGAAATTAGGTTTGAGTTCTCCTAAGATGAAGTACCTTATGACATCCAAATGAAATTTCATAAAGTACATATTAAACAATCAAAATAGAAAAATAAATTAATTAATAACAACAAGGAAGTAGGTTAACAATCTCGTGTATTAATTGGAACTAATAAATAAATATTTATTCGAACGGTGTAAGAAATAACAGACATATCCGTTTTCACTTCTCATTATCTATTTTAGGAACAGTTTTATAAACAACGCGAACTCTTAACTCTAAAACGTGCACGTTAAGAAAACAGACTTAGATTTTTACACCATTTTATTCTAATTTTCTTGGTTCTAAAGATTGATTTCAGTAGCTGTAACGTCAATTCAAAAAAGTGCACTTTTTCACACTCTTATTGTGTTTAAAAAGGACATACTTTATAAATCCATTTTAATGGAAAAAAGTGTACTTTTTTAAAAGACGTAAAAAAATTATTTCCTTATCGAATGTCTTGTTTATTTATTATTATTTGGATCTCCGCACCAGCAATCATTACCAATATCTGTACAAAGCAGATTGGTACACCCAACAATTGGCAAAGGAGATTAAAAATAAAGGGTAATGATTTATTTTGATTATACAAACACAGTAAAAAAATGTGATGATTCATTTTTCCAAACACATACATATATCATCATTTTTAAACAATGTTTAGCAACGTTCGCAATGGTCTTTCGCTGTTAATACAGAGAATTACCCCGATCACATTTGCTGTGAACAGCAGTGTGAACGCGATCGGTTTGCAGGGTTGCCAATCTGTCAATTACACGTCAAATCAGGTGGGAAAATATTCATCAACAGCCCAATCCAATCAGCAGCAAATTATATCTAGGAAATGAGTCCAAAATCACATTGCTTTAATACGGAACACCAAGATGAATTTTCATACATTAACACGTCTTAGAATATTGTCTTTAAAGGAGATAGGGAGTAAGTATATTTAAGCTGTGTCCAATGCCCAAAATGATGTCATCATTTAGGATTTTATGAATTATCAGCCCGATTCACAAAAAGGTTTGAGCTAATCCTCATTTTTGGATTAGTGAATTCTATTCTATTCCGGTATTTAAAATTTAATTTTCATGATTACCACTAAAGGTAGATACTAGGAATAGATTAGACAATATTTTAAGTTATAAACTGTCAAGATTAGAGTAGAATCCGCTAATCCAAAAATGAGGATTAGCTTGAACTTTTTTGTGAATCGGGCTGTATATTTTAGGGTTTTGTAGGAGCACACTATGCCATAAAGTTAACGCGCACTAATGAAGGATTCCACGATATTTTGATTTTTACCTTCCGTCACCTTTAGGTAAGAAAGGTATTGTTTTTGGTCAAAATATTCGTTGGTGAGTTTTTAATAAATAAGCACGTTTTAGGATCCCAAGAATACGAATTTACTATTTTTAAGATGTCTGCATGTATGTATGTATGTATGTGTGTGTGTGTGTGTGTGTGTGTGTGTTCGTGTGTGACAATTTTTTCTCCGACGATAACTCCAATACTACAATTCTAAAAATTATAATTCTTTCGTATTCCTCCTCTTTACATCCATATAAGAAGAGCTGATTTGATATTGATCTACCGGAAGTACCCTTATTTGAAGTTTTTATCAGTTTTTCTTAAAAAACGCAGTTAAATATTATTTTTCTGATATTTTATTTCCCGTGACCGCGTGTCTGTCTGGTCGCGAACCTGAGAGAACCGGGTTCGATCCTGACAAACGCCAAATATTTCCAATTTTTAATGGCAAAAAGTGACACCCCTGTGGTGCACTCCCCACAGCAGCTATGAGTGCCCGTGAAGTGACACCTGGAAAGCACCCACACGGTAAAATATATCATCATCATTACCGATGTCTACATGTGTTGTAGATACTGGCACACCCAGAAATGGGTAATATGCCGTGATGATTATTTATTTATTTATTTATAAATATTAAAGAAAATGCTCTTCTCTTATCTCTATATGGTTTGATTATACATTTTCCTTAATTTTCAAAAATCAGTAAGCTTTGCTGATATATTCAAAAAATTCTAATTAACATGTCAATGTCAAGTGCAAAACTAAATATGGAAAGTATAGGATCAGAAAGTTGTATGTCATAGTGTTCTTCGCAAGTGACATGCAGTTGCAGCCTCGCCTCAGGAATGGAAATTTCAATGTCGGGAGTACGGGGAAGGCAAAAGAAAAGGACTGTATCGCAGAAGACTTGAGAGAGGAAGGACTGTGTGAAGAAGATGCGTTAGACAGAAATAAGTGGAAGAGAAGAGTAAGAAACAGCAACCCCTAATAAAATAGAGGAAAGCTGAAGAAGAAAGAAGTATCAAAAAATAGTATGTGTTCGTGTTATGATTTTACATGATATATAGAATCCTATCCAAGGAACTTTTGGTATGGGATTTGTACAAAATATATCTAATTGACGGAAGGTCTTGTGCTGGCCACAACAGATCTTTTTACATGTTATAGTATTTTTATATCCAGAAATTCCGTATTTTTTCTTTTTTTTTTAAATTCGGCCTTTTATGAAGGACAAAAATGGTAAATATTGTTCCAGTGTTTCCCACCCTACGACGTAGACGACCCCATTGGTGGAGAGCTTACTTTTCTCATTATAGCTTATATTGCCTTCCAAATCACTATAAAAACACCACTATAGGCAGTAATTTTTTGACCATATATGGTAATAGATTTGATATCTTGAAGATAATGTACATGTTCGTCAATACATCTATCTAATGGTGATATATTTGTATAAGTAGATTGCTGAATATCTCACTGACGTATGTATGATAAATAAATATAAATAGTGACGTTTATTTACGGATATAACCGTATTTCCTCAACATATATATTGATAAGCAAAATAGATATATTTTAATAACACATTGACCACAATTTAAATATACATCTACAGTTTTTCCAAAAATATACCAGATAATAAGGGGAAACCATTAAAACCAATTATTAATTCAAAACAAACTTCAGAATTTTTTAGTATCATTTTATTTACACATTTATTTATTTAGGTAAATCTATAAAGCGTGACCTTATTTTAAACATGGTTCGTGTTATTTTTAATCAAAAATATCTTTATCTAAATATTTAAAAACCTGACATTTCAAACAGATAATTAATTAGATCTTGCTGACGCATAGGTGTAAACATTATTACATACATTGAGGAAATATTGAATTTTTCAGAACTTTACTCATTAAAAGAGAAGATTTTCCTAAAATTTCTGCAGTTTTAGAATGGCATTTTTTTTTCTAAATAGTGAATACTTCTGAAATTTTTTAAATTTATAATTTAGATAATAAATAAATAAATAAATATATCATCACGGCATATTACCCATTTCCGAGTGTGCCAGTATCTACAACACATGTAGACATCGGTAATGATGACGATATATTTTACCGTGTGGGCGCTTACCAGGCGTCACCTCATGGGCACTCATAGCTGGTGTGAAGAGTGCACCACAGGGGTCACTTTTGTGCCATTTAAAATTGGAAATATTTAGATAATAAACATACTTAAAACCTATAAGAGGGTTTATGAACGATTTATAAATTTGGAAATTTGAAATTTACATTTGGAATATAACTATTAAAAATTAAGGCTCGTACCACGATCACGGTTCTAACATTGGTGTTAGCTAGAACCGTGCTAACTATTTGACACATACTTCAGGGTTATAAAGAAAATCAGTGATGCCACTGTACTAATTAAACCGAAAATGTACCGATAGGCATATTTAATACATTTGGCTTCATTATTTTAAATTGTTTAATATGATTTGTCTCTGGACTTGTTTTTAAGATAAATTATTTAGAATATTGAAGCCAAATGTATTGAATATGCCTGTCAGTACATTTTCGGTTTAATCACTATAGTGGCATCACTGATTTTTGTTGATAACCCTGAAGTATGTGTCAAGTCGTCGTCAAGGTTTTAACTAATACCGGTCTTAGAACCGTGATCGTGGTACGAGCCTAAATGTTTTAGCGGTGCAGACAATCAGATTTAATTTTTTTTTCTGTGTAAACCGTAACAGATACGACAAATTACACACAGAAAGAGAGAGAAAAGTTTACTATTGAATATATCTTTTTGATAAAAAATAATTTTACGTTATCAGCGTGGCCATTAAAAAGTTACGGTCTAATCAATGTTGGGACACCTAAGTTTCAAACACTAGTGGTTCACTAATAATAACTAGTACCATCTTAAAAGATGAATTATAACCATATAAACTGTTATACTAAATTTCATCCAAATCGAATAAAGCGTCCGGTTATTATAAGCAAATTAATTTTTTCTCGAAGAACTTAGAAGCAGAATACTGGCTAATGGTACACTTTCCGGTAGAAGCAGTAAGTTTGGTTAAATCGTCTTATTTTAGCCTTAGGAATCTGTGGTTAAGCCATGTCCCCCTATTTGAGAGACACCTGTATGAATAATTTTTTGTTCGGTACACAGAAAAAAGTATTGAAATTTTGTCTAATTATAATTACATATTATTTTATTAGGCAATATGTCAAATAATTTAGTATAATTTACAAATCTTAATTTAACATTTTAACTCGAAATAGATAATAAATATTTTGTAAAAAATCGTTAATTTAAATATGTAAATAGTTATTTTAATTACTTAGTTTATTTAATTTTACTATATTTCGGCTTCATTATTTTTGTTCTACAATTTTCGGTGATTTATCTAATGAATTAGTTAAGTAAATAGAAAATTTAAATATATATTTAGTTAATTTCTTTATTTATGTTTAGTTCAATACTAAATGTAGTCATTTAATCTAATTTTATATTTAATTTTACTATAATTTGTTATTACAAATGTAGAATATTTAAGTAATTCAACTTAGATAATTTAATGAAAACATATTAGTGGGCTGAAAATTACAGATTTGTTTAGTTAATTTAACTACAATTTAGATGGTTATTTTTTTTCTGTGTGAGTGCACCCGACAAAATTTTTCAATGTCGGCGCCTATGAAATGTATAATCTACACAGCTTATTATAAAAGTATAAATTATTATATTTGGTGGAGGTTCTTCGCAATTTTAAAATAAAATTACGCCGTAAATAAATGATACATTTTTTGTATCTTTCAAAATAAACAAAATATTCTTGGTGCCAGAATTTTGCCGACCACCCTGTATAAACTATAAAACTATACCCGAAAGTTCTTCAAAGTGTATTTTTCGTATCACATACCTACATATAAATTGAGAAGATATCTATATGGAAGTCGTTACAGTATGAAATCTCATCTCGTCATTGCTCTACAAATTGCATCACGAAACTGTGATTTATTACATCTATTATATACGAGACATACATCCGAAAGCTTGGCAATACAATGAAAAGTCATTTTGCCGGATGACAAATCTTGATTCTGAAATGAAGTGTATAGAAAATGAGTGAGTCGCTGAATCCAAATTTTCAACAAGCAAAAAGATATCTTGCTTAGACCGTGTCGGATCTCTCATTTTGGCATTTAGGATTTAGGTCTTCTTCACATAAATGCAACTCCGAATGTCAAACATACAGTGAATGCTAGATTTATTTTAAAATAATTCACGATGCAGTCACTCAGGTTTTATTTTTTTCTGTCTGAACCGTTACAGATATCACAAAATAAACAGAAAGAGAAAAGTTTACTATTGAATGTATCTTTCTGAAAAAAAAAAATAATTTCACGTTATCGGCGTGGTCATTAAAAAGTTACGGTCTAATCAATGTTGGGATACCTAGGTTTCATACACTAGTGGTTCACTAATAATAACAAGTATCATCTTAAAAGATGACTTACGACCATATAAACTGTCATACCTAATTTTATCCAAATCGAATAAAGCGTTCTGTTATTATAAGCAAAAAATTTTTTTTCGAAGAACTTTGAAGCAAAATTCTGGCTGAATTGTACACTTCCCGGTAGAAGCAAGTTTAGTTAAATCGTCTTAGTTTAGCCTCAGAAATTTGTGGTTAAGCCATGTCTCCCTATTTGAGAGACACCCTGTATATTATAAAGAAATATTAAATAATTACACCATGAATTTACAAAGGTAAGAAAAATTAATTGAATGTGCATGTTGCCTTGCAACATTTTACTTTTCACGGACTAGTGTGTGAAAAGTGACACTTTACACATCGTAAAGAGTGCGTAAAGTATGTACTTTATGCACAGTTGTAGGAAAACAATTTTTCAATTCTTTAAAGTTTCGCTATGAACAAAAAAACGTATGTCAATTGAAAAGTATTTAATTAAATATCAATTTACGCAAGTTATTCCAAGAATCAAAACTTTTCTCTTTGAATCTCATTTTAGAAATGGAAATAATTCAGAAAACGGTTAATCGTAATATTCTTTTTGTCCTCTTGAAGTGTAATGCGAACTTTACAATTGTATACACAGCAAGTGTAACCTACTTTTTACGCTTACTGTGTTGTAACTTGTCTAACTATGCGGTAAAATAATCAAAACGCACTGGACGTTTATGGGCATTTAGAAAAAAAATCATCTTTACTATAATAAAGTTCTTGTAAAAAAATACTATCTACATAAGTTATTTTTTTCTTTTAACATTTTCTATATTTAAAACTAATTTATATAAACCAAAATCACGGCAGCGACATCTGTCATTATTGTAAAAATCCGCCGTTACCGACATAGTCAACGATCGATATACCTGTCAAATACGCGAAGCGAACACTTCTCAAATGTCAAATATCGACACCTAACTATTATTTATTACGAAGAAGACATGAGCAAATAAATATTTTATCAGTCATAAACAACGTCTATTATTACAAATAAATTTTCGCTAGGAGAAGAACTCTAATGAAAGTAAGTAAAATCAAATTTGGATATATTGTGAATAAAAAAAAATACATTTCAATTTGACTTTTGAATTAATAAGGATTAGACAGATTAGTTAGTTTTTTTATTTGAACACACTGTATTTATTATATTTTAAATGAAGATTCCAACCCGTTTTAAAAGGTCACAAACCATTGTAATTACAACTGAGCTACTGAGCAAGATATGAAATATTCTCATGAAGTGTATTTAATCAATTAACCTTTTGACATTTCGTTTGTGGTATTAATTTAACAATTATTGTACCGATTATAAGTATACTTCAAAGCTAATGCAATAATATGCATGAAATTTAAAGGAAATTATTAGGGAAATATGGCCACCCATCTTGTATATAGCTGTCCTAAAACAAGCTTGATTTGTGGCTTACTTATTAAGGGAAATGTGGTTCAAATTCCACATCTAAGAAAATATACAATTGCAAATTTTTCGGGTTCGATCCCGACAGACGCCAAATATTTCCAATTTTAAATGGCACAAAAGTGTCCCCTGTGGTTCACTCTCCACACCTGCTATGAGTGCCCGTGAGGTGACGCCTGGTAAGCGCCCACACGGTAAAATATATCGTCATCATTACCGATGTCTATATATATTGTAGATACTGGGACACCCAGTAATGGGTAATATGCAGTGATGATATATTTATTTATTTATTGCTAATTTTTCAGTACGCGTGCGTAGTTTGAAACTGATTTCAGACTGTCTAGAAATATTTGGGTTCTGCGAACAGAATTAAAGATTATTGTCGTTATTACCATCTGGAGTGAATAGAAAGGTTTTTATCTTTTGTTGATTGTTGTTGTTGTTGGCATTTGTCTTTGTCACATAATATTATAATCTTACTTTATTGTTTAAAATTTACTTCCTGCGTTTATTATTGATTCTCTTAAATTTATGCTCGAGAATCTACAAGACAATATAGCAAATATTTAGTGTAAATGCGAAAGTAACTCTGTCTGTCTGTCTGTTACGTTTTCACGCCTAAACCGCTGAAATAATTTTGATGAATTTTGGTATAGAGATAGATTAGACTTTGGAGAAGGACATAGGCTACCTTTAGTCGCGAAAATAAAACTTGAAGGGGGGAAATAGGGGATGAAAGTTTGTATGGAGAAGTTAGGGATATAATAGTTATTTATGTATTAAGAGCGTAGCGTAAGGAGGCTTTCATGGCCTGCGGCGGGATTTTGGCCCGAGGCGTAAGCCGAGGGATAAAAACACGTCAAAGGCTTTATGCACGGACGAAAATTTTCAAATTATGAGTGTTAGAAAAATTGCAGCGATAAGAATTTGTCCTCGAACATCCAGTATCTAGTGTTGCTATGAAAGCGGAAAACAACAGTTTATTGTTTGTTTATTAGTTCTGTCATTTGAGTTTTATTTTGTGTATCTCCGTGCTTTACATATAAATATCACAAAATTAATTTTCATTTGTCATTAAAGAATATAAAAATTTTCGATTTGTAATAAAAACTTTTCATGTTGCCTGTTTAAATTGTTTCTATTGTAGGTTATAATTTGGTTTGACGTTTCATTATAACCCGGCGGGCTATAAAATAACGTTTATGTCAAAGAAATTAGTGCATAATTGTCAAATTATGATACGTCCGTGCATAAAAATTCTTATTTATGCTTTTGGTAAGAAATAAAGTGTTTTAGCGTTTTTGAAAAATTACCCCTCAAGGCAGTACAATAGGGAATGATCTTTGCATCTATAGTTAAGTTTTAACCGTTAGCAGATTTTCGATATTTGTCGGTGAGATAGCTTGCATTATATGTACATAAGTAAAAGTACCCGAGACATGTTTAGAAAAGGGCGCGGGGATCGGATGGGCAGTGGGCGGAGCCTGTTACATGTACGATGCGAGGCAGGCTCCCTACACAGCGCATGTATCCAAGGTAAATATGAAAAAATACTGGTACACGTGTAGCTAATCGTTATTCTAGCTTTACCCGTGCGAAGCCGGGGCGGGTCAGCTAGTTTATAATAAATATTAATATTTCTTTTCTCTCGCTTTGGCTAGTACATGTAGAAACAACAATGCTCGCTAACAGCCAGAATTTCCAGTGCGCATGCTACAAACTAAAAATTTCGCTCAGGCTGTGTCCGATGTCTCATGTTGCCATTTAGTTTTTAGGATTTAGGTCTTCTTCACATAAATACAACTCCGAATGGCACACTAGTGATATCCATTGGTTTGTATGGCAACACTTTAGAACAACAAAAATGAATTATATAATTCGATTCAATTTGATGCTTGAGAGTAAATGTTAATATTGTATTTCATAAAATAGAAGCTAAAAAGCTATTCTTTGACAGGAAATTTGACGTTTTGTACAAATCATAGCAATGAATATGATTTGTGTAATAAGTGCGCGACAACTTCAAGGCATAGTGTGCTCCTGCAAAACCCCAAAAATCTAATTCCTAAAATCCTAAATAATCACTAGATTTAGGGCATATAAATTGAAGATTTAGATATTAGGGTGATAAAAGTGTAACATCGAACAAACCTATAACTTTCTGAATAATCCCTCTTTAAAATATTTACAATTTAGTTAGTATTTCTTTCCTCCATTCAAAATAAAAACAAAAACAATGACGAAATAAAAATCGCAATAACACAATTGACGTAAAAGTAATTGAATATCTTGAAAGAAACCACACCGCACAGTTATCAAGTATGTACGTTGCAAGTAATATTTTTCTAATGCGGTTCTTTTGTGGTTTCAATGGTAACTTGACTCTGGAATGACGTCAGTTCCATGCAACAACGCAAGGAAATTGTAGAAAAGTTTGTAAATAAAATATTACCACACCTTTCCTTGCGTATACATTTTAATATAATAACTTTGTTAATGAACAACAAATTAATACACCTAGGTTTTTTTAATCAATGAGCTATTATTAAAACTTGTATGCACTTATTTTAATTTTGCATATACAATGTGCCCCCCCCCCCCCCTCTCCAAAAAAAAACAAGTATAGTTAGGTCCATCCGGGGACACACTATATTTATTAAATTTCTCAAACTGGACTCCCAATATTTTCTTTATTTTTTTTTTTGTGAAACTATTTTTACCGATTTTTACTGAAACTTGAGTCTGACTTCTGCTAACTTTAAAACTAATACACTTTGATAAATTCTCTGTCACGTTGTGACAGATGTGACAGACAGACCACAGACCATGTTTCATACTTTATGAAAAATTTTGCAAGTGCAACGTCTTTGCACTGTGACAAGAATCCAATATAAGTTGAAAATTGTATTAAATTTTTTTATAAAAATTTTAACGTACAAAGTTAATATCTCCTTGTATTGAATAAAGAAGAATTTCTATATTATAAACTTGTATTTCATGTAAATTTTTGCAAGGGGTTACAGCTTCTTTACGTTCACCCGGCCGCATAAGAAGAAATTTGCCACGCTCTTTATTAAAAACCATAATGATAAAAAAAAAATCTGTTATAGCCAGCACAATACCTCTCGCCATTACACACAAAAACACATATCTTCTTTATACATTTTTATATTTTTTAATTCATTCTATTCACACAAAGTTTCAAAACGGCTCGTTATAATTTTTGACAAATAGAATCAAATTTGACAAATAAAATTCTGATATTTCTTTCAATGTCGACTGTTTTCATTGGAACAGTTTCAAAATTTTACGAATGAATACGGGCATTATTCTTCTAATGTTCGAGATTGAGATATTTCTAATTCATTGATGAGATTGGCGGTATTTCTGAAGGGTATATAATGTAATATATGTATCTATAATTATAAATATTTAATTAATAATAACATAAGAAATATTAAATGTACTTCCCAGAAAAAGTCTTCAGTAATGTCTCTGGCTTTTTGACACTCACATTTATCTGTCAATTAAAAACATTTTAATTTTTCCACTTGTTTTCCATGACCTACGAGATCATTTACAACTTATAATTTTATATATTTATATGTCTCTATCTTTAACTCCGTAGAAGATATAATAAAAATTTTAAATGTATCGGACAGAGATTTTTATTTTCTTTAATAATAACAGAATTTGCAATGGGGGATTCCACCATTTTTTTTATATATAATTTCATCTGAAAATATTAGAAAAACTAATACTATTGATGAAAATCCGGTGAAAAAATTCCTATTAATAAGCGAGTTATGGTCTCCCGAATTGTGAAAAGATTGACGTGACATCACGCTTATGTGTTTTTATATCAAACTGTTTTCATCATGGACCTAAATGTTCTTGAAATATATGCTATTTTAAGTTATATTTACATAAAATGAATGAATATTATAACACTGTATAAGTCTACATACTTTATAATTACAGGTGTATTTAAATTATTAAGTTTAATGCAAAAAAATTATGTTAAAATAAAAACTGTTTGAAAACTGCAGTACAGGAATGTTAGCCCCTCCTTTCGAATTTGAATTTCTTAACTTCCATTGGTAGTAACCCCCACCTCCTAACACGCTATTTGTTATGCATGTATAGGCGGTCTTTCGGTCGCCAATCAAAATATTATATATAGATTTCATATACGTGTCGAAGCGCTATAACAAAAAACCCCTTATTTCCGAAATATCTCAATTATACCATTTCATTTTTTTATTAATATTCGTTATTCGGCATATACATTCGTATTTTTTTACTAATCTACATTAATTACATATAAAATTATCCATGAATTATGTTCACCCATCTCGTATTTAACCACACTGATACAAGCTTGAATAGAAGCTTATTTCCTCATTCAAACAAACTACTTCTTCCATTACAAAACCGGGAGGACCAAATCAATAAAATTGTTTACGATTCCTAGCTGAAGGCTAGTTTTCCAGGCGTCTGGAGGACTGGAAATTCTTCCAGATAATCCAGGAACATCACTACCCACTTACTATATGAGATGTGTGTATGTATGGATGTATTGCACCGCATTTAAAATGCAATACATGTTACGTAACCGCAGAATAAGATTGGAAAAACGTGTAAGGTACGAAATACAAATAGGTTCAATAGTTATTTATGCTATAAGGAAGGTAATAGTATATTACATCCGACGTGGGAGATGTTTCATTACAGCCGAGGGCTTATGTATACTACCGAGAGGCGAAGCGATAAAACCGAGGTTATGTCTCCTATTTTATTCACAATTATCCTCATTTTGAATCAATAATTTTCAAAATAAATCATGAGATATCCATACTAATATAATAAATGCGAAAGTAACTCTGTCTGTCTGTCTGTTACGTTTTCACGCCTAAACCGCTGAACCAATTTTGATGAATTTTGGTATAGAGATAGATTGGACCTTGGAGAAGGACATGAATCGAAGGCATAAGCAAGGTTCTACAATAAATATTTCACAAAGTACAGTAAAAAGGATTCTAGCTGAAAAGAAATTTAAATAATCCAGAATCAAAATTAAATTCTCCGAAAAAGAACAAAATTGAAAATTTTGATTTCCAGGTATTTCTCATATTCTTTCTCACATCTATTACTTTTACAGATTATTACAGTGTAGTTTTATTTGATTAGAACAAATAAACGTTCAAATACACAAGATTAAATTTGATTACAACAATGAAAAGTTTTACAGTTAATAACAATGTAGTTTTATTTGATAACAACAATTTTCACCTACAGTAGACTAAATCTGATTGCAATAATAAAAATAACTATCACACAAATTATTGTCATCATTGTTAACTATATTGACTATTGTAATAAAAAAAAAAATTAATTGTGATTTTGATTTTTTCTTTATTTAATTGTTAATATTAAATACATTATATAAAACCAGTAAACCAGTCATTTTGATTGAAAATATTTTTAGCTATACATACTGAATACGTACTCAACCCTTAGAAAATTTTACTCATGGCGCCCATGGATTTTGAGGTAAGCGCTCCCCCCTTCCCGATTCCCCTAAGCTCTTCTATCATTGCGCGCACTGTACGTATGCAAGTATTGAAATTTGGCGCTGCAACGAGTTCGATTTGTTTATTTATTATTTTTTATTTAACTCTTTCACTATAGTTTTTATCAGTTACATTACATTTACGACACAAATGACAAAAAATAAAGCTTATCTATAATTTATAAATAAACGACATGACGTCTATTAACTACGATTGTCATGCTCAGCCTACTAATTGATTAGATTTTCATTTTATTAAAATTAAATATTATAATAAGTAGTTTTTATTATTATTTCGTCAAAATTGAATAAAATAGTAAATAGTGTATAAACCACGTTAGTTAAGCATAATTGTTAACTTAAAGAAACTATTTTTTCATGAATAAACATGGGGTCCCGTGGCCGCGTGCCAGAGTGTCTGGTCGCGAACCTAGGGAACCGGGTTCGATCCCGACAGACGCCATATATTTCGAATTTTAAATGGCACAAAAGTGACCCCTGTGGTGCACTCTCCACGCCAGCAATGAGTGCCCGTCATCATTACCGATATCTGCGATAAAGCAGATTGTAGTACACTCAGAAATGGGTAATATGCCGTGATGATATATTTATTTATTTATCAGAGAACTAGTGTTTATCTCCATTTTTTTAATCATTTTTATAAGTATAATTGTTAAAGGATTTATCAGTACAAAATAAAATACCACGAAGAACTATAAATATAATAATAATTATCTTGTAAATATTTGGTTATTGATAACGTATCTCACCGATATAATTTACAAATTATTAATGTCATTGTCATACAACGACATTCCTATATATAGTTATAACGTAGATTTATTAAATTGATTTTTACAATTAATGAACATTCAGAGAATTCACTGAAAATAATGAAAATGAAAATATTTGCGTATGTTGATAATTGATATAATATTTATAGGGAAATCCAAAGAAATTCAAGGAAATTTTCTTGTCTAGACAGAAAATCATTTAATTATATAAAATTACATTCATTTATTTTCCATTTTCTACTATAAGTGACTGAGAGAAAACTAGCATATATAGGGTGTCTCACAACTCGCGCCCCAGACGAAACTGACATTTGCCGACGACAATAGGTTGCCAAAAAATAGAAGAAAATAATTTGCAGCTGCTTGCATAACGGAGTTACAAGACTTTTTAATCCACCAATCCCGGAAGGATATCTTGAGGTGTGATGATATTACAAAATAAAACTGGTTGTTAGGTTTTAAAAATACTACTAGTGAGTTACAAAATTTGTTTGACTTACTGTAATTTTGACACTTTAGAGTTGACTTTTCACTGTCAACAAATTTAGGTTAGCGGAAAACGTTCCGAATAGACTCGTGCTGCCTCTCTGGCGTTACGTCCACATTCTCCGAAAATTATTATCATTTCTAAGTAATCAGCGGCTGAATACATGGTAAGAATTTGCCTTTTCTTATTCGCCTTGTCAAATTTAATTTGACACTGACATTTTTCGAAAACTACAGTCGCCCACACATTTTAAAGAAGATTTGATTTGTATAAAACCATAGTAACGCAAAATTACGGCAAACACACGTTAAAGGTGTAGCTCTCTGATTGGTCAATTTGAAGACGTCTTTTCTCTAATATCTTTTAAGCTAGATATTTTTTCAAGTATTTTAATTATAATGGGGTATTCCGACATTTTTTAAAAATATTTTTTTACATTAGACAGACCAGTAGGACTCTGAATATCTAACTATGAGTAAGAAAATGTATGCATCACATGAGATATGAATTTTAAAAAATTTCATCGCAATTCAAATTTTCTTATCATGGCGCGCTTATGACGTCAACTCGATGGTGACATCTGCAACGAACTTCAGCGCCTAAATCCACATGTTCATGACAGCCATTTTCTTGTTTACATATGATGTTAGTAGCAGCGTGTATTTCGATGTTTGTCCTGTGTTTGTTTATGGTAAAAATAGGAGTAATAATTATAAAGTGGACGAAATGTCAGACAAGAAATATACCCGCGCGTGTTAACTACTGGCACCATCTGTGTTTTTAAACGAAAATATTTATTTTGAAATGAGCAACAGATTATCAAGTTGACATCACAAATTTCCAGGACGTTTCTAGAGCTGTAAAAATTCCAATTTTGTAACATTAAATTATGAATTAAAACTTTATTAAACATGTTTATTATATTTTTCTACTATATGAAGATGGAAACTATAGAAAAAAGTCATTATTAATTTCCCTTGTATTTCATTTAGATTTCAGATCATATTTTCTCCCAAACAACTCTCCCACACACACCAGTATATTACAGTTCTTCCTCCATGTTTCTGTACATATTTTATGGAAAGAAACGTGGAGAAAATCTCTCCAAATCCCCCGGCCGTAAAGTAATGATTTCTCGGTTTGCTTGAGTCGTTTTGTGATATTTTTCGGGCGTGATATTCCAGCCGGGAATACAATCAGACACTTACAATAATTTATTCATGTTCTTGGTTTTGTTACGTAGCACGCGAATCTCTGGACGCAGAATTAGTAAATTTTTTAGCATGTAAAGAGAAAGAATAACGACAGTGACGTTTACTGACAAAAACAAAAAAATGGCTTGTAGTTTTTACCTCCCGCTATCCTTGGTAAGGGAGGTATAGGGATCGTGCTAGAAATCGCATATAGAGATTTTGGTAAATGACCACGTTTTAAGATCCCTAGAATCTATTTTTAACATTTTCACGATGATGTCTGTTTGTGTGTATGTATGTGTATGGATTTTGTCAACGTTCTAACTCAAATACGATCATTCAGAAAATTCTGAAACCATGTATTTTGGCCCTATTCTAATATGGAAAGAAACCATTAGATTTTGATGTAAATCGGATAACCAGAAATGGTTTTTCGTCAAAAAATACTATTAAATATCATTTTTTCGCATTTTATGTCATGAAAATTAAAGATTATTGAATTTTCTACAGGTTTACATTAATACTTTTTCTATATATTTTACAGATAAATTTAAAAAATAATCTTTTTTTATAAATTCCGAAGCCTAAGATAAACACAATTCCTCTGTTATATAGTTCATATTTCAAATGTATATAACTGACAGATAAATATCACTGTCAAAGAACCTATTATTTCAAATTGGTAATGGTTACATATTAAAAAGAAAATAGTAAATAAAGCAATAGTTATATGCAAAGGAACTTAATATAGTTTGTAGCATTAGTAAATATGTATGTATGTATTTAAAGTAATAAAAATTAAATAGCGGGAGGTACTGTGTTGGAAACAGTAGATTTTTTTAAATATAACAGCGTAACATAACCTAATGCACAAAACTCACGCTACATTTTGTGAGTTATATTAAAATGTATGGGGTCCCGTGGCCGCGTGCCTGAGTGTCTGGTCACGAACTTGGGGGAACCGGGTTCGATCCCGACAGACGCCAAATATTTCCAATTTTAAATAGCACAAAAGTGATCCCTGTGGTGCACTCTCCACACCAGCTATGAGTGCCCGTGAGGTAACGCCTGGTAAGCGAAAACACGGTAAAATATATCGTCATCATTACCGATGTCTATATGTGTTGTAGATACTGGCACACCCAGAAATGGGTAATATGCCGTGATGATTTATTTATTTATTTATTTATATTAAAATATATATAACACTACAACGTTATCGAAGATTTGACAATATGGACGAGGTTTATAAAAGTCTAGTCTTTTAACATAAACAAAGACAATTTTTAAAATTTGGCTACGACATATAGCATTCTTCACGTAAGAATGCCATCTAATATAAAGCTTTTTTTTCTGAATCCAGAAACGTACATGCAAATAATACTATTACTCTAGACCTTTTCGAAAGTTTTTTATGGCATTATTGATAAATACGAATATATAGGAACTATGTTGACAGTTCCAGAGTACTTCCTGAACAGATTCTATAGCATAACCTTTGAGGCAAAAAGAACCTACTTCAATTACATATCTCTTAAATAATCATAATTTTTTTATTGCACAATGCCATTCTAACGTTAACACGTTGACTGTCCCATGAGTTACATGTGATTCATAACAAGTTTTCCATACACGTCCCTGAGACATATATGATTCATTTGCCTACCCGTACACTACTTGCTTGTGTGTGTTACACGCTGCATTCCCGGTACTGTATGGTGGTATGGACGTGTAAAGGAAGTACGGACTGATCTTTTACTCAGCTGCATCATATGTGATTCTATATAGATAAAATAAAAATACTACAAAAAAGCAGTTGGACGTGGTGGGCCCGAAAAAAATTTCTTATGGGGACATTGGATTTGTCATATCCATGGTTACGACTTGGCATTTGATTGACAGCAATGTATTTGTCTGTTCCATTTAAAATGAAATATAGGGAACGAATTTGACATTTGACAAGACGACAATAGTGGTTAAATATGTTTAAATAATTATATCTGCTTTCTAAATTAAATTTAATTGTAGATAAAATATTGTATGCACCTTGTGGCCGAGTAATTTTCTCACTTGGCTAAATTTCTTACAATATTTAAATATAATATTCAAATTCATTCCCTATGTTTTATTTTAAATGAGACACGCAAATACATTGCTGTCAATCATATGTTAAGTCGTAACTTATAGGAAAATCGAGAGGAAAATTCAACGGTTATCTGTTATCTGTCATATTGACAAGATGTCATTCAGGTATTCCCTGATGTCATTAAAGGTAAATTTTGTTTAAATAATTATACCGGTTTTCTAAAAATTAAATTTAGTTACTTGTGCCCGAAATGTGGTTAGTGCTCTCGAGTGGTTTTCTGACTTGGCTAAATTTCTTACAATATTTAAATATAATACTTCTGTCAAATTCATTCCCTATGTTTCATTTTAAATGGGACAGGCAAATACATTTCTGTCAGTATTCCCTGTTGCTGTCCATCAAATGTCGAGTCGTAACCATAGATATGACAAACCCTATGTTTCACGTTAAAAAATACTCACGGTATGTATATGTATATTGTTGTGTATGACAGCTCTATCTGTACGTAATATATTTTAATTTAAAATATTTAAGAAATCTTGAGAAATCCCACAAGAATTATTGTTGAAGGTTGTTCTGATTGAATGATAATAAACTACGCCTAATTATTAAGAAATATTTATTCAAACAAATTGCAAGAATTTTTTAAGTGCTTCCTGTTTCCTAGTAGTCGTTTTTTCAAGGAACTATGGAAATGATTCACATATTTGGTATATTTTCCTTTCTTTTATTAAGACATTATTATTAAAGGCAAATTGATATTGTATTAATTTACAAATAGATAATTTAATAAGCTGTAACTCCTTGCAGAAATTGTCGATGAAACATGGTCACCCAGCTTGTATTTAACTGCACTAATACAAGCTTGAATAATGATATTTATAAAGAAAAAATGCACGAACATAAAAATGTTTTTCTTATATGAATAAATAATAATACTTTTATTTAAGGCTGTATTCTGAACAGATTTATAAGTGAAGTATTCAGATCTTTAAATAATAATTATCAAAACCGCAACGAAAGCTGTCACTAATATGTATAATTTTATATTAACAAAAATAGATGCGTTTTTGTCAATTTTTTACAGTTTCACATATCTTTAGACACAGATTTGTGAAATATTGAACAAAACAGCAAATCTTAAGTTTAATTTTATATTAATTAACAAAAGAAAATCTGTTTTTGTCATTTTTTACAGAACTGAAAGACTTACAATTTTAAAAAGTACCTACAGCTATTAATTTGATATTTTATTTTGATAGATATATCTTTCGGCATATTACCCATTACTAGGTGTGTCAATCTGCTTTGTACAATATAAACAGTAGTACAATACAGATATATTGGTAATGATAATGCCATATTCGTACCGTGCGGGCGTTTGACAAGCGTCACCTCAAGGGCACTCATTACAGGTGTAAAGAGTGCACCACAAAGGTCACTTTTATGCCAATTAAAATTATAAATAGTTAAGTAAAAATCATGTATTTTTAAACAATATATGAAACAATGAAACCCTAAAATTTTGGAAATACAGCATCGTGTCTGTGTGGTTATTTCTCCCAAATTTTGCGGTAAAATTTATGAAAAAATATGCGAAATTATGCAGAAAACTTAAGCGATTCATTATGTATTAGTTTGTTTATAAATACGGAAGATGACATTCAAAAACAATTGCTCATGGCCGTATTTGTTTTCGTATTCTTCTGTTTACATCAAGCAATTAATATAAAATGCAAACAAACGAATTGACAGACGTAAAACAAGTGACACGTGTGGTGAAATAATACAATTGACAAGTTGTCACATCGCAGCCTTGTATGATCTTTATTTCCCAAGTTTATAAAGGTTAAAATCGCAAGCCATTCCCTTACAAAGGGTTGTTGACCTAACCTACACCTACCTAGGATCCGGAAGAATAATCTTCTTGCTAGCCCTGGCTGCCGGAGTGCATTTTGACTTTTCCATAGCCATAAGATAGCTCACATCCGCGAGCACTGCCTCGAGATCCGCCATATTGCTGAAGAGTACTTGACTAATGCAACATTTCACAAAAACACCACACCACGAAAGCTGTTCTTCGTTGAAAACTAAGGTAGAGTTTGTCCGGACATAGTAAACGAGTTTAAAACACCACAAGACTCATCAACGGCGAATATACTGCGGAACTAATCCAATAGATGAAAACCAGACGAGCCCATCGTTGGAACTAACACTCGGAAAACATCGGAGACTGCCGAGAACTCACAGCTGATAATCAACTCTACCAACATTATATTTTCACAAAATTTTCACCCTACATTTCAAATAAAATATGTATCCATGTATTACAACAATTAAAACACTTGAACAACATTGTATATAATCACATATTTTTATATAAGCATTTCAAAAATCTTTAATTCACTATTTCAGTTTGTATTTCACACTGTTATATGTCGAAAATCCAACTTTGATACCAGTAACGCCATCCGTGGTAAAACGTCAAACTTTGTTTTTTATAGTTATAGTCGAGTCAACATAAATGATATATCATCTTACGCAGTTTTAACATTGTGACGTCACAAAAGTAACCCCTTGTATCAACTGTATCAGGATTTTGCACACCAATAGACGTCAAAATTTTTGTATTATTATTCAAAATATTAATGTTTTAAAACGTTTTTAATTTTAGAAAAAGGTGTAATATTTTATTTTATATAATAAAATATTTACCTGATATGGAAAAACGGAGTAAAACAGCTAAAAATACAAATTATTTGTAGGTTGACATTTGATTTTTTCGTAAATATCTCCACAATGATTAAAAATATTTGCTTGAAACATGAAAATATAAATTCTACATGATTTTTTTGTCTAGCATGTATAAAAAAAATTGTCAATAAAATTCTGAAAAACTATAGAAAGATGTTTTTAAATCTACATATCTTAACAATGTATATATTATTGTTTATTTCTTTGTTGTCACCCAAATAAAGATGTACAAATACAAATGTATCTTTCCTCAATAAAATAATTCATAAATCCTATTTACAATCTAATTTTTTACGCCCACAATCACAGTTTCTACGTATTTTTTTGCACAATGACGTCCGAATCGCTAACTTGTCAAAAATTTGACGATTTATCATTAAAATTTAGTTATTTATTATATGGAAGGTCTGAAAAACATCAACAATACATCAATACTTTATTAGATGATTTAAATTCATTAAATTTTAAGCTGCCAATAGTCACAAACTCAAACGTAAGTTTAGATTAACCTCTAAATATGATATATAAACAAGTTTTTTTATAGAAAGCAGTACTTTTAATTCATCAAATATGCACAATAGTACCTTTTACTGATGGAGATTTAGTTAAAAAATGTTGTAATTTAATAATAAATATAGTAAATTCACAGAAAATTAAAATAGAGGGCAATACTTTGACTTTTTGTATCCATTGGTTGTGCCAGAATTTGAAGCAGACAGAAAATCCAGATATTTGTGTTTTACAATGTTTGGAATGTTTAATAAGGGACAATATTAACAAAATACAAGAGGTATGTTGGGCATTTTTACTTAAAAACTATCAAACTAATCAATTTTGTAGCACTTACCAGATCTTATAGGACCAAACGGCATATTGTTAAAATATACAACATCTTCTTTTGAAGACGTCCAGTTTTGGGCTGTAAAATGTTTAGAAGTACTGGTTTATACAAAAGAAGAACAAAAAGATCTTCAAATAAACTTAAATTATTTAGAAACTTGCTACAAAGTTTTTTTAACGTTATTAAACGAAGAAAAATCAGCAAAAAACGACGAAATAATTTATTCCAAGGTAATATATCAATCAATTACGCACTAGTATTATAAAAGAATATTTACAGATGATTATTTCTTGTCTACGCGGTCTGCAAAGTATTATTTTACAATCGACAGACTTTGAAACGTATGATTTAAGTATAATTTTAGGAATTTCTAAATGTTATATGTCTTATTTTTTATTTGATTCCATTTGGATAAAACCTATAAAAATAATGCCTTCAAATTTGAGTATTGCAGACCTTAAAACTAACACTAGCCGAGAAAAAAAGGGAGGAAAAGTATGTAAATATTATTGTTTTATATACATTTTATTTAATACTTATTACAGATTACTAAACAAAGAAAACACAGAAAATCTACGCATAAGAAAGATGAAAAAAAGAATGAAAAACAAGAAAATAATTTGAGTTATGTTCCGGCGACGAATTTGGCCGAAAATATTCCGTAATTTTTCATATTTTCTATTATTAATTTTTATTATTATTTGTTTATTTTATTTTAGAATTGTTATAAGTGATTCAGACTTTTCCGATTCTGAAAGCGGTAAAAGTAATAAAATTTCTGTTACTCAGGGAAGAATAAGACAAGCTGCCTTAAATCTCCTTTTAACTATAGTTAAAGTAAGTAAAAAATATATTTAATAATGTTGTTACGTCACTGTTTCATTTCTGCCAATCTTAGAGCCCTTGCGCATTCGTTATCATTATGTTTAAACCAAAAACAAAAAAATGTGATGTGGCCAGCACATGACCTCCCGCCAATTCCATGTTTAAAATAGAAATGATCTTTAACTTAAGTATCACTTTCGGTTGATCGTTTGTAAACAAAATCTAATTTGTTACTCGAATAAATATAAAAGTCTCAATACGAAATTTTGGATTATATTTTATTATTTTTCTTCGAAAATCTGAAAGAGTTCCAAATAAAGTACCACTTCCGGTTTATCAGTCAAAATCTAACATGTTGTTCTCAAATCATAAACAAGTTTTAAATACTAAATTTGAGAAGTTTTGGATCATATTTCAATATATTTTTTTTTTTCACGAAAATCTTTTCAGAGCTTTAAGTAAAGTATCACTTCCAGTTTATCAATTTTAGTCAAAATATAATATGTTGTTACCTTCCTTGATATAAAATACCAACTTTTAAATGTTTAGACGAATACAGAAAGCTTAAATGCGCAAAAAAGAAATTTTTGGAAGTTTGATAAAATTGTCACACACATACATACAGACAGACATTATTGTAAAAATAGTAAAAACGTGTTGTGGGGACCCTAATTAGTGCTTATTCGCTGAAAACTCACTATCGAATTTTTGGTCCAAAAACATTACCTCCCTTATCTATGTATATAGGTTAGTGGGAGGTAAAAAATTGATTGTTACGCCACTGTTTACGCGCTTCTACTTGACAATATATTCACTACTTTCTTTATCATTCTACTTTTGTCTCTCATTGGGACAATTACGTCACAGTATGAACAATTTTATTAATTATTATTTGTAGATAACAGACAAACATATAATTTTTGGTTATTGGTCGAGTTTTTTTCCCGATGGCTCTCCATCAAATTTTCAAAATTTAAATCGAATTTTACTCGAAGAACCGTCGCCTAGAGGTCGAATCGCTGTTTTGAACGTAATTTCGACAATTTTAAATGGATCCAAATTATATTTATCTCAAGCCGAATCAAGGTACACTATAATAACTTTCAGCCCGATTCACAAAAAAGTTTAGGCTAATCCTCATTTTTGGATTAGTGAATTCTATTCTGGAATTTAAAATTTAATCTTCATAATATTATCAAAAAAGGTAGATATTAGGAATAAATTAGACTATATTTTACGAAATAAACTGTTAAAATTAGAGTAGAATTCTCTAATCAAAAAATGAGAATTATCTTAAACTTTTTTGTGAATCGGGCTGTTTTGAATGACGTAATCTTGACAATTTTTTATTTTTCAGTGAAAAAATTTTTGCGTTTACTCCTTTTTCTATGATTTTGGGATCTATGATTAAAGAATTACATTATAATTTGTGCCAGGCGTTAAAAGATAGCTCGATTCCAGTGTTAACACAAATTTTAAAGTGTTTAGCTCTTTTAGTTCAAGCTACGCCGTACCATAGATTAACACCAGGCCTGTTAAATAATGTTATAAGTAATGTGAAACCTTTTATTCGCCACAGAGGTATGTATATTTAAAAAAAAATCTTGGGGGTTTCCACTATTTTTCAATTCTTTTATATGTATTAGAATAAATAAAACATTTTTATTAACAACAGCTTCTCTGTAAAAAAAAAAAAAACTGTTGTGGCCATCACAATATCTTTCCCCATTTTTATATTAGGCTATATACGAGGTGTGGCAATTAAATAACAAGATTGATCTTAGAACATTGTCAATGTATAAAATTACACAAAACAAATATTGCCACCTTCAATGTACTCTCCTCCCCGAACCCTACACCGCCCGATGCGAATATTCCATTGTTGGAAGCAATGCCTGCAGGCCATTTTTGTTAGGTTGTTCATAAGCTCTGCCGCTTTTCTATAACTACATCTCGGCCACGAATTTGGTACCTTTTAACGCAGAATTACAATTTGGGAATAAAAGCAAATCACGTGACACTAGGTCAAGTGAGTTCGGTTGATGTACCAACACGGTGATTTCTTTTCTTCCTACTTTAAATCTTCTAAACTGCTTGAAAACTTAAGTACTAGATAGACTCTCATCACCATAAACATTCTTCAATAATTCGTACATTTCTGTTGCGGATTTTTTAAGTTTCACACAAAATTAGACACTAACATAATTCCGGCGGAGTACGAGAAAGTAGTTAACTTCAATCAAATGCTACTGCCGAACGGTTTGCCTAATTATCTTGAAATTTTAACAGTGGATGGAGGGAAGATGACAAATTACCATATACCTATTAACTAATATATTGCAGATCCTTTGCTTTTCTTAAAGGAAACACTGTGAAATGGAAATATCATTTCTGCATAAGTCTATCTCACACAAACACCCAACCATGTGGTCGCTGCATCACCAGGGCAGCGTTCCAAAACCAGGAATACCGAGTTTTGGCGTAGAGTATGAAGTGTTGTGTTTTGGAACGAATGAGAGTTTTGTTGAAGTAAAAAATTGAAACTAAATTAAAAATAATTTTATAAAACTATCAAAACTACTTATAGTTACAACATTAATGTCAAGCCCGTAATAAAAGCGCTTTTATGGAGCACTCTCCTCAATATAATGTGAAAATACGCTCCATAAAAGCGCTTTTATTATAAAAGTATGCTCGTGATACACGCCAACGTATTTACTTATGTTTATTTTCAACCAAAAGCATGTTTTCTTCCTCAAGAAGACAAATTACTTTCATATGTTAAGAATCGTGAGCAACTACATTTGAAAATATTGTGGATTTTGGAACGCAGCCCAGCCAGCGACGCTGTCAGCGTTAGCCAATAGTAATCAAGATTTCCGAGCATACGCATAATTGCCGGTTGGGTGTTTGTGTGAGATAGACTTATGCAGAAATGATATTTCCATTTCACAGTGTTTCCTTCAGCTACTCTTATGGGAAAGATACGAGCATTAGCAATATATTAGTTAATAGGTATATGCAAATTACTGTGACATAGCCTGCAATGTTGCCAAATTTACAGGGAAGCCAGAAAAAATAAATCTCTTTATTATAATATATTTCAATGTAAAAATGTTACTTTTCACTATTTTCATTACTTTGGAAACCCCTATTCTAAATATACGTATAAATAAATCTTCAAATAAACATTTTTAAAATTGCAGATACTTCAGTTCAAGTTGCAGCCTTAATAGTCCTTGGTTGCATAATATCCAGCGAACCAGTCGTTCCTGAAACCCTTTCTAATCTTTCCCAAAACATTTCCTTCATTCCTTCTTCATCTATTCCTCCTTCCGACCCTAATTCTTTCGAATACGCTGAGTTTTCTTCATCCGAAGATGAAGAAGACGCAATTCTTTCGCCTTCTGACATTCCTTGGTTGTTAGAGAAATGTTTACGAAATTTAGGCGCGATAGAAAGTACAAAAAACAACGTGGTGCCCGCTCCAGTTAAATTAGAATCATTACAAGTTATTTCAGCTATGTGTAGGAATTATTTTGGAAATTTATTGGCCCCTCATTTGATGATTGTTGCAAAAGGAATTGAAATTAGTTTAGGAGATAAATATAATGACTTGAGATTGCACGCGGGACGCGCAGTTGACTGTTTGGGGCACGCAGTGCAACTAAGTTTTGTAAAAGGTAAAAATGAAATAATAAAAACTCGAATTTCAATGCGTATGACCGTTTTTATTGATTTTTCAATCAGATGATTTATTCTGTACTTTATTTCACGTAAGAAAATAGCAGATGGCGCTTGAGAGCCAATGGGTTACTTGCGTGGTACTGAAAATCCGATTTCTATCACTATATACGTAATGTTATATTGAAAACATATATAAAAATATAAATTTTATTTTAAAAGTTATTTGTTTTTTTAGTAAATTAAGAAAATTTTCTGTGACGTCATTATATTGAGCTGAAGAAGGAAACCATGTTTAAGAATGTAACTAATAGATGGCATTGCGTGCGAGAAAGTTTTAATTTGACATTTTTCTCTCTCTGGGCTCCCAAATATAATAATTACTTCACAAATAAACACATAAGTAGTTACATGTAATTTAAAATATCGATACGAAAAAGACAAACTAAAATACTAACCTCCAAACTATTGTTGAAACGTCAAACAGGAGATCTACATTACACGTACAAACAAACGCTATGGCTTTACGACCACACATTGGTGCGGCGTAATTCTACGTCATAAATTTCATTATTTTTTTTCTGGCTAATTAATAAAAATTTTATCAAAAGAAAAAATAGGGGTAGCAAGTTTTTACCTGCTCTTCAAAAATATATAATAAAAAAAGGTACGCAAGTAGCCCATTGTTTTACATGCGTTAAATAAATAATTTAAATTCGTGAAACTAAACTGCCAATAATAATAGTAGTTTATATATCAAGGGAGTAAAATTCGTCATTATTTGTCGAGAGCGAAGATTGAATCCTGAGGGCGTAGCCCGAGGGATGTAATCGCTTGAGTCAAATAATGACACTTTTTCTTCAACAATCGATTTTATCGGAGAAAAATCAATAAAATTGATCATGCGCATTAGACCACAAAATATTTGAATGATTTTTTATTATTTAGATGATTCCAAGTCAATTTCGATCGACAAAGGCCTCCAATTTTGGCAGTTTCTACTAAATGGTCCTCTGACATCGTTATTACAAAACGACCAAAGTCCTTTTCTTCGAAATATTGGCTGCGATTGCCTTGGAAGTATAGGCAGCGATATTTTTGAAAATTTACCGGTATTTACCAACAATGTCGAGTAATGGACGAAATAATTGTCATTTTCTTTCATTTTAGAAAGACAAACAATTGTTAATAATAACTTTGTTATTTTCATGTAGTAGGGATGAAGAGAATACTGTCAAAGGCGCTGCCGTAAGGGCTTTAGCTATAAGCGTTTTATATCCATCTTTAAGAGAGGTAAATATAAATAAATATTTCTACTTCTGTTATTAGAATCACGATTCGACAAATGAGGTCATGCAAAAAAATAATTGTACCTTTTTCTGTTTAAATCAAAGAAGGCTAGCCTAATTTATCAATCAGTTTGATTAAATTTTTTTATTTACATTTTTTGTTGTATAAAATCGTTTCAAAGTATATTTTTAAAAAGTCGCAAAAAACAGCCATGTTGTGACGTCACAGGTTCCGAACGTAAGTTCAGATTCATTTCAAACAGACATTTTATATGGGCACAGAATGTCTAAAAGAAAAATTTATATAGACTATAAATTGAGGATTACATATCTAAATATGCTATAATATATTAATATAACATCGTTCTATTCATTTTTATAAATATACATTTCAGCTGTTTCTTTTGATTTGAGACTAGACGGTAGAAGGTTATAAACGCACGTGAAACATTGAATATATTGGAAAATATTATTTTATTCTTTATTTTGGTAAGCTAATAACATAAAATATTTAATGGAAAACATATCATCGACATGTTTACTTTCATAAATTTCAGGTTATCTTTAAATGTCACTTTGACCTTTAAAACAGTGTGAAAATTAAAATTGTCGTTGCTTCGATCCTGTGACGTCACTAGGCAAGGGACGAAGCGGGGGATTAGCAGCCGCGTTTTAAAGAATGTCATTTTCAATTACAATTTTTTCGTGATTAAAGATCGATTTGAGGAAAAATAAAAATACGGGTCTATTATTTTTCACTACTCTATCGATTAAAGTTATAAAAAAGCCGTGGAGTGTTAAGCTAGCAACCACTAAAAAATGCTTCATTAAGCACGGGCCGAAATTAGCTGCAATTCATTAAAAATAATTTGCAGTCGTAGAAAAAGTATAGCGTTTAACTTTTTAGACACTAGTTTTTTTTTTAGGATTTAGGATTTGTGATGGATACTTCGGAGGCCATAATACGTACTTTACAAGACACAAATTTAACTGTTAGGATTAAATCTTCCTGGTCTCTAGGAAATCTGAGCGATGCTTTAGTTTTGTACAAGTAAGTACTATAACAATAAAACTATAAATAAATGCGATTTATAACATTGAACAAAATTGTATTTATTCGGTAATCTCCGCCCCAATTCGTATAAGTTAATAAAGAATACATTTTTTTACAGAAACAATCCGTCGAATGAAGATTTCCCCGATAATTTGTTATATAAATTATTACAATCTTGTATTAAAATAGTCGATGATAATAATAAAATAAAGTCAAATGCTGTGCGTGCTTTGGGAAATTTATTACGATTGATCGATAAAGATCTATTGATTGATGATAAATATAAAAAAATGGCGGAAGAAGCAATAGATGTATTGGTTAAAAATTCTGTAAATTGTGCAGATATGAAGGTAAATAAATTTTATTATTATTAATTCATTTATTGTATTATAAATGTCTATAGATAATATATTTTATTATTAAAGTAATATTAAATTATTTTTCAAAGACTTTTTGATATTATTAAATGTTTAATTTCAGGTCCGATGGAACAGTTGCTACGCTATCGGAAATTTCATGAAAAATAACGACATTTTTTCCATATCATCGTGGCAAGTAAGTTTTATTTACTTATTTTTTAATTATCCCCCCAAATTTCAAATACATTTCAAATTTTCATTTCACCCATTTTTGTGCAAAAACCCAAAAATGGGTGGAAATACGTAACCGGCTACATCGCCATTCAATTCTACGAGAAAAATTACTTAAGTATACCACTTTTCAGAATTTTTTGTTGAATAGTTTCCAAATAAACACTCTTTGAATTCACCGCAAATCTGTCCAATTTTTGTGCGCAACTGACGCGTTAGTCGCCCACAAAAATTCAGCAAATTTAGGGTGAATACAAATTACGTTATTGTACTAACAGATGAGATAAATTTTGTAAAAATTAGTACGTATAGTTACATAGTAATAGCACCGCCCATTTATGGGTCATCATCCAAAAATGGTCAAAGTTTTTAACGTAAATATCTCGAAAACGAAAAGAGGTCTCGACCTGTGGTTAAATATTTAAAATTTGCGCTAAATATATAAAAATTGTATGTTTGAAATTTTGAAGATTGTCACTTATTATGTTTTTGTTTCAGCAAAATGTGTATCCTAATTTAATGGATCTCGTATCAAATTTTCGTAATTTTAAAGTACGTATTAACGCCGCTTTAGCAATTTCCATACCCGAAAAAAGGTCTCATTATGGGCAATTTTATTTTTCTTTATGGAAATCTTTGTTAAATGCTTTGGATAACTCTCAGAATATGGAAGATTTTAATGAATTCAAACATCGGGATAACTTAATCGACCAAGTACGAAACAAAACATCAAAAAATATTTAATTGACTAATTATTATTATTTTTTTGTAGATTTGTCTGTCGTTAAGTCATCTAACAACGTTTTTATCAGTTGAAGATTTGATAAAACTAAATGAAATTATAGTGAGTCACATAGATAGTTTAAAAATACAAATGCATAGGGTACAAGATAGATTGGTACCCGAAAAATCAGAAATTGTACTGAGGGCGTTGGATCATTTAAATAAAATAAAAATGGAACATTTAACTAACGAACAAAAGTTGTTTTTATACGAATTAATTAATATTTTTGCACGAAATGATATGTAATATTTATTAATAATGTATTATAGTTATTTATAATAAAGAATATAACTATTATTTTGCTTTATCATTCAACAAATCTTTCCATACAAACTAACTTGTACTCAAAATGGAATCCGTATTTCAAAATGGCGACAGCAGAATGCATATTTTAAAAACTAATAACAGTTTTAAGGCTTAATTTTAATATAAATGATCAATTTTATTAATTTAAATGAATATTTTTGAATTTATTGATCAAACTTTCAATTCGTTGTCTTAGCAACAAGTACGATCAAGTAAATATTATCTGACACTTCTCATCACAAAATGGCAAAGTCAACAACAATCAAAGAAGCTCTAAAAAAATGGGAAGAAAGAAACGAAGGTAAAGACATTTCAGAAGCGAAAGAAGTCGGCTTACAATTCATGTTTCCACCCATCGAAAAAATGGACAACTCTTTAGGCATTTTAACAAGCTGTGAAAAGCTGAGTTTATCCACAAACATGATAGAAAAAATAACCGGGTTGGCTCAACTCAAAAACTTAAAAGTTTTGTCGTTAGGAAGAAATTATATAAAAAATTTCAGTGGTTTGGAAGCAGTAGCAGAAACATTGGAAGAACTCTGGATATCTTACAATTTGATAGAAAAGTTAAAAGGGATTGGAATTCTCAAAAAACTAAAAGTGTTGTACATAGGCAACAATTTGATTAAAGAATGGAGTGAATTTATGAAATTAAATGAACTACCAATTCTCGAAGATTTACTTTTTATCGGAAATCCGTTATCTGACGCCCAGCCCGATATTGAAACTTGGGTAAAAGAAGCAACAAGACGACTTCCCAACTTGAAAAAATTGGATGGAGAACCAGTACTCAGAGAAGAATAATTTACCGTTTATATTCTCAAATAATTTCAATCATATATCAACGAATTTTCAAATATAGGCCAGATTTTAATGTTTGGAAGATTGTTTCAGAACTTTGGATAAATATGTTGAAATATAACAAAAATTTGACTCACCAAATACTTATTTCTCAAAAGGGATGGTTTCTTCATTTTGAATATCATTTTGTATAAGTGTTTTTAGCGATATACCATTATTATGTTCGTTGTGGATTTTGTACAACTTATTATTAATAAAACTTTGTTAAAACTATTGTACACTTTAACTTAAGTACACATTTTTACTATAAACCAAACATTTTCCGACTATAATTTGACAGATTTAAGATTTTGGCGCGCAGTGGTTCGGAAAGTTTGTTCTAACCATATATATCACTGAATAAAGCAGGATATTTATACACATATGAACGCAAAACACTACTAAATGTTTGTATTATTAAATAATCAACTTATTGACCTTTTAAATATCACAATTACGGAAACTTTATCGGACGACTCGCGCGAGCTGTTGTGTTCAACTCTTTGACAGATAACCTAAATTTGGAAAATAATCGCTCTCTCAAACATTAAAATTAGTTCCATAAAAGTAAAATTTATGGAATAAATTTATACTCAAATTGTAGAGGAGACTACAAGGAATCCAATGCTGTATTGTTTTTCCCGAAAAAGTCAATAAAAAGCGAGAAAATCACGATTGTTTGCAAACACTAAAAAAAATTTTGCGTAGAAAGGCCTTAGGGGAAAGAATTTCCAAATTTTTTCTTCGCTTTTTTGACGATTTGAGAGGATTAAACCGAAAAATTGAAGTGGAAATCAATTAGAAAAAGTTTAATGAATTTTTTTACGTCAAAAAAACGAAGAATATGGGTAAAGTACTTCATTTTTCTTACCGAAATTACTAAACCTTTTACCCATATTACACCTGGACGAGATGCGGCTTCGGCACTGCTAAAACACTTAGAAAAATCTTTTTCTTTTACAATAATAAGTTACAATACATCTTAAAGCTAAGTATAAATAAATTACAATAAATCTTATGAACTAAATCTGTAGATGGTCTTGAAGTGGCTGTTGCAAATTTTGTGTAATTTCAATAATACAAAATTCGATGAAAAATCTTCAAACGGCTGTTCATCTCCAGGATCTTCCGAAAACTACGACTGGAAATATTTCATAAATGAATATCTTACTACTGCACTGGGTTTACAAGTTTTACCAGTGGATCATTTCCTTGTATTTCTGCTCTGGAAAAGCGGCGAATGATTTTGTATCTGTAACAGACTTATACACCTGGTTTTAGAACAACATTTGGACTATTTATTAACTTAAAAACTACTAGGGCCTATCAAAGGGAAACCGCGATACATTCTATCATTCATTAGGGCGTCCCACACACAAACATTCACACAATACCTAATATTTTCAAGAATATGCTTTCACTTGTCCTGCATTAGAAATGTAGAATTGTCCGGCTATTTCTTGCAGAACTGTTGCATCCAAAATCGGTTTGTTTCTGTAACAGACTCACACGGAAAGAATTAGAATTGTTTTTTTAAATATTTATTAACTTATGTACTACTATGGAACTATCAAAGGGAAACCACGATAAATTATCATTCTCAACATTCATTTGGCGTCCCACACATACACACAATACCTAATATTTCTTGGAATATTCTTCAAAACACTCGGTTGATTTCTTGACATTGCATATCTGTAACAGACTCAAACAAACAGATTTAGAATCACATATTGACTATTTATGAACTTATATACTAATTAAACAAATATTCCATACTACATTCTTTCTTTGGGCGTCCCACGCATACTGACAGACATTCACAAAACAGTTAAATTATAATAAAAAAAGGTTAGAATATGAACTAATTCAACAATACATGCAAAAATATTAAAAATACTTACAAAATTCTGTCATTGTTGACAAGGCGACACAATTTTTACAGATAATCAACAATATTTTTTTCGCACGGGCATGAATTGTATCTCAAAATGACCGGAAAGTTTTCCTGAAACGAGAAATATATAATTTACCTTTTATCTCGTTGAATTTTTACACAAATTTTCACTAAATATTCGCTATAAACTCATCATCAACTACATTGTTGTTTATAACAAATGAATTAATATAGTTACTTGGCAATCTTGGCTCTAAAGTACTGCACTAGTCAACCGCCAGAAACTATTTTACATTATTCTCAACAGTCTAAAAATTGTTTATAAATGCCGTAAACTATTTTAAATTTTTGCAACTATTTAAAATTTGTTCTGAACTCCTAAAAACTATTTTAAATTATTCTCAACATCTCAATTGTCTAGAATTTATTCAGAACGGCCAGAAACTATTTTAAATTATTAATTAAATTATTCTAATATGTCGTTTTTATTAATATGTATGAAAGTCTTAAATGCCAAATTTGAAAAGTTTTTGGATTATTTTATAAATTACAGTTAAAAATCACAAAACAAGGACTCATTTAATAGTTAATGCTTTAGTTAAACAGTTTTTCTGCGGTTCTAATAATTTTACTAAAGTTAATTTAAAGGATTTTGATCCTAGAGAATTAAAATTTGTGAAATATGCAAGGAATTAACTAACAAATTATTTGTTTTGCGACCAAATGTCAGGTGTTGTTCAAATTCCGTCTAAAATCTCATATATCTTGAGATTTACTGCGCATGATCAATTTTATTGATTTTTCAATCTCACGTCGTCAAAATCCATGCACGTCGATACAGATTTTTAGCAAAAGTATAATGGCATAAAGAGGGACATTAAAATAAGTTGACGCTTGCACTGGAATATCGCAAAGAATGTTAAGAATTGCGTGGGAGGATTTGACTTGTGCTGACAACTGTATTCAATAATTTAAACTAATAATAACCGTCAAAATTCATGCACGTCGCTACAGATTTTTTAGCCAAACTATAATGGCATAAAGACGGACATTAAAATAAGTTGACGCTTGCACTGGAATATCGCAAAGAATGTTAAGAATTGCGTAGGAGGATTTGACTTGTGCTGACAACTGTACTCAATAATTTAAACTAATAATAGCAAATTCAACCAACTGCCTAATTTTTTTTCAAAAGTAACAGGAACTATTTAAAATTATTCTCAACTGTGTAAAATCTATGCAAAGCTGCCCGAAACTGTTTTAAATTACCTATTCTCAACTGTCTAAAATTTGTTCAAAGCTGCCAGAAAATATTACACAAACTATGAATATAAAACACTATTAAATGTTTATATTAAAAAACACACTATTGTACTCACTTAAAATATCATAGTTACGCAGATTTTTATCTGACGATTTCCTCGAACTGTTGCTGCATTACCTTTGGGAGATAACCTAAATTCGGAAAATCATCGCTCTCTCAAAACATTAAAATCAATTTGACAAAAGTAAAATTTATGCAATAAATTTATACTCAAATTGTAGAGGAGACTTTAAGGAATCCAATGGTGTATAATTTGTCCGGAAAAAATCAATAGGAAGCGAGAAATTTCACTTTTTTTGTAAATCCTAAAAAAAAAAATTGCGTAAAAAAACCTTAGGGGTAAAAATTTTCAAATTTTTTTCTTCGCTTTTTTGACTATTTAAAAGGATTAAACCAAAAATTTGAAGTGGAAATCAATTTAGAAATGTTTAATGAATTGTTTTACGTCAAAAAACGAAGAATATGGGCAAAGTACTTCATTTTTCTTACCATACAACCTTTTACTCTTATTAATTACCTCCTTCTTAGCAAACGTCTTTGGCACTGCTAAAACACTGGGAAAAATCTTTTTCTTTTACAACAGTAAGTTACAATACATCTTAAAACTAAGTATAAATAAATTACAATACATCTTATGAATTAAATATAAATGTAGCTGGTCTCGATAAAGCTGCTGTTGCATCTGCAGAATTTCCAAGATCTTCCGATATCCACGACTGGAAATATTTCATAAATTAATGTCTTACCACCGCATTGAATTTACTAGTTTTACCTTTCCATGCTTTTCTGTTCTGGAAGAAGCGATGAATAATTTTGTATCTGTAACAAACTTATACACCTGGATTTAGAAAAAAAATTGGACTTTTTATTAACTTATAAACTAATAGGGCCTATCAAAGAGGAACCGCGATACATTCTCAACATTCAATTGGGCGTCCCATACATACAACCATTCACACAATACCTAATATTTTCTGGAATATTCTTCCGTGGGCAAATCTATTTTGCTGACCAGCAAAAAAAGTTGCTGACTGGCTATTTAGAATGCACCGATTAGCTTCAAAATTGGTAATTTACCTAAAAATAATATATGCCACCCTTTGGAAACGTGTCAATCTTGTGCTCTCCTTCAGAGAGGTACTTTACTCTAGTGAATTATAACAAAATTTTGCTGACTGGCTATTTAGAATTAATCGATTAGCTTCAAAATTGGTAAATAACCTAAAAATAATATATGCCACCCTCTGGTAACGTGTCAATCTTGTGCTCTCCTTCAGAGAGGTACTTTACTCTAGTGAATTGTAACAAAATTTTGCTGACTGGCTATTTAGAATGAATCGATTAGCTTCAAAATTTGTAATTTACCTAAAAATAATATATGCCACCCTTTGGTGACGTGACAATCTTGTGCTCTCCTTCAGAGAGGTACTTTACTCCAGTGAATTATAACAAAATTTTGCTGACTGGCTATTTAGAATGAATCGATTAGCTTCAAAATTGGTAATTTACCTAAAAATAATATATGCCACCCTTTGGAAACGTGTCAATCTTGTGCTCTCCTTCGGAGAGGTACTTTACTCTAGTGAATTATAACAAAATTTTGCTGACTGGCTATTTAGAATGAATCGATTAGCTTCAAAATTGGTAATTTACCTAAAAATAATATATGCCACCCTTTGGTGACGTGACAATCTTGTGCTCTCCTTCAGAGACGTACTTTACTCTAGTGAATTATAACAAAATTTTGCTGACTGGCTATTTAGAATTAATCGATTTGCTTCAAAATTGGTAATTTACCTAAAAATAATATATGCCACCCTTTGGTAACATGTCAATCTTGTGCTCTCCTTCAGAGAGGTACTTTACTCTAGTGAATTGTAACAAAATTTTGCTGACTGGCTATTTAGAATGAATCGATTAGCTTCAAAATTAGTAATTTATCTAAAAATAATATATGCCACCCTTTGGTAACGTGTCAATCTTGTGCTCTCCTTCAGAGAGGTACTTTACTCTAGTGAATTGTAACAAAATTTTGCTGACTGGCTATTTAGAATAAATCGATTAGCTTCAAAATTGGTAAATAACCTAAAAATAATATATGCCACCCTCTGGTAACGTGTCAATCTTGTGCTCTCCTTCAGAGAGGTACTTTACTCTAGTGAATTATAACAAAATTTTGCTGACTGGCTATTTAGAATGAATCGATTAGCTTCAAAATTGGTAATTTACCTAAAAATAATATATGCCACCCTTTGGAAACGTGTCAATCTTGTGCTCTCCTTCGGAGAGGTACTTTACTCTAGTGAATTATAACAAAATTTTGCTGACTGGCTATTTAGAATGAATCGATTAGCTTCAAAATTGGTAATTTACCTAAAAATAATATATGCCACCCTTTGGTGACGTGACAATCTTGTGCTCTCCTTCAGAGAGGTACTTTACTCTAGTGAATTATAACAAAATTTTGCTGACTGGCTATTTAGAATGAATCGATTAGCTTCAAAATTTGTAATTTATCTAAAAATAATATATGCCACCCTTTGGTAACGTGTCAATCTTGTGCTCTCCTTCAGAGAGGTACTTTACTCTAGTGAATTATAACAAAATTTTGCTGACTGGCTATTTAGAATTAATCGATTAGCTTCAAAATTGGTAATTTACCTAAAAATAATATATGCCACCCTTTGGTAACGTGTCAATCTTGTGCTCTCCTTCAGAGAGGTACTTTACTCTAGTGAATTATAACAAAATTTTGCTGACTGGCTATTTAGAATGAATCGATTAGCTTCAAAATTTGTAATTTATCTAAAAATAATATATGCCACCCTTTGGTAACGTGTCAATCTTGTGCTCTCCTTCAGAGAGGTACTTTACTCTAGTGAATTATAACAAAATTTTGCTGACTGGCTATTTAGAATGAATCGATTAGCTTCAAAATTGGTAATTTACCTAAAAATAATATATGCCACCCTTTGGTGACGTGACAATCTTGTGCTCTCCTTCAGAGAGGTACTTTACTCTAGTGAATTATAACAAAATTTTGCTGACTGGCTATTTAGAATTAATCGATTTGCTTCAAAATTGGTAATTTACCTAAAAATAATATATGCCACCCTTTGGTAACATGTCAATCTTGTGCTCTCCTTCAGAGAGGTACTTTACTCTAGTGAATTGTAACAAAATTTTGCTGACTGGCTATTTAGAATGAATCGATTAGCTTCAAAATTAGTAATTTATCTAAAAATAATATATGCCACCCTTTGGTAACGTGTCAATCTTGTGCTCTCCTTCAGAGAGGTACTTTACTCTAGTGAATTATAACAAAATTTTGCTGACTGGCTATTTAGAATGAATCGATTAGCTTCAAAATTTGTAATTTATCTAAAAATAATATATGCCACCCTTTGGTGACGTGACAATCTTGTGCTCTCCTTCAGAGAGGTACTTTACTCTAGTGAATTATAACAAAATTTTGCTGACTGGCTATTTAGAATGAATCGATTAGCTTCAAAATTTGTAATTTATCTAAAAATAATATATGCCACCCTTTGGTAACGTGTCAATCTTGTGCTCTCCTTCAGAGAGGTACTTTACTCTAGTGAATTATAACAAAATTTTGCTGACTGGCTATTTAGAATGAATCGATTAGCTTCAAAATTGGTAATTTACCTAAAAATAATATATGCCACCCTTTGGTGACGTGACAATCTTGTGCTCTCCTTCAGAGAGGTACTTTACTCTAGTGAATTATAACAAAATTTTGCTGACTGGCTATTTAGAATTAATCGATTTGCTTCAAAATTGGTAATTTACCTAAAAATAATATATGCCACCCTTTGGTAACATGTCAATCTTGTGCTCTCCTTCAGAGAGGTACTTTACTCTAGTGAATTGTAACAAAATTTTGCTGACTGGCTATTTAGAATGAATCGATTAGCTTCAAAATTAGTAATTTATCTAAAAATAATATATGCCACCCTTTGGAAACGTGTCAATCTTGTGCTCTCCTTCGGAGAGGTACTTTACTCTAGTGAATTATAACAAAATTTTGCTGACTGGCTATTTAGAATGAATCGATTAGCTTCAAAATTGGTAATTTACCTAAAAATAATATATGCCACCCTTTGGTGACGTGACAATCTTGTGCTCTCCTTCAGAGAGGTACTTTACTCTAGTGAATTATAACAAAATTTTGCTGACTGGCTATTTAGAATTAATCGATTTGCTTCAAAATTGGTAATTTACCTAAAAATAATATATGCCACCCTTTGGTAACATGTCAATCTTGTGCTCTCCTTCAGAGAGGTACTTTACTCTAGTGAATTGTAACAAAATTTTGCTGACTGGCTATTTAGAATGAATCGATTAGCTTCAAAATTAGTAATTTATCTAAAAATAATATATGCCACCCTTTGGTGACGTGACAATCTTGTGCTCTCCTTCAGAGAGGTACTTTACTCTAGTGAATTATAACAAAATTTTGCTGACTGGCTATTTAGAATTAATCGATTTGCTTCAAAATTGGTAATTTACCTAAAAATAATATATGCCACCCTTTGGTAACATGTCAATCTTGTGCTCTCCTTCAGAGAGGTACTTTACTCTAGTGAATTGTAACAAAATTTTGCTGACTGGCTATTTAGAATGAATCGATTAGCTTCAAAATTAGTAATTTATCTAAAAATAATATATGCCACCCTTTGGTAACGTGTCAATCTTGTGCTCTCCTTCAGAGAGGTACTTTACTCTAGTGAATTGTAACAAAATTTTGCTGACTGGCTATTTAGAATAAATCGATTAGCTTCAAAATTGGTAAATAACCTAAAAATAATATATGCCACCCTCTGGTAACGTGTCAATCTTGTGCTCTCCTTCAGAGAGGTACTTTACTCTAGTGAATTATAACAAAATTTTGCTGACTGGCTATTTAGAATGAATCGATTAGCTTCAAAATTGGTAATTTACCTAAAAATAATATATGCCACCCTTTGGAAACGTGTCAATCTTGTGCTCTCCTTCGGAGAGGTACTTTACTCTAGTGAATTATAACAAAATTTTGCTGACTGGCTATTTAGAATGAATCGATTAGCTTCAAAATTGGTAATTTACCTAAAAATAATATATGCCACCCTTTGGTGACGTGACAATCTTGTGCTCTCCTTCAGAGACGTACTTTACTCTAGTGAATTATAACAAAATTTTGCTGACTGGCTATTTAGAATTAATCGATTTGCTTCAAAATTGGTAATTTACCTAAAAATAATATATGCCACCCTTTGGTAACATGTCAATCTTGTGCTCTCCTTCAGAGAGGTACTTTACTCTAGTGAATTGTAACAAAATTTTGCTGACTGGCTATTTAGAATGAATCGATTAGCTTCAAAATTAGTAATTTATCTAAAAATAATATATGCCACCCTTTGGTGACGTGACAATCTTGTGCTCTCCTTCAGAGAGGTACTTTACTCTAGTGAATTATAACAAAATTTTGCTGACTGGCTATTTTGAATTAATCGATTTGCTTCAAAATTGGTAATTTACCTAAAAATAATATATGCCACCCTTTGGTAACATGTCAATCTTGTGCTCTCCTTCAGAGAGGTACTTTACTCTAGTGAATTGTAACAAAATTTTGCTGACTGGCTATTTAGAATGAATCGATTAGCTTCAAAATTAGTAATTTATCTAAAAATAATATATGCCACCCTTTGGTAACGTGTCAATCTTGTGCTCTCCTTCAGAGAGGTACTTTACTCTAGTGAATTGTAACAAAATTTTGCTGACTGGCTATTTAGAATAAATCGATTAGCTTCAAAATTGGTAAATAACCTAAAAATAATATATGCCACCCTCTGGTAACGTGTCAATCTTGTGCTCTCCTTCAGAGAGGTACTTTACTCTAGTGAATTATAACAAAATTTTGCTGACTGGCTATTTAGAATGAATCGATTAGCTTCAAAATTGGTAATTTACCTAAAAATAATATATGCCACCCTTTGGAAACGTGTCAATCTTGTGCTCTCCTTCGGAGAGGTACTTTACTCTAGTGAATTATAACAAAATTTTGCTGACTGGCTATTTAGAATGAATCGATTAGCTTCAAAATTGGTAATTTACCTAAAAATAATATATGCCACCCTTTGGTGACGTGACAATCTTGTGCTCTCCTTCAGAGAGGTACTTTACTCTAGTGAATTATAACAAAATTTTGCTGACTGGCTATTTAGAATTAATCGATTAGCTTCAAAATTGGTAATTTACCTAAAAATAATATATGCCACCCTTTGGTAACGTGTCAATCTTGTGCTCTCCTTCAGAGAGGTACTTTACTCTAGTGAATTATAACAAAATTTTGCTGACTGGCTATTTAGAATGAATCGATTAGCTTCAAAATTTGTAATTTATCTAAAAATAATATATGCCACCCTTTGGTAACGTGTCAATCTTGTGCTCTCCTTCAGAGAGGTACTTTACTCTAGTGAATTATAACAAAATTTTGCTGACTGGCTATTTAGAATTAATCGATTAGCTTCAAAATTGGTAATTTACCTAAAAATAATATATGCCACCCTTTGGTAACGTGTCAATCTTGTGCTCTCCTTCAGAGAGGTACTTTACTCTAGTGAATTATAACAAAATTTTGCTGACTGGCTATTTAGAATGAATCGATTAGCTTCAAAATTTGTAATTTATCTAAAAATAATATATGCCACCCTTTGGTAACGTGTCAATCTTGTGCTCTCCTTCAGAGAGGTACTTTACTCTAGTGAATTATAACAAAATTTTGCTGACTGGCTATTTAGAATGAATCGATTAGCTTCAAAATTGGTAATTTACCTAAAAATAATATATGCCACCCTTTGGTGACGTGACAATCTTGTGCTCTCCTTCAGAGAGGTACTTTACTCTAGTGAATTATAACAAAATTTTGCTGACTGGCTATTTAGAATTAATCGATTTGCTTCAAAATTGGTAATTTACCTAAAAATAATATATGCCACCCTTTGGTAACATGTCAATCTTGTGCTCTCCTTCAGAGAGGTACTTTACTCTAGTGAATTGTAACAAAATTTTGCTGACTGGCTATTTAGAATGAATCGATTAGCTTCAAAATTAGTAATTTATCTAAAAATAATATATGCCACCCTTTGGAAACGTGTCAATCTTGTGCTCTCCTTCGGAGAGGTACTTTACTCTAGTGAATTATAACAAAATTTTGCTGACTGGCTATTTAGAATGAATCGATTAGCTTCAAAATTGGTAATTTACCTAAAAATAATATATGCCACCCTTTGGTGACGTGACAATCTTGTGCTCTCCTTCAGAGAGGTACTTTACTCTAGTGAATTATAACAAAATTTTGCTGACTGGCTATTTAGAATTAATCGATTTGCTTCAAAATTGGTAATTTACCTAAAAATAATATATGCCACCCTTTGGTAACATGTCAATCTTGTGCTCTCCTTCAGAGAGGTACTTTACTCTAGTGAATTGTAACAAAATTTTGCTGACTGGCTATTTAGAATGAATCGATTAGCTTCAAAATTAGTAATTTATCTAAAAATAATATATGCCACCCTTTGGTAACGTGTCAATCTTGTGCTCTCCTTCAGAGAGGTACTTTACTCTAGTGAATTGTAACAAAATTTTGCTGACTGGCTATTTAGAATGAATCGATTAGCTTCAAAATTAGTAATTTATCTAAAAATAATATATGCCACCCTTTGGTAACGTGTCAATCTTGTGCTCTCCTTCAGAGAGGTACTTTACTCTAGTGAATTGTAACAAAATTTTGCTGACTGGCTATTTAGAATGAATCGATTAGCTTCAAAATTAGTAATTTATCTAAAAATAATATATGCCACCCTTTGGTAACGTGTCAATCTTGTGCTCTCCTTCAGAGAGGTACTTTACTCTAGTGAATTGTAACAAAATTTTGCTGACTGGCTATTTAGAATGAATCGATTAGCTTCAAAATTGGTAATTTACCTAAAAATAATATATGCCACCCTTTGGTAACATGTCAATCTTGTGCTCTCCTTCAGAGAGGTACTTTACTCTAGTGAATTGTAACAAAATTTTGCTGACTGGCTATTTAGAATGAATCGATTAGCTTCAAAATTGGTAATTTACCTAAAAATAATATATGCCACCCTTTGGTAACATGTCAATCTTGTGCTCTCCTTCAGAGAGGTACTTTACTCTAGTGAATTGTAACAAAATTTTGCTGACTGGCTATTTAGAATGAATCGATTAGCTTCAAAATTGGTAATTTACCTAAAAATAATATATGCCACCCTTTGGTAACATGTCAATCTTGTGCTCTCCTTCAGAGAGGTACTTTACTCTAGTGAATTGTAACAAAATTTTGCTGACTGGCTATTTAGAATGAATCGATTAGCTTCAAAATTGGTAATTTACCTAAAAATAATATATGCCACCCTTTGGTAACATGTCAATCTTGTGCTCTCCTTCAGAGAGGTACTTTACTCTAGTGAATTGTAACAAAATTTTGCTGACTGGCTATTTAGAATGAATCGATTAGCTTCAAAATTGGTAATTTACCTAAAAATAATATATGCCACCCTTTGGTAACATGTCAATCTTGTGCTCTCCTTCAGAGAGGTACTTTACTCTAGTGAATTGTAACAAAATTTTGCTGACTGGCTATTTAGAATGAATCGATTAGCTTCAAAATTTGTAATTTATCTAAAAATAATATATGCCACCCTTTGGTAACGTGTCAATCTTGTGCTCTCCTTCAGAGAGGTACTTTACTCTAGTGAATTATAACAAAATTTTGCTGACTGGCTATTTAGAATTAATCGATTAGCTTCAAAATTGGTAATTTACCTAAAAATAATATATGCCACCCTTTGGTGACGTGACAATCTTGTGCTCTCCTTCAGAGAGGTACTTTACTCTAGTGAATTATAACAAAATTTTGCTGACTGGCTATTTAGAATGAATCGATTAGCTTCAAAATTTGTAATTTATCTAAAAATAATATATGCCACCCTTTGGTAACGTGTCAATCTTGTGCTCTCCTTCAGAGAGGTACTTTACTCTAGTGAATTATAACAAAATTTTGCTGACTGGCTATTTAGAATGAATCGATTAGCTTCAAAATTGGTAATTTACCTAAAAATAATATATGCCACCCTTTGGTGACGTGACAATCTTGTGCTCTCCTTCAGAGAGGTACTTTACTCTAGTGAATTATAACAAAATTTTGCTGACTGGCTATTTAGAATTAATCGATTTGCTTCAAAATTGGTAATTTACCTAAAAATAATATATGCCACCCTTTGGTAACATGTCAATCTTGTGCTCTCCTTCAGAGAGGTACTTTACTCTAGTGAATTGTAACAAAATTTTGCTGACTGGCTATTTAGAATGAATCGATTAGCTTCAAAATTAGTAATTTATCTAAAAATAATATATGCCACCCTTTGGTAACGTGTCAATCTTGTGCTCTCCTTCAGAGAGGTACTTTACTCTAGTGAATTGTAACAAAATTTTGCTGACTGGCTATTTAGAATGAATCGATTAGCTTCAAAATTGGTAATTTACCTAAAAATAATATATGCCACCCTTTGGTAACATGTCAATCTTGTGCTCTCCTTCAGAGAGGTACTTTACTCTAGTGAATTGTAACAAAATTTTGCTGACTGGCTATTTAGAATGAATCGATTAGCTTCAAAATTAGTAATTTATCTAAAAATAATATATGCCACCCTTTGGTAACGTGTCAATCTTGTGCTCTCCTTCAGAGAGGTACTTTACTCTAGTGAATTATAACAAAATTTTGCTGACTGGCTATTTAGAATGAATCGATTAGCTTCAAAATTAGTAATTTATCTAAAAATAATATATGCCACCCTTTGGTGACGTGACAATCTTGTGCTCTCCTTCAGAGAGGTACTTTACTCTAGTGAATTGTAACAAAATTTTGCTGACTGGCTATTTAGAATGAATCGATTAGCTTCAAAATTGGTAATTTACCTAAAAATAATATATGCCACCCTTTGGTGACGTGACAATCTTGTGCTCTCCTTCAGAGAGGTACTTTACTCTAGTGAATTGTAACAAAATTTTGCTGACTGGCTATTTAGAATGAATCGATTAGCTTCAAAATTGGTAATTTACCTAAAAATAATATATGCCACCCTTTGGTAACATGTCAATCTTGTGCTCTCCTTCAGAGAGGTACTTTACTCTAGTGAATTGTAACAAAATTTTGCTGACTGGCTATTTAGAATGAATCGATTAGCTTCAAAATTAGTAATTTATCTAAAAATAATATATGCCACCCTTTGGTAACGTGTCAGTCTTGTGCTCTCCTTCAGAGAGGTACTTTACTCTAGTGAATTATAACAAAATTTTGCTAACTGGCTATTTAGAATGAATCAATTTACTTCAATATTAGTAATTTACCTCATAATAAAATATACAGGGTGTATCAAGATAATGGAACAGTGCATTTTATTCGTGTATGTGAAAAGATACAGAAAAAAATGATTAAGATATTTTGTAAGGCGTAGAGGGGAACACATTTTAGCATAAACTTTATTATGTTAAATCCAGTGGTACTCAAACTACAGGGCAATATTATATTTATTTAAATAGCATTATATATATTTTATTAACTCACTAAATAGAGAATTTTGTTCTGAATTCAACGATATAATAATTTCATACCCTTACATTGTGGAAAATTTGATAAAAATTAATTCAAAGTTAATATTTCATTTCTACTTTAAGCAAACATTCAATCAATAAAACAAAATAAAATTTATTTTAGTTTTATTACATTCAAGTAAGCTACGATTTTGGCAATAAATTCAACTTTTAAAATAATTTTTTTGTTTTATTTATTGAATGTTTGCTCAGATACTTAGATACAGTAGAAATGAAAAACTAACTTTGAATTAATTTTTATAAATTTTTTCGCAATGTAAGGGAATGATATTATTATATCGTTGAATTCAGAACAAAATTGTCTATTTAATGAGTTAATAAAATATATATAATGCCATTTAAAAATATATAATATTGCTCTATAGTTTGAGTACCACTGGATTTATGATAATAAAGTTTATGCTAAAATATATCCCCCTCTATCCCTTACAAAATATCCTAATCACTTTTTTCTGTATCTTTTCACATACACGAATAAACGGCACCGTTCCATTATCTTGATACAGCCTGTATGTCACCCTGTGGTAACGTATTAATCTTACAATAAAACAGAAATATTGTAAAGGGATGAAGGGAAAATAAAAATTTTATTTTTACCTCCCGCATATAGAGATTTTAGTAAATAAGCACGTTTTGATGTCCCCAGAATCCGATTTTAACATTTTTACAATGATGTCTGTACTGTAGGTATATGTGTTTGTGTGTGTGTGTGAGAGTGTGAGAGTGTGTGTGTGTGAGTGTGTGTGTGTCCGTGTGGATCGTGTGTCCGTGTGGATCATGTGTACACGATTACTCGAATATTATCAATCAGAAAAATTTGAAATTTTGTGCACCCATTCTTGAGTAATGTGGGAAGAGCTCATTAGTTTTTGGTGTATATCGGATAACCGGAAGTATCATTTAAAAAAGCTTTTAACACTTTTTCTTGTAAAAAATTAATTGATTATAACGTTTAGCAACTTTTACTAATAAAAATTGGATATTATGGTGCAATCTTCAATTCTACGATAATAACTTTTAGTAGGTAACTTGAAATAACTTTAAATATTAAATTATAATACAATTTATTTTTGTACATCAAGCCTGCCTATGTGTGAAACAATAACATATTTCAATAACAATTTTGACATATTTGAACAAATGTCACAGTCATGAAGCAATTACATTAATAATGAAACCATGTTAGGAAAATTGTATTGAGTATAATGAAATGAAGGTTAGTAAAAATAATATATTTTCCATCATACATAAATATCAAAGTGTAATTATATTAGTTTACACCTACACATTAACAAAATGGAACATGTAAAGCAATAGATTTATGCAAAAGAACTTATAGTCCAGTCAATAGAGGTTTTTACCCTATAAAAGGTGGGGAAAAAACGATTTTAACATATGTTCTTTGGGTCGAGACGGAGATGAAAGATTCAAATTTGTGACCTTGGGGAGGCTCGGCCTGAGCCGCCATCTTGGATTAAAGGAGCAAAAATGAGTATTTGCTATTATCTCGGAAACAATGGCCCGTATCAAAATTTTACAATAATACAAAATTAAAGCTCGGAACTTTTTGTATAAAAAGCGTTTTTGCATTTTTTATCTAGGATGAACTCTCAAAGAGTTATGTTCAAAAATTTTTAAATAATTTTTGTCAACTCTTCCACAAACCCGGTTAAAGATACGATACCCCGGTTTAAAAATTTTAATTCAGTTTGGAATTCTCTTTCATGTCATGTGAAACGATTTTTGCTCCGATGAGCGGCTAACGAATTATTAACAATTTAAACTTATATGAAATTTCTCTAAAATCTGAAACATCTGCAAATCGGATTAGTTTTCATTTTTTCTTCAGAAATTTCGACACGTATTAAATGCATAATAATGTTTATCTGTAATCGACACGTTACCAAAGGGTGGCATATATTATTTTTAGATAAATTCCTAATTTTGAAGCAAATCGGTTCATTCTAAATCGCCAGTCAGCAAAATTTTGTTATAACTCACTAGAGTAAAGTACCTCTCTGAAGGAGAGCGCAAGATTGACACGTTTCCGAAGGGTGGCATATATTATTTTTAGGTAAATTACTAATTTTGAAGCAAATCGATTCATTCTAAATAGCCAGTCAGCAAAATTTTGTTATAACTCACTAGAGTAAAGTACCTCTCTGAAGGAGAGCGCAAGATTGACACGTAACCAAAGGGTGACATATATTATTTTTAGGTAAATTACTAATTTTGAAGCAAATCGGTTCATTCTAAATATACAGTCAGCAAAATTTTGTTATAATTCACTAGAGTAAAGTACCTCTCTGAAGGAGAGCACAAGATTGACACGTTACCAGAGGGTGGCATATATTATTTTTAGGTAAATTAACAATTTTGAAGCTAATCGATTCATTCTAAATAGCCAGTCAGCAAAATTTTGTTATAACTCACTAGAGTAAAGTACCTCTCTGAAGGAGAGCACAAGATTGACACGTTTCCGAAGGGTGGCATATATTATTTTTAGGTAAATTACTAATTTTGAAGCAAATCGATTCATTCTAAATAGCCAGTCAGCAAAATTTTGTTATAATTCACTAGAGTAAAGTACCTCTTTGAAGGAGAGCGCAAGATTGACACGTAACCAAAGGGTGACATATATTATTTTTAGGTAAATTACTAATTTTGAAGCAAATCGGTTCATTCTAAATATACAGTCAGCAAAATTTTGTTATAATTCACTAGAGTAAAGTACCTCTCTGAAGGAGAGCACAAGATTGACACGTTACCAGAGGGTGGCATATATTATTTTTAGGTAAATTAACAATTTTGAAGCTAATCGATTCATTCTAAATAGCCAGTCAGCAAAATTTTGTTACAATTCACTAGAGTAAAGTACCTCTCTGAAGGAGAGCACAAGATTGACACGTTACCGAAGGGTGGCATATATTATTTTTAGGTAAATTACTAATTTTGAAGCAAATCGATTCATTCTAAATAGCCAGTCAGCAAAATTTTGTTATAATTCACTAGAGTAAAGTACCTCTTTGAAGGTGAGCTCAAGATTGATACGTTACCAAAAGATGACGTATGTTACTCTGAGTTAGATTACTAAATATAAATACAACCCGTAAATCTGAAATAGCCAGTCAGTAACTTTTTTTGCTGGTCAGCAAATTAGTCACCACCTTCTTCCGTTTGTCCAGCACTAGAAATTGTGGAATTGTCCGGCTATTTTTCGAACAACTGCCACTTCCAAAATGGGTTTATATCTGCAACAGACTCACACGAGAAGAATTAGAATTGTTTTTAAATTATTTATTAACTTATATACTATTATGGTATATCAAAGGGAACCGCGATACATTTTCATTCTCAACATTCAATGGCGTCCCACACATACACACAGACAGACACGCAATACCTAATATTTCTTGGAATATTCTTCAAGACACTTCATTAACATCTCATCGCCTTGTATCTTCGTAATCTTCGATAATTTTTTCTACAGCAAACTACAAGACTTTCCATATCTGAAACAGACTCAAACAAAGAGAATTACAATAAAATATTGACTATTTATTAACATTTAAACAAAATCAACACATATTCCATACTACATTCATTCTTTGGGCGTCCCACTTAATCACAGATATTCACAAAACAATTAAATTATAAAAAAAATCGATAGAATATGATCTAATTCAACAATTTCAAACATGCAAAATTATTAAAAATTACTTACAGATAATCTTCACGCATTGCGATAAAATGCTAAACTTATATTGTGGATTATATTCGTTGGGATTAATATCTGTAACATAACTTAAACAAACGTAATTAGAAGTATATTGTGACTATTTATTAAATTATAAACTAATACATGTTTTTCATATATGTAATATTCATTTGGGCGTCCCATATTTACTCACATACATACAGACACATATATTTTACATCAAACCACAACAAATTATAAAAAAATGTTAGAAAACAACCTAATTTAACTATTTCATGCAATATTTGTTGTTACAATGTACAAATATACAATAAAGTACTTACATACAATCGTCATTGTTGTCACGAAAATTATTTACAATTAACTGAAGTATTTTATTTAGCTTGACACATAAATTATACGTCAAAATGACCGATACACTTTTATAAAACAGATTATATATAAATTAACAATGTACTTACTAAATATACACTAAAATTTTCACTAATTATGCACTAAATCACTAACACAAACTTTTCTCGTTTATTGTTTGTTGATAACAAGTGACGGACGGCTTTTAACTGTTACTGGCTGTGAAGCGCGCGTAGTACTACGCGAAACAAAATAGTGCCAAGTTGAAATTTTACGCTTGGAATTTAAAATTAAAGAATTTTGTTGATAAATCCTTTAATTAAAATACAAAAATAAACAGAATTACAATAAATTATTGACTATTTATTAACATACTAATTCAACTCATATTCCAAACTACATTCTTTCTTTGGGCGTCCCACCACAAGCATTCACAGAACAGTTAAAATATAAAAACAAAATGTTGGAATATTTACTTACAAAATTCTGTCATTGTTGTTCTTATATTGTTTACAAGGCGAAACAATTTTCACAGATAATCAATATTTTTATTACCCGGGCATGAATTATACCTTAAAATGACCGGAAAGTTTTTCTGAAACTAGAAATATATAATTTACCTTTTTTCTCGTTGCATTTCTAAACAAATTTTTCAGTAAATAGTTAATATAAACTACATTGTTTATAACAGTCTAAAAATTGTTCATAAATGCCGCAAATTATTTTAAATTATTAGCAACTGTTTAAAATTTGTTCTGAACTCCTAAACACTACTTTAAATTATTCTCATCTCTCTAGAATTTATTCAAAACTGTCAGTAATTATTTTATATTATTCTAATATGTTGTTCTTATTAATATAAAAGTCTTAAATGCCAAATTTGAAAAGTTGTGAATCATTTTATAATAAATTACATTTGAAAATCACAAAACCAGGACTCATTTAATAGTTACTGCTTTAGTTACACAGTTTTTCTGCGATTCTAATAATTTTACTAAGGTGGATTTAAAGGTTTTTAATTCTAGAGTATTAAAATTTGTGAAAAATGCACGGAATTAACTAATAAATTATTTGTTTTGCGATCAAATGTCAGGTGTTGTTCAAATTCCGTCTAAAATCTTAAATATCTTGGGATTTACTGCGCATGATCAATTTTATTGATTTTTCAATCTCACGCCGTGAAAATCCATGCACGTCGATACAGATTTTTAGCAAAAGTATAATGGCATAAAGAGGGACATTAAAATAAGTTGACGCTTGCACTGGAATATTGAAAAGAATTGCGTAAGAGGATTTGACTTGTGCTGACAACTGTATTCAATAATTTAAACTAATAATAACAGCAAATTCAACCATAACTGCCTAATTTTTTTTCAAAAGTAACAGGAACTATTTAAAATTATTCTCAACTGTGTAAAATTTATGCAAAGCTGCCCGAAACTGTTTTAAATTACCTATTCTCAAATGTCTAAAATTTGTTCAAAGCTGCCAGAAAATATTACACAAACTATGAATATAAACCTTAAACCATTATTAAATGTTTATATTAAAAAACACACTACTGTACTCACTTAAAATATCATAGTTACGCAGACTATCTAACGATTTCCTCGAGCTGTTGCTGCGTTACCTTTGGGAGATAACCTAAATTCGGAAAATCATCGCTCTCTCAAAACATTAAAATCAATTTGACAAAAGTAAAATTTAAGCAATAAATTTATACTCAAATTGTAGAGGAGACTTTAAGGAATCCAATGGTGTATAATTTGTCCGGAAAAAATCAATAGGAAGCGAGAAATTTCACTTTTTTTGTAAATCCTAAAAAAAAAATTGCGTAGAAAGACCTTAGGGGTAAAAATTTTCAAATTTTTTTCTTCGCTTTTTTGACTATTTAAAAGGATTAAACCAAAAATTTGAAGTGGAAATCAATTTAGAAATGTTTAATGAATTGTTTTACGTCAAAAAAACGAAGAATATGGGCAAAGTACTTCATTTTTCTTACCATACAACCTTTCACCCTTATTACCTCGTTCTTAGCAAACGTCTTTGGCACTGCTAAAAAACTGGGAAAAATCTTTTTCTTTTACACCAGTAAGTTACAATACATCTTAAAGCTAAGTATAAATAAATTACAATACATCTTATGAATTAAATATATATGTAGCTGGTCTCGACAAAGCTGCTGTTGCATCTGCAGAATTTCCAGGATCTTTCGATATCCAGGACTGGAAATATTTCATAAATTAATGTCTTACCACCGCATTGAGTTTACTAGTTTTACCTTTGCATGATTTTCTGTTCTGGAAGAAGCGATGAATAATTTTGTATCTGTAACAAACTTATACACCTGGATTTAGAAAAAAATTTGGACTTTTTATTAACTTATAAAATAATAGGGCCTATCAAAGAGGAACCGCGATACATTCTCAACATTCATTTGTGCGTCCCACACATACAACCAGTCACACAATACCTAATATTTTCTGGAATATTCTTCCGTTTGTCCAGCACTAGAAATTGTGGAATTGTCCGGCTATTTTTCGAACAACTGCCACATCCAAAATGGGTTAGTATCTGCAACAGACTTACACGGAAAGAATTTGAATTGTTTTTAAATTATTTATTAACTTATATACTATTATGGCCTAACAAAGGGAACCGAGATCCATTTTTATTCTCAACAATCAACGGCATCCCACACATACACACAATATCTAATATTTCTTGGAATATTCTTCAAGACACTTCGTTGACTTCTTATCGCCTTGTATCTTCGATTATCTTTTCTACAGCAAAAGACAAGACTTTCCATATCTGTAACATACTCAAACAAACAGAATTACAATAAAATATTGACTATTTATTAACTTATATAACTAAAGAAAAAAAAACCCTTAACCTTAACAATAAATTTAAAAACTATATACGTATTTCGAGAACTAAGTTCTCATCATCAGTAGAAACTACAAAGTAAAAACAGAGACGTTAAGATTACTCAGCATGTAAACCATGCCAGAGGTGAAAACAGATCTGTGTTTTTAATTATTAACGTATATACTAATTCAACTCATATTCCAAACTACATTCTTTCTTTGGGCGTCCCACTTAATCACAGGCATTCACAAAACAGTTAAATTATAAAAACAAAATGTTGGAATATTTACTTACAAAATTCTGTCATTGTTGTTCTTATATTGTTTACAAGGCGAAACAATTTTCACAGATAATCAACAATATTTATATCGTCCGGGCTTGAATTATACCTTAAAATGACCGGAAAGTTTTTCTGAAACTAGAAATATATAATTTACCTTTTTTCTCGTTTCATTTCTACACAACTATTCACTAAATAGTTACTATAAACTACATTGTTGTTTATAACAATCTAAAAATTGTTCATAAATGCCGCAAATTATTTTAAATTATTAGCAACTGTTTAAAATTTATTCTGAACTCCTAAAAACTACTTTAAATTATTCTCATCTCTCTAGAATTTATTCAAAACTGTCAGTAACTATTTTAAATTATTCTATGTTGTTCTTATTAATATAAAAGTCTTAAATGTCAAATTTGAAAAGTTGTGGATCATTTTATAGTAAATTACATTTAAAAATCACAAAACCAGGACTTAATTAATAGTTGCTGCTTTAGTTACACAGTTTTTCTGCGATTCAAATAATTTTACTAAAGTAGATTTAGAGGTTTTTGATTCTAGAGTATCAAAATTTGTGAAATATGCAAGGAATTAACTAATTTCAGGTGTTGTTCAAATTCCATCTAAAATCTTAAATATCTTGGGATTTACTGCGCATGATCAGTTTTATTGATTTTTCAATCTCGCGACGTCAAAATCCATGAACGTCGCTACAGATTTTTTAGCCAAACTATAATGGCATAAAGACGGACATTAAAATAAGTTGACGCCTGCACTGGAATAGCGCAAAGAATGTTAAGAATTGCGTGGGAGGATTTGACTTGTGCTGACAACTGTATTGAATAATTTAAACTAATAATAACAACAAATTTGGTATGTTATTGGAAACTGTTTAAAGTTTGTCCAGAAGTACCAGAAACTATTTTAAATTATTCTCAACTGTCTAAAATTTATTCAAATCTGCTAAAAACTGTTTTAAATTATTCTCAACTGTCTAAAATTTGTTCAAAGCTGCGAAAAACTAATTTAAATTATTCTCAACTGTCTAAAATTTATTCAAATCTGCTGAAAACTGTTTTAAATTATTCTCAACTGTCTAAAATTTGTTCAAAGCTGCGAAAAACTAATTTAAATTATTCTCAACTGTCTAAAATTTGTTCAAAGCTGCCAGAAATGATTTTAAATTGTAAAATGTTGGAATAAAATATAATTCAAAATTTCCCACATGCACACTCAGCTGACTTCAGTGACTTCTTTTCATCTTGTATCTTCTATTATTTTTTCTAGAATAAACGACAAGACATTCCATAGCTGTAACAGACTCAAACAAACAGAATTACAATCAATTATTGACTATTTATAAACTTATATACTAATTCAACTCATTCCGTACTATATACATTCTTTCTTTGGGCGTCCCACATATTTACAGACATTCACAAAACAGTTAAATTACATTTAAAAAAAAAACTTTAGAATATGATATAATTCAACAATTTCATGCTTGTAAAAATATTAAAAATTACACAATACCTTAAAATTTCTTTTATTGTTCAAGTCTTGCAATAAAATTCTAACCATAAATTGTTGATTGTAATCAGAAAATGGCTTCACAACTGTAACATAACTTATACAGATGAAATTAGAATTATATTGTTACTATTTCTTAAATTATAAACAAATATAACGTTTTTCATTTATACAACATTCATTTGGCGTCCCACACATACAAATGCATACAATAACATATATTTTACATAGAACCAAAAACAAATTATGAAAAAAGGCTGAAAACAATCCTATTTAACTATTTCATGTATTATTTGTTGTTAATAATATATAAGAATACAATAAAGTACTTACATAAAGTCATTATTGATGTCACGAAAAGACGAAAACTATTTATAAAGAGTAATGAAGTATTTTACTTTGCTTAACGCACAAATTTTATGTCAAAATGACCGCCATACTTCCTTAAAACGGTTTTTTATACAAAATAGCAATGTATTTACTAAATTTACACATAAATTTTCATTAAATATTCACTAAATCACTAGCACTAACTTTTCTCACCATTGTTTGTTGATAACAATTGAATTACTACGATACTACGAGAGGCTGTTATAGAGCGCGGAGTACTACGCGATACAAAATAGTTCCATTTGAAATAATACATTTACAATTAAATAAATATATTTGATGCATTTTATTGATAAATCTTACAATATATTTAAATATTACAACTCTGTTTTTATTCTTCTGGCTTGAACATCGTATGGGTAGAGATCTGAAGGAACTGGCGACTTGTAAATTTCGTTGGCTAGCTGGAAATATCTTCTTCTCAAGTGATATGCGCCGGCTTTTGGCTGTCGGTTTCGAGTGAAAATGCCTTTTTTGTTACCTCCAACTCGAGTTGTTGCTGTAAATGTTCGTTTATTAATATATTTATAGTTTAAAAGCGTTAAAATACGTACTTTGTGCTGTCTTGAAATCGGCGAAATTCCAAATAAATTCTCCAATGAACCAGCCTTTTTTTCTAAGTTCATCAAAGGCTTTAAAATGGCGGGACATTAGTTCTACTTGATAATCTTCAGTCCACACGTAATCTGGGTTCTGAAATATATAAACTAGGTAAGTCAATTTTTGACTTTTAGACTATAAGTTCTTAATTTCTTACCAAATGTAAGCCCTCGTATGTATCTGCACCATATTCCGACATTATTATAGGTTTGTTATATTTTTTATACCAAGCTTCCGCTTCTTGTACGACTCTGTGTGTGATCATGTCAATTTTACCAGCATTAGAGTACCATCCGTTGTATCTATTAAAGCTTATAATGTCCAAATGCTGCCCCTAAGTGGTACAAATTAATAAATATTAGTTCAAAATGGTTGTAAATAATTTCTTACGGCTTTATCCTCAAAGTATCCGCTAGACAAAGCGATAGTCCGGGGCCGAGATGTGTCCAAACTTCTCATATGTTTTGCCACTTCTCTAAAACGAAAATATATTGGGATTTTCAAATAAGAAAACGCTAACTACAAACAGAGGTATACATTTGACATTTACATACTGTATATGATCACTTACCCAAAATATGTGTCGGCTCCCGTTCTATGACTGCCTGGTTCATTAGACAAAGACCATGCTATAACGGAAGGTCTGTTTTTATCTCTTTTGTATAGTTGTGTCAACGCTTGTTTATGTTTTTCTAATAAAGACTGTGAAAATCCACTAAACAATAAAACAAATTATAAATTGACAGTCCATATTTTCATCCATGAATGGGCGTTTATTTAAGGATTTAAATATCCTTAAATAAACGGTTATTTGTGGATAAGAAATCGAGTTTTTTTTTTGGGTAAAAAGCACACTGTAAAGCCATTCTGTCTTGATAAATATACAATGGATAGTGTAAGAGAAAGCTAGTGTGAAAGCAGAAGGACGATAAAACAATAAACACACACCTTATAGACAAAAGACAGTTGAACATATTTTCTGGTATTTCTAGCCCACAGTTAAAATATAAACTGAAAGTGCAACACACACGGTAAAAATATATATATACAAGAAACAAAAAGTGAAAGCTGTTTGTTCATGAAACAAACATTCAAATTCAGCAGGGCGGTTGCAAGAATTTTTATATGCATTATACGTTTATTTTAATAACGTAGGTGATGGAAAAACTGTTTGTAACCGTGCTGTATGAGTGTACGTAATTTGACGTCACAACAAGTGGGGGGTTGTTTCTTGTGATTATTTCTGGTACCAATCTTTTTTTTTAAATTATTTACGACAGCAATTTTTTATTAATATGAAAAATATTGCCTGAATTTCAAGTACTTTTTACTTTTCACAAAGAGAGGTATTGGATTCATGCTAAAAATCGCATATTCAGATTTTAGTGAATAAGCACGTTTTAAGGTCACTAGAATTCTAGACTAAGACCAATTTAACTACGTATTCCTTAGACCAATTTAACTACATATTCCTTAATCTGACATTAATGGGAAGAGCTGCAAAGGTTTGGTAACAATGGGCTACTTGCGTACCTTTTTTTTATTTAATATTTTTCAAGAGAAGGTAAAAACTTGCTACCCATATTTTTTCTTTTGACAAATTTTTTATTAATTAGCCAGAAAAAAAAAATAATGAAATTTGATTATTTGAATTCCCGTCATGTATGACGTAGAATTACGCCGCACCAATGAATAGTCGTAAAGCCACAGCGTGGTGCCGTCCCATAGTAATGGTATGTTTGTGCGGGTAATGTAGATCACCTGTTTGACGTTTCAACAATAGTTTGGAGGTTAGTATTTTAGTTTATCTTTTTGGTATCGATATTTTAAATTACATGTAATTATCTATGTTTTTATTTATAAAGTAATTAATGTATTTGAGAGACCAGAGAGAGAGAAAAATGAACTAATGTCAAATTCAAATTAAAACTTTCTCGCACGCCGTGCCATCTATTGATAACATTCTTAAACATGCTTCCCCTCCCTCAGTTCAATATAAAGACGTCACAGAAAATTTTCTTTCTTAATTTAGTAAAAAACAAATAATTATTTTAAAATAAAATTTATATTTTTATATATGTTTTCAATATAATATTACGTATATAGTGACAGAAATCGAATTTTCAGTACCACGCAAGTAGCCCATTGGACAACCGAAAGTATATATAAAATAATCCATTGTAATGAATCTCATACCCCAAATAACTCCGAGGAAACCAGTCGACAAAATTAAAATGTTTATAATTGACAGAAAAAGCAGTGTCAAAAATCCAGATAAATTACTGAAGGATTTTTCTGGGAAGTACATTTAATATTTCTTATTTTATTATTAATTAAATAAAATACCGCCAATATCGTCAATGAATTTGAAGAATCACAAACATTTAGAAGAGTAGGAGGAAACTTATTTATATAATGAATTAAAAAATATAAAACTATATGAATAATAGATGTAATTAGAATTTTGGTGTGTACCAGAAATGTTAAATACAATAAGTGCTTATATAGCCTAATATGAAAATGGGGAGATGTCTTGTGCTGGCCACAACAGATGAAACATATGAAACCGACTCATTGAATTTAAATGCTTTTTAAAAATATAAAAAAAATTCTTACTTTGTATCTGCTGCGGGGCATTCATCTATTATCATAATTCCCAATTTGTCTGCCATGTCCATAATTTCTTCGGCATACGGATAATGGGACGTCCTGTATGCATTTGCGCCTACCCATTTAATTAAATTATAGTCCTTTGCTACTAAAATCATATCTAGCCCTTTTCCTCGAAGCTGCAAAATAAGAATTTTTCCTACAACCGTGCGGAAAGTACATACTCACACACCAGTGTGTGAAAAGTACTTTTCAAGCAGGATGCCTGTACAGGTGGAATAAATTCGAGTTCCTTATATAAAAAACTTTCTTATTAAGCACGCTACAAAAAATTGATGTAGGTCTTTATGGACCAACTTTTTGAGACAACTTTAATAGGCACCACAGGAATTTTCGATCGTCGTTTGTTTTTGTGCTACAGGCTAAAACTTGATTTTTGCTTATTTTGAAAATACCTCATAACTCGTATATTATAAAAGATAACGAAAAAACGTTTAGATATTTTTTTCACTACTAGCCTAGGAATCCACTATTATTTACCTTTATTTGACATGAGAAATTGTTTTTCACTACCGCTTGCTTGTAACCATGGTAACCTAAGTCTATAATGCAAACTGTCACTTTTCAATCAAACTCAAGCCTTCAAATCCAAACATTATTTAACTCATTAAACTCAAAAAAGGTGTTAAGTATACAATTTAAATTTGCCGCTTAATTTTAAATTGACCTACGCTGCCGCCTCGCCTGGCCACTGTGCTGTTTTGGTGAAAATGTGAAATATTTGTAGATGTAGCAATGAATAAACCTCTATTTTTTTATTTTTCTAGGTAAATACATTTCAATAGATTTATTTAAAAATAATAATAAACTAATAAGGCTGCTGACTGTAACAGCACAAAGTGTTTTTATTAAATAATTAAATCAAATACAAATCAAGGCCCATAAGTGAGGTTATCAAACTAGCAAAATGAGCGAAACATCAGATAATAACAAATGCAGCCTACTGAATATTAACAAATAAGTAAAGTAATTATTCATGTCAAAATGATTGTTATTATCAATTAAAAATATTCAAATAGGATTGATGTGCTAGTAGTGAAAAAAATAGTATATAAACCACGGTTGAGAAGATCATTATTGACCAGGCGCCTTGTATCCCTCGGTCTTCGCCCTCGGGTCAATAATGATTATCTTCTCAACCTTGGCGTATAATATACTATTAAATGGGAACATATGATGAAAATAGTCTAATTTTTTCCTTATTTTATAAGTTTTTTAGCCCTACGGACTTTCGTGACTATTGCCTGGCAATACGTTTGAGAAAGAAATTGGAGAATTATTTTCTAATTATCGAACTCTCGATTTATATGTAATTAGAATATTTTTTGATCTACAAATTTGTTTCAAACAACGAAAAGCTACTGTCTTGCTATTTTGTCGCCATCTACTGTAATAATTACCTAGCTTCATTCATTTACATGGTGCAGTTGGCAAGTCTGTTTTGACAACTAGAACATAACCTTGACAGGGCAAAATAAATATAAATAATCGCCTTCATACCGAGTGATTATTAAATACGGTGTTTCCAGAAGCGGTTTCTATAATTTTTTGATTTATTTCATGATCAGAAACATCACTAAATCGGTGTTTTTCGTTCATTTTATTTATGTGTTGTTAACTATCTGACAAAACAAAAGCTACAGAGATTATTCCCGGGAAAAATCTCTAGAGCTTTATTCTCAAAATAATAATGGCAGGATTAGTTACAACGCTGACACGTGACAGGTAATGAAATATTTCATTGGTTTTTGGTTTTAAGAAATATTGACATTAGTTGTTACTTACATCAGAATCTTCGTGCCTTCCAAATCCATGTAAATAAACGGGTCTATTATTTATTAAAAACGTTGTATTTGTCCATGCTAGCGTCCGTATACCTACTGGTTGTCTATATACATCAATTAGATCATTATAATAAATCAATTTTACCTGCAACAAAAATGTCTATCTTCTCACAAACTTTTGGAGGTTATCTTTATTTTACCTCCAAAGTATATAGATATCCTGGGTCCGGGTTCATTAAATATGGCCACCAAAATCTCGCTAAAGGCACGCGAAGACTTCCGGAACAATTGCCGGTGTTGTCAATAGCTACTTGCTTGCCTCCTCGGTCGAGAAGTGATACGAGACAAGATAATTCTTCAGCGGACGCGTATGAATCGTTACCAGCAGATAATATTGAAAAATTTACGATTCCTGTAAAATTAATAAGTTTAATAATGTTAATAATTTAGTAAAATGTTTTTTATACTTGCCTGTGTCGCCTTGTATATCTGTATTTACTGAAATATCATCTATATACACATTAGGAGTCGTGTATAATACTACTGGTCTATGAATGCCAGCATAATTGAAGAAATCAAATGTATAACTTTGTACAAGTCTTTTGCCATCATCTCTGAAAATAGTTATTTGTATCACTAGGCCAGAAACTGAACATGCGAGAGCGAGTTTAATTTGCAAATTACGAGATGTCTCAAAACAGTTTCTGGGTGTGTGATACACAAGATTTTTTTGTGCCGACGCCATTTTTAATTTATTAAAGAAATATTATTAGTACTTCATATATTATATACTATAGTGACTGTATATACATAGTGTGGCCAATATGGGGATCGATTTTGAGTGGTCGGCGCGAATTTGCCTAAATATGGCGGATATTATGCTAAGCTCAAATGTTGTTTACATGCATTAAGTTCAGAAAAGTGAAATTTAAGATATTTTTTTGTGAATTATATCTAAATTTAAAGTAATTATACTATATTTATAATTCCAATAGTGTAAATAATTAAATTATGTGTGTATTTGTAACTCAAAAGTGTTTGGTTAGGTTAAGTGTGTCAACACAAAGTTGTTATTAACACGATTTGTATTAATATGTTTCTCTATACTAAACAACACAACACAGTTAATATATAGTAGATATAAGTAAAAACGGATATTTTTTTATACTCGTTATATTGAAATAATAATTGTGACGGTAAGATCTTTTTATTTTTCTGTTCTGCCGATATTGAATTTCCTTTATTTATTATTAAAATTTAGTATAAAAAAGTAAAAGAAATATCCTGTCAAACGGATAATTTTCTGGCATTGTTATTTTGCAAATTAAAATTGTAAATTTGTTGATTACAACAAAGGATGTTGATTATAACCAAATAATGCTGATTACAAGAATGAATCTAACAAAGGAAATTTCATCAATATTTTAAAACTAGCATTTTTCGAAGAATCAAAAGTATAGTTTAAATTTTAATGCGTGTGTTAATTTTCAAATGGGGGCGTATGTACATATTTATTATTTGTATGTAAATATTTGTATAATTAGAGATGAATTATACAAAAATATCATATAATACCTCTTTTTGTAATTCAATGCTGTATTTTTGTAAAAATAAATATTTTGTTTCCATTTAATATGCTCTTTCATTAATTGTTTACCGAATTTTGTTTAGTTATCACATCATATGAATTCAAATTTCCCGCGCATTTTGCCTAAATATGGCGGCGATTGGCCACACTATGTATATACAGTCACTATACCGTGAGTATTTTTTAACGTGAAACATTGGGTTTGTCATATCCATAGTTACGATTCGACTTTTGATTGACAGCAATGTATTTGCGTGTCCCACTTAAAATTAAACATAGGGAACGAATTTGACAGATGTATTATAATTTAAATATTGTAAGAAATTTACCCAAGTCAGAAAACCACTCAAGAGCACTAAACATATTTCGGGCACAAGGTGCACACAATATTTTTTCTACAACTAAATTTAATTTTTAGAAAACAGGTATAATTATTTAAACAAAATTAACCTCTAATGACATCATGTCAATATGACAGATAACCGCTATAAGTTACGTCTTGACATTTGATTGACAGCTATGTATTTACCTGTCTCATTTATAACATAGGGAATGAATTTGACAGAAGTATTATATTTAAGTATTGTCAGAAAATCACTCGGGAACAAGGTGCACACAATATTTTTCTACAACTAAATTTAATTTAGAAAACAGGTAGAATTATTTAAACAAAACGTCCACTGACGTCTTGTCAAATGTCAAATTCGTTCCCTATGTTTCATTTTAAATGGGACGGGCAAATACATTGCTGTCAATCAAATGTCAAGTCGTAACCATGGATGACAAATCCAATGTTTCACGTTAAAAAATACTCACGGTATTATATACTATAATTTTTTTTATGTTGTTAACATTTTAGATGTACATGTTTCAATAATTCATTTGTTTTATAGAAAAAATTTAGTGACATTATAGGTTAAAATTTGAAGATACATTTTCTGCTTGTATTCGTTCAACAGAGCCTCAAAAATAAAACGAATGTGATGATATTTTACTACAATTAGTGTTTTTAAATGTGTCACATTTTGAAAATATTTATAAGTTGACATTTCACCAGAATAATACCAACTTATAACTAACTTACGTGGACATTTCGTTAATAGAGCCTTGAGGTATAGTGTCAGCTCTTAACATATTATCTACTGCAACGGTTATAAGGTTCTCCCTACCAAATATGACGAATTTCGTTATATCCACTGTAAATGGCAAATGTCCTATGTCGTGGTTAGTCACAAACTCCCCATTTATCCACTGACAGAAAAAAAATTGTTTATTTAACAATATTCAATACATAGTATTTCAAACTTACAACTTGCGCGCTGTACGATACGCTCCCAAATCGAAGCCAAACTCTTCGTTCGGCGAGTCTCCAAGCATCAGAAACGAAGAATTTTCTGTCGTACCAAGCTAAACCAACATGGTCTCTTATTTCTTTGTCCTGAGTGACGTCATTATAAGAGGCGGGAACCGGCATTGGAATTACTGCGCCGGACTATAAAAAATAGTACAGATAAATGCATAATTTCTTTTTAATCACTCTGTATATACATATATTTCATGTCACGTAAGAAAATAGTGACGGGAATATAGGTGCAGTTTGATCTTGTTGTTTGATAGGCCTATAAACCATAACAAAAAATAATAAAATGTACACTTTATCCTTAAAGTACTACTCAAAATAACGATTATTAAGAAAAAAAAAACATTTTTTTAATAATTACTTTGCGAGATATTTGAATTTATTTCCAGGGCCACAGATGACGTCACACTATTGATATCTTTCTCGCGCAGCCTTCTACAGAAACTGGTGTGAGAAAGATAGCTATAGGTTTCTTTAAAAATCAATTGCAGTTATACAAAGAACAATTATGACTTTTTGATACCACGAATTACTTCAAAATTAAACAAACTTTCATTTAAATATATTTTAAAAAATTGGTTTATGGGCCCATTGGATAATAATAAGAAATCATGGATAATTTGAATTTGTCTCATGAAGAAAAATTACAAATTTTTAAAGGGTTTTAATTATTGTTCCCTTGTAGTTTGCAGTTTTTCTCATTTTTTTTTCAATTTATTTCTTATTACATGTTGATCATCTTTAATTTGTTAATACCTATTATAATAAATAATAATTGTTTCTTAAATAAATATCCCAGCGTTTTTTTTATTTTGTGTTATTTTGTATTAGTTCATAAATTAATAACTTTAATTTTTAATCTTCCCCTATCATGTTAGAAAAAATAACAATGTTTTGTCAATGTGAGTTTCATGGCTAATGATATTTTTTCTTAATTGTACAAATTTTTAAATTTATTTTCTGGCTTTATATGAAACAGAAATGTAATGTGTTTGGTATTAAAAAATTCGTAATTTTGTTCTTTATAATAGGCACCAATTATTTTTTCAATAAATTAATATAGAAATTCTTAGCGTCTAAAAAACTGTTTTTCTATTTTATAGCCCTATGACCCGTTTTTAAATTTACACCCTCATCACATCACTCATTAATGATCCCTATTAATGCACGATTTTTATTAATAAACGATTTTAGTACGTAACAAATTTTTTTGTTATGGAATAAAATTAGATTTTACATTTCAGTAAAATACGGTCAACTGAAAAATATTGTATCTAACACGTGTGTTAATTAGCGATTAATGATCTCAACAATTAGTATGCCTCAATCATTAATCATCCACATTAACATATTTGATAGTTAAATAACTATTAAATAATTGCGAAAAAGTTATCAAAACTCTTTTCCCAATTTTGGATCGTGGTTGCTATGAGTTTCTTTCGTAATTCAGTTGTTTATACTTGTTAATTTACGTGTGAATTTGTTGTTACTTTTATTGAAATATCTGCAGGAAAATTCGTGATCTATATATTGATTTATATATCAATTTATTCTTTAGTTTATTCCGGACATTTGAGTGTATAAGTTGTGTGCGAGTTTTGTGAATTGGTGACAAAAATTGACAATAAACTTTTCCCGGGAAAGCAACCAGCCAGTCAGCTAAAGAGGTTTCATATATTGTAAGTTATTTTTAAAGTCATTTTTGAGTATTCATTGTATTTGTTGATATTATGATATTGTATGCATTTCTACATGCATATATAAATATAAATGCATTAGTATTTGCATATTATGTAAATGTACATTATGTATATATTGTCCTATTATTCATTGTGAGTGCATCAGATAAAAAAAGATACCTATAACGTACAATTTATTTTGTGTGTAACGGTACAATAATCTAAATATTTGATTTAAACGTGAGCACGTTTTTGTTTAGTACGATAAAATACAGTGTGTTCAAAAAAATCTTAATTCGGTGGAGGCTATGAACAAAAAAACGTATGTTAGGGTCCTCCACTATATTTTTTTACAAAACTTCATCTAAACTGAAAGTGATATGCAATATTAGAAAGTCTTTATTGTTATTCGATAAGCCGTAATAATTTTTTGAATATTCTGTGACGTAGATATAGAGATGATTTTGTTCTCAAACAGTGGATTTCGATAATAATTGAAGTCACATAAATTTATTTTTTTCAGCACTTATAAAATGTATAAATATGTTAAAATAACTTTTGTGGTCAATAGTTGGAAATATGGGTGGATAATAAGTAATTTAATGTTATAATTAATAAAAATACTATGTATATATTATAGTCCAAGATTTGATTACCACTGGTAGCCTATGTCATTCAACATATCTTTTACTTTTATACCAACGCTTGTAATCTGTCATGGCATCATAAATTTAAACTAACATTATTTGGTTTATTTCTGTTGTTTTATTGTTGTTATTTTCTGCATTTATATACTTGCAAATGGATTCCGTATTTCAAAAAGGCGATAGCAGAAGGTTTGAAAGTAGTAAGAATTTGGAATAGAATAAATGTGTGACGTAGATATAGAGATGAGGAAATGGTAATAAAAACTCGATTATTTTAGATACTAATAACTATTTTTAAACTTTGATAGTCCTTAATACACAGTTTTAAGGTCTAGTTTTAATATAACTGACCCTTGTTCTAATTTGTTATCGCAAAAAATACTTATACGAGGGTCACGCCAAAATGATTGAGATACAGAAATATTATTTGAAGGAGAAGCATGTAGTTTTACTGGTGTTCAAAGTAGTCCCCCCCCTGCTTCAATACACTTTTGTAATCGAATTTTCCAGAGATGGAAATCTTTGAGCCACTCATTTTCTGGAATCATATTAAAATACTCCATTATGTTGTTGTTAATCTCCTCTTCTGACGTAAAATGACGACCACGTAAATGTTTTTTCAAATTAAAAAATAGCCAGAAGTCACATTGCAAGATCAGGAGAATACGGTGGATGCTCAATGACTTTAATACCATTTTCTTTCAAAAAATTAACAGTTGTCGCAGCGGTATGGGAGGACGCATTATCATGGTGAAGCATTAAACCCTTAATTTTCACACTGCGAAGATCTTCAGGTAGATATTTTTGTGTGTACCAATTGGCAGTAACAGTCTTCTGTCCCTCTAACCTAATTGCTTTCACAAGACCTGTACTTCAGAAAAATACAGCGTACATACATTTTTTAAGTGCACGTTGTTTTTTCACGGTAATTGGTGTTGGGTCATCTTCAAACACCCATACCCTACTTTCTTGACGCGTTGGAACATCATAAAAGGGTATGTAAGTTTCATCGCCAGTTACAATTTTAGAAAGAATACGATGACCGCCATTATTTAACAATTTTAAAGTGGCGCGACTAATTGTAACACGCTTGGCTTTTTGTTCTTCCGTTAAGTTGTGTGGCACCCAACGAGAAACAATTTTTCTAATACGAAGTTCTTCATGCAAATTTTTTGCTATTGCTGCGGATCCAATGCCAAGGGCATCTTCCATCGTGTGATAGGTGACACGATTGTCATCCTTTATCATTTGTCTGATGGCAGCTACATTTTCTGGCACTACCGCTGTACAAGGTTTCTCATCACGCAAGAAATTACGGCCTCTTTTGAATTCTGAAAACCAGCGAAATATAGTTGCTCGAGATGGAGCTTCATCTCCAAATGCCAATCGTAGACGTTCCTCGCACTGTTCTTCACGTAATCCAATTTTAAAGCCTTAGTAAATCATAGCGCGATAATTATAATGCTCTCTTCCTAACTTCATGTTGCAGTTTATTTCCACTTCGAATTCCACCACAATAAATCACTTCAACCAGATGTTATTATTGGACAGATATTTTAAATAAATTGTAGTTTGACATTTGTGCACTAAAAATTTTCCAAAGCCAACTGTTTCTCAGTAATTTTGGAGTGACCCTCGTATTTTAGCTAATAGGAGACATTACAAAAAAAAAATGAATTCAGGGGATGAGGGTATTTTAGAATCCTGTCAACCATATTTAAAGGATGTTATAATTTCAAATATTTATAGTTACCTCTGCCAAATCTCTCTTAAACCAATACTGATCGAACCCTAATTTATGGTCGGTACTCGGTGACAATCTAAAATTCCAAATTCCATCTAATGATTTGACTTCTCTTGTCTCTGACTCTCTTGGGAATAGGATTCCTTCTGTCATTTCTACAGTGTCGAATCGGGCAGTAAGCACTGTCGTCATCAAAAAAGTATATACACCTAACATACCTAGCGTCTGTAACAAAAAATATGTAATAATAATGTTCAAAGTACATTCTTGGTGTTTTCAATTTTATAAAAAATATGTCTAAGTGTGTGAGTTGTATAGTGAAATTCATATAGCAAGAACACTGTCGTAAAAAGATTTAGCAATACGGGGTTCCAGTCATATCGAATTTTTATGGGAATTATGTACATAATTATTTTTGCCATAAAACTGTGTTATTGACGCAATTTTTTTGTATATGTTTTATCACTTTTTTACCTCTCGCTAAGAGAGGTAGTGGAATCATGCTAAAAATCACATATCCAGATTTTAATGAATAAGCACGTTTCAAGGTCACTACAATCCGATTTTAACATTTTTACAATGATGTCTGTGTGTGTGTGTGGATGTGTGTATGTGTGTGTGTGTGTGTGTATGGCTGGATGTTGGACGGACGTTTCCTCAAAAACTATAAGACATAAGACCTGTTTAACTATGAATTCCTCAATCTGACATTCCTGGGAAGAGCTGAAAAGGTTTTGGTAACAATTGAACAACCGGAAGTAGTAGTTTTTAAAAGAAATTCTTACAAATATTAATTTTTGAAAATTTTTGATATTACTAATTTTAAAGAACAAACTTCTACACCTGATACATTTAAAATTTTTATTATATCTTCTATAAATTTAGAGATAAAGACGCTATAATATATAGAATATCGGGGATATAACAAGTCGAGTAGGCGAAACTACACTAAGGAAACCAGATGACAAATTCAAATGTTTGTAACATAATTTGTAAACGACAGATTTCAGTGTCAAAAATCATCAGTTTTAATGACATTTTGATAGCTTTTTCTGGGAAGTAAATTTAATCTTTCTTATTGTTTTATTAATTAAATATTTGTAATATGTATATATCCATCAGAAATACCGCCAATCTGGTTAATGAATTGGAAGAATCTGTGACATTTAGAAACTTCCTCATGCTATGAAAAATAGATATAATTAGAATTATATGTGTGCAGAAGACATGTTAAATACAATAAAAAAACAATATTTGGGTAAAGTTCTGTAATATTTTGTTATAAAACGACGGTGTATATGAACCTACTCAGTAATTGGGATTTAATCCTGCTGAGAGGTTTTTTTTTTAAAAAAAAGAAAAAAAGTGCAATACAATAATTATATAGCCTAATATGGAAATGGCGAGAGGTCTTGTGCTGGCCACAACAGATTTTTTGTTACTTGTAATCTTCATTTAGTGATACCGCCTACTACTTTTAAAATTAATGTTTACTAGTTACTAAATTGTAAAATTGGTTGCTAACTTGTAAAAATTTTACTAGTTACCGCGTTAGTAACGTTGTTGACATGTGAAAATTGTGTTTTGTTACTGTCATACGTATTAAAAATAAATGTCAATTGCAATGGGCTACTTGCGTGGTACTGAAAATCCGATTTCTGTCACTATATACGTAATGTTATATGGAAAACATATATAAAAATATAAATTTTATTTTAAAATAATTTTTTGTTTTTTACTGAATTAAGAAAGAAAATTTTCTGTGACGTCTTTATATTGAACTGGGGGAGGGGAAGCATGTTTAAGAATGTTATCAATAGATGGCACGGCGTGCGAAAAAGTTTTAATTTGAATTTGACATTAGTTCATTTTTCTCTCTCTCTGGTCTCTCAAATACATTAATTACTTTATAAATAAACACATAGATAATTACATGTACTTTAAAATATCGATACCAAAAAGATAAACTAAAATACTAACCTCCAAACTATTGTTGAAACGTCAAACAGGTGATCTACATTACCCGCACAAACATACCATTACTATGGGACGGCACCACGCTGTGGCTTTACGACTATTCATTGGTGCGGCGTAATTCTACGTCATACATGGCGGGAATTCAAATAATCAAATTTCATTATTTTTTTTCTGGCTAATTAATAAAAATTTTGTCAAAAGAAAAAATATGGGTAGCAAGTTTTTACCTTCTCTTCAAAAATATTAAATAAAAAAAAGGTACGCAAGTAGCCCATTCTGCATGAAATACAAGAGAAATTATTGGGTAAATTTGATCACCCATCTTTTAACAGCACGGTACAGGCTAAATTATTAGATTATTATTAAGGTAAATAAATCCTACATTCAAAAACACTCAAAAACATTTCATACCAGAAATTTGATAATTATACTGCTGTATACCATGTTTCACGAGATAAGAAAATCTTTTTCACATGAGGATCCATTTTTTTGTCTGTGTTTTTTATATTAATAAAAATTTATTTCATTCCACTATACATAAATTAAAAAAGTTAAAACTGATTTTGGTGGTACTTAAATTATCATAATTTCAAACCAACTTTTTGCATAATAATAAAAAAAAATATGTTCTTCTAATTAGAATTAGATAAAAAGTCTTTTAATCAATGAATACAATCGATCATTTTTGACATTTTATATCATTTAAATTGTTTCTAATCAAACACTCAGAGCTAACTAAAAAAATCTGTTGTGGCCAATCATTTCCATTTTATGTTATACCCAAATCATTCAAGCAGCCAATGCACGTCATCACTTAGTGTAAAAACCTTAATGCATTAAAATCACTAATAGTGAAAAATGAAATAAAATTTCAATCATTTTTAACCGTCAAAAAGTGTATAGCCTTATATAATTATTATTAAGAATATTAAGATGAATAGTAGAGTTCATTACTTATCGTATATAACATTAATAATATATAAATAATGAACATCAACGTCATATTATTCGTTTAATTGTTGCTATAGTTGGCAACATTGATAATTTGTATGTTCATACTGTCAAAGTTATTATTTGAAAAATATTTGTATCGTGTTTGAAACATTTTTGTGCGTTGTAAAGGTCTACTCATAATAAAGTAATATTAAACGCAACGCAACGACGCAACGTAACTGTTAACGCAAACACAAAATCTGTGAATCTGCCAAAGATAGCACTTCTAATCAAGCAGAAGAATTCGATATATTTCTTTGAAATACGGCTCACTTTTATTTATTGCCTTTATATGGCATACATAAGTATAAATAAGGTTAGTATTATAAAATAATTTAAATAGAAATGGACAGTGACGAAAATATAGTATTTATTTTGTAGATGTGACAGTTCATGAACATGTTGATAATATAGACTGCAATCTGTATAACTCTTTTCATAAAGATTCTAAAAGCTCTGCAAACGTAGCAGTACATGACGTCACAAATCTAGTTACTAAAATTCAATTTTTATTAATGACGTGCATTGGCTTCTTGAATGATTTGGGTATATATAAGTATTGTATTGCACTTCGCTACCTATTTTTCATTGTAAGAGGAAGTTCCTAAATGTCAGAGATTCTTCCAATTCATTAACAAGATTGGCGGTATTTCTGATGGATATATGCATTTTACCTATAATTTTAAATATTTAATTAATAAAACAATAAGAAAGATTAAATGTACTTCCTAGAAAAAGCTTTCAGAATGTCACCAGAACTGTTGATTTTTGACACTGTCATTTATCATTTACAAACTATGTTATAAACATGAATTTGTCAACTGGTTTCTTTAGTGTAGTTTAGCCTCCGTGATGTATATTACATCCAATTATTCTATATATTATAGCGTCTTTATCTCTAAATGTATACAAGATAAGGAGAATTGTTAGTTCTTCAATATTTGTAATAACAAAAATTTTCTAAGAAACTACTACTTCCGGTTGTCCAATTGTTACCAAAACCTTTTCAGTTCTTCCAACAATATCAGATTGAGGAATTCATATAGTTAAACAGGTGGCCGCGTGCCTGAGTGTCTGATCGTGAACCTGGGGGAACCGGGTTCGATTCCGACAGATTTCAAATATTTCCAATTTTAAATGGCACAAAAGTGATCCCTGTGGTGCACTCTCCACACCAACTATGAGTGCCCGTGAGGTGACGCCTGGTAAATATATCGTCATCATTACCGATGTCTACATGTGTTGTAGATAGTGGCACACCCAGAAATGGGTAATATGCCGTGATGATATATTTATTTATTTAAGTCTTATAGTTTTTGAGGAATCATCCCTCCAATATCCACATACATACACACACACACACACACACACACACACACATCATCGTAAACATTTTATAATCGGATTGTAGAGACCTTAAATCGTGTTTATTCACTAAAATTTGGATATGCGATTTTTAGCATGAATCCAATACCTCTCTTTTGTCTTAACGAGAGGTAAAAATAGTTATAAATGATGATTTTATTATACAAGGAAGTCATTACAAATTTTTCAAAATATTATAGTTTATAATTATTAAAATACTCGTATAAACACTGGTATATTATAGTTGTTGGGTGTGGGATTTGAACCACATTTTCTTTAATAAATAAGCCACTAATCAAGCTTGTATTACTGCCGTTAAATACTAGATGGGTGACCATGTTTCCCTAATAATTTCTCTTGTATTTCATGTAAATTTTGCAAAGATTTATAGCTTATATTATATCCCAATATTATAGTTGTTGGGTGTGGGATTTGAACCACATTTTATCTAATAAATAAGCCACTAGTCAAGCTTGTATTAGGGCAGTTAAATATAAGATGGGTGACCATGTTTCCCAATAATTTCCAATGTATTTTATGCAGATTTGTGCAAGGAGTTACAGCTTATAATGGCTCCCAATATTTTAGTTATTGGGTGTGGGATTTGAACTATATTTGGCTTAATAAATAAGTCACTAATCAAGCTTGTATTACGGCAGTTTTAAATGAGATAGATGACCATGTTTTACTAATAATTTCTCTTGTATTTCATGGCATTTTACATGTGTTGCTAATCAATTATATTATATAGTTATTTACTTAGATATTTTATTTTTCTATTTGTTTGTATACATAATTGAGGTCATTTATTGAGTTGTTTATACAGATTTAAGCAATTAAATTTAAAGGGATCTAAGTGCCATTTTTCTGTAAACATTTATACCGGGTGTATACTTTTGTCCCGAACATAAAAAATTCAGTTTTAAAATTTTGATTTGGAAATATCTCTTTATCTATTAATTTTAGAACAAGAGTGAAATGAAGAAAAATGTTCAGAATGAAAAACAGCATCGATAGAATATCAAGTTTGCTGTTCAATTGTTTTTATGTATGAGTTAGAAGCAAAAGAAAATACATAATTTAAGGCAATTATCATAGAGTGCCATGAAAAAAGAAAACAATAATTTATGTTTCTTGTTTCTAACAGATTTAACATTTCTTTTTATTTTATTATTATTATTAATTATTATTATAATAATAGGAAGACAATCTAGAAGAAAAAATAATTACAAATTCTAAAAAGAATAAAATGAAAAGAAATGTCAAATCTCTCAGATATACCAGAAACAAGAAACACAAATTATTGTTTTTTTCATGGCACTCTGATAATTGCCTTAAATCATGTATTTTCTTTTGCTTCTAACTCGTACATAAGAAACAATTGAACAACAAATTAGTACTTGTGGATGCTGTTTTTTATTCTGAACATTTTTCTTAATTACACTTTTGTTCTAAAATTAATAGGTAAAGAGATATCGCCAATTAAAAATTTATCATTGAATTTCCTATGTTCGGAAAAAAGTATTCCTGAATTCCAATTTTCAGGATATTCGTCGAAATATTTTAATATTTTGTTCAGCAAATTTATGGCATTTTGTGACTTTGTGCCATTTCAAAAACATTCGGCATTTTTTTCTAAAAAATTAAGGTAGGTAATATTTTTTGGTCCCTAACGCCGGACAAAATACAGCCGGACAAAACGCAAGGTGTAAACAATCTCTACTATAGATACTTGTAGAAAGGTCATTTGTTCATAATAATATAATGACATTTAAACTGTATTTAATAACTTATAATTTTATCAAAAGTTAATGGAATTGATATAAATTATAATACGATTTTCAGAAAAACATAATAAATGGATCGTGGAGACCATGAAATTTAAAAAAAAACTTATTTTATTGTTAAAAAGTTTTTAATTGTTTTAAAATTTAAAATCGGTTTATTTATAATTTAATTTTTAAGTGATCAATCGAAATACTAAAAAATACATTTTTTATTTTATAAATGGTTGAATTTTAAAATCAAAGATTGAATTAGATAATTTTATGCACAAATGACGTTATAAGTATAAACAAAATACTAAAATATTTTGTCGTATTTCGTTATACTAAAGCAATACTTTATTAATGAATAAAGATAAAAATTACTCTTTAATTATTAGTGACATAAAGTAAATAGGTACCTACAAACAATTTGTATTGGCAAATACATATATATTATTAGGAGAAAATGTGCCTTTTTGTCTCTTTCACCATAAATATTTCAATTTTAAAAAATAGATTTTTTTGGAATTTGAAAATGAAGTACTGTCCTTAGGTAATATTTCTTTCATTAATTTTTAAATTTGTATCAAAACTAATTTAAAATTTAAGCCCTTTTTGTACGGTCATAGTGTTACAAAATTTGTAACATACTTGGTAACAAATTTGGTACTAAAATGTTTCACTAGAAACGAATCTCAATAAATATTTTCTTCACAAATTTCAGTGTAATATGTTTGACATGATTACAAAATTTTGCCTAAATTTTGTAAATTATCCCTGTTCCAAACATTAATATTTATTATTTAAATAATATATTTCATGTATTATAAAATAAAATATTATTAAAACCATTATTGATACACAGCTACAAAATATAAATAGTTTTAAGTTTGTTTTAATATATTTTAAACTTACTTATTTAGCTCTTATGATGTTCACTGACACACCAAATCAATATGTGTTTCGCCGTCAATAGACGACCGCGAACTGAGCTAAGAGCTACTGATCTCATCATCTCAGCGCTCAGCTGATATAAATCCTGAGAGAGGAGAGTCCGAAGAGAACAAAAGAACACAAGAGTGCGAGAGAGAAAGATCATATCATAACAAACACTCAAAAGAGTTGATAATAGTTGGAGAAAAAATAGGGCTATATTGGGAAGGGATGAAATGGGATTTCGCGCCCTAAAATTGTGTACAGTAGGACCAGTCAAAAATGGGACACCCGATTTATAACACCAAATGAGAAATTAACATTGTACTCGCTTTTTTACCAAGAATAAGCAATTCATAAATGGCATATATTGGGAAATGCGCTGTCATGTTTTATAGTGAAATTATGGTGTAAAATAAATAAATAAATATATCATCACGGCATATTACCCATGTCTGGGTGTGCCAGTATCTACAACATATGTAGACATCGGTAATGATGACGATATATTTTACCGTGAGAGCGCTTACCAGGCGTCACTTCACGGGCACTCATAGCTGGTGTGGAGAGTGCACCACAGGGGTCACTTTTGTGCCATTTAAAATTGGAAATATTTGGCGTCTGTCGGGATCGAACCCGGTTCCCTCAGGTTCGCGACCAGACACTCAGACACGTGGCCACGGGACCCCATAAAAAAAGCTATGGTGTAAGCTATTTAATAGGGCCAATTTCTGAGCTATCTGCTAGATTAATTTTGTGGAAAAAATACTATAAAAAATGTTAATGAAAATAATAATAATAATTAATAAATATTAATATATTATTATAATTAATATAAAAAATAGTTTTTAATTTGTTATCAATAAAAATATGTATCTATCAATATAATAATAATTATAATAATAATAATAATAATAATAATAATAATAATAATAATAATAATAATAATAATAATGGAAGATTTTTATAAACGAGCGTGAAGCTGTCAAAATTTTAAAAATTAATGATGAGCTCTAATAAGAGCGAAACACGTGCCTACAGCTGCTATGAGCGGTTTCCCTGTGAATTTTTTTTTTAAATAATAATATATTTATTTATTAGTTCTCAATTTTATTTTTATAACAGGATGCCTTTAAAATATAAATAAATACTTATACATTAAGAAACTATAAAAATTGTGTATAGTAGGACCAGTCAAAAAAGGGACACCCAATTTATGACATCAAATTGTGAACCTTGAAAAATGATAAATTAAAACTGTACTCGCAATTTTTTTGCCAAATATGAGCAACAGATAGATAAATGGGGCATACACAGGGAAAATGCACGGCCATGTTTTATAGTGAAATTATGGTGTAAGCAATTTTAATAGGGCCCATTTATGATCCAATCTGCCATATTTAGATTGCAACAGTATATCATCTAGAGAGATCTGTTTACGAACATTTGTTATCATTAAAAATTTGTATTAATCAAATAATATAATAATATATTTATTTGTTAGTTATCTGTTTTATTTTTATATCAGTATACCATTGTAATATAAATACTTAATAGTTAATTACGATACAAGTATGTAAAGCCAGACTTTAGTCACGAATGGGGCAGAATTAAAACACGAGCGTAGGTCGTGTTTTAAGGCGATTACCGGTGCTACGCTAAACAGTACTTTAGTAGAAATCAAACTACACTCGTAAATATTAAGTTATAACTTCAAATTTGATACCATTGTATAGTAAATAGATCAATGCATGGGGCTGACCAATTATTTTGCATAATTATTAATTTCTATTGCATTTAAATTTAGTTCGAAAAACATCATAAAAATGGCTATTTTAAAATTTATTTTTAACACGATAACTGTACTTTATACAAAAAATGTTTGGGCCACCCCCATAGCGTCCACCTTTAGTAGTAAGTCTGTGAAAAAAAAATCTAAATTATCTCTTTTAGTTTAGCTGTGATTTGATTTCTACTAAACCATTTAACTAAACTAAAGTTCCATTTAACCGACATCGTATCTCTTATAGTTCTCGAGATCCCAATGGTGGCACTTCTAAATGGGACAAACTGTATATTTATTTGTTATCAATTTTATTTTTATATTAGGATATCTTCGAAATACGGTCTGATTTATTCGAAAACAAAAACAAAAACAATTATGATTATATCTATTTCTTGGAATCAGTTATAAAAAATCTTAACCCGGACCTGCAAAACGTTTTTCCCACAATTAGCTGTTAAGTCTTCTAAGGATTGTTATCTTAACAACCTACTACATGTTGTTAAGGTTGTTAGTATGTTGTTAACTAATTTATATATCTTTTAAACATAGACGAGAATTCTATTTTTGAGATCTTTGTAGTGTCTCCCAAAACACTCATATATACACTGGAATACTATAGTTTTTGGGCGTGGGATTTGAACCAAATTTCCCTAACAAAATAAGCCACTAATCAAGCTTGCTTTAGTGCAGTTTTATCCAAGATGGGTGACCATACTCCCCAATAACCTTATTAGTATTTCATGCAGATTTTTTGCAAGGCGTTATAGCTTATATTATAATTGTTGGTTGTGGGATTTGAACCGCATTTTCTTTACTAAATAATCCACTAATCAAGCTTGTAGCAGTGCAGTTAAATACAAGATGGATGACTTTTTTGTTTGGGTTTTATATAAAACAAAATTTCCCGTTCACTGGACAATAATTCTATTGAATATATTTTGTAATAAAGGTGCGGTTAACAATTTTGTTGTTAAATAATTGTGAGAAATGTTTTTATTGGAGATGACATTAAATTAAATAGAAAAAGAATTAGGTATACATTTGTCTGTTGTGAAATAATCCAAACTATAGTGATTTCAAATATTTAATAACATTAAAAAAAAATAGTTTTTTGAAGAGCTACGTTAATATTTTTTTTTTATGTCTCTTAAATAGGGGGGCATGGCTTTACCACAGATTCCTGAGGCTAAAATAAGACGATTTAACCAAACTTGCTTCTACCGAAAAGTGTACCGTTTAGCCAGAAATCTGCTTCAAAGTTCTTCAAAAAAATAATTATTTTGCTTATAATAATCGGACCCTTTATTCGATTTGGATGAAATTTGATATGACAGTTTATATGGTTATAGGTCATCTTTTAAGGTAATACTTGTTATTATTAGTGAACCACTAGTGTCTGAAACTTAGATGTCCCAACATTAATTAGACCGTAACTTTTTAATGGCAATGCCGAAAACGTGAAATTATTTTTCTTCAGAAACATACATTCAATGGTAAACTTTTGTCTCTCTGTGTAATTTGTGATATCTGTTACGGTTCACAAAGAAAAAAATAAAATCTTAGTGTCTGCACTGCTAAATTTTTAAAATAAATTTAATCTAGCAGTCTATCCAAATGTCAAACAAGTAATTTTTAATGACAGTAACAATTGATTTACGGGTTGTCAAAAAATTTCTTCGCAATATTCTAAAATTAGTAACATCCGTGTGTTCGGCCTAATAGTATTTTACTACCATTATTATAAATAAGACGATTACATATCTCAGCTTACTCCTAAACAAGTTGTAAAGATTGACAACTTGTTACTGTCATTAAAAATTACTTGTTTGACATTTGGATAGACTGCTAGATTAAATTTATTTTAAAAATTTAGCAGTGCAGACACTCAGATTTTATTTTTTTCTGTGTGAACCGTAACAGATATCACAAATTACACAGAGAGAGAAAAGTTTACTATTGAATGTATCTTTCTGAAGAAAAATAATTTCACGTTTTCGGCATTGCCATTAAAAAGTTACGGTCTAATTAATGTTGGGAGACCTAAGTTTCATACACTAGTGATTTACTAATAATAACAAGTATCACCTTAAAAGATGACATAACCATATAAACTGTCATACCAAATTTCATCCAAATCGAATAAAGCGTCCGATTATTATAAGCAAAATTAATTTTTTTTCGAAGGACTTTGAAGCAGATTTTTGGCTAAACGGTACACTTTCCGGTAGAAGCAAGTTTGGTTAAATCGTCTTATTTTAGCCTCAGGAATCTGTGGTTAAGCCATGTCCCCCTATTTAAGAGACACTCTGTATAAATATATAAATTATGAACACTCCAATATTCACATAGCTTCGTTTTCAACTTTTTGACATCATGAAATGTCACTTTTTAGTTTTTACATAATTCATACGAAATGAGTTTTGTAAAAATCTTTATGTAACTTACATCAGAAGGAAGATCTATATCGGTTTCAGAAGACATTAATAACTCATTTTCAATGATGCATTCACTGACAAAGCATTAAATTAAAAAATTTAATTCATTTATTTTCACGCTAACGCTTTGGTAAATTGTTTTTGAAATATTTTTATTGAGCTGTCAGAAAAACCTAGAATTTTGAGTATTTTAAAATTATTTTAGTGGAATTAGATAAAATTTTGTACAAAATACTTTATGGAAACGTGATATTGTTTGACACACATAATATTATCATCAAACAATACCTATCTGTCTTTTCATAACTTATGTAAATAACTAGGTATTATGTTTTCGGCTTACCATTTTTTATTTCTGTATGGGAATATTAACAAAATTATAGGTATTAAAAACTATATCACTTAAAACTATAATATTAATGAACACTTCCGTTTCTTTCACACTTTGTAGATATACTAAATGTTTTTTGTTAAAATTCACGTTTATCGTCTATATATACTATATAGTGTTTTATCTTTTCTACTGACGTTTCTGATAAATCATGTTTATTTTCTATGATAATTTTATCGTTATTCAAATTATGTATAAATCACAGATTCATAAATAAATGCATATTGCACATTTTAAATATATCGTTAAATTCGTATGAATGGTAAATATGTATATTCGCTAATATTTTCAGGAAAGTTCGAACCGTATTGTTTTATCATAATATGACACATAGCAACCATAAAACAATTAAATACTCTTGTTTCAATTACGTAAAACACCCATATTTCACTACTTCTCTTTAAAAACACCCCTAACCCAAAAATGGGTGGAAATACAAATTTGGCAACACCGCCATTGGATTCTACGGATATTTTTACATAAGAATACCAAGTGTCAATTTTTTTGCGCAATTAGTTTTGTTTTTATTAATAAATATCCTAAAAGGGGTTGAAATGGAAATTTTCCCTATCTTTCCCATGAGAATTGAAATTTCTTCTTGTTGTTATTCAATTATTGGTGCGAAAAAAAAAATTGAATAACACGTTTTACGCTTCTCTTTAACATAAATTTTTAGTCTGTAAATAGTTTTTCTCAAATTTTTTTTATAGTTTTTGAGATTTTTACAATTTAATTTCTCATTATGTCATTACTTCTTAAGTCAGGATACCATTATGAAGTTTATGTAGGTGAATGTGCTGATATCAATAGGTAGATAGAGCCTGGCTCAAAATTACTCCATTTTGTTGGATTGGAGTATTCTGAAGAGATCTTTGATTTCTGATGAGATCATTTTGAGATCCTTGCTTATCGAGATTTGTAGATCTTTGAAGAGATTTATGGGTCTTTGAAGAGAACTTGGATCTCCAATGAGATCTATGGACCTTTGAAGATATCTATGGATTTCTGAGGACATCGTTGGATCTGAGATCTATGGATCTTGGAAAGAGATCTTGGATTTTTGAAGAGATCTATGAATTTCTGATGAGATCTTGGATCTTTGAAAGAGAACTTGGATTTCTGAAGAGATCTATGGATCATTGAAGAGATCCTGGGTCTTCGATGAGATCTTGGATTTTCTGAAGAGATCTTTGGATTTCTGAATGAGATCTATAAATCTCTGAAGAGAATTTGGATTTCTGAGAATTTCTTTGTATCTCCCACAAGATCTTCGAAGAAATCTCGGATTTTCTGAAGAGATCTTTGGATTTCTGAGGAGATCTATAGATCTTTGAAGAGATTTTGAATTTCTGAGAATTTCTTTGTATCTCCGACAAGATCTTCGAAGAAATCTCAGATTTTCTGAAGATATTTTTGGATTTCTGAGGAGATCTATAGATCTTTGGTTGGATTTCTGAGGAGATCTATAGATCTTTGGATTTCTGATGAGATCTATAGATCTTTGAAGAGATCTTTGGATTACTGAATGAGATCTATAAATCTTTGAAAAGATCTTGGATTTCTCAGAATTTCGTTGTATCTTCGACGAGATCTTTGGATTTCTGATGAGAAGATGAGATCTATAGATCTTTGAAGAGATCTTGGATTTCTGTATAGATCTTGCTGCTCAGATCTATAGATCATTGAAGAGATCTTGGATTTCTGATGACATTTCTTTTGATTTTTGAAGAGATCTTTGGAATCTTTTACAAAATGTATGGATATTTGAAGTTTTGAAGAAATCTATGGATATATGAAGAAATCTTTTCTAAAAAACTTTGGATATTTGACCAAGATCTTATATTTCTAATAAGATGCTAGCATAATAGTATTTATTTAAATTTAGAAATTAAATGGCGGGATTATGCTGGCGGTTCGCAGAACTTTTTTATCTTGAGTAAATAAAATAGTTTTATATGGATAATAAATTCTCCAACAGGTAAAAAATTATAATATTTATTAGTTTTTTGCAGGTAAATATTTTGGTTTACCTTCTCAAATATCTCGAGAATAACAAGGTAATTTATATTCTACACGAATAAGTAAATTTTTTATTGATTTTTCGGTCGTCGACATCAAATTGCAATGATATCATAGTTGTTTCTATCGATTTTTTTGTTGATTAAAACAATAATTGACTACAGGTTAATGTACGATATTTTAAATAATTAATAAATATATCATTACTGGTTATTACCCATTTCTGGGTGTGCCAATCTATATATTACTATTTTTTGCCCTTGTTTCATAATAAATTAATAAATTTATCATTTACGTGATCTAGATATTAACTTGTTACATATTCAAATCAACATATCCGGTACATAGTGAGATCTGTAAAATATTTTATTTTATGCATTAAAATATTAATCTACTTATAAGACGGATTTATTAAACCAGGTTTACAGGTTGAGATTTGAACCACATTCTTAACTGCATACGCCAGTAATCAAGCTTGTATCTGGGCAGTTAAATATAAGATGGGTAACCATGTTTTACATTCCAACCGTCAGAATAGTCCGCGGATTCTAAAGAAATTTTTAGTTTGTGGCATGCGCACTGGAACTTCTGGCTATTAGCGAGCATTGTTGTTCCTAAATGCACTTGTACTAACCAAAGCGAGATAAAAGGAATATTAACATTTATTATAAATTGTTACAAACCACTAAATATTTGCTATATTGTCATGTAGTTTTTCGAGTATAAATATAAGGGAACCAGAAATAAACGCAGGAAGTAAATTTTAAACAATAAAGTAAGATTATAATATCATTATGTGACAAAGACAAATGCCAACAAAACAACAATCAACAAAAGATAAAAAACTTTCTGGTCACTCCAAATGATAATAAACAATAACCTTTAATTCTGTTCGTAGAACCCAAAATTTTCCAATCAGTTAGAAACTAGTTTCAAACTACGTACGCGTACTGAAAAACTGGCAATTAGTTGTATATTTTGCTGCGCGAACAAATCTATTATTGTATATATGAATGTGTAATAAAAAAAATATATTTCAATAAATTAAAATTATAATTTTTTAATAGAAGTGTGATGTATTTTTCTGTAAAAATATAAAATTAAAATCGAATTACTTTACAAATTTTTAGCTATAATTACATATTTTGTAAAGAAAACACAATGCACGTATATTTCTGTGAACCGTGTTTCCTGTTATATTAGTCATAAATTTATTAATTTGTATTTTTGGTTATTTACTTTGAACTATTTTCACTGAAAATATTATTTATCTAATTTATAATATACGTCTATTATTTTCAAATACATGCAGTTGTAAGTAGTAAGATACAAAATTAATTTTATGTTTTATATTTAAATTAATATGTCTGAAACTGAAATTATTTAATAGAGATAGCGTCTTGTGGTTTAAAAAATTGAACTTAGCACATCTTTATCTACCGTGAGTATTTTTTAACGTGAAACATTGGGTTTGTCATATCCATGGTTACGATATTTGAGTGACAGCAATGTATTTGTCCGTTCCATTTAAAATGAAACATAGGGAACGAATCTGACAGAAGTATTATATTTAAATATTGTAAGAAATTTAGCGGAGTCAGAAAACCACTCGAGAGAACTAAACATATTTCGGGCACAAGGTGCACACAGTATTTTTTCTACATCTAAATTTAATTTTTACGAAACAGGTATAATTATTTACACAAAATGAACCTGTAATGACATCTTGTCAATATGACAGATAACCGTTGAATTTTCCTATAAGTTATGATTTGACATTTGATTGACAGCAATGTATTTGTCTGTCTCATTTAAAATGACACATGGGGAATGAATTTGATAGAAATATTATATTTAAATATTGTATGAAATTTAGCCGAGTCAGAAAACCACTCGGGCACAAGGTGCGCACTATAATTTTAATTTAGAATGCAGGTATAACTATTTAAACAAAATTAACCTCTATTGACGTCTTATCAAATGTCAAATTCGTTCCCTATGTTTCATTTTAAATGGAACGGGCAAATACATTGCTGTCAATCAAATGTCAAATCGTAACCATGGATATGACAAACCCAATGTTTCACGTTAAAAAATACTCACGGTATAAGTTCTGTGTTCAAAAAAATATATGTCAATTGAAAGTAATTAATTACATGTCAAAAATGTTATCTAAAGAAATTAAAGCTTTTTTTCTTAAATCTTTATTTTAGAAATAGAAATATACCGTGAGTATTTTTTAACGTGAAACATTGGGTTTGTCATATCCATAGTTACGATTCGACTTTTGATTGACAGCAATGTATTTGCGTGTCCCACTTAAAATGAAACATAGGGAACAAATTTGACAGATGTATTATAATTTAAATATTGTAAGAAATTTACCCAAGTCAGAAAACCACTCAAGAGCACTAAACATATTTCGGGCACAAGGTGCACACAATATTTTTTCTACAACTAAATTTAATTTTTAGAAAACAGGTATAATTATTTAATCAAAATTAACCTCTAATGACATCGTGTCAGTATGACAGATAACCGCTATAAGTTACGACTTGACATTTGATTGACAGCTATGTATTTACCTGTCTCATTTATAACATAGGGAATGAATTTGACAGAAGTATTATATTGAAGTATTGTCAGAAAATCACTCGGGAACAAGGTGCACACAATATTTTTTTCTACAACTAAATTTAATTTAGAAAGCAGGTAGAATTATTTAAACAAAACGTCCACTGACGTCTTGTCAAATGTCAAATTCGTTCCCTATGTTTCATTTTAAATGGGACAGGCAAATACATTGCTGTCAATCAAATGTCAAGTCGTAACCATGGATAACAAATCCAATGTTTCACGTTAAAAAATACTCACGGTATTAGGAAACAGTGAATGCCAATATTATGTATCCTATTTTATTATCTTTTTTCCTTAAAATTACATTTCACAATCAATTTTGACATATTGACTTTTGAATTGAATAATAATAAGATACGTTTCTCTGTTCATAGCCTACTACGAATTAGGTTTTTTCTGAACACACTGTATATTTATTTTATAATAGGCTGAAACAATTTTCAAACATAGTTCAAATTTAAAAATTAATGTCTCGGAGACGAATGTACTGTATAAAATACCAGTAACACCATCTGTGGTAGAATGCTGTACTGCGTCATTTATAGTTAAGTCTAGGGAGACTGATCATGACGTCTTATGGAGATTTTTACATTGTGACGTCATATGTACGACTATATGTGTGTACTATATTTTCTCGAGTTCATTGTTTTGTACATGGATGGAGCTAGTGTAGCAGACAAAAATATTTGAATATTTTATTTGAAAATTAAATATTTTATACGTTTCAAAGGAAGGAAGAATGATTAATTATTAGTTTTTTAATGTAAATAAGAGAAATAGCGACTTGTGATTTATAAAATTTGGATTCAACAAGCTTTTTACCTCTCGCTACCCTTGGTAAGGGAAGTATAAGGGTCGTGCTAAAAATCGCATATCGAGATTTTAATAAATGGCCACGTTTTAAGGTCCCTAAATACTATAAAGCTTAAAAAATATTTAACTGCAGTTTCCTCAATCTGACATTCCTGGGAAGAGCTGCTTAGATTTTGGTAACAATGGGGTATGTGACCATAATCGAATTTCAATATATAAGTCATAATATATAAAAACAAACCTCTATAGCTTCTCATTATAATAATAAAAACTAAACATTAGTTTGTAATAATATTGTTATTAGCAATTTATTGTTTTGGAGAAGGGATCTGCGACGTCAGTAGGGTAGAATGGTAGAAGAAGACAGTTAGACTGAGATAGATATGTTGTGATAGGTTATGGAATGGCGACCGTGACAGCTACTGTCACTTTCGCCTACCACAATATATCTATCTCAGTCTAACTGTCTTCTTCTATCATTCTACCCTACTGACGTCACAGATCCCTTCTCCAAAATTTTAATAATTATTTTCTCGTAAACTACGTATAATTAATCAATTTAAAAAAATACGGGTATTTTATTTTTTGGTCTAGTATCATATATGTAAAAATCAAAATTTAATCACATACCCCATTGGACAACCGTAACTAGTAGTTCTTTAAAAAAATCTTCTTATTATTATTTTTTTAAATTACTGTTATTAATAATATTAAAGCATATAAACATCTCTATCGGATACATTTAAAATTTTTATTATATCTTCTATGGAGTTAAAGATAGAGACATATAAATATATAAAATAATAAATTGTAAATGTATCTCGCAGGCCATGGAAAACAAGTGGATAAATTAAAATGTTTGTAATTGATAGATAAATGTGAGTGTCAAAAAGCCAGAGACATTACTGATGACTTTTTCTGGGAAGTACATTTAATATTTCTTATATTATTATTAATAAAATATTTATAAATAGATACATATATTACATATACCCTTCAGAAATACCGCCAATCTCATCAGTGAATAGGAAGAATCTCGAACATTAGAAGAATAAGACAATAGAATGAATTAAAAAATATATAAAACATGTGTTTTTGTGTGTACCAGAAATGTTAAACATGTACAATACTTATACAGCCTAATATGGAAATGGCGAGAGGTCTTGTGCTGGCCACAACAGATGTTTTCTATAAACATCGTTTCAGAATCATCCGTTGGCCAATACAATGTTCAGAATGGGCCCATAAACCATTTTTTTAAAAATTTTAAATAAAGGTTCGTTTAATTTTGAAGCAATTCGTGGTATCAAAAAATTAAATGTCTTTTGTATAACTGCATTTGATTTTTAGAAAGAAACCTATAGCTATCTTTCTCACACCAGTTTCTGTAGTAGGCTGCGCGAGAAAGATACCAATAGTGTGACGTCATCTGTGGCCCAGGAAATAAATGCAGATATCTCGCAAAGTAATTATTAAAAAAATGTTTTTTTTATCTTAATCGTTATTTATTGAGTAGTACTTTAAGGATAAAGTGTACATTTTATTATTATTTGATATGATTTATTTGCGATTTTTGTCGCATACTGATTTAATTTTATCAAATATAAAAATTAATATTTGGGAATTTAAAAAAGATAGTGATTTAGCAAACATTTTTCTATATACAGGGTGTAAATTTTAAAACGGGTCATAGGGCTATAACATAGGAAAACAGTTTTTTAGACGCCAAAAGTTTTTATATTAATTTATTGAAAAAAGAATTAGTGCATATTATAAAGAAAAAAATTACGATTTTTTTTAATACCAAACACATTACATTTCTGTTTCATATAAAGCCAGATAATAAATTTAAAAATTTGTATAATTAAGAAAAAATAACAATAGCCATGAAACTGACAGTAACAAAACATTGTCATCTTTTAATAACATGATAGGGGACAATTAAAGATTAAAGTTATTAATTTATGAAATAATATAAAATAATATAAAATAAAGAAAACACTAGGATATTTATTTAAGGAACAATATTTATTGTAATAGGTATTTACAAATTAAAGATGATCTACATGTAATAAGAAATAAGTTATAAGAAACGAGAAAAACTGGGAACTACAAGGGAAAAATATTTTGCAATTTTTCTTCTTGGGACAAATTATCCATGATTTCTTGTGAATAAAACGAAAATAATAATAATTTAACAAATAATGTCCAAAAAAAGTTTATCAATGACAGTCGTAAGTCAAAAATAGTTTTGTTTTGTTTCTGTCAATTTCAAGGCTAATAATATTTTTTCTTAATTGTGCAAATTTTTAATTTGATTTTCTGGTTTTATATGAAACAAAAATTTAATGTGTTTGATATCAAAAAATTCGTAAATTTTACCTCCCGCTACTCTAGGTGTGGGAGGTATAGGGATCGTGCTAAAAATCGGATATAGAGATTTCAGTGAATAAGCACGTTTTGATGTCCTCAGAATCCGATTTTAACATTTTTACAATGATGTTTGTAGGTATGTATGTGTCGCTGTGTGTGTGTCTGTGTTTTGTGTGAGTGTGGATCTTGTGGACACGATTACTCAAATACTATCAATCAGAAAATTTTGAAATTTTGTATACCCATTCTATACTAATGTGGGAAGAGCTCATTAGGTTTTAGTGCATATCGGATAACCGGAAGTATCATTTATACAAGCTTTTAACTATTTTTCTTGTAAAAAATTCATTGAATATAATTTTTAGCAACTTTTACCAATACAAATTGAATATAAATGGCACAATCTTCAATTCTACGATAATAGCATTTAGTAAATAACTTGAAATAACTTTATATTATATTATAAAATAATTTATTTTTGTACATCACTTTGCCTCTGCGTCAAACAAAAACAATACTTTAAAAACAAATTTAACATATTTAAACAAATGTCACTGTGACGAAGCAATTTTCATTAAAATTAATAATGAAACCGTGTTAAGAAGAATTTAGTAGTTTAAATATGATTCTAATGAAATTAAGGTTGTAAAATTAATATAATTTCTATCATACATAAATATTAGATATACAGGATAATTCGATTTAAGTTTGATGTTTGCAGCATTATATATCAAACAGCTCTCAATAAGAACGTGATTTCAAAGTGTCAAATAATAGTTTGCAACTACACATTTACGAAATAGATAATGTACGGCGAAGAATTTATATAGATTGCGTTTTAGAGCATAAGGAAGTTGGTGATGATTTTGACAATAATGTGTGTGTGACGATTTTTCCTTAAAATATATTAATGATCCAAAACTTAGCAAAGTTGGTAGGTATTTAATACTCTTATATAATTTGAAACAATATATTAGATTTTGACTATATATTATAAACCGGATGTAGTACTTAATTTGAAGCTCTAACAGATTTTTCAGGAAAAACATAATAAAATATAATCCAAAATTTCGTATTACAAACTTTTCTATTTATTGGAACAACAAAGTAGATTTTTGTTTACAAACGATCAATCGGAAGTGAAATTTTACTTAAAGCTCAATGCTACTTTAAACATGGAATTGGCGGGAGGTCATGTGCTGGCCACATCAGATTTTTTCTTTATAATATGCACTAATTATTTTTTCAATAAATTAATATAGAAACTTTTGGCGCCTAAAAACGTTTTTTTTTTGTTATAGCCCTATGACCCGTTTTAAAATTTACACCCTGTATACAGAAGATTAATAGCAGAAGAAATAAATAATATGAGATGATAATGTATAGTGATGAGTAATTCACAATTTTGATTATAAAAGGAAATAGTGGGTGACATGGCGTCTCTATTTTTATTAATTTTTCTTGTCGTTCGTCGACATTTCTTGATAAATGTCTACAATTTGTCGTTCTGTATAAAATAAATTTCTATTCTTTATTATTATAAGACAGAATATGCTTATAATTTCTCTTGTAGTAAGACACTATTCACACTTGTATTAGACTATATTTTAGTGAAAATGTCACTTATATTTCATCTAGACTTTTGCAAAAAGTTACATCTTATTTTGCCTCCCAATATTATAGTTGTTGGGTGTGGGATTTGAACGATATTTCCCTTAATAACTGAGACAATATTCAAGCTTGTATTAGGTCAGTTATATGTAAGATGGGTGACCATATTTCTTGACCAATTTCTTGAGAATATTTGCGCAAGGCAACGCACCGTATTACTACATACAATTCATTGTTTTTTTAATCGTAAACCAGTAGTGGTTGTGCCATAAATGGTTCGCAACTTTTTCCAAAGAGAGACGAGGAATTACAGGGAAAAGAGAGAGAGACAAAGAACGAGAAAGAGAGATATACAAATACATACAACCTGTAGATTGAGAGGCCAATATAGTAGATCTAGCTAATAAAAGTTGACGGTTAAATTATTTTTTATACAACCGGTAAATAATGTTAACTTTATTCTTATCAAAATCATTATTTAATGTGCTTCATTATTTATCGAGGGAAATAAAGTACTCCCTAGGGAAATAAAGTACACCATAGGAAAATAATCTGTTTTAAGTCCAATGTTAATTGATATTGATTAACAAATAAGGAATATTTTCAATTACATTTATTTTGGAAAAAAATATAATGAATTTTGTAAAATTAAATTTAAAATAAATAGTTTTTCTTTGTTTATTCATTCTTCTTTTTCGTTTGTATATAAAATATTGTATATAACACGGAAGGAAAGTGTCATTATTATTCAATCTTTGCTCTCGACAAATAATGGCGCATTTTACTCCCTTAATATATAAACTAATATTTTTACGTCTGTTAAAAATAAAATGGGGTCCCGTGGCCGCGTGCCTGAGTGTCTGGTCGCGAACCTTGGGCAACCGGGTTCGATCCCGACGCCAAATATTTCGAATTTTAAATGGCACAAAAGTGATCCCTGTGGTGCACTCTCCACGCCAGCAATGACGCCTGGTAAGCGCCCGCACGGTACAAATATGTCATCATCATTACCGATATATTTTATTAATGTTTTTATGTTAAAAAAAGTACACTTTTTTTTTCATTAAAATGAATTTATAAAATATGTATAATAATAATAATAATAATAATAATAATAATAATAATAATAATTTATTGTTCTTTTCGTAAATAATCAAATAAAACGATTGGCTTCAAAAATAAACATGAAAACAACCCCCCACTCCTGTGGGAGGGGGGTATATATGATCCAAAACTTTTCAAATTTGGTATATAAGACTTTCATATTAATGGGAATAACGTAAGAGATGTTGGTTAAAATGGTCTAATCGGATGTGATACTTTACTTGAAGCTGTTATCAGTTTTTCTTAAAAAAAATGGTATTATTTTGATTTTAGAAACAAATGCTTCAAATAAAAGTTTTAGAGAAGTAAATTCTGCGTCTAACACATCAAGTAATATGAAATTAGCTCTTTGTACAAGCGAGATATGTAAATTTAAAAATTATGTACTTTTTGGTTTTTGTAATTAAGTTTGCTATGGATTAGGACAAAAAATAAAGAATTTAATATTAATGTCAAATTATATCAAATACGTGCAATTTTATGTGGTGCCCACATCAGATATTTTATATAAATACAAGTAGGGGATAGTTTTGTCACATGTTAAACTGTATGTCACGTTCTGTTTCAGATCACGTGACTATTTCAAAATATTACACAAATTTCAATATATTGTAAAATATCTCATGGATATTTCTTGATATTTTCAAATTTGATGCTCTTTAAAGAACAATATCTTTTAAAATTTAGTACATAGTAATCATATAAAAAAATTTGCAACACACCTATTGTCAAACTAAATAATTTAAAGTCAAAATATTTTGTTATAAGTAAAAAAATCCCTTTTTTTTAGCACCCTGTATGTGTGCACTTATGCGATAAATCAAACTTAAGGTGCAGTCTCCACTCCAGCAAACAGTGTCCGTAAAGAGAAAAAGAAAAATGAGTAATCAAAATGAAAGAAAATAATAAAAATTGGAAGAGTCATAATGTTAAAATAAATTACGGTGCCTTCAAGAAATGAATCTTGTATTCATCTTAGTGATTTCCTACAACACTGGCGCCTTATATACGCACACCCACACACACACACACTCATAATATATTATACATACTGCCCATGTTAACAAGTGAATGCCTTATAAGAGTATAATTGATTATAATATGCATAAAACATATTTTACTTCATATTAAGTACAACGGTCAACATACATAATGTATGTACAATATTTTAGTACGCGTAAAATAAAAAAAAAAATGTGTTGTGGCCAGCACAAGACCTCTCGCCATATCCATATATTAAACTAGATAAGTAGATATTGTATTTAACAATTCTGGTACACACACAAAAAATATAATTACTTTTATTATTTTTATATGTTTTAATTCATCTTATAATAAGTTTCCTCCTACTCTTCTAAATGTTCGAGATTCTTCAAATTCATTGACGAGACTAGGCCCAAATTCAGAGACGTTCCTCAATGAGCACTCAATCTACACTCAGTTGTTACTCACTTGAGTGTGAGTTAAGCTCACTCTCACTTCTTACTCAATTTCGTATTCAATAAAGGATACGTATTATTGACATATTTTTTATAATGATTACTTTTACCCCGTAAAATTTAACTGAAATGAAAGAAATTAATGAAACAAAAAATGAAATGAAATAATATAGGAGTAATTTTTAACTCACCATGAAAGGTTTGTTCATCTTTTACATGCTGAACAAATTCCAAATAAAATCGTAATACATTTAATATAAAATACTTTCTGATTCAGAATATAATAAAACAACAATCATTAGGTAATAAAATAATGAACTAAAATATATTTCTCTTGATTTGAGTAAGATGTAAGGTACCTACAGACCACACTTAAAATTTACTCAATTGACACTTAATTGCAACTCACTTGTCACTCACTTGTCACTGAAATTCGAGCAGCCTAATGTCTCTGAATTCCAAATAATGACATTTTGATCAATTGAGTATAAGCTGAGTGTGAGGTGAGTGTAAGGTGAGTGTGAGTCGCATCTCTGAATTTGGCCCATAATTTTAAATATTTAATTAATAATAAAATATGAAATGTACTTCCCAGAAAAAGCCGTCAGTAGTGTATCTGGATTTTTGACACTGATATTTTAATTTTTCAACTGGTTTCCATGGAGTTGTTTGGGCTGCGAAATTCATTATACAATGGATTATTTTATATATTTATAATTCTCTATCTGTAAATCTATAGAAGATATCATGAAAATATTGAATTTCGTATTCTTTAATATTTGTAATAACATAAGTTTCCAAAAATAATATTTAGAAGATGTTTTTTAAGAAACTATTACTTCTGGTTGTCCAATTGTTATCAAAAAATTGGTATTCAGTCTTATAGAATTTGAGTTACTATTCTTCAAACATTCACACATATACACATGAACACATACTCACTCATTGTTGTAAAATTGTTAAAATCGGATTCTAGTGACCGTAAAATGTGTTTATTTACTAAAATCTGAATACGTCATTGTAAAAATGTTAAAATCCAATACCTCTCTTAGCGAGAAGTGAAAAGCTTACTGAATCCAAATTTTTTAAGTCATAATTCGTTATATCTCTTGTTTATACTATAATACTAATAATTAATTATTCTTCTTTTCTTTTAAATGTTTAAAATACTCAATTTTCAAATAAAATATTCAAATACTGAAGCCTCCAAAACTCACATTCAGCTATTTTTGGATAAAATTTATAAAAATCTACCTTCCATATTTTTATTTTAGATATATCTAAATTTTCAAATCGCCTGTCAATATCTTTTTTTGTTCCCGAGATATTTTACCGTGTGGGCGCTTACCAGGCGTCACCTCACGGGCACTCATAGATGGCGTGGAGAGTGCACCACAGGGGTCACTTTTGTACCATTTAAAATTGAAAATATTTGGCTTCAGTCGGGATCGAACCTGGTTCCCCCAGGTTCGCGACCAGACACTCAAGCACGCGGCGACGCGTAATAATAATCGAATAATAATAATTTTAATTATTATAATCTATTGATTATAATAATTTGTTTGGCGGCGTCCTATTAACGAACTGTTAAAAAATAAACATCGTAATTCGTCTTTTATAGTTTATATTTATGAATTGAATTTTTGAAAATATAATTTTTGTATTTTCTACGAGCACTTCTACCTGTAATGGAGAGTGGACCACACATATTTTCTTCCATAAATAACCACCTATACTCCAATTGAAACTCCTTGAATTATAAAATATACTCTTTTTCCATTATTAAACTTCCAATTTCCCCCAAAAAAAAAGCCCATTTTCTTTTATTTCTGTCCATTCTCTCCTCTCTCTTTGTGCGCTCTCCGTCTCTCTCCTCTCGTGGGGCGCCTCTCCATGGCTTTCAACTGTTTCTGTCACTTGTATTCAGCTGTTCGCGAGCGCTGCGTCGCTGTTCCTCGGACCCGGACGATGTAATAGTGTGCGTTGCTCTTTTGTTGTTAGTATGTTTGTTTTCAGTGCTGTGATGTATATATTTATAACTGTGCTTGTGGTTCTAAGTGGGGTCCAAGCTGCCCCCGTTAGACGAAGTTTTGTTGACGACAAAGTGGTAAGAAAATAATTTTGAATTTTGGAGGAATCGAATTTTGTGTACGTTTGAAATATTTATTTTAATTTTCAAATTGTGATGCATTCTACACTAAAGTTTTGAGAGGGGAGTGACGCCTGAATTAGTAAAACTGTTTCACTTCGAATTAAAAAATAAATAAAATAATAATAATAAATAAATTTTTAACTACAATTTGACAAGCTGTTGTTTTAATCGTATAGGAAACGGTATGAAACTAAACATGAACCGACGAAAGTTGATGTATCTGACAGCTGTCATTCAGTAAACATAATTAACAGAAAAAGTATAATTTTGTATTTCTGCTTTTTTAATTTGCAGTCGCAAAAAAGTATAGTATGTGACACGTATATAATATTCTATTTTATTATTTAGCTGCTGTATCTGACAGCTGTCATTCAGTAAAAATAAAAAATAAATAACAGAAAAAGTATAATTTTGTGTTCCTGCTATTTTAATTTGCAGTCGTAGGAAAAGTATAGAATGTGACACGTTTAATAATATGCTATTTTATTATTTAGCTGATGTATCTAACAGCTGTCATTCAGTAAAAATAATTAACAAAAAAGTATAATTTTTTATTTGTTATTTTAAGTTGCAGTCGTAGAAACAGTACAGTATGTGACATATTTTATAATATGCTATTTTGTTATCTAGCTGTATTGGACAGCTGTCATTTACTAAAAATAAATAACGGAAAAGTCGAGGAAAAAGTATAATTTGGTATTCCTGCTTTTTTAATTTGCGGTCGTAGAAAGTATTGCACGTGACACGTTTTATAATATACTATTTTATTATTTAGCTGCTGTATCTAACGGCTGTCATTCAGTAAAAATAATTAGCGTAAAACATGTAATTTTGCATTTCTGCTGTTTTAATTTGCAGTCGTAGAAAAAGTATGGTTTTTGGCTCGTTTTCTAATATACTATTTTATTATTTAGCTGCTGTAGCTGATAGCTGTCCTTCACTAAAAATAATTAACAGAAATAGTGTAATTTTATGTTTCTGCTGTTTTAATTTTCAGTCGTAGAAAAAGTATAGTATTTGGCTCGTTTTCTAATATAGTATTTTATTATTTAGCTGCTGTATCTGACAACTGTCATTCAATAAAAATAAATAATGGAAAAAGTGCAATTTTGTGTTTTTCCTGTTTTAATTTTCAGTCGTAGAAAAAGTATAGTATTGGACTCATTTTGTAATATACTATTTTATTATTTAGCTGCTGTATCTGACAGCTGTCAGTCAGTAAAAATAATTAACGGAAATAGTGTAATTTTGTGTTTCTGTTGTTTTAATTTGCAGTCGTAGAAAAAGTATAGTACGCGCCTCGTATTGTAATGCACTATTTTAAACCTAACTCGGAGTAGGCTATGAACATAGAAACGTATTTCTGAGCATTATTCAGATCAAACGTCAAGTTTTTAAAATTGATCTTGAAATGTAATTTTAAGGAGAAAATTAATAAAGATGGAAACAGAATATTGCCATTCGCCGTTGTCTAATTTATTCCCATTAGTAACATAAGATTCAATAATAAATATTTTAATATCTTTAAATAACATTTTTGACAATATCTCGTGTCAAAAAAACATTTAATTAAATACTTTTAAACTGACATACTTTTTTGTTTATAATCTACTTCGAGTTAAGATTTTTTTTTAACAAACTGTACAAAAAAATAACCTAAAAAGAATGTTATTTCTGCCGTCTTATTTGGGAGTCGTAGAAAAAGAATAGTATGTGGCTTCTTTTGGAAACTCGTTACTAGGTTGCATTATAATTTGACAAGATGTGGCTTTGATTGTATTGGACACGGCGTGAAGCTAGCAACCACTAACATTAACAGTTGATTTATTGCACACGCTTTCGACATTTTTTGTTTTATCAAGTATTAAATGACAGCTGTCATTGTATAATAGATATTTACACACCAAGTGAGCTAAGGTAACGTTTATTCATGAGAAGAAAGTTTAGCTCACGAGCCCGTAAGGGCGAGAGAGTTAATTTCTTCGAGTGAATAAACATTCTTAGCTCACGTGGTTTGTACAATATTTTATTAAATTTTGACGAAATACTAATAAAAACCATTATAATATTTAATTTTGACAAAATAAAAAACTGATCAGTTAGTAGGCTAAGCATGACAATCGTCGCTGATAGACGTCAAGTCATGTATTTAAAATGCTTTATTGTCTGTCATTTGTGCCATGAAAAATAATGAAAATGGCTGATAATGTCTGATAAATTTTATGGTGAGTGTTATTTTCGTACCTGACGTTATTTAAAATGCATTATTTGTTGCATAGTGAGTTAAAATTTTGTGTGATTTAAAATTCTTTTAATTCACATGTGAAAAAAGTGTTACTTATAGTTGTTGCTATTAATGAGTTAATAATGACAGTTTAAGACGTCAAAATTGAATAAAAATAAAAATCTAAAAAGAGTGTTTCTGTATTTTGTTGGTTTAATATACCGTAGAAAAAGTATAGCATGTGACTTGTATTATAAACTATGTATTTCATACTGATACTCTATATACAAAGACAGTTGTTTTGAGTATGTGAGTGTAAATTTATATATTTGGTATGTAGGTTAAGTATATATTTTGAATGAGTAAACACGGAATATATTATGCTTTATATATAATTTTGAATTTATTTCTCTCGGGGCAATATTGTTAATTTGCGCTCCAAAAGTTTGAGGTTCGAACCTTATATGTGATCAGCAAATACTCAATTGTTGAAAAAGTAATTAACCCATAAAACTAATTACGAATTAATGTTAGTACATTTTTTATCTTAATTGTGTTTTAGTGTACTTGATTTTGCAATAATTGACTATTGTAATGCATTGTTTTTTTTTTTATTTTTTGCAGAATCTGTATAAAATAAATTGATAAAAACCCATGATGCTTTCAAATTAACCCATTTTATTTAAGATTTTTGAAGATAACCACAATTATACAGATAAAATGTGTGGTAGAAGATTCCATTTCAAAAAACCCAATGTTCTTAAAAAATGTGTTGCATAATCTATAAAAGTTATCCTCAAAACTATAATATATTATCTGCCTGTCAGAAACGTAAGAGAAATTGTTAGTGAATGGTCACCCATCTTGTATGTAACTACACTGATACAAGCTTGATTGAGTGGTTTATTTAGTAGTAGGGAAATTTTTGTTCAAATCCCACACCCAAGAACTATAATATTGGGAGTCATCATTGCAACATGGTTACGACTTGATATTTGATTGACAGCAATGTATTTGCCTGTCCCATTTAAAATGAAACATAGGGAACATTTGACATGACGTCAATAGGGGTTAATTTTGTTTAAATAATAATAATACCTGCTTTCTAAATTAAATTTAGTTGTAGAAAAAATATTGTGTGCATCTTGTGCCCGAGTAGTTTTCTGACTCGGCTAAATTTCTTACAATATGTAATATAATACTTCTGTCAAATTTGTTCCCTATGTTTCATTTTAAATGGGACAGACATTGCTGTCAATCAAATGTCGAGTCGTAACTTATAGGAAAATTCAACAGTTATCTGTCATATTGACAAGATGTTATTAGGGATTAATTTTGTTTAAATAATTATACATGTTTTCTAAAAATTAAATTTAGTTGTAGAAAAATATTGTGTGCACTTTGTGCCCGAGTGGTTTCCTGACTCGGCTAAATTTCTTACAATATGTAATATAATACTTCTGTCAAATTCGTTCCCTACGTTTCATTTTAAACGGGACAGACATTGCTGTCAATCAAATGTCGAGTCGTAACCGTGGATATGACAAACCCAATGTTTCACGTTAGAAAATACTCACGGTATACATGGGAAATACATGAAAATTTTATAACATTTTAGGCTCATAAATTAATTATTAAATTTATTCAATTTCGTATTAATGCAATTTTTCAACAAAAAGATAAACAAATGTTTGACATTTTATATGTCAGAATTTGTTTGCTACGATTTTTGTGTTATTTTCTCTTTAATGTATTTAACAGATTGACAAAATTAAATTAATAAAATATAACATAATAAACTTTGTAGGAGTTATAGGTTATAACGAATTTTGCTACATAAAATATAAAACATTTGTATATAGCTATTAATACGAAATTGAATAAATTTATTAATCTATTTTTGCGATTAAAATATTAAATAATTTACATGTACAGGGTGTAATCAAAAACGTTACCTAATTACTTTATGCAAAAATGCTTCAAGTAAAAGTTATAAAGATTTAAATTCTACATCTAAATCATTTGATAAAATTATTCTAGCTCTTCTTATAAATGTACAAATTAATTATAAAGATACAATTTTATGATCTTTATTTCCAATTTTAAATGGCACAAGAGTGACCCCTGTGGTACACTCTCCACACCAGCTATGAGCGCCCGTGAGGTGACGCCTGGTAAGCGCCCCCTGGTAAAATATATCGGCATCTTTACCGATGTCTACATGTGTTATAGATACTGGCACACCCAGAAATGGGTAATATGCCGTGATGATATATTTATTTATTTATATTTATTTAATCTAGGCATCCATGGATTTATGACAAAAAATAAACAAATGCGTTGTTTTTAACTGTCAATTAGAACTAAAACACTTTACCTTTCTGTGTTTAATGTTAATTTAATCCAAATTTAGTTATAAATGACAGGTAAAAATAACGCATTTGTTTATTTTTTGTCATAAATCCATGGCTGCCTAGACTAATAGCTCATAAAACTATTAATTTTGTAATTAATTTTTTTTTTTAAAGATTTGGAATAATCATTTCCCCTGATTTAGAATTTAAATCTCTATAACTTTTATTTATTTTTATGCAAAAAACTGATATCCCATATGTTAGTATTTCATGTACACCTTAAAAAAAAATACCCGATATATAGAAGCTTTGATAATATATTTATTAATCTATTTCATTCATTAAAACTTGTAAATATTTACAGTAGTAGTAGCATGATTCATCTGCCATTCATGAATCGATAAAAAACGAATTCTTTTTACAGTCTACAACTAAATCAGATTAACTTAGTAAATGAACTAGGTTATTCACCTTTCTCACATGTATATTTTTCACTGATAATGTGTTTTTGTGTAACATAACTCATGTGTACTCACCAAACAGAGATTAGGACATTTTTCATGAACTGGGCGTGGTGGGTAATTAATTAAACTTAGGGTTGGTTTCTGTAAGATTGAAGTTGGATTTACTCTTATATGGTAACTCATAAATATTATGGTTACTCGTTGTGGAATTTGACACACATTTTAGTTACGAAATAAGCCACTATTCACACTTGTATTAGACTATATTTTAGTGAAAATTTTTTGGTTAAAAAGTTATCCAATTGAATCCCTTTATTGCTGACCACGTGTGCGAAAGTAACCAATCAAAACAAACTTACACTGACAATTATCCTAAGACAATTATCACTTAAGTCCCTAAGTTGCTAAGTAACAAACACTTTTTGACATTTAATTAAAGACTAATTGTTTTAATTTAAAAATGTCATTTTCACGCTGTTAATGAAAATGATGATTTAATCAACAAAATTATAGAAGAAAACACATCAGAAAATACTGTATTAAATAAAAAACTAAATGTGGAGAATATTTATAGACTTTTGTATGTCTTATCTTCTTCTCTTTGGTCTCACTCAAAGATGTCTCATTTTCATTGCACACTTCACACTGAACATATTCATAGCCACATTCACGTTCATAGCTACTAGTGACATCTACTGGGTTATGTTAGACACAAAAATTCTGCCAAATACAAATTTTAGGCAAATTTAATGTTAAAACCGTAAAAAAATTTCTCACCGAATACCCCTCGATCATTGATAAATACTTATAATTTTATCACACTTCCTCAAGCACGTTGCTTTTAGGTAACACCACCTCCGCCTTCGGCGTCGGGCTGTTACCAAGCAGCGCGCTTTCGGTAACTGTCATAAAATTATTTCGTAATTATCAATGTCCTCGGGATATTATAGCTGACAATTATCCTAAGACAATTATCACGTATGTCACTAAGTTGCTAAGTAACAAACACTTTTTGACATTTAATTAAAGATTATTTGTTTTAATTTAAAAATGTCATTTTCACGCTGTCAATGAAAATGATGATTTAATCAACAAAATTATAGAAGAAAACACATCAAAAAATACTGTATTAAATAAAAAACTAAACGTGGAGAATATTTATGAACTTTACTATGTCCTATCTTCTTCTCTTTGGTCTCACTCAAAGAGGTCTCATTCTCATTGCACACTTCACACTGAACATATTCATAGCCACATTCACGTTCATAGCTACTAGTGACATCTATTGAGCTATGTTAGACACAAAAATTCTGCCAAATACAAATTTTAGGCAAATTTAATGTTTAAACCGCAAAAAAAATTCTCACCGAATACCCCTCGATCATTGATAAATACTTATAATTTTATCACACTTCCTCAAGCATGTTGCTTTTAGGTAACACCACCTCCGCCTTCGGCGTTGGGCTGTTATCAAGCAACGCGCTTTCGGTAACTGTCATAAAATTATTTCGTAATTATCAATGCCCTCGGGATATTATAGCTGAAAATGTCACTTATATTTCATGTAGATTTCTGCAAGGAATTACAGCTTATAGTGCTTTCCAATAATATAGTTGTTGGGTGTGGAATTTGAAATAAATTTCTCTAAATAAATAAGCCACTAATCAAGCTTGTATTAGGGCAGTTATTTACAAGATGGGTAACCATGTTTCAATAACAATTATTCTGCAAGGAGTTACAGCTTATAATGTTCAATAAATTACAATAATAAAACATATTAAATTGTAATAAAAATCATAGCATATTAATGCTAATCCCTATATTTATTCGTACATGCATTGAAGATATAAATTTTATAGGTTTGTTAACTCTGTATGCACCGAAGGTCAAAATTTAATAAAGACGATGAATGACTCAACTTTAATGTGTTTTAGTTTGTAGCCTTTATAAGAAATGAACTAATTATATATATCAACTAGATCATACGACACAAAAGCTTTCTTTTTCTATTTATTTTATCAAAAAACAGCAGTACTTTTGTGATCTGTAACTTTAATTGATAACTGAGGGAAACTGTTGAGTACGTACATTCATTTTGACAAATTACCAGGTGTATTTATATTTTTAGACAGTACATTTATCTTCTAGACAGATCTTTAAATTATTATATACTTTATAAGTTAAATAAATATACCAGTTTATTTCTCAAAAGTTCTGTTAAATTTTTTATTGCTTTTGGACATATTTCCCCGGACAAATTATGGTGTATTAACGTGCGTTTTGTCCGGTGCGTGTATTGATCCATGAGGGTACTTATATTAGTCAGACATTTGCGGCGCCTACTTGATTTAAGTTGTTAAAACAAACTACATCGAGAACTACATAAAAAAAATATGTGTGTAGCGTTCATTGATAAATCTCTGTAGATATATTTTTTAATGATCATATTAATCTGGTATAATAAATTAAGATTATTATACGAAGAATAGAAGATAAGTATTTTTTTATGAAATGTAAAATATGAACAGAATGAAATTACATTCATTAGTAGGTATTCATTTTGCAAGTTTATTACAGCTACTTTATATGTAAGTGACCTATTTAAAATAAAACTATATTATGCTGGTGTTTGTGAATGCTTTGTGAAGCTATAAAAGTTGCAACTCATTGCAAAAATCTACATAAAATACAAGAGATATTATTGCGGAGACATGGTCACCCATCTTATATTTAACTGCAGTGATACAAGCTTGATTATTGGTATATTTTGTAAAGGAAATATGGTTCAAATTCCACACCCAGAAAATATAGTATTGGAAGAAATCTGAATGAAATACTACTAAAATTTTTGGGGAAACATGGTCACCCATTTTGTATACAGGATGTCTCTAAAAGATAGGGACATGGCTTAACCACAGATTCCTGAAGCTAAATAAGACGATTTAACCAAACTTGCTTCTACCGGAAAGCGTACCATTTAGCCAGTATTCTGCTTTAAAGTTCTTCGAAAATTAATTAATTTTGCTTATAATAACAGCACGCTTTATTCGATTTGGATGAAATTTGGTATGATACTTCATACAGGTATAAGTCATATTTTAAGATGATACTTGTTATTATTAGTGAACCACTAGCGTATGAAACTTAGGTGTCCCAACATTGATTAGACCGTAACTTTTTAATGGTCACGCCGATAACGTGAAATTATACATTCAATGGTAAACTTTTCTCCCTCTGTGTAATTTGTGATATCTGTTATGGTTCACACAGAAAAAAAATAAATCTGAGTGTCTGCAACGCGAAATTTTTAAAATAAACTTATTCTAGCAGTTTGTCCAAAATTTTTAATGACAGTAACTAGTCGTCATTATTCTCAATTTGTTTCGGAGTAATCTAACATTATTTAACCGTCTTATTTAAAACAATGGTAGTAAAATACTATTAGGTCGAACAAACGGATGTTACTAATTTTAGAATATTACGAAGGAAATTTTTGATAACTTATAAACAATTGTTACTGTTATTAAAAATTAGTTATTTGACATTAGGATAGACTGTTAGATTAAATTTATTTTAAAAAATCACGGTGCAGTTTCTCAGGTTTTATTATTTTCTGTGTGAACCGTAACTGATATAACAAATTACACAGAGAGAGAAAAGTTTACTATTGAATGTATCTTTCTGAAAAACAATAATTTCACGTTATCGGCGTGACCATTAAAAATTACGGTCTAATCAATGTTGGGACACCTAAGTTTCATACACTACTGGTTCACTAATAATAACAAGTATCATCTTAAAAGATGACTTATAACCATATGAACTGTCATACCAAATTTCATCCAAATCATATAAAGCGTTCTGTTATTACAAGAAAAAAATTTTTTTTTCGAAGGACTTTGAAGTAGAATACTGGCTAAATGGTACACTTTCCGGTAGAAGCAAGTTTAGCTAAATTGTCTTTACACCCAGCAACTATAATATTGGGAGACACTATAAGCTGTACTGTAACTCCTTGCAAAAATTTACATGAAATACAAAAATAATCTATGTAAGTTAACCTTAGCCTATTCGCCAATTGAAAGTAAGAATTATTTCTCTAATATACTGATTGGTTCGAATGCAAATGCATTGCAATAATATTCCTAATAAGGCAATAGTATGCGGTAGTACCATACCCGTATTGCACGAAATAATATATTACCTATTAGTTATTAATATACCATTGAACTGTTAAAAATTGTAGAAGGTTTTACCTTGATTACCATATAGGCAAATAAATAAATAAATATTTCACCCTGTAGAAGGATATATATATATATATATATATATATATATATATATATATATATATATACAGGGTGTCTCTTAAATAGGGGGACATGGCTTAACCACAGATTACTGAGGCTAAAATAAGACGATTTAACCAAACTTGCTTCTACCGGAAAGTGTACGATTTACCCAAAATTCTGCTTCAAAGTTCTTCGAAAAAAAATTTATTTTGCATATAATAATCGGACGCTTTATTCGATTTGGATGAAATTTGGTATGACTGTTTATATGGTTATAGGTCATCTTTTAAGGTGATACTTGTTATTATTAGTGAACCACTATTGTATGAAACTTAGGTCTCCCAACATTAATTAGACCGTAACTTTTTAATGGCAATGCCGAAAACGTGAAATTATTTTTCTTCAGAAAGATACATTCAATAGTAAACTTTTGTCTCTCTGTGTAATTTGTGATATCTGTTACGGTTCACACAGAAAAAAATAAAATATGAGTGTCTGCACTGCTAAATTTTTAAAATAAATTTAATCTAGCAGTCTATCCAAATGTCAAACAAGTAATTTTTAATGACAGTAACAATTGTTTACGGGTTGTCCAAAATTTTCTTCGCAATATTCTAAAATTAGTAACATCCGTGTGTTCGGCCTAATAGTATTTTACTACCATTATTATAAATAAAACGATTACATATCTTAGCTTACTCCTAAACAAGTTGTAAAGATTGACAACTCGTTACTGTCATTAAAAATTACTTGTTTGACATTTGGATAGATTGCTAGATTAAATTTATTTTAAAAATTTAGCAGTGCAGACACTCAGATTTTATTTTTTTCTGTGTGAACCGTAACAGATATCACAAATTACACAGAGAGACAAAAGTTTACTATTGAATGTATCTTTCTGAAGAAAAATAATTTCACGTTTTCGGCATTGCCATTAAAAAGTTACGGTCTAATTAATGTTGGGAGACCTAAGTTTCATACACTAGTGGTTTACTAATAATAACAAGTATCACCTTAAAAGATGACTTATAACCATATAAACTGTCATACCAAATTTCATCCAAATCGAATAAAGGGTCCGAATATTATAAGCAAAATTATTTTTTATTCGAAGAACTTTGAAGCAGAATTCTGGCTAAATGGTACACTTTCCGGTAGAAGCAAGTTTGGTTAAATCGTCTTATTTTAGCCTCAGGAATCTGTGGTTAAGCCATGTCCCCCTATTTAAGAGACACCCTGTATATATATATATATATATATATATATATATATATATATAAATACAGGTGTCTCTCAAATAGGGGGACATTGCTTAACCACAGATTCTTGAGGCTAAAATAAGACGATTTAACTAAACTTACCTTTACCGGAAAGTATACAATTAAGCCAGTATACTGCTTCAAAGTTCTTTGAAAAAAAAAATGCTTATAATAACGGAACGCTTTATTCGAATTGGATTATCTTGTAAGATGATACTTATTTTAGTGAACCACTGGTGTATGAAACTTAGGTGTCCCAATATTAATTAGACCAAAACTTTTTAATGGCCACGCCGATAACGTAAATAATTTTTTTTATTTTCTGAAAGATACATTCAATAGTAAACTTTTCTCTGTGTATAAATTGTGATATCTGTTACAGTTCATATAGAAAAAATCTGAAGTGGCCAACACAAAACCTTCCGCTATTTTAATTTTTATTAATTTAAGTACATACCTACCTACTTACGTATTTACTAACGCTGCAAACTGTTCCATTGCAGAAAACTATTGCTTTATTTACTATTTTCTTTTTAAAATGTCACTTTTGAAGTGATAAGTTTTCTGACAGTGACATTTACTGTCAGTTACATTCATTTGAAAAATGAACTGTGTAACAAAGGAATAATTTTTATCTTAGGCTTCGCGACTAATAAAAAAAATTATTTTTAAATTTATCTTTAAAATATATAGAAAAAGTATTAATGTATTCCTGTAGAAAATTCAATAATTTTTAATTTTCATAAGACATAAAATTCGAAAAAATGGCATTTAATGGTATTTTTTGAAGAAAAACCATTATGAACTTCAAGTAAAGTAACATTTCCGTTTATCCGATTTACACCAAAATCTAATGGCTTCTATTCCTATTGGAATAGGGTAAAAAAAATAAAAGGTTTTAGAATTTTCTGAATGATAGTATTTGAGTTAGAGTGCAAACAAAATTCGTACACATACACACATACACACACACACACATACACACACACACATACACATACACACATACAGACATCATTGTGAAAATGTTAAAAATGGATTCTAGGGACCTTAAAACGTGGTCATTTACTAAAATCTCGATATGTGATTTTTAGCACGATCCCTATACCTCCCTTATCAAGGGTAGCGGGAGGTAAAAAATTAAACCTGAGTGACTGCACCGTGAATTTTTTAAAATAAATTTAATCTAGCAGTCTATTCAAATGTCAGATAACTAATTTTTTGTGACAATAGAAATTGTTTATGGGTTCCTTCGCAACATTCTAAAACTAGTAACATCCGTTTGGCCTAATAGTATTTTACTACCATTATTATAAATAAGACGATTAAATATGTTAGCTTACTCCTAAACAAATTGAGAAGATTGACAACTCGTTACTGTCATTAAAAATTAGATGTTTGGTATTTGGACAGACTTTATAATAAACGCCAAAGATAGCATTTCTTATCAATGAGAAGAATTCGGTAGGTATATTTCTTTGAAATTCGGCTCACTTTTATTTATTGTCTTTATATGACATACGAGTACATATGTAAGTATAAATAAGGTTAGTATTATAAAATAATTTAAATAGAAATGGACAGTGACGAAAATATAGTATTTATTTTGCAGATGCGACAGTTCATGAACATGTCGATAATACAGATTGCAATCTATAGGCCATCCAGCGAATCAAGCGGTTTACGTCATAAATACAATATCACTAGAAACAATGACGTCATATGTTAAAAAGTTTACATGAGCATGTAAAACAGATTAAAATCTGTGGGTTGCCTTCATAAACCCAAATTTGTCTTAAAAACACATCTGGTATATTTTTCCAGCGAAATCCAATTTTATTTTAAATATTCTGAACGAAACTGCTTACGCCGTTATAAATACTTCATTCTTGTAGTATATGTAACAAACTATCTAGTATTATGTGAGATCCTTAAAAAAATACAGAATACTGCATACCATACAATTTCTCACTGTTTCTATACATTGCGTATAGCGTTTGCCACACGCTGTATATATAGATTTAATTTTCAAATTATTACTAACAAATAGAACCAAATATTACCTCAATATTAGATTTCAGTAGAAACCCACCAATATATTTTTCATTTTCAAAATAAGTCAATAAATTAACTACAAGCTCTAGAATTTTACATGACAGAGCATTTGACATTTTGACAATGAACAACGAAACAAAAAACAAAATGAAATCGCAATACACGTTGAAAAGTATAATATAGACATATAATATTTAGTAATATACATGTTCAGAATTACCAATATTAAAAAAATATAATCAAAAGTCATTTTGCAAAAATTTACAAAATTTTACTTAATAATAATATATCCAAATATAATTATTTCTATTAAAGGTGTCAAATACATGATAATAAAAAAAAAACCAATAAAATACCGTTAATAAAATATATTTAAAAAAATAAAGAAAATTTCAAAAATCCCTAAACGATGACGTAAACCGCTTGATTCGCTGGATGGCCTATGTATAATTCTTTTCATAAAGATTCTAAAACCTATGTAAACGTTTCAGTACATGACGTCAAACATCTAGTTCTTTTATTCAATTTTTATTAATGACGTGCATCGGCCGCTTGATCGATTTGGTTATAGAATCGTAAAATACAACAGAAATTTGTTGACACTTGAATCATTTCACAGCAGAAGTCTGTTGAAAATTGCTTCAATATTTTCTGTATTTTTTATTTATTCATAGTAATAAAATTTGTTATATAATTTTGCGTGGAAAAAATAACATTCACATCAAATGTGTGTAGGATACAACCTAACAACAGGTTGCTAATATATGTTAATAATCTATTTTAAAACAAACAAACACTACAAAGCATTTCATAAATATATTACTAATTTTCTTCGGTTTCCTTATGTTTTACGTAAATAATACGGAAAACGTACGCATATTACTTCCGTTTTAAAACCGACAGTAATTATTAGTTGTAGTGGCATTTCCTATGTACTTTAAATAGAACTACATACCGCGTATTGTAGTATGTGTGGTAGTATCAAATTTTGTGAGAAAGGGCATATGGTCGCATATAAGCAGCTGCTAGAAAATAAATATTTTGAAGGGACTATTATGAGGGTAGTGTTACCAGTATAAGCTATAACTGCTTGCAGAAATTTACATGAAACTTGGTCACCCATTTTGTATATAACTGCACTAATTCAAGCTTGATTATTATAGTAAATTAATTGTATTTCGTATGGATTTAAACGGAGCGCTTATATTAGACAGTGATTTGTGCTAATAAATTTTCCATAGTTCATCTTTCGTGTCCCGCACTATATTATACAGGGAATTTATTTTAACATGCAACATATGGTCAATCATTTACATGGTTACTCACTATTGTCAAAAAATGACAGCAATGTAAAATTTGTCCATTTTAAAATGCAACATACAAAATTTGTAGTTTTGTATTCTCAAAACTAATTTCCAATAAATTAGCCTACATGCGATTAACAAAAAATCAAAACATGAATGTTGTGCATCTCAACAAACTTTAGCTTACAAAAATTCATAACTTTCATGTAATAAATGTTAAAAAAATACCCCCATTCACACTGAGGCAATATTCTAGTCGGTCGTAATAAGAATTGACACCATTTGTGATGTGTTCGGGAGGTATCTCCTGTGCTGCAATGCTATTTATAATGTTGCAATTTAAAATGGACAAATATTACATTGCTGTCATTTTTTGACAATAGTAACCAGAGAAGTGATGAACCATAATGTTGCATTTTAAAATAAATTCTCTGTATATTACATATTACCAGTGAGTATATACGTTATATAAATAAATATAAATATATCATCACGGCATATTACCCATTTCTGGGTGTGCCACAATCTGCTTTATCGCAGATATCGGTAATGATGATATTACCTATTTTTTAAATTAATTGTATAATGTATATGGTTTGGACAGGAAAAATAATTTAAAAAAAAATCTGTTGTGGCCAGCACAATACCTCTCGCCATTTCCATATTAAGCCATATAAGTATTGTATTGCACTTCGCTTTCGAACCGTCGTTTTATAACAAAATATTACAGAACTTTACCCAAATATTGTTTTTTATTGTATTTAACATGTCTTCTGCACACATATAATTCTAATTATATCTATTTTTCATTGTATGAGGAAGTTTTTAAATGTCAGAGATTCTTCCAATTCATTAACCAGATTGGCGGTATTTCTGATGGATATATGCATTTTACCACAATTTTACCTATAATTTCAAATATTGAATTAATAAAACAATAAGAAAGATTATATATACTTTCCAGAAAAAGCTATCAGAATGTCACTAAAACTGTTGATTTTTGACACTGACATGTGTCAATTACAAATTGTGTTATAAACATTGGAATTTGTCAACTGGTTTCCTTAGTGCCTTAGCCTCTGCGATTAGATTACTCTATATATTATAGTGTCTTTATCTCTAAATCTATACAAGATATAATAATTTTTTAAGTGTATTAGATGGAGAATTTTATGTTCTTCAATATTTAAAAAAAAAACTCCCAAAAAATTATATTTAGAAGAATTTTTCTAAGAAACTACTACTTCCGGTTGTTCAATTGTTACCAAAACCTTTTCAGCTCTTCCTAGGAATGTCAGATTAAGGAAACTGCAGTTAAATATTTTTTAAGTCTTATAGTTTTTGAGAAATCGTGTCTACAACATCCAGACATACACACATACCCACATACACACATCCACACACACACACAGACATCATTTTAAAAATGTTATAATCGGATTCTAGGGACCTTAAATACCAATAGCATATTATAATTACTATTACATCTCGACTTCTCCATGTACGAATTTTAGATAGGACAGTGTCAATTTAACGTGCAGCAGCTATATCTATAATTCAAAAAATTTAATTAATGATAAAATAATAAATATTTAATGTACTTTCCAATGTCTCTGGATTTTTGACACTGACATTTATGTCAATTACAAACATTTTAATTTTTCAACTGTTTCCATGGGCTATTTGATTTATTATACAATGGATCATTCTATATATTTATCCTTATCTCTAAATCTATATAGCATATAATAAAAATATTCAGTGTATTTGATAGAGAATTTTATATTCTTTAATAATTGTAATAATATAAATTTCCAAAAAATAATATTTAGATTTTTTAAGAAACTACTACTTTCGGTTGTCTATTTGCTACCAAAACCTTTTCAGCTCTTCCCATTAATGTTAGATTAAGGAATACGTAGTTAAATTGGTATTTAGTCTTATAGTTTTTGAGGAATCGTCCCTCCAACATCCACACATACATACACACATCCACACATACACACAGATAAACACAAACACAGGCACACACACACAAACACAAACACACACACACATACACACACACACACACACACACACACACACACACACACACACACACACACACACACAGACACCACAGACATCGTGGTAAAAATGTTAAAATCGGTTTTTAGGGATCTTAAAACGTGCATATTTACTAAAATCTGGATATGTGATTTTTAGCATGAATCCAATACCTCTCTTAGCGAGAGGTAAAAATAAGGGAAACATGGTCACCCATCTTGTATTTAATTGCCCTAAAACTAGCTTCATTATTGCTGTATTTAGCAAGGGAAATGTAGTTCAAATTCCACACCCAAGAACTGTAATATTGGGAGAAAATATAAGCTGTGACCCCTTACAAAATATTCAATACAAACTTATGTATATCTTATATAAAATTGCACACAGACTTCATATGGGAGTTGATCAAATTTTTCTAACTTCTTCGTGCACTCATTTTCGCCTACATATTCACATGTCGAGAATATATTTCCTCCCACGCATTTAGTACATGTTAATAAACTCTAAGGTCTGTATCAAGGTTTCAAGATCCTCAAGACAATCACATATGTTGAACAAAGAGAGGAATAGGGTATTGTTTCTGATTTTTAAAGTCGTTGATGACCCGTAGTACTTGAAATATATGAGTATGTTGGTTGTAATGGACAAAATTATAGAAAGACAAAAAAATGCGTAAAATATACTGTTGTATTTGTTTGTATGCAAAAGACGTATCAGAAAATGAAATACTAAGAAGCAAAGAAGACAGTAATGAAAATAGAAAGAAAATGTACGTGCGTCGAATGAAAATAATATCTGATGTACAGACATTCTAGTATGGAAAGAATGTGTAGAGAAAATAATTAGAAAACATTCCAGGCCGTAGAATTTCTAATAAATAAATACATATATAATATTTTCGGAAAACCGTTATCTCGTTATTTTCTGGAACCGTTAAAATCGCATTTCTTGAAATTTATACATACTAAAAAAATCTGATGTGGCCAACACAAAACCTCCCGCTATTTAATTTTTACATACATACATACGTACATAAAATCACGCGATTCCCACTTAGGGGGTTAGCAAATACCCGGAAACAATAGTAACAATAAGAAAAGGGATAAGAGTAAGAGCTCAGCTGACTCACTTCACTCTTTAACAACATTCTTCTTTCGCCTTGTCCACAATCATCATAGAATTCATACATAAGAACATATTAAAATGACCGATTTTCGGTAGCGAATAACCCCATCCGGACCACAATAATAGTTACGCAACAATCATCCTTCGCTACACTTTCCTATCCATTTTTATTAATTTAAATACATACTTACGTATTTACTAACGCTGAAAACTGTTCCATTGCATAAAACTATTGATTTATATACTATTTTCTTTTTAAAATGTCACTATTATTAATTTGAAGTGATTAGTTTTTTGACAGTGACATTTACTGTAAGTTACATTCATTTGAAATATGAACTGAGTAACAAAGGAATTGTGTTTATCTTAGGCTTCGGGACTAATAAAAAAAAATATTTTTAAATTTATCTGAAAAATATATAGAAAAAGTATTAATGTATTCCTGTAGAAAATTCATTAATATTTAATTGTCATAAAACATAAAATGCGAAAAAATGGCATTTAATGGTATTTTTTGAAGAAAAACCATTATGAGCTTCAGGTAAAGAGCCATTTCCGGTTATCCGATTTACACCAAAATCTAATGGCTTCTTTTCATATTAGAATAGGGTAGAAATACAAGGTTTCAGAATTTTCTGAGTGATAGTATTTGAGTTAGAGCGAAGACAAAATCCCTACACATACACACACACACACATACATACATACATACATACACACACACATACATCCACACACACACACATACACACATACAGACATCATCGTGAAAATGGGACCTTAAAACGTGGTCATTTACTAAAATCTCGATATGAGATTTTTAGCACGATCCCTATACCTCCCTTACCAAGGGTAGCGGGAGGTAAAAAATCTTATATAACACGGGGGCTGTTCTAAATTTTTTTAGAAAAAATCTGATGTGGCTAGCACATTTTACCTTCCGTCTATTCTATGTGTTTTGTACAAATCCCATACCAAAAGTTCCTTGGAAAAGATTCTATAAAGGATGTTTGAAAACATGTGTCGGAAAATAAATGGTGGGATTGGTTGGCTAATTATAAGAAAAAAAGTTCCTATTAACATGGTTCCGCAAACTGACCGTTTTCGAGATACAGGGTGTAAAAAAATTTTTTTACACATCTTAGCATTAATATTAGCTACTTTTTAAGCGCTTATTCAATTTTTCCATGTGCCATTGACGGAGATTTTAGGGTTGCGTGAGGCTTTTATGGCCCTAATTTCTATGACACTTTTGAAATTGGCCTTCTGAAAGCACATTGTGAACCACCAATATTTTCTACACAAAAATGTACTCCTAGTCAAAAGCTCTATCGTAAACCGTTTTAGAGAAATACGGCATTTTATGATGGAAAACATGAAAAAAAGTAGCACCATGTTTTGTTGTTGATAAAAACATTTGTTTTTGATCTAGTCGTCTGCGTTCATGCATTTGTTTTGACATTAAAATTATTGACAATTGTCGTTTAGTTGTTACATAACCTTTTTTCAAAAGGAGTCAATAATAAATTTTTTACACCCTTTATTTTCCGACATATGTTTAGAAACAGCCTGTATATCCAGTAAAATTTAAACAGAAACAAATACTATGTTTTTCAAATTACATCCCGAATGTTCCTTAAAAAAGGTTCTATAAATCCAATAAAATTATCACGAACATGCACTATGTAAATTGCACTTGACAGTCACATCTGTCATTTAGAGTTATTTGAATATATCAGCTGTTTTCATGACTATAGCAAAGCTGACTGAATTATGAAAGTTAGTCTTTTTATAATTTTTTAACTCTGTCTATTGCATATGAAGGAAAATGTGTAATCAAATCGTATAGACAATAATGATAAACAAAAATGATATATAACTGCTGTTTTTAAAGAAAAACTGTTAAGAATTTCAAATAAGGGAAGTTCTGGTTGACCAATTATAACCAAAATTTGATCAGCTCTTTATATGGATGTAAAGAAGAGGTATACGAAAGAATTATAATTTTTAGAATTACAGTATTGGAGATATCGTCGGACAAATTTTCGTCACACACACACACACATACACACACACACACACACACACACACATACACATATCATATATACACACAGATATCGTAAATTGTATTCTAGGGACCATAAAACGTGCTTACTGATTTTTTTGACCAAAGACAATACCTTCCTTACCTAAAAGTGACGAAGGTAAAAACTATAGAATTTTTGAAAGAAAAATCTTTATGGTTTTCTTTAGCCTTAACATTTTGTAAGCAAACAGCGTACAAAATCAACACTCGAAATGCTATTCGGGGCACTTGTGATTCTCGTTTACTCTTATACTAATAAAAATAAGTAATTGCTATTTTTATTTCTTAACTAGATCTTGACAAATCTATTATTAATAAATCTCAAGAAAAGAACATTTGTAAAAACAGATTTTTTTTCGACTGTCACTGGTATCCAAGCTCTCCTATTACTAAAAACTTTTGGAACACCCCTCTACGTTTAAAATATAATAACACTAAGGGCCCGTCTGACCGTCTGTAAAAATGACATATTCATTCAGATGTGGACAAAAGCACATCACCTACAACCTAACGGATATCCGGCCTATTTAATTATCAAAACAAAACACTAACGCATCTAAGTGGAGTCAATCACCGCAGGAACTTTGCCAAAACGATGCTCATTTGTTTAGAAATGGAGGCTTAACTAACAATTGTTTATACCGTGAGTATTTTTTAACGTAAAACATTGGGTTTGTCATGTCCATGGTTACGACTTGAAATTTGATTGGCAGCAATGTATTTGCCCGTTCCATTTAAAATGGAACATAGGGAACGAATCTGACAGAAGTATTATATTTAAATATTGTAAGAAATTTAGCGGAGTCAGAAAACCACTCGAGAGCACTAAACATATTTCGGGCACAAGGTGCACACAGTATTTTTTCTACATCTAAATTTAATTTTTAGAAAACAGGTATAATTATTTAAACAAAATGAACCTCTAATGACATCTTGTCAATATGACAGATAACCGTTGAATTTTGAATTTTCCTATAAGTTATGATTTGACATTGAATTTGGTAGAAGTATGATATTTAAATATTGTAAGAAATTTAGCCAAGTCAGAAAACCACTCGGGCACAAGGTGCACACTATTTTTTTCCTACAACTAGTTTTAATTTAGAATGCAGGTATAATTATTTAAACAAAATTAACCTCTATTGACGTCTTATCAAATGTCAAATTCGTTCCCTATGTTTCATTTTAAATGGAACGGGCAAATACATTGCTGTCAATCAAATATCAAGTCGTAACCATGGATATGACAAACCCAATGTTTCACGTTAAAAAATACTCACGGTATTACATATATTTTTTAAAATTTGACGATAACGGGGTCCTCCGACATGTTTAGTGTTGTGAACGTCCAGACATTTAAGTTATCATAAAGAACACTCAAAATTTTATTTAATTTGTTCTTCTTCCACATATATGTTGTTATTTTAAGTAAAATTTACTATTAAATATCGTATACCTACCTAAAATATCTTATGTGCGCAATAATTATCATAAAGTTGGCAATACTGCATTTGCAAGAAATAGTGCCGATTTCTGAACTTTTAATGACGATTTTTCCACACTTTAGCAATGATTCTAAATAAATCCACCGCATTATTTCGTACTCGATAAGGAACTAACTATTTTAATTCCCATTTAAGATTGACCTTAAAACAATTAAAAATGATCTTTTCTAACATCATTACGTAATAGAAAAACATAAAATATTTCCGGTACTTTATCTCGTACAAAAAGGCGTCTTACAAATTTTTATGGAGGAAATAGATCATCAATTGTTTATCGTTCAATGGATGATAAAAAGTCAAAGCCGTCTTAGATAAAATACTCTAGTTTTAAAGAGAATTAATAAGATAAGGAGGTTATCTTTCGAAATAATGATTTTTTGTAAACAAACATCTATTATTATATTCTATGTATATACTGTTGAAATATGGTCATCTATCTTAAATATAAGCTTAATTATAGGGTTATTTAGCAACAATCTGTAGGAGCACCAAAATGAATTTTTTTGAATTATTGCCCCAAAAGTCAATATACCCCACATTTAGATAAAAACTTTAAAATTTCCAAAAATCTAATTTTTATGTATCTAGATACTTCTCAATGCGCTGATTCCAAATTTTGAAACCGCAGGTCGATACCTCTTTTCGTTCTCGAGATATTTAGATTCAAAGTTTTGCTCAAAACTGCCCATTTTTGGGTAATAACCCAAAAATGGGTCGAGATATGAATTTGGCGACAACACCATTCGATTCTACGGGCAAAATTACATAAGAACATCAATTTTCAGAATTTTTGAACACCGCATACAATCTCTAAAGCAAAATAACTGAAAATGGCCAAAAATCGCAAAAATCTTAAGGGGTACCCCTTACGATTTTTTCAGATTTTGGCCATTTTTAAACTTTTATTCATAAAAAATGAACCGGTTGGACAAAAATTCTGAAAATTGCTATACTTATGTATTTTTGTCCGCAGAATCGAATGGTGATGTCACCAAGTTCATATTTCGACCCATTTTTGGGTTAATACCCAAAAATGGGCAGTTTTGAGCAAAACTTTGAATCTAAATATCTCGAGAACGAAAAGAGATATCGATCTGCTGTTTCAAAATTTGGAATCCGCGCACTGAGAAGTATCTAGATACATAAAAATTAGATTTTTGAAGATTTTGAAATTTTTATCTAAATGTGGGGTATATTGACTTTACTTTTAAAGTTTGATCTAAAGTGACTATTTATTATGAAACCGGCCGTTAAAGTAATTTTAATTAAAGTCTTAAAGTGAGCCTGATTATGAAAACGGCCATTATTTTCATTAATTTTTTTCCTGAAAATTTAAGTGACATAATGTGTTAATAAACTTATCCGACGAATATTTCGAGTTTTATGCCCGTACACTCGTAAAAATTTTAAACGGTTCGTTATAATTTTTATCCAATAAAAACAGTCGACATTGAAAGAAAAATCGAAATAGTATTTGTCAAGTTTGATTTTATTTGTCAAAAATTATAACGAACCGTTTTGAAACTTTACGAGTGTTTATGAATATGGGCATTACTGTATCATTTGTTTGTTGTTAGCAATATACTATTAATATTTTCTTGTTTCTAGGTAAGTCTACGATTCTACTATCTACAATAAGTGTACTATACGATACGTAAGTTTTTTTAAATATTTATTTATGTATCGCTATGACAACAATAATATAAATATTGTTTTTTTGCAATATTTGTTGCAAATGATTAATCATTCTTTGTAATAGTCAATAACTGATTACAAGATAAATAAATTAATATGCAATGAGAAAGTTAAGACCTTATACAGATAGGAATGCATTAATTTATATCAGTAGTAGTCAAACAATAAATAAATATATCTATCTTCGAATTTTTACCTGCCGCTACCCTTGGTAAGGGAAATATAGGGATCGTGCTAAAAATCGCATGTTGAGATTTTAGTAAATGTCCACGTTTTAAAGTCCCTAGAATCCGATTTTAACATTTTTACGATGATGTCTGCATGTGTATGTGTGTGTATTTTTATATGTGTGTATGTGTATGCTCTAACTCAAATATTACCATTCACAAAATTTTGAAATTTTGTAGTTTTACCTTATTCTCATAAATAGTTTTTCTTCGAAAAATATCTTTAAATGCAATTTTTTCGCGATTTATGTCATCTGTTATAAGAATTAAAGATTATTAAATTTTCTACAGGTATGCATTCATTCTTTTTCTATATATTTTATAGATAAATATATAAAATAATTTATTTTATAAATCTCGGAGCCTATATTTTAAAGATAAACACAATTCCTTAGTTACACAGTTCAGATGAAGTGACATTTTAACCGCAAGGGTAGATAAAATAATACTTTAACAGCAAGGGTAGATAAAGAATTTTAATTTTTATTTAAATAAAACCACATTATACATTTTGGCGATTCATATTATATATGTAATACTTCAATTGTATAAACATGAATAAAATGAAATTGTTTTCAAACAAATTCTATAACTACCACGCTACTGAGATTTTTAAATTGTTCTTAAATAATTTAATTTATAATCGGTTTTTCTAATTTTTGCTCTTTAAAATCTGCTATAGAAAAAAATAGAATTTTACACCAGCTATGAGTGCCCGTGAGGTGACGCCTGGTAAGCGCCCACACGGTAAAATATATCGTCATCATTACCGAAATCTACATGTGTTATAGATACTGACACACCCAGAAATGGGTAATATGCCGTGATGATATATTATTATTACTATTACGATAAAATTAAATTATCGTCTTGTAAAAAATAACTAATATTAATAAAAGTTTAAAAAAATAACACTCGGTTTAGCTTCACAAGAAAAGTTTATTTTTACTTTACCGTACAATTTCAGTTGCGGCATTATCAGAATTATTGGCGGGAGGTACAGTACTGGCCACAATTTTTTTTTTACTGAATCTACGCCACTGTAATATAACATAATAATTTTATTAATACTCGCAATATTCTCTTTTACTATTACTTAATTTCTTAGTAAAAGAAACCACTTCCTTCGTACGAATTTCATTCATAATTTCAACACCTAAAAACAAAAATTACTATTCACTTTTCGTACAGAAAGTCCCGTATACATGACTAACCTGAACCTGTGACGTAATATACAATTGTCATCTGATAAAATATGAATAGATAAACGGAAGAACGCGGACGTGATGGAAATAAAAAATTCCACCAGATAAGAAAAGGAGTTGGAAATGTTTCACAAATAAATGTCGACAAAATCTTAAACTACAGTAATGTTCACTTGTAACAAACCTCAAGGGACCGACAAAAATGGTTTGTCATAAGTGGTGAATTACAAAATTATGTATTTGAATAAACTGTACGTATTTATTTGGAAACAAAAAAATGTATATACATATAACATTTTCACGATGATGTCTGTGTGTGTGTATGTATGTGTGTGTGTATGTGTATGGATTTTGTCTTCGCTTTAACTCAAATACTATCATTCAGAAAATTCTAAAACCTTGTATTTATACCCTATTCTAATATGAAAAGAAGCCATTAGATTTTGGTGTAAATCGGATAACCGGAAATGGCACTTTAGCTCATAATGGTTTTTCTTCAAAAAATACCATTAAATGCCATTTTTTCGCATTTTATGTCTTATGAAAATTAAAAATTATTGAATTTTGTATCGGAATACATTAATACTTTTTCTATATATTTTACAGATAAATTTAAAAATAATTTTTTTTATTAGTCGCGAAGCCTAAGATAAACACAATTCCTTTGTTACACAGTTGTAAATGTCACTGTAAAAAAACTAATCACTTCAAATTAATAAATAAAGTTAGATAAAAATAATCCTTATGTAAATGATATCTTTTTGTATAAGATTTGTGAAACAATTTAAATTTTCGAGCGCCTTTGGGAAACAAAGTGTTAAATACTCGTAAGTCTGTAATTTTTATAATAAACTTACACTAGAAGTATCTCTATTTTTTAACAACTTATGTTAACTAATGTCGAAAGTTATAAGGATGTAGAGGTTTTTTATAAATTTGGCACGAAAAAAGTTAAACATTTCGCCTCACATAAAAATCAAAATTAGGAATGTGGGATGCACCCAATTTCGAGCTTTGACCCGGCCCGGCCCGAAGCCCGGCCCGATTTCGAGTCTATTTTCAAGCCGGGCCAGCTAATATTTTGTCGAGTCGATCTTCGAATCGGGGCGGCAATTTTTATTGTCGGGCCGAGTCGATCCAAACCTTAAAGTCCGGTTCGACCCGGCCCGAATGCATCTCTAATCATATCAGCTTTTTAAATTAATTAATAGAACTTTATCTGAGTAGTTATGAAATGCATAATATACTCACTATGTACTGATCTGTATCTGAACACCTTCGTATCGAAATCAATACTTATCAATTCATAATTACTTGCCTACTAATTACAGTCTTTAATTATCGTTATACAGGGTGTATCAAGATAATGGAACAGTACCGTTTATTCGTGTATGTGAAAAGATAGAGAGAAAAGTGATTAAGATATTTTGTAAGGGATAGAGGGGGACATATTTTAGCATAAACTTTATTATCATAAATCCAGTGGTACTCAAACTGTAGGGCAATATTATATTTTTTTAAATGGCATTATATATATATTATTAACTCATTAAATAGAGAATTTTGTTCTGAATTCAACGATATAATAATATCATACCCTTACATTGCGAAAAAATTTATAAAAATTAATTCAAAGTTAGTATTTCATTTCTACTGTAACTAAGTAATCTGAGCAAACATTCAATCAATAAAACAAAAAATTTATTTTAAAAGTGGGATTTATTGCCAAAATCGTAGCTTACTTGAATGTAATAAAACTAAAAATAAATTTTATTTTGTTTTATTGATTGAATGTTTGCTCAGATTACTTAGATAAAGTAGAAATGAAATATTAACTTTGAATTAGTTTTTATCAAATTTTTCGCAATGTATGGGTATGATATTATTATATCGTTGAATTCAGAACAAAATTCTCTATTTAATGAGTTAATAAAATATATATAATGCCATTTAAAAATATATAATATTGCCCTATAGTTTGAGTACCACTGGATTTATGATAATACAGTTTATGTTAAAATGTGTCCCCCTCTATGCCTTACAAAATATCTTAATCACTTTTTTCTATCTTTTCACATACACGAATAAAATGCACTGTTCCATTATCTTGATACACCCTGTATACACCCCAAGGCAGTAATTAATGCAATAAGACATAAATAAACATTTTGAAAATTGAACCTATAGGGGCTTAAGTATAACCATCTAGTTGAACATAGCTGGTACATTGAAAAATTTAAAGGAAACATGACATTTATCTTTTAAAGTTGTCTTGAAATTCTCCCATTTTATCTGTACCAGATAAAAACTTACTTAAAGTAAATACTTAAGTAAAAATATCTTTTTGGGTAAATTTATCAAACGAGACACTTGTAGGGACTTTTACGCTTGCAGTGTTTATTTTTAGGGTACCGTGTTTATCTTAGGGTGTAAATCAAGAACTTGAATGTTTGTTTGAGATATATTTTTAAACAGGACAAGAATTTTACAATAAACACGTTCCGAATTTTTAAAAGAAATATTAGTTTAATATATATTCTGGACATTCACCTTTATTTTAATGGACATTTTAACCTTTCGCAGTTAAAATATGCTTAGAATAGAGCTGTCACTATATGAATAAAAGCAATATTTATGAAATGTTTATTATCACTCATTTTAAAATGTTCATAAAATACGAATAAAAATATATTCATGAGATCATTGAAAATTCGTACCAGATTGTTATGACAGCAGTACATTTCGTGCATTTGATTTCAACCCTAAAATACAGTGGCTCTCAAAATTATAATCATGATAATGACCCCCAAAAATATAGCACTTAAGCGTCATTTTTAGCTACTTCACTAATGCATAATGAAAAGTGAGTTACATACGAGGTGTGGCAATTAAATAAATATCTGATGTGGACAGCACATGACTTCCTTGTACGCCTGTTACACTATACATATTTTGTTAAAATTAAAATATGTATTATAACAGACCCAATCATAAAATAGCACGTATTTGACATAATTTGACATCAACATTTTATTTTTTTTGTTATTTTTTGTCCTAATCCATACCAAACTTAATTAGAGAATACAAAGAGCTAATTTAATCATAATTGATGTTTTCGACGCAGAATTCAATTCTCTAAAACTTTTATTTGAAGCATTTATTACTAAAATCAAAATAACACCATTTTTTTCAAGAAAAACTGATAACATCTTCATGTAAAGTATCACTTCCGGTTAGACTATTTTAACCAAAATCTATTATGTTATTCCCATTGATATAAAAGTATTATATACCAAATTTGAAAAGTTTTGGATTATATTTTAATATAGTTTTTCATTAAAATCTATTATAGGCTTCAAGTAAAGTACCACTTCCGGGTAGACCATTTTAACTAAAATTTATTATGTTATTCCCATTGACATAAAAGTCTTATATATTAAATTTGAAAAGTTTTGGATTATATTTTAATATAGTTTTTCATTAAAATCTATTATAGGCTTCAAGTGAAGTACCACTTCCGGGTAAACCATTTTAACCAAAATCTATTATGTTATTCCCATTGATATAAAAGTATTATATACCAAATTTGAAGAGTTTTGGATTATATTTTAATATAGTTTTTCATTAAAATCTATTACAGGCTTCAAGTAAAGTACCACTTCCGCAAGTTATGTAATGACCAAAAAGGGAGGTGCACAACTAGATGTTATAACAGTTCTAAATACAAAATTTTAACTTTCTACGACTTCCCGTTTTTCAGTTATGCGAGATACGTACAGACGTCACGACGAAATTAGTCAAAATGGATTCAGAGATGCTCAAAATGAATATTTCCGTTGAAATCTGGAAACCGAAATTTTTCGCGATTACAATACTTCCTTTACTTCGTACAAGGAAGTAACAAGATTGATCTTAGAACAATGTATAAAATTACACAAAACAAATATTGCCACCTCCTTCCCGAACCCTACATCGCCCGATGCGAATATTCCATTGTTGGAAGCAATGCCTGCAGGCCTTTTTTCTTAAGAGCTCTCAATCTGTCAATCCTTCCAGTGTCTGAGCTTGGGGAAGTTTCCCGTATTGAGTCAAATTAAGCCGCAGGCTCCACTCCTGGTGGTGCCCTTCCGTCAATTCCTTTAGGTTTCTGCTTTGCATTGTTCATAAGCTCTGCCAATTTTTCTATTTTTTTTTTAAATAAAAGCAAGTCTAGGTTAAGTGAGTATGGTTGATGTACCAAAAAAAAAAATATATCATCACGGCATATTACCCATTTCTGGGTGTGCCATTATCTACATATAGGTATGTAGACATCGGTAATGATGACGATATATTTTACCGTGTGGGCGCTTACCAGGCGTCACCTCACGGGCACTCATAGCTGGTGTGGAGAGTGCACCACAGGGGTCACTTTTGTGCCATTTAAAATTGGAAATATTTGGCGCTGGTCGGGATCGAACCCGGTTCCCCCAGGTTCGCGATCAGACACTCAGGCACGCGGCCACGAGACCCCATGATGTACCAACACGGTGATTTTATATTTCGTCAAAAATATCTTGCCGGACAGGGCGTTTTGTACCGGCGCTTTGTCTTCATGGACAATCCATCACATTTCAGCCCTTTTTCTTCTCACTCGTGCATGAAGGGTTATCAAAACCTTCTTGTAATATGCTTGGTTAACGAAATGCCCCTGAGGCACCCAATTCATGTGAACAATCACTCGCATTTAAAAAAAAAATGTCAGTGCACGGCCGAGGCGCTAATCGTCTCCGATCTCTTTTCTGCCTTCGAATATTTAGAAGAGTAGGAGGAAACTTATATACAGAATGAATTAAAAAATATAAAAGGTATTAATAATAGACATAATTAGAATTTTTGTATGTGTACCAGAAATATTAAATACAATATATACTTATATAGCCTAATATGAAAAGGCGAGAGGTATTGTGCTGGCCACAACAGATTTTTTTTTTTTGTATATAATTTGTTTTCAGCACAATTACACAAAGTAAACTAAACATTTTTTTTTTAATTTGGAGACTATCAATTGATTCTGAAATATCGACTAATTTTTAAATGAATATCCTTTTTGGAAACCCGTTTTATTTTACATTTTACTGATAAAAGTAAAGTGTATGAATAATTTTGTGAGTCGCTAATGTGGTGTAATGCATAAACAACCAATGTAAACATGTTAGTAAAATTTTGAAGGGCTAAAATCTCAAATTAGTCACTTTTACAAACAACATTAAGAGCGCAGAATATCAGCTATTATCGGTATGAAAATTTCTTGTTAGTTAGAAACTGTAGATATTGGTTATTCTTGCATCAATCCCCAAATACATATTTGTAATCCTTAGCAATTAAAATAGTATCGTCTGCAAAGTTCTGATTCAAAAATCATGTACAAAACCTGAGGAACAAAACGTTACATGACGAAATGTTTCTTCATATTCATAACGTGATACATAATATTTTCTTAATGACAAAAATAATAAAATATTCTTGACATATGAGATATATTGACAGAAACTCAACAATAAACGTAAATTTAAGTGCGTTGTATATATTTATATTTTACTTGAAATATTTCTTTTGTGCCATACACAAAGAAACAAAGACATGTAATATAGTAACCTTGTAAATTTGACGAATCTTTGTCTAAAAATAATATTGGAGTTTCGTCTACTTAAGGAGGAGTTAAAGATGATTTAAAATAGAACGTTTTTTATCGCTTTTAGACAGAGAAAAATTATAGATATTTCCCTTACTAGATTCACCAGTACTCAAGCTTACTTGATTCCAGTACAATATAAGATGGGTTACCATAGTATACCAATAATTTTCTTTGTATTTGATGCAGATGCGAATTTACGGATAAAAATATGTAAGTATACGAATTTTCATAATTTTTGACTAACCGGTACATTTTTTATGAATAAAAGTTTAAAACCCCCTGAAAACGGCCAAAATCTAAAAGATCGCAAGGGGGGTAACCTTAGATTTTTGCGATTTTTGGCCATTTTCAGTTATTTTGCTTTAGAGGCTGTATGCGGCGTTCAAAAATTATGAAAATTGGTATACTTATGTAATTTTGCCCGTCGAATTGAGTGATGATATATCCACATTCATATTTCGACCCATTTTTGGGTTATAACACAAAAATGAGCAGTTTTAAGCAAAATTTTGAATCTAAATATGTCGCAAAGAGATATTGACCTGTGGTTTCAAAATATAGATATAGATCAGCGCATTGAGAAGTATCTAGATAAATTAGATTTTTAAAAAATTTAAAGTTTTCATCTAAATATGGGGTATATTGACTTTTGGGGCAATAATTCAAAACTGGATAGAAATGAGTGATTTTTTTTGTATAAGATTTGTGAAATAAATAGTTCTTTAAATTTTCGAATACCTACGGTAAACAAAATGTTAAATTTATACTATTATTTGTAGGATACATTTGAAACATTTTGATATTTAATAATGTGTTGCAAACCACCCGAATGTAAAATAGGCTTCACACACGTGTTACATACTATACTTTTTCTACGACCTTGCAATAAAATATATTTTTTCTTCACATTGTCATTCTTTTAACGTAAAAACAAAAAAAAATCATTCTCGTAATTGTTTCTGTGGTAAAATTTCCTTTAAAAAAATTGCGGTGGACAGTTGCATCGTTCCAGATAGCGATAATTTTTCCGTGAAGTTGATAATTCGTGGTTACCAAAATTTACCATTTCCGGAGAAAAAATTGCGCTGTTTCCACAACAAGGGTTAGTACGAAGTCTAAAGAATTCTCTGTAACATTTTTTCCATTATTAATGTGAGAATTTTCTTATAATTTGACAAAAAGAATTACGCTGATATTTGTAAAAGGTACAATTTAACAAACTTCATACTTTAAGACGTGATGTCAAGTTCATTTGGCATCGACAACTTTGACAATCTGTTGCTTTTTATCTGGAACGATGCAGTATATATATATATAGGCTGTGTCCGATGTCGGAATTTAGCATTTAGTATTTAGGATTTAGGTCTTCTTCACATAAGTACAACGCCGAATGGTCCACTAGTGATATCCATTGGTTTGTATGGCAACACTTTAGAACAACAAAAATGAATTATACAATAGGGCTGTTGCAAGAATTTTTATACGACTTCTAAGTATTAAATTTTAAAAGATATTGTTCTTTAAAGAGCCTCAAATTTGAAAATATCACGAAATATCCTTTTGATATTTTACAATTAATTTTTGAAATTTGGATAAAATTTTGAACAAGTCACGTGATCTGAAACAGAATGTGACGTCAGAGTACATACATCTTTAGCGGTTCTAAGGTGTCAAGTGTATTGTCAAAGTTGTCAAACAAGTGTCAAATTTTTAGATTGGTTCAAGTTGTATAATATGTAGATAATAAAAAGTTCAAGATAATATTGAGTAATTTACGATATTGTATTGTGCCTTCTTACAAAAATACTGTTTGGAACAAACCTACTATAGAGTTTATAAATTTTACAAAAGATGCGAAGAAAAGAAAACTGTGGCTAGAAGCAGTAGGTCGAAGAGCTGATAATTTGTCAGAAAAATCGTGTCTTCATGTTTGTGAAGATCATTTCAACTTTCATCCACCTTCACGATAACAGTATATTTTTGTTGCTTCACTTTATGATAGATCTACATGTCCTATAGCAGATTCAATGTAAGAATCACGACCAGAACTTTAAAGTAAAATATATTATCAATTTATATAGTAAATTCAGTTTTTATATTTTATTTTACTTCAACTCTTTAACACCCCTTATTTCGGTAGCAGTAAAACAATCGTTCTGATATAAATTCAGCCATCATCCAGCTAGCGACCTTCGGTAAATTGTCCGACTTAGCTTGAGTGTAAAGTGTAATTTGAATTAGCCATTAATACTTTATTATTCATTTACAATGAGCAATGTCAGCGTCAAATGTCAAATTAAAAGATTTTGTTATTAACATGTGACAAACTTTAGCCTACGTTTATTTATACCTATAAATAATATGAATAAACGTAGGTGATGGAAAAACTATTTTCCTATTGGCTATTAATGATGTAATGGATGTTCTTTTACGTCAAAGGAGTGGGGGGTAGTTTTTCAGGGCGCCAATCTTTTTATTTAATTATTTCCACAAATAACAACAAATTATTAAAATAAAAATTATTACTAAGAAAATCATTCCATAAACTTTCATTTAAAATAGTTTTTGAAAAATGTGAAACAGGCTCATTAATAATAATAAGCAAGTTTGATGGTCCCTAGAATAAAAATTTACTATTTATAAGATGATGTCTGTTCTGTATGTGTGTGTGTATATATATATATATATATATATATATATATATATATATATATATATATATGTGTGTGTATGTGTGTCCGTGTGTGTGTGTGTGTATGTGTCCGTGCGTGACAAATTTTTCTCCGACGATAACTCCAATACTACAATTCTAAAAATTATAATTCTTTCGTATTCCTCTTACTTGCATCCATTCACCGGAAGTACCCTTATTTGAAGTTTTCAACAGTTAAATATTATTTTTTGACATTTTATGTTTTATAAATATTAAAGAAAATACTCTTCTCTATACGGTTTGATTGTACATTTTCATTCATATTCAATAGATATAGAGTCAAAGCATTATAAAGAGATTCATTTTCTAAAATCAGTTAGCTTTGCTATTTATCATGGAAACATCTGATATATGCAAAAAATTCTAAATGACAGATTGCCAAGTGCAAAATTAAATATGGCAAGTATAGGATCAGTACGAGGAAGGCGTTCGATTCAATTTGATGTTTGAGAGTAAATGTTAATATTATATTTCATAAAATAGAAACTAAGAAGCTATTTTTTTTGACAGTAAATTTGACGTTTTGTACAAATTATACCAACGAATATGATTTGTTTAATTAGTGCGCGTCAACTTCAAGGCATAGTGTGCTCCTGCAAAACCCTAAAATCTAATTCCTAAAATCCTTAATAATCACTAAATTTAGAGCACATAAATTTAGGATGTAGATATTAGGGTGATAAAAGTGCAACATCGGACTTAAAACACAGCCTTAGTATTCACAGTAATACATTAATAACAATAGTTAATATTTGCTTCTTAGCTGAAACTGACGGTATGCATAGAGCTACAGTAAACGGTTTTCCATGTTGAAGAACTGAGGATATATTCACCATTTACGATAAGATTTGGTGGTATCTATTGAGCAAGTCAGCACAGTCATAAGTATGGTCTCAGTAGAGCAGAGCGATGCATTCCATAAATATATCCCAAGTCCACTCGATGCGCCGAGTTATTTTAATCCTGGGTCTAGCCACAATGATCCAATGCTGTGCCGTCGACCCAACTTAAAAACATTCGCAACACCGGAAGTGCAAGAATTCACTCACTTAAACACACTCACTAAGTGCGTACAAAATATACCGCTATCCGTTAGCTGTAACGCCGTGCAAGGATATGGTCACCCATCTTGTATTTAACTGTAGTCAAACAAGCTTGATTACAGCCTCTTTTATTAGGGGAAATGTGACTCAAATCCCACACCCAACAGAGTAGAGCTCTACATAAAATACACGAGAAAAAAAATATCTGTTGTGGGCAGCACAACACCTCTCGCCATTTCCATTTTCTGTTATATACGTATTGTAATGTACTTCGCTAACGAACCGTCGTTTTATAACAAAAAAATCTGATGTGGCCAACACAAAACCTCCCGCCATTTAATTTTTATTAGTTTAAATACATACTTACGTATTTAGTAATGCTTCAAACTATATTACATATGTTCCATTGCATATAACTATTGCTTTATTTACGATTTTCTTTATTATTTAATATGTCACTATTATTAATTTGAAGTGATTAGTTTTTTGACAATGACGTTTACCGTCAGTTACATTTATTTGAAAAATAAACTGTGTAACACAGGAATTGTGTTTATCTTACGCTTCGGAATTAAAAAGAGAAAAATGATTTTTAAATTAATCTGCAAAATATATAGAAAAAGTATTAATGTATACCTGTACAAAATTCATATATAATTGGAATTAATGGTATTGTTTGAAGAAAAACCATTATGAGCTTCAAGTAAAGTACAATTTCCGTTTATCCGATTTACACCAAAATCTAATGGCTTTTATTCCTATTAGAATAGGGTAGAAATGCAAGGTTTCAGAATTTTCTGAATGATAGTATTTGAGTTAAAGTGCAAACAAAATTTTTACACATACACACACACACACACACACATACACACATGCAGACATCATCGTGAAAATGTTAAAATTGGATTCTAGGGACCTTAAAACGTGGTCATTTACTAAAATCTCGATATGTAATTTTTAGCACGATCCCTATTCCTCCCTTACCAAGGGTAGCGGGAGATAAAAATTACAGAACTTTATCCAAATATTGTTTTTGTATTGTATGTAATTTTAATTATATCTATTTTTAATTGTATGAGGAAGTTCCTAAATGTCAGAGATTCTTCCAATTCATTAACAAGATTGGCGGTATTTCTTACAGATAAATGCATTTTACCTATAATTTTAAATATTTAATTAATAAAACAATAAGAAATATTAAATGTACTTCCCAGAAAAAGCTTTCAGAATGTCACTAAAACTGTTCATTTTTGACATTGACATCTGTCATTTACAAACTATGATATAAACATTACTATGTTATAGACATTATAAAGTGTCTTTTTCTCTAAATCTATACAAGATATAATAAAAATTATAAGTTTATTAGATGGATGATTTTATGTTCTTCAATATTTGTAATAACAAATATTTCCTAAAAATTATATTTAGAAGAATTTTTCTAAAAAATTACTACTTCCGGTTGTCCAATTGTTACCAAAATCTAATCAGCTTTTCCCATTAATGTCAGTGTAATTAAACATATTTAAAGGATTTGAGAAACCTTAGCTCCAACATCCACACACACACATACACACATACACATACGGACATCGTCGTAAAATTGTTATGACCGGATTCTAGGGACCTTAAAACGTGCTTATCCACTAAAATCTGGATATGCGATTTTTAAGCATGATTCCAATACCTCTCTTAGCGAGAGGAAATTATTGGAGAAATATGGTCACCCATCTTGAATTTAACTGCATTCAAACAAGCTTGATTAATGCCTCATTTATTTGAAGAAATGAGGTTCAAATCCCACACCCGACAACTGTAATATTGGGAGGCATTATTAATTGTAACTCCTTTCCTTGCAGAAATCTACGTAAATTACAAGAGATATTATTAGAGAAACATGGTCACCCATCTTGAATTTAACTGCCCTCAAACAAGCTTGATTAGTGCCTCATTTATTAGGGGAAATGTGGTTCAAATCCCACACGCAATAACTATAATATTGGGACGCAATATAAGCTGTAACTCCTTGCAGAACTCTACACGAAATACAAGAGAAATTATTGGAGAAACATGATAACCCATCTTAAATTTAACTGCACTCAAACAAGCTTGATTAATGCCTCATTTATTAGATAAAATGTTGTTCAAATCCCACACCCAACAACTATAATATAAGCTGTAACTCCTTACACAAATCTACATGAAACGTAACAGAAATTATTACTGAAACTCATGGGACTAAATTAAGAATATTTTCTAGTTATACAAATTAAAATGCATAATGCATCAGATATAAATTACATTCCTATTCTTATTACTTTTCATTTGAAATATAAGCAATTCTCTAGGCAACTCGGCGAATGAAGAAACAATGATATTCAGTCTGGGAAAATATATTAAGAGTGTAAAAATATACATGTCTAACATTTCTTGGCACTTGATACAAAAGTAGGTTACAAGAAATTTATTATGCGGACATTGTTACACCCGGTTTAGGGTGTGGAAGATTATAATTTTAAAGATGAATGAATATGTGTGTCATAAAAAAAATCTGATGTGGCCAGCACAATACCTTTCGCCAATTCTATGTAATTTGTACAAATCCCATACCAAAAGTTCCTTGGAAAATATTCTATAAATCCAATAAAATTATAAAATAAATAAATAAATATATCATCAAGGCATATTACCCATTTCTGGGTGTGCCAGTATCTATAATATATGTAACATTGGTAATGATGACGATTTATTTTACCGTGTGGGCGCTTACCAGGCGTCACCTCATAGCTGGTGTGGAGAGTGCACCACAGGGGTCACTTTTGTGCCATTTAAAATTGGAAATATTTGGCGTTTGTCGGGATCGAACCCGGTTACCCCGGGTTCGCGACCAGACACTCAGGCACGCGGCCACGGGACCCCATATATATACATTATATAAATTGCACTTGACACAGACATTTGTCAATTAGAGTTATTTGAATATATCTGCTGTTTCCATGATTATATCAAAGCTGGCTGATTTATGAAAGTTAATCTCTTTATAATTCTTTACCTCTATAGATTTAGAGAAAAAGACACTATATAATGTTTGTAACATAGTAATGTTTATAACATAATTTGTAAATGACAGATGTCAAGGTCAAAAATGAACAGTTTTAGTGACATTCTGAAAGCCTTTTCTGGGAAGTGCATTTAATCTTTCTTATTGTTTTATTAATTAAATATTTAAAATTATAGGTAAAATGCATGTATCTGTAAGAAATACCGCCAATCTTGTTAATGAATTGGAAGAATCTCTGATATTTAAGAATAAATAAATAAATAAATAAATAAATAAATATATCATCACGGCATATTACCCATTTCTGGGTGTGCCAGTATCTACAATATATGTAGACATCGGTAATGATGACGATATATTTTACCGTGTGGGCGCTTACTAGGCGTCACCTCACGGGCACTCATAGCTGGTGTGGAGAGTGCACCACAGGGATCACTTTTGTGCCATTTAAAATTGGAAATATTTGGCGATTGTCGGGAACGAACCCGGTTACCCCGGGTTCGCGACCAGACACTCAGGCACGCGGCCACGGGACCCCATATAAATACAATATATAAATTGCACTTGCCACAGACATTTGTCAATTAGAGTTATTTGAATATATCAGCTGTTTCCATGATTATATCAAAGTTGACTGATTTATGAAAGTTAATCTCTTTATAATTCTTTACCTCTATATCTGTTGAATATGAAGGAAAATGTATAATCAAACCGTATAAAGAATAAGATATTCTTTCATATTGATAATCACATAAAATGTTAAAAAATGATATTTATCTGCGTTTTTCAAGAAAAACTGTTAAGAACTTCAAATAAGGGAACTTCCAGTTGACCGAGAAAGATCTAATCAGCTGTTTATATGGATGTAAAGAAGAGGAATACAAAAGAAAGAATTATAATTTTTAGAATAGTAGTATTCGAGTTATCGTCGGAGAAATTTTTGTTACACACACACACATATATATCGTATTTTAGGGACCCTAAAACGTGCTTATTCATTAAAAACTCACCACCAAAGTTTTTGACCAAAGACAATACCTTCCTTACCTAAAGGTGACGGAAGATAAATATATAAATAGATGGTATGACGAAATATTTATTTATATATGTTAAAATATTTTTATAAATATTAATAGACATCTTTATATATATATGTTTAATATTTTCTGCTAAATTTGTACTACAAATTGTCTATGAAATAAATAAAAATATCATTTGGAAAACATTCAAAAACCTTCACAATTTAAAACAGAAAATTATTTTTATATTCATTCATTTTTGTGCAGCGTAGCTTATGCAAGTCTGCCTATGTGTTGTGTATATCATTAATAAAATTACTTCTTAATATGTTACTTTAAAGTTATACTTGCTATAATGAATAGAGTTTAGTGATTAATGTACAAACCTAAACATTTAGACAATATGAAAATTAATGGTTCAAATACTTTACGAACCATAAAAACCATGTGGTTCAAATCAAAACAAAAAAGTTATTTGCTAAAAACAAATCTTTGTTGGATCCGCTACAGTTCTTTTTCTCAATGTTGTAATAATGAAAGTGTCTGAATCAAGTAGCATATGAGTCATGGCAGCACAAAACAAAAGAACTGGTGTTTAATTATGACAGTTGACAGTTTGACATGTGTCAACCTTGTTCGCTCAGCTGTTCCGCTCATAAATTTACTAGCGATGCTTTATTACATTTATTCCGTTGATGCATTGTTGACTTTATTAAATGCAATCCAATTAAAATAATCGAATGAAAAGGACACTTTGAATTGATGTGTACAGAAATAATATTATTTTTATTTCTTGTAGATTTCTGCAAGGAGTTACAGCTCATAATGCCCCTCAATATTATAGTTTTGGGTGTGGGATTTGAACCACATTTTTACCTCTCGCTTCTGCTAAAAATCGCATATACAGATATAAGTGAACAAGCACGTTTTAAGATCCCTATTATAACATTTTTACGATGTGTGTGTGGGGTGTGCTCGCGCACGTGTGTGTGTGTGTGTGTGTATGTGGTGCGTGTGCGAGTGCAGATTGGTATACCCAGAAATGGGTAATGGGACTTGATGATATATTTATTTAGTTATTTATTTATTTATTTATTTATTTGTATTTCATGCAGATTTCTGCAAGGAGCTAAAAGGGGTATTCGACCATAACAAAAAAATTTAAAAAAATCAATTTAACTCAATTTAGCTCAATAAAAAATCTGTTGTGGCCAGCACAAGACCTCTCGCCATTTACATATTAGGCTATATAACAGAACTTTACCCAAATATTGTTTTTTATTGTATTTAACATGTCTTCTGCACACATATAATTCTAATTATATCTATTTTTCATTGTATGAGGAAGTTTCTAAATGTCAGAGATTCTTCCAATTCATTAACCAGATTGGCGGTATTTCTGATGGATATACGCATTTTACCACAATTTTACCTATAATTTCAAATATTTAATTAATAAAAAATAAGAAAGATTAAATATACTTCCCAGAAAAAGGTATCAGAATGTCACTAAAATTGTTGATTTTTAACACTGACATGTGTCATTTACAAACTATGTTATAAACATTGGAATTTGTCAACTGGTTTCCTTAGTGCCTTAGCCTCTGCGACTAGTTTACTCTATAAATTATAGTGCCTTTATCTCTAAATCTATACAAGATATATAATAAAAAATTTAAGTGTATTAGATGGAGAATTTTAGGTTCTTCAATATTTAATAAAAAACCTCCCAAAAAAATATATTTAGAAGAATTTTTCTAAGAAACTACTACTTCCGGTTGTTCAATTGTTACCAAAACCTTTTCAGCTCTTTCCAGGAATATCAGATTGAGGAAACTGCAGTTAAATATTTTTTAAGTCATAGTTTTTGAGGAATCGTCCCTCCAACATCCATACAAACATACATACATACACACACACACACACACACACACACACACATACACACATCCACACACACACACAGACATCATTTTAAAAATGTTATAATCGGATTGTAGGGACCTTAAATCGTGCTTATTCAATAAAATCTGGATATGCGAATTTTAGCATGAATCCAATACCTCTCTTAGCGAGAGGTAATAATAGTTAAAGAACAAGTATACGGGGAATGTGACGTTACACTAATATCTCGAAAATAAAATACTATTAAACTAGGAACAATTATGATTTTTTAATGCTATGAATTGCTTCAAAACTGAATGAAGTTTTATTTAAAATAATAATAAAAAAATCTGTTGTGGCCAGCACAAGACCTTCCGTCAATTCCATGTATTTTGTACAAATCCCATACCAAAAGGTCCTTGGAACAGATTCTATATAATATCATGTAAAATCGAACAGGAACACATACTATTTTTTACAAATTCCATACCAAAAGTTCATTTGAAAAGGTTCTATAAATCCAATAAAATTATAACATAAGCTACACCACAGCTACACTAAGTAATGTCCTTCCATCTTCTCTTTGGCCTTTCTCTGCGTGTCACTTGCGACCAACACTATGACATACCAATTTTAGATCCTATACTTTTTTCCATATTTGGTTTTGCACTTGCAACTGACATCTGTCAATTAAATTTTTTTGAATAATTATGTCAGCTGTTTCCAAGATAAATAACAAAGCTGACTAATTTTTGAAAATTAATTTCTTTATAACGCTTTAACTCTACATCTATTGAATATGAAGGAAAATGAATAATCAAACCATATAGAGAAGAGTATTTTCTTTAATAAATATAAAAACAAAATGTCAAAAAATAATATTTAACTGCGTTTTTTTTAAGAAAAACTGCTAAAAACTTCGAATAAGGGTACTTCCGGTGGATCAGTTATAACCAAAATCTAATCAACTCTTCATATGGATGTACAGAAGAGGAATACGAAAGAATTATAATTTTTAGAATTATAGTATTGGAGTTATCGTCGGAGAAAAATTTGTCACACACGGACACACATACACACACACACACACACACACACACACACACACACACATACATACATACAGACATCATCTTAAAAATAGTAAATTCGTATTGTAGGGACCCTAAAACGTGCTTATTCATTAAAAATTCACCACCGAATTTTTTGACCAAAGACAATACCTTCCTTACCTAAAGGTGACGGAAGGTAAAAATTGAGTGGAATACTCCATTTAAATTACAGTTGTTGGGTGTGGATTTTAAACCACTATTCAGTACAAAGAATTGAATATAATTTTTACCTCTGTGAATAAGCACGTGTTATTAAAGTGTCAAATATTAGTTTACAACTACACATTAACGAAATGGATCATGTAAAGAAGTAGATATATGCAAAAGAACTTAATATAGTTTGATTAGTAAATATGTAGTAGGTATGTATTTAAATAACTAAAAATTAAATAACGGGATCAATTTTTTTATGTATGCACTTTTATTCTTGTCTCATGGCCTGCTAAGTTTCGTGAGCTATATTTAGCGATCACCCACTAATTTGCCGCTCTGTAATAATCCTGAATGATTTCTTTATTCTTTGTTCTTTATGTTTTCGTAAAATGCACGGACTCTTTGTTTTTTAATGAGTTTACCATAATAAATCAAATTTACTGATGCATTTAAATTAGTAATTTTAACTATTTTGGCTAAAGTACAGTTGTGTATAGTCAGTCATCAAGAATTTAAGTCAGACTTCAGATCCTGTTATATTAGTCACTATAATAAATGTGGTGGAGACAATGACCATTCTACCATAAACCATTAACCAATAGTGGCCAGGTGTGGACGTTAATAAAATGTGATTGATTGAGTGAATCATTAATTAGTTTTAATTGTCTTTAAGAAAGTACAGGGTTGGCAGAAAGGACGGAAGTTTTTTAAAAAGTCACAAAATTGATACTTTTTATTAGTGGTAAGGTTTTAAAAGAAAACTTGAACAGCCCGATTCACAAAAAAGTTTAAGCTAATCCTTATTTTTGGATTAGCGAATTCTACTCTAATTTTGACAGTTTATATCTTAAAATAAAGTGTAATCTATTCCTAGTATCTACCTTTATTGATAATATCATGAAAATTAAATTTTAAATACCGGAATAGAATAGAATTCACTAATCCAAAAATGAGGATTAGCTTAAACTTTTTTGTGAATCTGGCTGTTCAAGTTTTATTTTAAAACCTTAACCTTATCCCTAATATCTATTTTAAGCTGGGGCTTCATCAGTCTTATAATTGATACTTTTTGCTTAAGAAAAAAAAAAAAAAATCTGTTGTGGCCAGCACAATACCTCTCGCCATTTCCATATTAGGCTATATAAGTATTGTATTGCACTTCGCTATCGAACCGTCGTTTTATAACAAAAAAATTACAGAACTTTATCCAAATATTGTTTTTTATTGTATTTAACATGTCTTCTGCACATATACAATTCTAATTATATCTTTTTTTCATTGTATGAGGAAGTTCCTAAATGTCAGAAATTCTTTCAATTCATTAACAAGATTGGCGATATTTCTCATGCATTTTACCTATAATATTAAATATTTAATTAATTAAACAATAAGAAAGATTAAATGTACTTGCCAGAAAAAGCGTTCGGAATGTCACTAAAACTTAGATTTTTAACACTGACATCTGTCATTTACAAAGTATGCTATAAACATTACTATGTTATAAACATTTGAATGTGCCAACTGGTTTCCTTAGTGTAATTTAGCCTGTGCAATTTATTACAACTGATTAAATTATAGTGTCTTTATCTCTAAATCTATAGAAGATATAATAAAAAAAATTAATTGTATTAGATGGAGAATTTGATGTTCTTCAATATTTGTAATAACAAAAATTTCCAAAAAATAACATTTAGAAGAATTTTTTTCAGGTAATGTATCCTGATTTTTAACACTGATATTTTCTGTCAATTACAAACATTTTAATTTTTCAACTGGTTTCCATAGAGTTATTTGGACTGTGAGACTCATTATAACGGACTATTTTATATATTTCTAATTCTCTATCTCTAAATCTATAGAAGATATAATAAAAATGTTCAATGTATCTGGTAGAAAATTTTATATTCTTAAATATTTGTAATAAAAAATAATATCCAGAATTTTTTTTAAGAAATTACTGCTTCCGGTTGTCCAGTTGTTATCAAAACCTTTTCAGCTCTTCCCATGAATGTCAGATTGAAGAATACGTAGTTTAACAGGTCTTAAATATTATAGTTTATGAGGAAACGTCCTTTCAACATCCACACATACACACACACACACATACATCGTAAAAATGTTAAAATCGGATTCTATAAAAAAAATATATACATATATCATCACGGCATATTACCCATTTCTGGGTGTGCCAGTATCTACAACACATGTAGACATCGGTAATGATGACGACATATTTACCGTGTAGGCGCTTACCAGGCGCCACCTCACGGGCACTCATAGCTGGTGTGGAGAGTGCACCACAGGGGTCACTTTTGTGCCATTTAAAATTGGAAATATTTGGCGTCTGTCGGGATCGAACCCGGTTGTAGGAACCTTAAAACGTGCTTATTCATTAAAATTTGGATATGCGATTTTTAGCACGACATAGCATTTGAAAAAATGAGGTGTGGAACACAACATTCAAGTTTGTATAATTGCAGTTATATTTATACAAAGAAATACGCCTATAAATAAATATTAATCATATTTCCCTGATTCCCTATATAAAAACTTTAAAAACGTCTCACAAAATGTACAAAAAATCTTGAATCATTTACCATATGTGTACGGTTTGAAAATTAAAATAAAAAACAGATATTCGTGTGCAGTACATCTAGTCGGCTGTAGAAAACAAAAGAGTGGGACTGTCACAGCCTACCGCGATGAATAACCGGACCTTCGGCCGGAAATTGCGAACAGGTCAACCTCACAAAACTCCTTGATTCCACGGTCACAAAAAATACGAGAGAGAAAGAGAGACAACAATGAAAAATGCACCAAAATGACATCTTAAAGAAAAATAAATCTGTGGCCAGCACAAGACCTTCCGTTAATTTGATGTATTTTCCACAAATCCCATACCAAAAGTTCATTGGAAAAGATTCTATATATCCAGTAAAATTGTGACACGACATAATACAATTTTTTACAAATTCCATACAGAAAGTTCCTTGGAAAATATTCTATAAATCCAATAAAATTATCACATGAATGTACATTATGTATACTCATATATAAATACTCTAAAAATGCGTACACTTACGTAACATTTTCTTTACAATCAAATAATATTACTACCAAGTTAATATCTCTACCCATTTTTGAATTATTGCCTCAAAAGTCAATATACCCCACATTTAGATAAAAACTTTAAAATTTTCAAATAACTAATTTTTATGTATCTAGATACTTCTCAATGCGCTGATTCCAAATTTTGAAACCGCAGGTCGATATCTCGCTTCGTTCTCGAGATATTTAGATTCAAAGTTTTGCTCAAAACTGCCCATTTTTGGGTAATAACCCAAAAATGGGTCGAGATATAAATTTGGCGACAACACCATTCGATTCCCCCCCCCCCCAGGTTCGCGACCAGACACTTAGGCACGCGGCCACGGGTTCGATCCCGACAGACGCCAAATATTTTCAATTTTAAATGGCACAAAAGTGACCCCTGTGGTGCACTCTCCACGCCAGCTATGAGTGCCCGTGAGGTGACGCCTGGTAAGCGCCCACACGGTAAAATATATCATCATTACCGATGTCTACATGTGTTGTAGATAATGGCACACCCAGAAATGGGTAATATGCCGTGATGATATATTTATTTATTTATTTACCATTCGATTCTACGGGCAAAACTACATAAGTACACTAATTTTCAGAATTTTTAAACACCGCATACAATCTCAAAAGCAAAATAACTGAATATGGCCAAAAATTACAAAAATCTAAGGCGTACCCCTTACGATTTTTTCAGATTTTGGCCATTTTCAGGGGTTTTCAAACTTTTGTTTATAAAAAATGAACCGGCTGGACAAAAATTATGAAAATTGCTATACTTATGTATTTTTGTCCGTAGAATCGAATGGCGATGTCGCCAAATTCATATCTCGACCCATTTTTGGGTAAATATCTAAAAATGGGCAGTTTTGAGCAAAATTTTAAATCTAAATATCTCGAGAACGAAAAGAGATATCGACCTGCGGTTTCAAAATTTGGAATCAGCGCTTTGAGAAGTATCTAGATACATAAAAATTAGATTTTTGAAAATTTTGAAGTTTTTATCTAAATGCGGGGTATATTGACTTTTGGGGCATTAACTCAAAAAATATAAACTTGGTATTGAAAACAAACAAAATTTTGATGAAAAATCATGATGAATTAAAACTTTCATCGTCCGTTATTCTATCTTTAACCGTGTAAGAGTGGTGCATAAAAATATTGTTTACGTATATTTTATTCATTCCTATTTTTTTATTTCTCATTTTTTATCTGTTTATAAGTCAATGACACTGTACTAGAGAAATATAGATAACAAGATATTTACTGAACGTACTTTTTATCGATTTTCAGGGGAAAATGATTACGTAACCCACTTTATCATCCCTTAAAAGAGGGTTGAGAATACGGTCATTGCAACGATGAAATGCGTTTTGTGATAATATTCAGAATAGGAGTAGGGGTGTCTCAAAACGAGGGGAAATATTTAGAGATAGAAATGTTAATAAATAAGTGTAACATTATGAGGGCATAGAGTACTGATCAAAATTAAATTTAGCGTACTTGTAGACAAATTTGTGCTGAATCCAAATTTTCAAACCTCAAGTCGATATCTTGTTCACTTTTAAAGATATTCAGCGATAAAGTTGGTAAAATCAAAATGCTAAGCAGCGATTGCTGAAAATTATTTCAGCCCCCTGAACATTATGAAACTGAATATACTTACAGAAAACTATGTGCTGTGTCCAAATTTTTAAACCGCAAGTTGATATTTTGTTCAGTTTTAAAGATATTCAGCGATAAAGTTTGTAAAATCAAAAAATATATGAAAATATACTTACCTATACAAAAATATGTGCTGAGTCTAAAATTTCAAACAGCAATTCGTTATCTCTTTTCCTTTCCGAGATATTCAACGCCAAATTTGATAAAATCAAAATTCTCGGTAGACAACAGAGGTCAGCGTAATTCAAGATACTTAGACAGACGTATATTAAGTGTTTATTCTTCGAAAGATTTGAAGGGTCATAAAATTTATCCTTGTCATAAAAAGGAAGAAATTACTTTTAGTAATGATGTTAAATTTAGTTGTTAAAGTTGAAGTTGTAAACTACAAAGTGTATGCTCAAATTTCGCTGGTGTATATTTAGCTCAAAATAAATATGTATATCATATGCCACACAAAAATCACGTACATGTTGCTGCTATACAGTGTGTCTCACAACTCGCGCCCCAGACGAAAATGACACTTGCCGACGACAATAGGTTGCCAACAAATAGAAGAAAATAATTTGCGGCTGCTTGCATAACGGAGTTACAAGACTTTTTAATCCACCAATCCCGGAAGGATATCTTCAGGTGTGATGATATTATTACAAAATAAAACTGGTTGCTAGGTTTTAAAAATACTACTAGTGAGTTACAAAATTTGTTTGACTTTCTGTAATTTTGACACTTTAGAGTTGAATTTTCACTGTCAACAAATTTAGGTTAGCGAAGGTGTCATCCGAGATCATCACAAGATTTCTATTCGGAAAACGTTCCGAATAGACTCGTGCTGTCTCTCTGGCGTTACGTCCACATTCTCCGAAAATTATAATCATTTCTAAGTAATCAGCGGCTGAATACATGGTAAGAATTTGCCTTTTTTATTCACCTTGTCAAATTTAATTTGACACTGACATTTTTCGAAAACTACAGTTGCCCACACATTTTAAAGAAGATTTGATTTGTATAAAACCCTAGTAACGTAAAATTAGGGCAAACACGTTAATGGTGTAGGTCTCTGATTGGTCAATTTTAAGATGTCTTTTCTCTAATATCTTTTAAGCTAGATTTTTTTTTCTTCGAAATTACACATCCGAGTGCTGTCTCGTGTTTCCTCATTCGTTCTGGGGCGCGAATTGTGAGACACCCTGCGTACAGTATTTATTGTCCCTAACATAGTAGGCTTTGAAATACTGTCTTCATAACAACATCAATTGTTTATTGTTTACCTGTTAAACGAAGTGTCAAATTTGATTATTCTAATGTTAATCATTTACAAGGTTTCATAAGATGTGAGCAAGATGAGTATCCCGAAAATTGGCGCCCGAACAAAAACGAGAGAGAGTCGCCTCCTCAAAAGCCAGTTTGGCGTTGTTTAATCAAAATCCAAACAGCTTTTCGGATCGCTTTATTATAGTTGATGAGACGTGGATTTACACCACTTCGATCACGAATCGAAATTTCAAAGTATGGAATCTTCTCCATCTCGTAAATTTAGGGTCCAGTTAGATTATGGCTACTGCATTTTGAGATGCTAAGGGAATTTTAATGATTGATTATTTGAAATGTGACCACACAATCACTGGTCAGTATTAGGCAATCTTAATGGGGTATTCCACTCAATTTTTTTTATTATTTTAAATAAAACTTCATTCAGTTTTGAAGCAATTCATAGTATTAAAAAATCTTAATTGTACCCAGTTTAACAGTATTTTATTTTCGAGAAATCAGTGTAACGTCACATTTCCCATATACTTGTCTTTCTCACACACACTGCTCTGAGTACGCTGTGAGAGAAAGATAACAATTGTATGACGTCAATTTTCCCTTTTAGCAAATGTGAAATATCTCGTAAAGTAATTATTTAAAAAATGTTTTCATTATTTTAACTATTATTTATTGAGCCAAACTTTATGTTAAATTGAATTTTTTTAAATTTTTTGTTATGGTGGAATACCCCATTGCTAAAATTCGTGGTTGCATTACAGAAAAGAGAAAAGGAAAATTTTCGCTTGGAATTCTGTCTCATCAAGAGCACGCTCAAGTTTATAAAAGTCTTATATACAGGTTGTCTCTTAAATAGGGGGACATGGCTTAACCACAGATTCCTGAGGATAAAATAAGACGATTTAACTAAACTTGCTTCTTCCGGAAAGTGTACTATTTAACAAATATTCTGTTTGAAAAAATAAAAAAAAATTGCTTATAATAACAGAACGCTTTATTCGATTTAGATGAAATTTGGTATGACAGTTCATATGGTTATAATTCATCTTTTAAGGTGATACTTGTTATTATTAGTGAACCACTAGTGTATGAAACTTAGGTGTCCAAACATTGATTAGACCATTAGACCGTAATTTTCTAATAGAAACGCCGATAACATGATTGTTTTTTTATTCATAGCCTACTCCGAGTTAGGATTATTTTTGAACACACTGTACTTACAAGTCAATTAAATGAATTTTTGGGATAGATAGAAAAAAATGTTTAGGACAAATATTGTAGTAGATAGTTTAAGGATTTTATAAATGTTTTACTTTAGAAAATCGATGGAATGGTTATCAATAAATCATGTATTGAAATTTTTGATCGATCGCCATTTTGTCATTTGAAAAAATAAAAAATAATTGTAAATGTCAAATGTTTTAGAGAGTTCAGAGGTAAATTTGAGAGAAAAAAAAATTCAATAGGCTTTAAAATAATGGAGTTGTGACGATTTTTCGAAAAACAAAAGAACTCCAATAACTACGAACCGGGGCACCAAATCAAAAATTGGAACTAAGAAAAGTTGTTTGTTTTAATGAGTTCTAACTACCATTTTCGGGTGTAACGACTTAGTATTAACACCCTGTATATATATATATATATATATATATATATATATATATATATATATATGTATTTAATACGAATTATGGTGAAACACTTTAGTTTTGGGGTAATACCAAACCATTTATCAAACATGTCATCCAAAAATTTTAAGCATATTTAGTAGGAAGTGCATCACAGTTATATTTATTCAATAATGACTTGCTAAATTGATGATGATGACTAATCAAACTTAAGTAACTAAAAGTGTTTGGAAAATCTGTATAACACAAGAGAAAATTTAGAAAATGTGATTCATGCATGACAAATTACTTGTATAATAAAAGTGTTGCACACGTTTTAATAGACACGTAATTATTTCCTAAAACTGTAAACTTTTGCGGTAAGAAATAAATTTATCATTTATTTCATTACCACTATTTTGGGGACAGTTTTGTCCACATGCTGCTGAATATAGCAATAAAATTGTAAATACCGTAATCATGACAAAGCGGCATATTTTGTTTACAAAAGAATGTAACTCTTTTATAAAAATAAATTAGCATATAAAAATAAACCAATAGGTAATCATTACTGTTTTGCATGTAACCTACATAGGTACTACATTACGACAAAAACAACAAAAAAAATCATTTGAATATTATTGAAGCGTACAAGGATAAAACTCCGCATCTAGATGGAAATGATATTAGCTCCATGGTTTCAACAATAAAAATGTCCTTCAATGTTGTGAAAATCTGTTGTATATGTATAGAAGAGACTATTACTTTTCATAGGTACTTTAAATTTAAAAAATTAACCTTCCGTTGCCTTTAGGTAAGGAAAGTATTGTCTTTGGTAAAAAAAACTGTGGTGAGTTTGTAATGAATAAGCACGTTTTAGGATCCCTAGAATACGATTTTACTAGTTTTACGATGAAGTCTGTATGTGCGTGTGTCTGTCTGTGTGTTTGTGTGTCTGTCTGTCTGTCTGTGTGTGTGTGTGTGTGTGTGTGTGTGTGTGTGTGTGTGTGTGTATGTGTGTGTGTGTGTGTGTGTGTGTGTGTGTGACAAAAATTTCTCCGACGATAACTCCCAATACTACAATTCTAAAAATTATAATTCTTGCCGTATTCCTATTCTTTACATCCATATGAAGAGCTGATTAGATTTGGTTATAATGGGCTACTTACGTGGTACTGAAAATCCGATTTCTGTCACTATACATAATGTTATATTGAAAACATATATAAAAATATATTTTTTTTTTTGAAATAATTATTTGATTTTTACTAAATTAAGAAAGAATTTTTTCTGTGACGTCTTTATATTGAACTGGGGAGGGGAAACATGTTTAAGAATGTTATCAATAGATGGCATGACGTACGAGAAAGTTTTAATTTGAATTTGACATTAGTTCATTTTTCTCTCTCTGGTCTCTCAAATACATTAATTACTTTATAAATAAACACGTAATTCGACGTCATACATGGCGGTAATTCAAATAATCAAATTACATTATTTTTTTTCTGGCTAATTAATAAAAATTTTGTCAAAAGAAAAAATATCGGTAGCAAGTTTTTACCTTCTCTTCAAAAATATTAAATAAAAAAAGGTACGCAAGGAGCCCATTGTTCAACCGGAAATTCCCGTATTTGAAGTTCTTAACACTTTTTCTTGAAAAAATGCAGTTAGATATCATTTTTTGACATTTTATGTGATTATCAATAGCTTATTGTCTATACGGTTTGAATATATATATATATATATAGGTTAGAAATGATCACGACTGACCAGTTAAGTAGAAAAACAAAATGTTTCACAGGTATAGCAGTCCGGAGTATGGGAAAACTTTTTCCCATACTCCGGACTGCTATACCTGTGAAACATTTTGTTTTTCTATATATATATATATATATATATATATATATATATATATATATATATATTCCTTCCTATTCAATAGATATAGACTTAACGAATTAAATAGAGATTAACTTTTATAAATCATTCAGTTTTGCTATAATCATGGAAACAGCTGATATATTCAAATAATTCTAATTGACAGATGTCAGTGTAAAGTGCAATTTATATAGTGTATATTCGTGTTATAATTTTATTGGATTTATAGAATTGTTTCCAAGAAACTTTCGGTATGGAATTTGTAGAAAATATTATATGTTCGTGTAACAGTTTCACTGGATATATAGAATCTTTTCCAAAAATGGGTATGGGATTTGTACAAAATATGTACTTGGAATTGACGAAAGGTATTGTGCTGCCCACATCAGATTTTTTCTATAAGTATAGTTAGTAATGTTGAAAATAATTAATCTATCAATATATAAAACGCTGTTCTGATATATTTTCTTATATTTATCTATTTGTTAACTAATTTGTTTTACAAGTCGATATATCAAATAAAAATGAAGAAGACATTGAAAATACATGATAAGACAATCAAACAATTAAATAAGCAATAAAGTTTCTTGATACAATAAACATTTTAATAATGTATGATGTTTGAATATAATTATTATCCTTGATAAGTGTTATTGCACTTGTGTGTGGTGCAATTACAATATTTTTATATTTTTTTATTAGTTGACATTGTTTTGCTCGGCCCACATAAAAAAGTTGGAATTGTAGACACAAAAAGTTTCAAATTTGATGATTGACAATTTAAAAATATATTTCATGAAACAATGGGCCGAATTCAGCACTCTTCTTTTAACTAATGAAACTAAAACTAACAAAATAAAGAGAGATTTATGGAATAATACATTAATAAGAAAAGGATGCAAGCTATTTCCATGGTTACTAGAGACGATCACTAAGCTAAAGAAGAGTGCTGAATTCGACCCAATGTGACTAGCGCTTAAGTCTTGAACTAATTAGTAATAATAATAATGATAATAATAATAATATAAATAATAAATATATCATTACCCATTTCTGGGTGTGCCAGTTTGTTTTTACAGATATCGGTAATGATGATGACATATTTGTACCATGCGGGCGCTTACCAGACGTCACCTCACGGACACTCATTGCTGGCGTGGAGAGTGCCCCACAGGGGTCACTTTTGTGCCATTTAAAATTCGAGATATTTGGCGTCGGTCGGGATCGAACCCGGTTCCCCAGGTTCGCGACCAGACACGAATAATAATAATAATAATAATAATAATAATAATAATAATGTATAAATAAAAAAATCTGATGTGGCTAGCACATTACCTTCCGTCAATTCGATGTATTTTGTACTAATCCCATACCAAAAGTTTATGGAAAAGATTCTATATATGCAGTAAAACTGTAACACGAACTTATACTATTTTCTCCCATTCCATACCGAAGGTTGTTGGAAAAGATTCTATAAATCCAATAAAATTATATCAGCTGTTTCCATGATTATAGCAAAGCTAGCTGATTTATGAAAGTTAATCTCTTTATAATTCTTTAACTCTATATCTATTGAATATGAAGGAAAATATATAATCAAGCCCTAAAGACAATAAAATATTCTTTCGTAGTGATATAAACACATAAAATGCCAAAAAAATGATATTTAACTGCGTTTTTTCAAGAAAAACTGTTAAGAACTTGGAATAAGGGAACTTCCGGTTGACCAATTATGACCAAAATCTAATCTGTTCCTAATATAGTAGTAAAGAAGAATTATAATTTTTAGACATACAGACATAATTGTAAAACTAGTTAAACCGTATTCTAGGGACCATAAAACGTACTTATTCATTAAAAAGTCACCATGTACCGAATTTTTTGACCAAAGACATACCATCTTTACCAAAAAATCACAGAATGTAAAATACTAAAATATTTTGGTTCATACTTCAAACATCAGGGTCGTAAATGATTTAAACAAAAAATTTTGAACTTTAAAATGTAAAAATGATATTTTGCAATAACCTATGTAAATATATCCGTTATTATTTCATTAAAATAATTATACACCATATATGTTTATATGTTAATTATGATTGCACATATATTACAAGTACATAAAGTGCTTATTTCCATTTTGATTATAATAATAAAACTTATAGTTTATTTACTAATTATTAAAAAATACATAATATTCGAGTACAAATATGATTGTATGTGTTGATATTTATAGTAGGTATTAAGTTACTTAAAAGGCGTATATAATCCAGGCACGTATTAAGGAGGAAACGGAAATGAGTGAACAATGGTCGATGGTCTGTCTAGACCGCCAATTCACATCTGTTTACAGGGGGGGACTCAAATTTTTTACAATATACACATGCAAAATATAGTCGGCAAAATTGAATCTGCGAGTCCAATAATAAAACTATAAATACTGTTATTTTATCAATTACAAACATTTTATTTTTTTATTCAATTTTGACGTTTTAAACTGTCATTATTAACTTCATAGCAACAACTATAAGGAACACTTTTTCGCATGTGAATTAAATTTTTTTTTTAAATCACTCTCACAAATTTTAACTCACTCTGCAACAAATAATGCATTTAAAATAACATCAGGTACGAAAATAACACGTACCATAATATTTATCAGACATTAGCAGACATTTTCACTACTTTTCACGGTAGAAATGACACAATTATTTTAAATACATGACTTGACGTCTGTCAGCGACGATTGTCATACTCAGCCTACTAACTGATCAGTTTTTTATTTTGTCAAAATTAAATATTATAATGGTGTTTGTTATTATTTCGTCAAAATTGAATAAAATATTGTACAAACCACGTGAGCTAAACTTTCTTCTCATGAATAAACATTACCTTAGCTCACTTGGTGTGTAATATCTATTAACTGATTTCCGTGGTGCTCTTTGGGCTGTGAGGTTCATTAGAACGGATTATTTATATATTTATAATTTTCTGTCTCTAAATCTATAGAAGATATAATAAAAATGTTAAATGTATCTGTTAGAAAAATTATATTTATGTAATAACATAAATTTCCAAATAATATTTAGAAGATTTTTTTAAAGAAACTATTACTTCCGGTTGTCCTATTGTTATCAAAACCTTTTCAGCTCTTCCCTTTGTCAGGTTGAGGAGTACACTGTTAAATTGGTCTTCAATTTAAAAATTGAGAAACCGTCCCTCCAATATCCAGACACACACACACACACACATACACAGACACAGACACAGACACACACACACACACACACACACATCATTACAAAAATGTTAAAATCGGATTCTAGTGAATCCAATGTCTCTTAGCGAGAGGTAAAAAATCTGATGTGGCCAACACAAAACCTCCCGCTATTTAATTTTTATTAATATAAATACATAACTATACGTATTTACTAATGCTGCAAACTATTATAATCCATTGCATTAACTAATGCTTTATTTACTATTTTCTTTTTAAAATGTCAACATTATTAATTTGAAGTGATTAGTTTTATGGGGTCCCGTGGCCGCGTGCCTGAGTGTCTGGTCGCGAATTTGGGGGAACCGGGTTCAATCCCGACAGACGCCAAATATTTCCAATTTTAAATGGCACAAAAGTGACCCCTGTGGTGCACTCTCCACACCAGCTATGAGTGGCCGTGAGGTGACGCCTGGTAAGCGCCCATACGGTAAAATATATCGTCATCATTACCGATGTCTACATGTGTTGTAGATCCTGGCACACCCAGAAATGGGTAATATGCCGTGATGATATATTTATATTTATTTATTTTAGTGATTAGTTTTTTGACAGGACATTTACCTCAGTTCATACATTTGAAATATGAACTTTGTAATAAATGAATTTTGTTTATCTTAGGTTCGGGATTTATAAAAAAGATTACTTTTTAAATTTATCTGCAAAAAATATAGAAACAGTATTAATGTATACTTGTAAAAAATTCAATAATATTTAATATTCATAATGACATAAAATGCGAAAAACTCGCATTTAATAGTATTTTTTGGAAAAAACCATTATGAGCTTCAAGTGAAGTGCCATTTCCGATTATCCGATTTACACCAAAATCTAAATGGTTTCTTTTCATATTAGAGCGGAGACAAATCCATACACACACACACACACACACACACACACACACACACACACACACACACACACACACATACAGACATTAAATCGTGGTCATTTACTAAAATCTCGATAAGTGATTTTTGGGACGATCCCTATACCTCCCTTACCAAAGGTAGCGGGAGGTAAAAAATGTTAAACTTTAAACTGCGAAGCGATCGATTTCTATGCACGTAAGATTATATAGTCGTATTTCTTCTAAATTATTGTGGAAGTCTACACCCTGTTCTTCAATTATCGCCTGTTTTTTTCGCCCTAAACTCTTGTCTAGTGTTCTTTAACTGCCTTGACAAACCGTAGACTTTTATAGGGTGTGTTACGTATGTGTGAGTTCGTTTGTGATGTGTGTTCGTGTGTGATGTCTGAATTGCCACGCCCGCTTCACGTGCTGTGAGGTGAAGAGTGAATGAGAACAGTCTTGCCCAAGTGTGTGTGACGTTGTGCATCCATTTGCCAGGGTTGGACTTACCCTGAATTCAAATAAAATATATTTTCCCACTTCCGGTATTGCAGTAGCTTATTAGGATAATGAAGTTGAGCGATAATCTACTGAGGAATGGATGAGGGTTCCCGAAGGAAAAATAATCGAACAAGCAGACTGCAGCGAAGTTATTTATTTCAAGCCGAGTTTTTAGCAACCATCCATGAGAAACAATCTTGTAGCAATTGTTCCTCATGCTATGTCATATTAATTTATCATCTTCCCTCCATCCACTGTTAAAATTTCAAAATAATTAGGCAAACCGTTCGGCAGTAGCCTTTGATTGAAGTTAACTACTTTCTCATACTCCGCCGGAATTGTGTTAGTGTCAATATGAAATTCTGTGTGAAACAAAAAATCCGCTATAGAAATGTACGAATGTTGAAAAATGTTTATGGTGATGAGGGTGTATCTGGTACTCAAGTTTTTGAGCAGTTTAGAAGATTTAAAGAAGGAAGAAAAGAGATCGGAGACTATTAGCGCCTCGGCCGTGCACTGACATTGTTTTTTACTTTCCGTCACCTTTAGGTAAGGAAGGTATTGTCTTTGGTCAAAAAATTCGGTGGTGAGTTTTTACTGAATAAGCACGTTTTAGGGTCCCTACAATACGAATATACTATTTTTAAGATAATGTCTGTATGTATGTATGTATGTATGTATGTATGTATGTATGTGTGTGTATGTGTGTGTGTCCGTGTGTGTGTGTGTGTGTGTGTGTGTGTGTGTGTGTGTTTTTCTCCGACGATAACTCCAATACTACAATTCTAAAAATTATAATTCTTTCGTATTCCTCTTCTTTACATCCATATGAAGAGCTGATTAAATTTTGGTTATAATTGATCCACCGGAAGTACCCTTATTTGAAATTTTTAACAGTTAAATATCATTTTTCGACATTTTGTGATTATCAATATTCTCTATACGGTTTGATTATACAGTTTCCTTCATATTCAACAGATATAGAGTTTTAGAGACAATAAGAGAGATTAACTTTCAAAAATTAGTCTGCTTTGCTAAAATTATGGAAACAGCAGATATATTCAAAAAAATTTAATTGACAGATGTCAGTGTCAAATGCAAAACCAAAGTTGAAAGTATAGGGTCAGAAAGTTATATGTGAATGTGATAGAGTGTCCCTCGCGAGTGACTTGCAGTTGACTTATAATTTTCAATGTCGGAAGTACGAGAAAGGCCAAAGAAAGATGGAAGAAATGTGTAGCAGAAGATTTGAGAGAGGAAGTATTGTGTGAAGATGCGTTGGACAGGAATGAGTAAAAGAGAAGAGTAAGAAACAGCGACCCCTAATAAAATAGGGAAAGGAACTTTCGGAATGGAATTTGTAAAAAATAGTGTGTTTGTGTTACAATTTTACAGGATATATAGAATATTATTCAAGAAATTTTTGGTATGGGATATGTATAAAATACATCGAATTGACGGAAGGTTTTGTGCTGGCCACAACAGATTTTTTCGAAATGCGAGTGATTGTTCACGTGGATTAACTAAGCATTTTTGGTTTTGATAACCCTTCATACACGGGTGAGAAGAAAAAGGGCTGAAATGTGATGGATTCTCCATGAAGACAACGCGCCGGAACAAAACGCCCTGTCCGGCAAAACATTTTTGACGAAATACAAAATCACCGTGTTGGTACATCAACAGTACTCAACATAGTGCTATGTGACTTGCTCTCGGGGTCGAGATGTAGTTACAGAAATTTTAAACGGTTTGTTATACTATTTATCCAATAAAAACAGTCGACATTGAAAGAAAAATCAAAATTTTATTGGTCAAGTTTGATTCTATTTGTCAAAGATTATAACGAGCCGTTTTGAAACTTTACGAGTGTTTATGAATAAGAGCATTAGTTATCATCATTATCTTTTATAAATATACCACCCAAGAAATATGTATATTATGCTATAACTATTCTACTATGCCAGTGCCCATATTATGACATACGTATCTCATACAGTCTCCTGCAATGTGTATACTTATGAATCATCGTGGATCTTAGTAGGCACGTGCTTAAGATCAACAAAACATAACTGTATCTTGTGTAAGTTCAGTTTAAGTTGTACATACATTATAGGACGTGTTTTTGTACTATTCTTCATTCATAAATATTTAAATAAACTATCAGTGATGAGTTATGATGTTTATTTTTTAATTTTCAACAGTTCATTGATAGCATGGCGCCAACATTAAATAATAATAATCAATAGATTTAAAATAATATATGACATTGTAATAAATGTTCACAAATGTACTTATTTTTCCCGAAATCTCCAAAAATTTCAAAATAGTATATTGTATAAATCCAATACCGAAAGTTCATTGGAAAAGATTCTATATATCCAGTAAAACTGTAACACGAATATAATACAATTTTTTACAAATTCCATACATAAAGTTCATTGGGAAATATTCTATAAATCCAATATAATTATCACATGAATATCCATTATGTAATGTATACGCTAAAAATGCGTACACTTACGTAACACTCTATTTACAATCAAATAATATTACTACCATGTTTATATCTGTATCCATTTTTGAATTATTGCCCCAAAAGTCAATATAAACCCCCCCCCCCCCCCGCCCATTTAGATAAAAACTTCAAAATTTTTAAAAATCTAATTTTTATATATCTAGATACTTTTCAATGCGCTGATTCCAAATTTTGAAACCGCAGGTCGATATCTCTTTTCGTTCTCGAGATATTTAGATCCAAAGTTTTGCTCAAAACTGCCCATTTTTGGGTAATAACCCAAAAATGGGTCGACTTATGAATTTGGCGACAATACCATTCGATTCTACGGGCAAAATTACATAAGTACACTAATTTTCAGAATTTTTGAACACCGCATACAATCCCTAAAGCAAAATAACTGAAAATGGCCAAAAATCGCAAAAATCGTAAGGGGTACCCCTTAGGATTTTTTCAGATTTTGACCATTTTCAGGGATTTTCAAGCTTTTATTCATAAAAAATGAACCGGTTGGACAAAAATTATGAAAATTGCTATACTTATGTAATTTTGTCCGTAGAATCGAATGGCGATGTCGCCAAATTCATATCTCGACCCATTTTTGGGTTCATACCAAAAAATGGGCAGTTTTGAGCAAAACTTTAAATCAAAATATCTCGAGAACGAAACGAGATATCGACCTGCGGTTTCAAAATTTGGAATCAGCGCATTGAGAAGTATCTAGATACATAAAATTAGTTTTTTGAAAATTTTGAAGTTTTTATCTAAATGGGGTATATTGACTTTTGGGGCAATAATTCAAAAATGGGTATAGATGTAAACTTGGTAGTAATATTATTTGATTGTAAAGAGAATGTTACGTAAGTGTACGCATTTTTATAGTTTTTGAACAACTGTGTGAATTTTTAGAAATAAAGGTATTGAAATAAAAATGGATAAATGCTGTAAAGAACTTCAAATAAGGGTACTTCCGGTGGATCAATTATAATCAAAATTTAATCAGCTCTTCATATGGATGTAAAGAAGAGGAATACGAAAGAATTATAATTTTTAAAATTGTAATCTTGGAGTATACTTGCAGACATCATCGTGAAGATTCTAGGGACCTTAAAACGTGGTCATTTATTAAAAATTTCGACATGCGATTTTTAGCACGATCCCTATACCTCCCTTACCAAGGGTGGCGGGAGGTAAAAACAGGTAGAGATATTGTCATTTTATGGAAAGAGGGCTTCTATTGTACAAATACGGCCCTGGTTTCAGTGATAAACTGGCAAACAAAAAAAAAGAATGTGCATATGAACAAAGATGCAATTTTTAAAAATTACGAAAGATACAATTCTATTTTTATATTATTTGTCATATTTGCGCATCAAATGAAATAAATATTAATATCAATTCTTTGTTTAAAACATAGTTAATGATGTGCAGATGTGCAAATATAAACAATTTGTATTTTACAAGAAAAAATAATTACGATATATTTTGCTAATTTTATTTCGGCTTTTTTGAAGCATAACTAACATATGTTACTGATTCACAATTATCTTTATGCATTTATTATCTAACTATTCTTTGTAGTTGAAGCATTTCATAGTATTTTTATCTATATCCTTTTCCTTTTATAGATAATAAACGCACAAGAAAAAAATATCTCTTCAATATATCTTCTTTCCGTAGTATAAAAAAACTAATATGTAGATTTAAAAATTGAATTATTTAAAATACAATAGCATATTCCCGTGTTCACAATATACCACTCCTTTCCCATATGGGCCGGATTAAGGAAAATTTCTCAACTACTTATACATTTCATCATTTATGCTCAAGAAAATAAACGAATGAACCAGAAGAAATGTTAAAGAAACAAAACACAATCGCGAACATATGGCAGTCGCAATTGAAGATGGCGCCAGCTATCTGGTCCAGGATCGTCTGCAGGGGAATTAAATAATGACTGTTGCAATTTTTTGTGTAATTCTAAAGGACTTTGAACTGTAAATAAAACAAAATTAAATATAAATTAATGGTTGCCTTTATGCAGATTTTTGCAAGGAATTACAGCTTGTAGTGCCTCCAAATATTATAGTTGTTGGGTGTGGGATTTGAACCACATTTTTTTTTTTTACTAAATAAGCTACTATGTAAAAGATGGGGGACCATATTTTACTAATAGTTCTATAAATATTTCATGTAGATTTATAATAAAATTGATACTTTTTGCTTAAGAAAAAAAAAAAAAATCTGTTGTACCAGCACAATACCTCTCGCCATTTCCATTTTATGTTATATACGTATTGTATTGCACTTCGCTACCGAATCGTCGTTTTATAACAAAAAAATCTGATGTGGCCAGCACATGACCTCCCGAAAATTCCATGTTTAAAATAGTAATGAGCTTTAAGTAAAGTATCTTTTTCCGTTCCGGTTGATCGTTTATAAACAAAATCTAATTTGTTGTTTTAATAAATAGAAATCTGTAATACGAAATTAATTTCATGCCAAAAATAATCGATTATCATGGGCCTATAGCGCTTACCATCAACTATAACAGTTTGACCTTCATCATTTTCGAAAAAGTAAGTTCCAATGACGCCACCTGACCATAGTGCGCACCAAACAGTCTCATTTTGACATGTAATGGTACCTCGTAAATCACATGAAGATTTTCGTCTGCCTATATCTGGCAATTTTGCTTATCATCATACCCAGAGAGGAGAAAATGTGCCTCACCAAAGAAATAGATAATCCACGAAAAATCATCATCAACTTCCAAGTGTTCTAAAAACGCAATCTGTGTAAATTCTTTGCTGTACATGATCCATGTCGTAAATGTGTAGTTGTAAACCAATATTTGACATTTTGAAAACACGTACTTATACTGACAGATTTATATTTACAAAACAAATATATTTCTACTAAATTCTTCTTAACACGGTTTCATTATTAATGTAAATGTGACAGTGACATTTGTTTAAATACGTCAAAATTTTATTAAAGTATTATGTTTTTGTTTGACGCATGGGTCAGATGATGTACAAAAATAAATTGTTTTATAAATTTATATTTAAAGTTATTTAAAGTTTTTTAAAGTTATATTATCGTAGAATTGAAGATTGTACCATTATATTATATTTTTAATAGTAAAAGTTGCTGAAGAATTATATTCAATGCAATTTTTTCAAGAAAAACTGGTAAAAGCTTATATAAGTCATACTTCCGGTTATCTGATATACACTAATAACTAATCAACTCTTCCCACATTTGTATAGAATGGGTATACAAAATTTCAAAATTTTCTGATTGGTAGTATTTGAGTAATCGTGTCCACAGGATCCACACACACATACACACACACACATACATACCCACAGACATCATTGTAAAAATGTTAAAATCGGATTCTGGGGACATCAAAACGTGCTTATTCACTAAAATCTCTATATCCGATTTTTAGCACGATCCCTATACCTCCCTTACCTATTGTAGCGGGAGGTAAAAATGCAGAACTTTACCCAAATATTGTTTTTTATTGTATTTGACATGTCTTCTGCACACTTACAATCTAAATTATAAATTGTAAATTCGTACATTAAATTCATTATAAACCATCCCGTACGGAAGTTAAAAACAAGATGGATGAGGATGACCATATTTCCCTAATAATTTCATTTGTATTTCATGTACAATTCTGCAAGGAGGTATAACTTATAGTACCTCCCAAAACATTAAGTGAGTGTGCTATATTTTAACAAAGATATTAGTGTATTAATAAAGTATAAAATAAAAAGGAAGTCTGCTGTTTTTGCTACAAAAAACAAGAGGCTATGACCTTTGCAAAAAATGACCCTGTACGTATATTTAATGACATGTATGTTTATATTTTTCATGGGAGCGTATAATATTGATGAGAAATAAATTATACATACAAACGTATTTTGTATAACATGAGTATATGTATGTGCTAGTAGGTAGATTAATTTCAATTTGAAAGTTTGAAGCACCGCTCATTTATCATATAGAATTGTTTTATTAATGTTGTACATTATTAACACTCTTTATTCTCATAAATCTATATTAACTTTTTTTTTAAATATCAACATAATATAACAAATATAAAATAATCTACAATAATCTAAGGGCCGCGTGGCCGTGTGCGTGGTGTCTGGTTGCCAATCTTGTGATTCGGGTTCAATCCCGGCCAGTGCAGACTTTTAATCGCAAAAAGTGATCCATGTGGTGCACTCTCCACACCAGCTATGAGTGCCCGTGAGGTGACGCCTGGTAAGCGCACACACGGTAAAAATATATCGTCATCATTACCGATGTCTACATGTGTTGTAGATACTGACACACCCAGTACTATGTAATATGCCGTGATAATATATATATATATATATATATATATATATATATATATATATATGTGTGTGTGTGTGTGTGTGTGTGTATCTCTGACATTTAGGAACTTCCTCATACAATGAAAAATAAATATAATTAATATTATATGTGTGCAGAAGACATTAAATACAATAAAAAACAGTATTTGGGTAAAGTTCTGTAATTTTTTGTTATAAAACGACGGTTCGAAAGGGAAGTGCAATACAATACTTATATAGCCTAATATGGAAATGGCGAGAGCTGCTGGCCACAACAGATTTTTTAATATTTTTGAAGAGCAGGTAAAAACTTGCTATCCATATTTTTTCTTTTGACAAAATTTTTATTAATTAGCCAGAAAAAAAGGACTTCTGTTTGACGTTTCAACATTAGTTTGGAGGTTAGTGTTTTAGTTTTTCCTTTTGGTTTATTTTAAATTACATGTAACTACCAATGTGTTTATTTGTGAAGTAATTAATATATTTGACAGCCCAGAGAGAGAGAGAGAGAGAGAGAGAGAGAGAGAGAGAGAATTCAAATTAAAACTTTCTCACGTTCTATACGTTACATTTTTAAACATGGTTTCTTTCTCCAATTCAATATAATGACGTCAAAGAAAATTTTGTTTCTTAATTTACTAAAAAACAAATATTTTTTTTATGATAAAATTTATATTTTAATATTTTCATCATAATATTACGTATATAGTGATAGAAATCGGATTTTCAGTACCACGCAAGTAGCGAAAAGAAATGTGTGTGTATGTGTGAGTGCTTTTGGAGCCACTATAAACTGTTTTGTTTTTTGTTTAAACGTCTAGAATGAAATGCCTAAAGAGTAATGCATGCAATACAACAAAATAAAGATAGTCTATTCTAAATTTAAATTTTAACTTAGCAAGAGCCTGAAATACAGCAGAATTATATTTATACAAATCCTTATATCTCAGTCAGAGAAGCAACCTTGTGAATGTAACGTAAAAACTTTTAATAAAAAAAAATCTGTTGTGTCCAGCACAATACCTCTCGCCATTTCGATATTGTTACAGTATCAAATTTAACATTTCTTGAACACACAAATAATTCTAAGTATCTTGTTCTACTCTTCTAAAATGTTCAAGATGGTTCCAATTCATTTAAGGGATTGGCGGTATTTCAAGAATATATTTACTGTAACTATTAATCCCCCCAATTCTGTAAGAAAGTTGTTAAGTCTTAACAACGTTGCTATAGCAAATAACCAATAATAATTGCGAACACTGAATAAAACATGAAAATGACAGGCTTACATTTGTTTTTATTGGTTACAATTTTTAACAACGTTGCTAAAACTTAACAACTTTCTTACAGAATTGGGGTGATTATACATACCTACCTACAATTTTAAATATTTAATTAATAATTCAATAAGAAATATTAAATGCACTTTCCAGAAAAACTTTTCAGTAATGTCAGTAAAACTGTTGATTTTTGACACTGACATTTATCTGTCAATTACAAACATTTGAATTTGACAACTGGTGTCCTTGGTATAACTGGACTGTGCGATGTATTGCAACAGATTATTCTATATATTATATTTTCTTTCTTTTGTAATAACAAAAATCTTCAAAAAATAATATTTAGAAGATTTTTTTTAAGAAACTCCTACTTCCGGTTGTCCAATTGTCAACAATTCTTTTCAGCTCTTACAGGGCTTTAAGTATTATAGTTTTTGAGACATCCAGACACACACACACACACACACACACACACACACAGAGAGAGAGAGAGAGAGAGAGAGAGAGAGAGAGACACACACAACACACACACACATACGCGAAAAAAGTAAACAAATATAAATGTAAATTGATATTTGTTGTAAATCATACATTTCATTTTCAAAATAATCTGAATACTTCCCTGTTTTCCACCCTCCTTTTCTTGCTTCATTTGACAAACCCTTATCCCTAATGTGTTCGACAGAGATAGCTATAGTTTCCAGAATAAATGTATACATGCTTAGTCGGTCTGTGATATTTTTATACTTCCTAAACTAAAAAGGGTTTTTCAGGCTGCAAATAGTCGTATGCAATTTAAAATAATAATTATTTTTTATACAAGACGATAAAACTGTATTTTATCGACTAGCGGAAAGTTTAATTCACGAGCGATTCCGCGAGTGAATTATTTTTCGCGAGTCGATAATTTAATTTTATCGTCGTGCATAAAATTCTATTTTTTTCTATAGCAAATTTTAAAGAGCAAAAATTAGAAAAACCGATTATAAATTAAATTATTTAAGAACAATTTAAAAATCTCAGTAGCGTGGAAGTTATAGAATTTGTTTGAAAACAATTTCATTTTATTCATGTTTATACAATAGGGCTGTTGCAAGAATTTTTATATGACTTCTAAGTATTAAATTTGAAAAGATGTTGTTCTTTAAAGAGCCTCAAATTTGAAAATATCACGAAATATCCTTTAGATATTTTACAATTAATTTTCGAAATTTGGATAATATTTTGAATGTCACGTGATCTGGAACAGAATGTGACGTCAGAGTACATACATCTTCAGCGGTTTTAAGGTGTCAAGTGTATTGTCAAAGTTGTCAAACAAGTGTCAAATCAGAATCACGACCAGAACTTTAAAGTAAAATATATTATCAATTTATATAATAAATTCAGTTTTTATATTTTTTTTCCTCAACTCTTTAACACCCCTTATTTCGGTAGCAGTAAAACAATCGTTCTGATATAAATTCAGCCATTATCCAGCTATCGGACCTTCGGTTAATTGTCCGATTTAGCTTGAGTGTAATTTGAATTAGCCATTATGTCAGCGTCAAATGTCAAATTAAAAGATTTTGTTATTAACATGTGACAAACTTTAGCCTACGTTTATTTATATAAATAATATGAATAAACGTAGGTGATGGAAAAACTATTTTCCTATTGGCTATTAATGATGTAATGTATTTGCTTCTACATCACAGGAGTGGGGGGTAGTTTTTCAGGACGCCAATCTTTTTATTTAATTATTTCCACAAATAACAACAAATTATTAAAATAAAAATTATTACTAAGAAAATCATTCCATAAACTTTCATTTAAAATAGTTTTTGAAAAATGTGAAACAGGCTCATTGAAGTTATATATAATATGAATCGCCAAAATGTATAATGTGTATTTATTTAAATAAAAATTAAAGTTCTTTATCTACCCTTGCTGTTAAAGTATTATTTTATCTACCCTTGCGGTTAAAATGTCACTTAGTCAACTATTTCGAGTTGAACAAAGAACACTTTAAAATCTGCTATAGAAAAAAACATTCTTAACTTAAAGAGTTATTGAGCTGGACAGAACAGATTTTTATAAATTCTTTAACTTAGGGAAACTTTGATATGATATTATCAACTGTCATGAAAAATTAAAGAACCACCATAAGCTAAGAATTAATACTCGTATGAATTAGAAAGAGTTCCCATATTTTTGTACGTCTCTGGTACTGTAAACAAAGCAATAAACTTCCTATTTCATAATCTGGTGCAGAATTGAAAATTTACTTGAACAATTATCCCGATTTGATCTCGTGTGTGTTCTGTTATATTCGTGATTGGATTCTTTGTATTTACTCTAAAATTGATGCATAGACGGCAGTGACAGAGGATTGACCTTTGGCCAGAGGTCATCCGGCGTCCTGTTGTGCGCTAATTCAATCAGAAAGAACTGGAGGACCGAAACATGTGTTCAACGCCCGCTGGCTAATTGCTTTGTACAGATCAGCACATCTCCACACACACACAGTCACACAGAGTAGATGATAGACAGATATATAGAATAATGTAATAAAAAGTAAACTAGAAACTTTTTTCTCTTTAACAATTAAATATACACAAAATAATAGAAAGATTGCCATTATTTTTAATGCAATGGGGGATTCCAACATTTTTTTTTATAATTTCATCTGAAAATATTAGGAAAACTAAGACTATTGATGACAATCCGGTGAAAAAATTCCTATTAATAAGCGAGTTATGGTCTCCCGAATTTTGAAAAGATTGACGTGACGTCACGCATATGTGTCTTTATATCAAACTCTTTTCATCATGGACCTAAATGTTCTTGAAATATATGCTATTTTAAGTTATATTTACATACAAATAAATGAATATTATAACACTGTATAAGTCTACATACTTTATAATTACAAATGTATTTGAATTATTAAGTTTAATGCAAGAAATTTATGTTAAAATAAAAACTGTTTGAAAACTGCAGTACAGAAATGTTAGCCCCTCCTTTCGAATTTGAATTTCTTAACTTCCATTGGTAGTAACCCCCACCTCCTAACACGCTATTTGTTATGCATGTATAGGCGGTCTTTCGGTCGCCAATCAAAATATTATATATTGATTTCATATTCGTGTCGAAGCGCTATAACAAAAAACCCCTTATTTCCGAAATATCTCAATTATACCATTTCATTTTTTTATTAATATTCGTTATTCAGCATATACATTCATGGCAAGAATTATAAATTTTAGAATTGTAGTAGGTACTGGAGTTATTGTCAGAGATATTTTTGTCTTACACACATTATCTATTTACGAAAAATTCAAAAGATTGAATTTCAATGACAATTTTATCTAGGTATAACTTAACTTTTGACAATTGAATATTTTAATTCATGCATAACTTGATCGTGTTAAGTATACACTTTTCAAATCACTTGAAAAAAAAAAAAATCTGTTGTGACCAGCGTCAATTCGATGTATTTTGTGCAAATCCCATATACCAAAAGGTCCTTGGAACAGATTCTATATAATATCATGTAAAATCGAACACGAACACATACTATTTTTTACTAATTCCATACCAAAAGTTCATTTGAAAAGGTTCTAAAAATCCAATAAAATTATAACATAAACTACACTAAGTAATGTCCTTCCATCTTCTCTTTGGCCTTTCTCTGCATGTCACTTGCGAGTAACAATATGGCATACCAATTTTAGATCCTATACTTTCCATATTTGGTTTTGCACTTGCAACTGACATCTGTCAATTAATTTTTTTTGAATAAATATGTCAGCTGTTTCCATGATAAATAGCAAAGCTGACTAATTTTTGAAAATTAATTTCTTTATAATGCTTTAAATTTACATCTATTATCTATTGGATATGAAGGAAAATGTATAATCAAACCGTATAGAGAAGAGTATTTTCTTTAATATATATAATAACAAAATGTCAAAAAATAATATTTAACTGCGGTTTTTTGAGAAAAACTGTTAAAAACTTCAAATAAGGGTACTTGCGGTGGATCAATTATAACCAAAATCTAATCAACTCTTCATATGGATGTACAGAAGAGGAATACGAAAGAATTATAATTTTTAGAATTGTAGTATTGGAGTTATCGTCGGAGAAAAATTTGTCACACACGGACACACATACACACACACACACGCACACACACACACACACACACACACACACACACACACACACATGCATACATACAGACATTATCTTAAAATAGTAAATTTGTATTGTTGGGACCCTAAAACATGCTTATTCATTAAAAACTCACTACTGAATTTTTTGACCAAAGACAATACCTTCCTTACCTTAAGGTGACGGAAGGTAAAAAACTTCATCGTGTAATGCAGGTTTTACATAAATTATTCTTTATTGAACTATGTTTCCCTATTTTTCACCCCTTAATTCTACCCTGCGTTCTAATTAACCCTTAGTAATGGCTGGTTTACGGATATTGCACCGTCATGTTCTTTCAGGGTAGATAATGAAATTAAAAATAGTTACTAGCTCGGGATTTGAACCCGGTAATCAATCAGTCGTCATAAAATTAATTCCGATCTTTTAGTTACATGAACCTCTAATTACATTTCTAAGAATATCTTTAAATTACTCATTAACTAATTTAGAAAATGACTGGTTGTCTTGCATTAATTATGAAGTAATTAATTGATACTCTTTATCATTGTTATTGTTAATTACTTATTATAGTACAACAACTTCTCTTTTGCAGCAACGCTACCTAACCTCCTTCGGGTACCTCCCCCCCTCAGACCTCGAAACGGGGGCCCTCCGAACAGAGGAGTCCCTCAAGGACGCCATAAGAAACCTCCAAAGGTTCGCGGGGCTTAACCCTTCGGGAGAAGTTGATGCACCCACAAGAAGGTTGCTTTCCACACCCAGATGTGGGGTTCCAGATGTACTGGAGTCCGAGGATGGTAAGAGGAAGAAGAGGTACTCGCTCCATGGGCAGACTTGGGGATACACGAACCTCACATGGAGGTAGGAAAAAAATATTTTTGATTTTTAGTCTGTGTCCGATGTCGCATTTTGGCATTTAGTATTTAGGATTTAAGTCTTCTTCACATAAATACAACTCTGAATGGCATACTAGTGATATCCATTGGTTTGTATGGCAACACTTTAGAACAAAAATTAATTATACATTTCGATTTAATTTGATGCTTGAGATTAAATATTAATATTATAATTCATAAAATAGAAGCTAAGACGCTATTCTTTGACACTAAATTTGACGTTTTGCTCAAATTATAGCAACGAACATGATTTGTTTAATTAGAACGCGTTAACTTCAAGGCATAGTGTGCTGCTGCAAAACCCTAAAATCTAATTCCTAAAATCCTAAATAATCACTAGATTTAGGGTATATAAATTTAGGATGTAGACATTAGGGTGGTAAAAATGCAACATCGGACACAGTGTTAGTTGTTAGCAGAGGTTTTTATTTTGCAAAATGTGGGATAGTTCTGATTTTAATAAATGTTTAGAAAACGATTATCGACTGTGTTTTGAAATGGAGATGTAAAACATAAAGAATAAGAATGGAGTCCTTAAAAAAAATCTGTTGTGGCCAGCACAAGCCCTCTCGCCATTTCCATATTAGGCTATATAAGTATTGTACTGCACTTCGCTTTCGAACCGTCGTTTTATAACAAAATATTACAGAACTTTACCCAAATATTGTTTTTTATTGTATTTAACATGTCTTCTGCACACATATAATTCTAATTATATATATTTTTCATTGTATGAGGAAGTTTCTAAATGTCAGAGATTGTTCCAATTCATTAACCAGATTGGCGGTATTTCTGATGGACATATGCATTTTACGACAATTTTACCTATAATTTCAAATATTTAATTAATAAAACAATAAGAAAAATCAAATATACTTCCCAGAAAAAGCTATCAGAATGTCACTAAAACTGTTGATATTTGACAATGACATGTTATGTTATAAACATTGGAATTTGTCAACTGGTTTCCTTAGTGCCTTGGCCTCTGCGATTAGTTTACTATATAAATTTTAGTGTCTTTATCTCTAAATCTATGCAAGATATAATAAAAATTTTAAGTGTATTAGATGGAGAATTTTATGTTCAATATTTAATAAAAAAAACACCCAAAAAATTATATTTAGAAGAATTTTTCTAAGAAACTACTACTTCCGGTTGTTCAATTGTTACCAAAACCTTTTCAGCTCTTCCCAAGAATGTCAATTTGAGGAAACTGCAGTTAATTATTTTTTAAGTCTTATAGTTTTTGAGGAATCGTGTCTACAACATCCAGACATACACACACACATACACACATCCACACACACATATACATCATTTTAAAAATGTTATATTCGGATTCTATGGACCTTAAATCGTGCTTATTCAATAAAATCTGGATATGCGAATTTTAGCATGAATCCAATACCTCTCTTAGCGAGAGGTAAAAATAAAGTCCAAATTTGTTTTGTTGATAATGTAACTTTAAGTTAGATATTTCTATTATATATCTCATACAATATTTCTCAAAAATATGAAACTTCTCATTCTTAATTTTGTAAATAAAGTTTCGCGGCATCAAAATGTGACGTCACCTAGCAATGAGTCCTATAGTTCAACCAATTTAAATTATATAGCTTATAGCTTATATATCATTTCCATTGTTGTTAATATGATTAATAATTATTTAATTTCATAGAGATGTTCAACTATTAATGAATTAATGTAAGTTTACTTATATAGGCTAATATGAAAATGGCGAGAGGTATTGTGTTGGCCACAACATATTTTAGGTCTCCTTTGATTGGCCTATTTGATTTATTAATTGATATGACTAAAACTGTTAACTGTAATTTTAGCAGTCTAAAATTGGCTTGTCTGAAAATGGTTTCATCAGTTCATAAGTTCTAAAACACTTGCGCAATCTATGTGTAAAACTTTAAACTCAATAAAAATGTAGTTGAAGTTATAAATCGTGCATATTTCGTCACAAATGCAATATCTCAAAAAGACGTCGTCGACATATTAAATTGATTCAACTATACATAGAAGTCAGTTCGGCTGTTTACCACGGATGGCGTTACTGGTACTAAAACAGTAAGACAGTTGAGTTAGTGCGAGCAATTATTGTAAACAAATAAGTGAATAAAGTGTTTTTATGCTTGTATATATTCGCGGTACATTTGTTTTGTGTTGTTTATAATGACATTTATGTGATTTACAATCTATTTTGGCTATAATCAATGAAAAATGTGAGTACAATAATTCATTGTTGCATTTGTGAAAACAATCATTGCTGAAACTTGAATCAGCTGTTACAGATTTTTGAAAGTTTGTATACATATAGAAAAACACATGCTGGATCCAAATTTGATACGTACAAATCGCTATTTCGTATAGATATATTAATAATTAAAATTGAAAAAAATATTGTCTTGGTTGTCATTTAAAACAAGCTTTTCTGAAAATTGTTTCAGCCATTTTATAGTCCTGAAAATGTGTACACATAGAAAAATCCAAATTTGAAAAAGCATAAATACATATCGCGTACAGTTTTTATAACACGAATTATTTAAATTGATATATGTGCATATAAATGTCTACACATGTAGAAAAGTTCCTGCTGAATTCAAATTTGAATTGCACAAGTTGGTATCTCTAATAGTTTCCGACATATACATTATTATTTGCCATGTCAAACATGGGGTTTTATGGCCGAGTGTCTGGTCGCGAATCTGGGGTACCGGGTTCGATACCGACCGACGCCAAAAATTATTTCGAGGTTAAAATGATACCAAAGTGACCCTTGTGGTGTATTTTCCACACCAGCAATGAGTTCCCGTGAGGTGACGCCTGTTAAATGCCCACAAATTGACAGATGTTGGTATGGAATTTGTGCAAAATACATCATATTGACGGAAGGTTTTGCGCTGGCCACAACAATTTTTTTTGTCTGAAAATTGTTTCAGATATTCCATATTTTTGAAAATGTGTACACTTTTAAAAAAAATTTAATGTGGTCAGCACATTATCTTCAGTTAATTCCATGTATTTGGTACAAATCCCATACCAAAAGTTCCTTGGAAAAGATTCTATACCGTGAGTATTTTTTAACGTGAAACATTGAGTTTGTCATATCCATGGTTAATTGAGATTTGATTGACAGCAATGTATTGCCCGTTCCATTTAAAATGAAACATAGGGAACGAATTTGACATTTGATAAGACGTCATTAGAGGTTAGTTTTGTTTAAATAATTATACCTGCATTTCTTACAATATTTAAATATAATACTTCTGACAAATTCATTCCCCATGTGTCATTTTAAATGAGACAGACAAATATATTGCTGTCAATCAAATGTCAAATCATAACTTATAGGGAAATTCAAGGGTTATCTGTTATATTGACAAGATGTCATTAGAGGTTAATATTATTTAATTAATTATACCTGTTTTCTAAAAATTAAATTTAGATGTAAAAAAATATTGTGTGTACTTTGTGCCCGAAATATGTTTAGTACTCTCGAGTGGTTTTCTGACTCCGGAAGAAGAAGAGGAATACGAAAGAATTATAATTTTTAGAATTGTAGTATTGGAGTTATCGTCGGCGAAATTTTTGTCACATGCAGAAACGAATACAGACATTAGTAAAATCATATTCTAGGGATCTTATAACGTGCTTATTCATTAAAAAGTCACCACCTATTTTTTTGAACAAAGACAATGATGATGGCCGAAAGGTTGATATAGACACTGGAATCTTGTGAAACATAGCAATTGTTTTTTTAATACAGGATGGGGCAGAATGACCTCCCTTATTTGAAGGGTTAATTGTATAATGCCGTTTTATTTTCACGATGTTTGGAAAATGATATCGTCCAAGTGGCGGCCTTTGCGAGCAATGCACATATTGAGCCTTTCAAAGAAGTTTCCGGCTACTCTTCCCAGTATATCTTGCGAAATTCCAGCGATGACGTCCTCAATCGCCTCCTTCATAGCTTCAAGTTACAGCTTTGACATATCCCCACAGAAAAAAATTCACACGGGCTCAAATCGGAGGAGCAAGGGGGCCGTGGAACATCCTCCCGGTGAGAGATCAGGCGACCGGGAAAGAGCTCTTGCAGAATTTCGCGTGATCGACGGGCAGTATGGGCCTTGGCTGAAACCAGAAGGCTTCTGTGTCGTATTCCTCGCCATACTCTTCCATTTTGGGGGCAAAAAGTTCTCCATGTCACAACAGCGAGCCGAATTGACGGTAACAGAACAGTTAATCCTTCGGATTTAAAAAATAAGGCCCAATAATGCGTATAGAGGACACAGCGCACCAAACTGTTACTTTGGGGCTGTGAAGAGGTCTTTGATGCACCACACGAGGGTTCTCAGATGCGAAGTAACGAAAATTTTGTTTATTTACTGTGCCACAAAGATGAAAATGCGCTTCGTCGAAAGGCTCAATATGTGCATTACTCGCCAAGGTCGCCATTTGGACGATATTATTTTCCAAACATCGTGAAAATAAAACGGCATTATATGTACTTTTGAGCAATAAAAACCTTTTTTATTTATCTTGAACCGTTTTCTCACAATTAACCCTTCAAATCAGGGAGGTCATTCTGCCCCACCCTGTAGTTTATTAAATATTGTTTCACCTAGAGCTCGCTATTGTTCTATTATAAAGACAATACTTTCCTTACCTGAAGGTGACGAAAAGTAAAAAGACGCACTGAATCCAATTTTTTAACATTCAAGTCCCTATATTAGTTTTCGAGATACGATTTTTTAAAGTTTACGTAATGAAACATTTGAGTATTTAACCATCTACTTCTTAGTAAGATTCCATTGTTAAAAGCGTTCTATACAGTAAGTGTGACTTGTCTTTGATGCAATAATTACATTACTAGATCTTGTAAGTGTTAGAGTACTGCAAAATGATGTCTTTGACATAAAACCACATCTAGTGAACTGGTTTCAGATTAAATTTACTATCGTTTCAAAGTGTATGATCACATTATTCGGCATTGATTTACTGACAGTGGAGACGTATCCATCTTTGGCAGTTTTGCATAGAATTGAATGGTGTTAATGTCCATCCATATGACTTGATAATTATTTAAATAAAAATGTCGCAGGATTCTTAAAAAAAAATCCTTGACTCTTGTATGATCCTTGTGAATGCATCCTTATTATCGTCGGAGGATAAAGGACCCTTCAGTTGTGCTACATTCACTTGAGGATGCATACGTATACTCATATATACGTACATACAGGAGCACGAAAAATGTCGCTCATATTTTTATATTATTAAAGCCTATATGTATGTATTACATAACATATATGTTAATAGGGTTGCCTGTATTTATAAATTATGTATATACTATTGCCTACATATACATATTTCTAGTTATTTTCTATCTAAATTCTGAAGTATTATTATTTATTATTATTATGATTATTATTGTTATTATTATTACTAAGATATTTGACAATGGTTTAGGTTAAAACAAGGCTTGTGGTACCAGCCTTTATATTCAAAAATAACAATTTTATTTATATATAAAAATCTGATGTGGTCAGCACATTATCTTCCGTCAATTACATACAGGGTTAATTAAACGTATGGAGACGGCGATTTATTGTCGTTAATATTCATTTTAGGAAATTATGTTCAATAGAAGAGTATTTAAGAAATTTTGATCTACATTTGAGAATACTTGAATTTTTTTTTCTTCAATTGTTTTTAAGTTACGCCTGTCCGCGTAATTTATTAAATGGGAACCTATTAATTTTAATCTATCATTCGACAGAGCGTTTTTTTCTCTTTACAACGGTATTTTTGTTTTTTTTCAATTTATTTTAATAATATTTTACAAGGAAAAACACCGGTTCAAGTATTTACGAATAGTAGGTCCATCTAAGATAGACAAAAGCGAAGCGACAAACAAACTCGAGCGATGTAATTTACTTAGTTATTAATTTGTTTTTAATGATAAGATTGTGACTGACAACTTTTTTGGAAATAATTTTGTCTATCTTAGATGAACCTACTATTCGTAAATACTTGAACCGGTGTTTTTCCTTGCAAAAATGTTATTAAAAAAAATTGAAAAAAAACAAACAACTGTTGTAAAGAGAAAAAAAACACTATATCGAATGGTAAAGTAAAATTAATAGGTTCCCATTTAAAAAAATTACGCGGACAGAAGTATTCTCAAATGTAGATCAAAATTTCTTAAAAAACTTTTGTATTGAAAATAATTTCCCAAAATGAATATTAACGACAATAAATCGCCGTCTCCATACTTTTAACTAACCCTGTATATGTATTTTGTACAAATCCGATACCAAAAGATCCTTGGAAAAGATTTTACATATACAGTAAAATTGTAACACGAACAAATACTATTTTCTATAAATTCCATACCGAAAGTTCCTTGGAAAAGATTCTATAAATCTTTCGATTATAATTAATTGAATATATAAGCTGTTTCCAAGATTATAGCAAAGCTGGTTGATATATGAAAGTTAATCTCTTTATAATATTACTTAATTTAAATACTTAAATATTTAATTCTATATCTTTTGAATATGAAGGAAAATGTATAATCAAACCTTGTAGACAGTAAGATATTCTTTCATATTGATAATCACATAAAATATCAAAAAATGATATTTAACTGCGATTTTTAAGAAAAACTGTTAAGAACAAACAAGGGAACTTCCGGTTGTCTAATTATATGGATGTAAAGAAGAGGTATACGAAAGAATTGTATTTTTTAAAATTGTTGGAGCTATACAGACATCATCCTAAAACTAGTTAAATCGTATTCTAGGGACACTAAAACGTGCTTATTTGTTAAAAACACCACCGAATTTTTTAGACCAAAGACAATTCATTCCATAAAGGTGACGGAAGGTAAACAACAGAAAAATAATTACAATTAATCTATATTTAACTGCAAATATTAAATTACATTCAAAGCCTATGACAATAGCTTATGTTCAATTTATATAAATGCAAAATACACGTCAAATGCACGATGCACGTGAAATTTTGCACGTGGCTTTCTTTAAACAACACGTGCACATAGCTTGTAACAATTACAGACTTTAAATAAATGTGTTTATCACCGTTTTCGTAATTAGGCTCACTTTAAGAATTTATCTTTATTTTAAAGTAATGCTGCAGGGCTCGGTAAAGTGCTAAAATTATATTTAATAATAAAATTTAAAATTACTCCTAACCTTAAAATTAAATGAATGTTCCAATCCAAGGAACTTTTTTATAGCATTTACCAATTTTTATTTCAATATTTTTACTAAAAATTCACATAGTTGTTCAAATTCTCTAAAAATGCATACACTTACGTAACATTCTCTTTACAATCAAATAATTTTTGAATTATTGCCCCAAAAGTCAATATACCCCACATTTAGATAAAAACTTCAAAATTTTCAAAAATCTAATTTTTATGTATCTAGATACTACTCAATGCGCTGATTCCAAATTTTGAAACCGCGGGTCGATATCTCGGTTCGTTCTCGAGATATTTACATTTAAAGTTTTGCTCAAAACAGCCCATTTTTGGGTAATAACCCAAAAATGGGTCATGATATGAATTTGGCGACAACACCATTCGATTCTACGGACAAAAATACATAAGTATAGCAATTTTCATAATTTTTATCCAACCGGTTCATTTTTTATAAACAAAAGTTTGAAAACCCCTGAAAATGGCCAAAATCTGAAAAAATCGTAAGGGGTACCCCTTAGATTTTTGCTGATTTTTGGCCATTTTCAGTTATTTTGCTTTAGAGATTGTATGCGGTGTTCAAAAATTCTGGAAATTGGTACACTTATGTAATTTTGCCCGTAGAATCGAATGGTGTTGTCGCCAAAATCATATCTCGACCCATTTTTGGGATATTACCCAAAATTGGGCTGGTTTAAGCAAAACTTTGAATTTAAATATCTCGAGAACGAAACGAGATATCGACCTGCGGTTTCAAAATTTGGAATCAGCGCATTGATTAGTATCTAGATACATAAAAATTAGATTTTTGAAAATTTTGAAGTTTTTATCTAAATGTGGGGTATATTGACTTTTGGGGCAATAATTCGAAAATGGGTAGAGATGTAAACTTGGTAGTAATATTATTTGATTGTAAAGATAATTATATATAAGTATACATAATGTGATAATTTTATTGGATTTATACAATATTTTCCAAGGAACTTTCTGTATGGAATTTGCAAAAAATTGTATTATGTTCGTGTTACAATTTTACTGGATATATAGAATCTTTTCCAATGAACTTTTGGTATGGGATTTGTACAAAATACATCAAATTAACGGGTGGTCTTGTGCTGGCCATAACAGATTTTTTTAAATTTAGTTTTAAGGTTAAGGGTAATTTTTAATTTTATTAGTAATTATATTAGCTTTAGACTCCATAAAACTATATAGTTTTGCTAAAATTATAAATATGTAAACGAAAACAAGTTTAATTTTAATTTAAAGTGTTGAAGTGGAGATATCGTTTATTATAAAAACGGGCCTAGTATGGTCATCCATTTTTAATTTAACTACATTAATATAAGCTTCATTATATTTACAATATTTGGTACATTGTTTTCATCATTCTTAAAGGACAAATTTTTACCATAAATTATGGTTGAGTAAAGAATTAATTATCCTTTAACTACTATCCTTCTTTTGAAATTTACCAAAACCATAAATCCTGACATTACTCTTGACATTTAAGAAATACCATACCTGCTGTCTGTCGTATGCCGTTCTGCAAAAGAGAGGGGGTATAACAAAAGAATCCCAAGAGATATCCAAACCTCATTTCAGAAATCGTTTCCTGAAAACTTGAAAACTGAAACCAATATCATGGATCGCTTATAAGTTGGTTTTTATTTTGTGAAAATTTGCTGAAGAGATACAGCAAAATGTGTGCCAAGATTAAATAATCATATGTCTTCAATATTAATTTGCACTATGGAGAACTTGGAACAACATTCAAGCTTGTATCATTGCAGTTAAATGCAAGATGGGTGACCAGGTTTCAGTCATAATTAACGAGTATTGCAAGGAGTTACAGTTTGTAGCAGGGTATCGAACCCATCAAAAACTGGGTTCGGTTAAGGTTCAGGTTAATTTGTTTTCTACTAATCGCTAAGAGAGGTATTGGAATCATGCTAAAAACGGCATATCCAGATTTTAGTGGATAAGCACGTTTTAAGGTCCCTATATTCCGATTATAATATTTTTACGATGATGTCCGTGTGTGCATGCGTGTGTGTGTGTATATGTGTGTGTCTCTGACTCACGGTTTCTCGAATACTATAAGACAAAAAATATTTAACTGCAGTTTCCTCAATCTGACATTCCTGGGAAGAGCTGATTAGATTTTGGTAACAATTGAACAACTGCGGAAATAATAGTAAAATAATCTTCTAAACATAATTTTTTGGATTTTTTTTTATTACAAATGAGTGTCTGATCGCGAACCTGGGGGAACCGGGTTCGATCCCGACAGACGCCAAATATTTCCAATTTTAAATGGCACACAAGTGACCCCTGTGGTGCACTCTCCACACCAGCTATGAGTGCCCGTGAGGTGACGCCTGGTAAGCGCCCACACGGTAAAATATATCGTCATCATTACCGATGTCTACATGTGTTGTAGATACTGGCACACCCAGAAATGGGTAATATGCCGTGATGATATATTTTTATTTTTTTTATAAAGAACATAAAATTCTCCATCTAATACACTTAAAATTTTTATTATATCTTCTATAGATTTAGAGATAAAGACACTGTAATATATAGAATAATCTAATGTAATATATCGCAGAGGCTAAGGCACTAAGGAAACCAGTGGACAAATTCAAATGTTTATAACATAGTAATATTTATAACATATTTTTTAAATGACAGATGTCATTATCAAAAATCAAGAGTTTTAGTGACATTCTGAAAGCTTTTACTGGGAAGTACATTTAATCATTCTTATTATTTTATTAATTAAATATTTAAAATTGTAGGTAAAATGCATATATCCATCAGAAATACCGCCAATCTGGTTAATGAATTGGAAGAATCTCTGACATTTAGAAACTTCCTCATACAATGAAAAATAGATATAATTAGAATTGTATGTGTGCAGAAACAATATTTGGATAAAGTTCTGTAATGTTTTTGTTATAAAACGACGGTTCGAAAGTGAAGTGCAATACAATACTTATATAGCCTAATATGGAAATGGCGAGAGGTCTTGTGCTGGCAACAACAGATTTTTTAGTTAGTAGTTAAATTTTAACCAGAGATGATAAGATTGGGCTTAAATGAGTCACTATCCAAGTTTGTATCTGTGCAGTTAAATATAAGATGGGCGACCATATTTCCTTACACAATAATACATAAAATGTGATTTTATCTATGTATGTCGTAAGTTTTACGTACAATTTCAAACTTTTCCGCGTCGGATCATATCCTTCCGTCAAGAATATGTCCTGATGTCCGTTATCCTTCGAGTCCTGTCGGCTATCCTCGGGGAAATAAGAAAATTGACCGCACGTCGTAAAAATCTGACAACACTGTCAAAATTACACCGATCTTTTACTTCGATAGATGTGGGAGAAGATATTGCAGGTTTTTCCATAAAAGACATTCTTGCTACTTTCTTATATTTGTTGTAGATCTATAAGTTACACACGACCAAAATTGTGGGAATAGTCAGTTCTAAACATTATAGCTCCGAAAATAAAAATAAAAATCTGTTGTAGCCAGCACAATACCTCTCGCCATTTCTATTTTGTGTTATATATATTGTATTGCACTTCGCTATCGAACCGTCGTTTTATAACAAAAAATTACAGAACTTTTCCCAAATATTGTTTTTATTGTATTTAACATGTCTTCCGCACACATACAATTCTAATTATACCTATTTTTCATTGTATGAGGAAGTTCCTAAATATCAGAGATTCTTTCAATTTCTTAACAAGATAGGCAGTATTTTTGATGGATATATGCATTTTACTTATTTTTAATTAATAAAACATTAACAGGGCATTTAGCCCTGTTGAGAACGCTAAACGCTAAATAAATAAATAAAAAAATAAAATAAGAAAGATTAAATGTACTTCCTAGAAAAAACTTTCAGAATGTCACTAAAACTGTTGATTTTTGACACTAACATCTGTCATTTACAAACTATGTTATAAACATTGAATTTGTCAACTGGTTTCCTTAGTGTAGTTTAGCCTCTGCGATGTATTACAACCGATTATTCTAAATATTATTGTGTCTTTATCTTTAAATCTATACAAGATATAATAAAAATTTCAAGTGTATTAGATGGAGAATTTTATGTTCTTCAATATTTGTAATAACAAATATTTCCTAAAAATTATATTTAGAAGAATTTTTCTGAGAAACTACTACTTCCGGTTGTCCAATTGTTACCAAAACCTTTTCAGCTCTTCCCAGGAATGTCAGATTGAGGAATTCATAGCTAAAGACGTCTTAAGTCTTATAGTTTTTGAGGAATCGTCCCTCCAACAGCCAGACATACACACACACACACACACACATACACACTCATACACACAAACAGAGAAAGAGAGAGAGAGAGAGAGAGAGAGAGAGAGAGAGAGATCATTGTAAAAATGTTAAAATCGGATTTTAGCATGAATTAAAATAACGATATATAAACAATAGATTCTTATGAAAGTGTTCATAGCTCTGGAAAGTAAAATTAAAAAATCTGTTGTGGCCACCACAAGACCTCTCGCCATTTCCATTTTATGTTATATAAATAATGTATTGCACTTCGCTACCGAACCGTCGTTTTGTAACATAAAAATTACAGAACTTTACCCAAATATTGTATTTTATTGTATTTAACATGTCTTCTGCACACATACAATTCTAATTATATCTTCTTTCTATTGTATGAGGAAGTTCCTATCTCAGAGATTCTTCCAATTCATTAACAAGATTGGCGGTATTTGTAATGGATACATGCAGGTTACCTATAATTTTAAATATTTAATTAATAAAACCATAAGAAAGATTAAATTTACTTCCCAGAAAAAGCTTTCAGAATGTAACTGAACTTTTGATTTTTGACACTGATATCTGTCATTTAAAAATTATGTTATAAACATTTGAATTTGTCAACTGGTTTCCTTAATGTAGTTTCGCCTACTCGACTTTTTATATCCCGATATTCTATATATTATAGTGTCTTTATCTCTAAATTTATAGAAGATATAATAAAAAATTTAAATGTATCAGATGTAGAATTTTGTTCTTTAAAAGGCGTAATATCAAAAATTTGCAAAAAATAATATTTAGAAGAATTTTTTTAAAAAACTACTACTTCCGGTTGTTCAATTGTTACCAAAACCTTTTCAGCTCTTCCCACGAATGTCAGATTGAAGAAACTGCAGTTAAATATTTTTTAAGTCTTATAGTTTTTGAGGAATCGTCCCTCCAACATCCATACATACACACACACACACACACACACACACACACACACACATACACACATCCACACACACACACAGACATCATCGTAAAAATGTTAAAATCGGTTTATATGGACCTTAAATCGTGCTTATTCACTTAAATCTCGATATGTGATTTTTAGCATGAATCCAATACCTCTCTTAGCGAGAGGTAAAAAGCCATAAACACAAGGATTTGCAAATGTTAAATATTTTACACAAAAATAAGCACATACATAACAACTGTCATTTGAGCTGTCAATTTACGTTCTGGCAAAAAGTTTTCATTTTAAATATAATTTTATAAAGCTGTCTTAAGACAAAGGTTCGTATATATGATTGCGTACAGTGTTTTAAAAGGCATAGAGTTGTTATTATTACTTGTTAATTATGAAAATGTATTAAATGACAATTGATGTTTTATTTTCGAGTCTGTGAACACCAACCATAAAGTTTTATTTATAATTTTATTTATATTTCTTATATTCGAAGTTTTGAATGAGTCTTTAAACTTTTCTTGAACAAAACTATACCTTGTAAATTTAAAAATCTATATTACTTTATATAATATGTTGGGATACCCTCATGCAACGTTGTCAAATAAACTCCAATTCTGTAGTGTTGAACTGACATCAATGTACATTGTTGGCGTAGTTGACATAATTAATAATTATAGGCCCAATTAATACTGATTGTAAGAGCGGGCTTTAGTCAGTGACGTCATCAAAACATGGCCAACCGAGACACATAACATAAGTTAGTATAAAGTTAGAAAACAGGGGGGGACTTACAAAAATGTAAACATGTCAGATATTTTTATAAATAACGTCACCTTAGTAACGAGAAAAGAACTACTAGATATTTATAGAAAATCAGATTCGTTTTTCGGTAATATACATAAGCCCTCGGCTGTAATGAAACATCTCCCACCTCGGATGTAATATACTACAAATTTCTCGTTCACTGGACATCAAACTACAGGAAGTCCTATTTTAATGTACCACCCGGAATATCTTCAGGATCATGCACCGTATTAAAAAATGTTTTAAATAAAAGTTTAACGATATGGAGGGGGATATCCGATCCTGTAAAGAAATTCAACCCCCTATCCCCAAGGGAGGCTGGGGAGGGGGTAGTTTTAAAATTTTAAATGGTAACCCCTATTTTTTATAGCAGAATCGGATAGAGCGTGAAAAAATAAGTAGATTTTATCTAAAAAAAATTGTTAGATGGCGCTGCAATCAACAAATGCGGGATTCTACCTTTTTTATAATTTCATCTGAAAATATTAGGAAAACTAAGACTATTGATGAAAATCCGGTGAAAAAATTCCTATTAATAAGCAAGTTATGGTCTCCCGAATTTTGAAACGATTGACGTGACGTCATATTTATGTGTCTTTATATCAACTGTTTTCATCATGGACCTAAATGTTCTTGAAATATATGCTATTTTAAGTTATATCGACATAAAATATTATAACACTGTATAAGTCTACATACTTTATAATTACAAGTGTATTTAAATTATTAAGTTTAGTGCAAGTAATTTATGTTAAAATAAAAACTGTTTGGAAACTGCAGTACAGGAATGTTAGCCCCTCCTTTTTAAATTTTTTAACTTCCATTGGTAGTAACCCCCACCTCCTAACACACTATTTGTTATGCATGTATAGGCGGTCTTTCGGTCGCCAATCAAAATATTATAATAATATTTCATATTCGTGTCGAAGCGCTATAACAAAAAACCCCTTATTTCCGAAATATTTCAATTATACCATTTAATTTTTTTATTAATATTCGTTATTCAGCATATACATTCGTATTTTTTTACTATTTTCTTTTAATTCGATTGAGCTGGAATCCCCTATTGTTTAAATTTATTTACAGGATTAGATGTCCCCCTTCAAATCGTTAAACTTTTATTTGAAACATTTTTTCGTATGATGCAAGATCCTGAAGATATTCTAGGTGGTACATTAAAATGGGACACCCAGTATGTCTTTGTCAAAAGGTTAGATATGCTATAAATATATGCGAATTTGGTGCGAGTCACAATTAGTGCTGCCCTCTATGTATTAGGCCAGAAACTTTCGAATAGACCCTTGTACTTTAGATATCTTTTAAGTTATACAGTTATTTCTGTTCTTAAATATTCCATTTGCTGCATTAGTTCTAAGTAAACGGACTCAAGTGATTTAATTACAAATCTTGATTGCATCCATTATTAATACTTTTTATCAATTAGCGAACTTAAAGCTTGAAGATCAAATTAATTTCGGATAAGATGAATAATAAGATTTCCTTTTAAGTTTTAAGAAAATTTTAAAAGCTTAAGAGATGCGCCATATTCAAAGTATCATTCGAAAAAAATGATAATTTATTTACACTAATAAACTGTACATATGTTTCAAATTTAGTTCGTCCTATAAGCATCTACTTTAAACGTCTGTTCAAGCATTGGAACACTTATGTTTTTCTGTGCAGTGGCGCGCTGTATATTTTTCAAGGGGGTGTGAAATCTGATATAGTAAGTGATATGAAATAAAATGGACAATGTGAGAGAAACTCTATACTTTAGGGAATGGGCGTTGAACACATGTTAGATAAATATGTCATAAAATAATGTCGAATAGTTTTGTCTTAATAAATAAATAAATTATATAAAAAAGGGCGGATACCACGATATAAAAAAATCTGCTGTGCCTTTCGCTGTCTTCGTTTTGTTACAAAAGAATTGAATTTAACATTTCTTCTACTCACAAATAATTCTAATTATATATTTTCATCTAAAAGGAATCTTGTCCTAATTGATCAATGGTTCCATTTCATTGATATCATTGTAAAAATAGGGAAAACGTGTTGTGGGGACCCTAATTCGTGCTTATTCACTGAAAACTCATTATCAAATTTTTGGACCGAAACCATTACCTCCCTTACTTATGTATTTACTATAAAAATTAAAAATCTGATGTGGCCAACACAATACCTCCCACTATTTAATTTTTATTAATTTATGTACATACCTACATATTTACTAATTTTGTGAACTACATTAAATTCCTTTGCATATATATATATATATATATATATATATATATATATATATATATATATTTATATATTTCTTTTTAGATTTTGCGTTCATAATGAAGTCATTACGATACGCAATTGCGTATCGTAATGGCCTTCATTTCGATACATTTTTTGTTGTAGAAGGTTCGTACTAGATGACATTTACACTACAAATACTTAAATTTAACCTTCAAATGTTCAAATAAATAATAATTGAATGTGGTCAGTTCAGTGATACCAACTATATCATTTCACTTGCAAATTTCCTTAAATTGACTCGGTTTAATATTAGCAGTTTTTTACAATATTTTAGTATGTAGAAGGCGCAAAATCTAAAAAATAGTATAAAGAACGCCAAGGCTCGTTTTCTAAACTTTGACGCGTGCGGAAAAAAACATGTCTTATAAAACTTGTTCTTTAATATACTATTACATGATCCAATTCTTTAATGTGTTATATATGACACTTTGAAACAACGTGCTTATTGACAGTTGTTTGATTTATAGTGCTGCAAACATAGCAAACTTAAATCGGATCATCCTGTACATCTAATATTTATGTATGATGGAAAATATATTATTTTTATAAACCTTAATTTCATTAGAATCAATACAATCATCTTACCACGGTTTCATTATTAATTTTAATGTAATGTTGCCTGACAGTGACATTTATTTAAATATAATTTTATATTTAAAGTTATTTACTGAATGTTAAAAATTATATTCAATGATTTTTTTACAAGAAAAACAGCTAAAAGCTTGTATAAATGATACATCCGGTTATCCGATATACACTAAACACTAATGACCTCTTCCCACATTAGTGTTATAGAATGGGTATACAAAATTTAAAAATTTTCTGATTGGTAATATTTGAGTAAACGTGTCCACACGATCCACATACACACACACACACACACACACACACCTATACATACATACATACATACATACATACACACATATATAATCCCACAGACATTATCGTAATAATGATAAAATCGGATTCTGGGGACATCAAAACGTGCTTATAAAATCTCTATATGCGATTTTTAGCACGATCCCTATACCTCCCTTACCTAGGGTAGCGGGAGATAAAAATGTAAAAATCAGATTCTGTGGACGTCAAAATGTGCTTATTCACTAAAATCTTTATATGCAATTTTTAGCACGATCCCTATACCTCCCTTACCTATGGTAGCGGGAGGTAAAAATGTTAAAATCAGATTCTGCGGACATCAAAACGTACTTATTCACTAAAATCTCTATGCGATTTTTAGCACGATCCCTATACCTCTCTTACTTAGGGTAGCGGGAGGTAAAAAGTTAAAAATTTGATTTAAACCGAACGGCCGATAGTTATAACAATTTTTCTCCACAAATCAGGGCATCGAACCCGAACCTGAATCTAACCAAAACCGAAACCAAACCGTAACATTTTAGGGAACCCAAACCGAGAACCGAACCTAAGATATATTTTTAATTAAACCTGAGTCGAAACCGAACCGAGTATTAAAATTCAGGTTCGGGGTTCAACTCCGGTTCAGGTTAATTTTTAGTTCGAAAAGTAAATACAGCCGATAATCGACGTCTTAGGCGTTTGCGTTGCTGTCTGGGCTGACATTTCATGAAAATTGTGTTCGTTTCTTGTTGCGTTTTGCGTAAATTCCGGCTCTCATTTTACATTATTTCGAACCTGAACCTCGAACAAAACCGCAAATTTTATTAATGCTTGAACCAGAACCGCACCCGGACCCATCTTTCAAAAAACAAATTGACCTGAACCTAAACCGAACCAAGTTTTTGGCGGGTTCGATGCCCTGGTAAATACGTAGGTAGGTATGTATTTAAATTAATAAAAATTAAATACTTACATCCCTAAATTCTCAAATAATCCTCCATTTCCAATTTTGAAGAATTCTCCCTCCAACTTCGAAAATTCATTTCATTTTACTTCCGAATTGAAATTACCCTTCGTCCCCCAATAAACAAATTGATTCCTCTTGTGCGCGCACGCGCAAAGGGGCCCACCGAGTTCTTATAGTCGCGGAATCTCGCATGGAGTTCAGTTCGTGAACCGAAGTTCCACAGATCACAATGTGTGGGAGACTGTGACACTTTACAGCTGTACCAGTGTACGTATGGTACTTTAGTGGGAACAGACAGACAGATTGGTAAGAGAACTATGAAAGGGTTGTTAAAGTAGAAATTAATAAGGTTTGAAAAGGGTTAACTACTATTTTTTGGATATTGAGAAATGTTTGAGATATTTATGTGAAGAGGGTTGAAAGAAAAGGTGTACGCCTACGGACAAAATTTGGGTGTAAACTTATTTCGACCTGGGGTATGTACCACGTTATACGCGCTACTGTAATCAAATGAAATGTTTTTCAATTATTTTTTAAATAATTTTAAAACTTGTTGCTATGTAAAAATATTACGTATACAATATAAAAAATCTGTTGTGGCCAGCACAAGACCTCTCGCCATTTCCATATTAGGCTATATATAAGTATTGTATTGCACTTCGCTTTCGAACCGTCGTTTTATAACAAAATATTACACAACATTACCCAAATATTGTTTTTTATTGTATTTATCATGTCTTCTGCACACATATAATTCTAATTATATCTATTTTTGATTGTATGAGGAAGTTTTTAAATGTCAGAGATTCTTCCAATTCATTAACCAGATTGGCGGTATTTCTGATGGATATATGCATTTTACCACAATTTTACCTATAATTTCAAATATTTAATTAATAAAACAATAAGAAAGCTATCAAAATGTCACTAAAACTGTTGATATTTGACAATGACATGTGTCATGTTATAAACATTGGAATTTGTCAACTGGTTTCCTTAGTGCCTTGGCCTCTGCGATTAGTTTACTGTATAAATTATAGTGTCTTTATCTCTAAATCTATACAAGATATAATAAAAATTTTAAATGTATTAGATGGAGTTTTTTATTTTCTTCAATATTTAATAAAAAAAACTCCCAAAATATTATATTTAGAAGATTTTTTTTAAGAAACTACTACTTCCGGTTGTTCAATTGTTACCAAAACCTTTTCAGCTCTTGCCAGGAATGTCAGATTGAAGAAACTGCAGTTAAATATTTTTTAAGTCTTATAGTTTTTGAGGAATCGTCCCTCCAACATCTATACATACAAACACACATACATACATACATCCACACACAGACATCATTTTAAAAATGTTATAATCGGATTCTAGGAACCTTAAATCGTGTTTATTCAATAAAATCTGGATATGCGAATTTTAGCATGAATCCAATACCTCTCTTAGCGAGAGGTAAAAATCTGTTGTGGCCAGCACAGTAACTCTCGCCATTTTCATATTAGGCTATATAAGTATTGCATTTAACATTTCTGGTACAGAAAAAAAATTCTAATTACATCTATTCTATGAACAAGTTTTCTCCTACTCTTCTAAATGTATGATATTCTTCTGCATTATATGTATAGCAAGCGCGTGTTTAGTTGATACTGATACTAATTTTAGATTCTGACGGAGTCTTTTCCTCGTTGTAACAATAGCATGTTATAATTACTATTACATCTCGATTTGTCCAATTACGAATTTTAGGTTTTCCGCATTCAAGGATAGTGCCAATTCAACGCGCGGCAATTATATCTATAATTTTAAATATTTAATTAATGATAAAATAAGAAATATTAAATGTACTTCCCAGAAAAAGTCTTCTGTAATGTCTAGATTTTTGACACTGACATTTATGTCAATTACAAACATTTTAATTTTTCAACTGGTTTCCTTGGGCTGTTTGATTCTTTATACAATAGATTATTTTACATATTTATAATACTCTATCTCTAAATCTATAGAAGATATAATAAAAATGTTCAATGTATTGGATAGAGAATTTTATATTCTTTAATATTTGTAGTAAAATAAATTTTCAAAAAATAATATTTAAAAGATTTTTTTTAAGAAACTACTACTACTTCCGGTTGTCCAATTTTAACCCAAACCTTTTCAGCTCTTCCCATTTATGTCAGATTAAGAAATATATAGTAAAATTGATTTTTAGTTTTATATAATTTGAGAAACCGTGTCTACAATATCTACTCATACATTCATACATACACACACACACACACACACACACACACACACACACACACATACACACATACACATACACATACATCATTGTAAAATGTTAAAATCGGATTCCAGTGACCTTAAAACATGCTTATTCAAATCGAGATATGTTGAATATATTTCTATTTGTATTTTTGACGATCTGTTTACTAATCGCCGGGCTTTTGCCTTACTTTACCGCCCTCGCATGTGCTACTTTACCGCCCGCAGAGTGTAATCTTTCATTTTCCGCCATGGTAACTAATACGTAAACAAACAATTTTATTGCAATTGGGCGTAAAAAAAATTGCAAATACATACATTCATACATATCTAGAATAAAATGTACATTATGTTCGTTAGATACATTTACAAATTTAAAAAAAACCTTTTTTTTAATTTTTTATTACTTTGTTAAAGAAAACTACTATGATAAATAAATAAATAAATATATCATCACGGCATATTACCCATTTCTGGGTGTGCCAGTATCTACAACACATCTAGACATCGGTAATGATGACGATATATTTTACCGTGTGGGCGCTTACCAGGCGTCACCTCACGGGCACTCATAGCTGGTGTGGAGAGTGCGCCACACGGGTCACTTTTGTGCCATTTAAAATTGGAAATATTTGGCGTCTGTCGGGATCGAACCCGGTTCCCCCAGGTTCGCGACCAGACACTTAGGCACGCGGCCACGGGACCGAGCATTAATTTGGTTCTTGTACATTATTGACAGTTAGTGTCACAAGTAACGCTCATGCTTAGAGCTTACTAAAAAATAACTTTAAAATTAAAATTTATTTAAATTTCAATTGATTATTTCTCCTCAATATTTTTTATGTAAAGATATAAAATGATAACATCTACAGCAATTATCATAAGGTTGGCAACACTGCTTTTGCATGAAATCGTCGAATAATGGATTATTTTAGTGTCGATTTCTGAGCTTTTAATAACCATTTTTGTATACTATGAATATTTAAAATAAAAGTCGTACCCTAATTTTTAGGAACATATTCTATTTTCGTTTGTAAATCAACATTATTAATTATGTTTGAATTGAATATTTCATTTTGCGACAAGTATAACTGAAAATAAGTATACATTCCGCAGGGAAAAAATTAATTGCCAGTCCGAAGATTAAAGCATAAATTACTGAGATGACATCTGGAATTTCTACTGAAAATTTACTGAAAACTTCCCCCAACATTCGCAAGAACTTAAAGTAGAGTTGGATTTTTTATCGACTTCGAAAATTTAAAATATAACGACTTATATATTTATAAATAAATATATAAGCTTGATTTTTATTATTATTTCGTAAAAATTGAATAAAATATTGTACAAACCACGTGAGCTAAGAATGTTTATTCACTCGAACATTACCTTAGCTCACTTGGTGTGTAAATATCTATTAATCATTTGTGAATAAATAGTTACTTGTAGTTGTTGCTATGGAGTTAATAATGACAGTTTAAAACGTCAAAATTGAATAAAAGAATATTTATTTATTCTTAATATTTTTAAGAATCAATAGATTATGAAAATGTAGTGTTATAGGCGAGCATTTCAGCTTCATAAATTCTCCTTAAAGTTCAGCAAATGTCAATGACACTACGTGTAATATGATTTTATAGGGACATGCTACAGCAGTGGTATTTTTTAAATGTCGCGTGACAAACACATGACTTTTAATAAACTTTTCTATCGAATATTATTTAGACAGCCGAATTTTTTTTAACTAAATCAAGACAGAAAAACTAATTTAAATCGTGACAAATAATAATGAGTGGAATTCAGTGGGTTGTATTAAGGTCTGTATTAAAGCTTGTATTAAGTATATGGCAACATTGTAATATTTTCCACATGGATCAATGAGATTCAATTGTGATTTAGAAATTTTACCACAGGGAAAAGTAATTCAGATATCCTTTAGTCAAATGAGGAAGTATTATTGTAAATGGAAGGTATAAATGCAAACTCATTATTACAAAATTAGGTTAGAAATATGTCAAATTTGATGTGTCAAATATTTCATACCTGAATGTTAATGAATTTTAAAATATCTCAAACCCCGTTTTGAGCAGTGTTGACATTTGTCCTTTTTTTCTTACTTCTGTTAATAATATTTTTTTCTTTATTTGATCCTTTGGTCTCTCACTTTTTTCTGACAGGTATTACAAAGTTGCCAAAATATTTTTGACAAAGGACTGTTTTAGCTTAAAACACGCTAATACAACCCACTGAATCGCACCCATTGTGTTTAAATAATTCTAAATTTGGAAAATAAAATTGGATTAATGGTATACAGGGCGTTCCATGGATTTGTTCATAAAATAAAGTTGTAGTATGTATACCCAAATAATTCAAGCAGCCAATGCACGTCATCACTTAGTGTAAAAACCTTAATGCATTAAAATCACTAATAGTGAAAAGTGAAATAAAATTTCAATTATTTTTAACCGTCAAAAAGTATATGACTTTATATAATTATTATTAAGATGAATAGTACAGTTCATTACTTATCGTATATGACATGAATAATATATAAATAATATACATCAACGTCATATTATTCGTTTAATTGTTGCTATAGTTGGCAACATTGATAATTTGTATGTTCATACTGTCAAAGTTATTATTTGAAAAATATTTGTATTGTGTTTGAAACATTTTTGTGCGTTGTAAAGATCTATTTATAATAAAGTAATGTTAAACGCAATGCAACGACACAACGTGACCATTAACGCAAACACAAAATCTGTGAATCTGCCAAAGATGGCACTTCTAATCAATCAGAAGAATTCGGTATATTTCTTTGAAATTCGGCTCACTTTTATTTATTGCCTTTATATGGCATACATAAGTATAAATAAGGTTAGTATTATAAAATAATTTAAATAGAAATGGACAGTGACGAAAATATAGTATTTATTTTGTAGATGTGACAGTTCATGACCATGTCGATAATACAGATTGCAACCTGTATAACTCTTTTCATAAAGATTAGCTGCTTGAATGATTTAGGTATAGATCACAGATTTTTTTTAAATCAGTGGTCTCTTAGCGAGAGGTAAAAACTGAATATATTTTTCTTTTCACACTTTTAGAAGTTGTAAAATATCATTCACTCCTTATAATCTGCTCAGCCAATGCGTATAGGTACACATGTTAAACGTGTATCTGTATGCGTTATCACGTATATATTATTGTAACTGTTAAAGTTCATTACAACATTTTTAAATGTCGGAAATTACACCAGTCTCACACAAATGTAGTACAATTACATGAAATACGAGAACTCTATTTTCAAGTGTGAAATATTATACTGTAATTTGTAATACTATATTCAATAAAACTACGTAGGTACCTAATATAATATAAACAAAAGAACATTTTAGAAGTTTATTGTAAATATTAAATGATAGTTGAGGCGTAAATCAAGCTTGTTTTGGTGCAGTTATATCGAAAATGGGTGAACATACTTCAAAAGAAAATAAAAAAATCTGTTGTGTCCAACACAAGACCTCTTGCCATTTTCATATCGTACATATTTTACTTTCTGATACACGCAAAAAAACATATCTTCTTTACATATTTTTATATTTTTTTTGGGGTCCCGTGGCCGCGTGCCTGAGTGTCTGGTCGCGAACCTGGGGGAACCGGGTTCGATCCCGACAGACGCCAAATATTTCCAATTTTAAATGGCACAAAAGTGACCCCTGTGGTGCACTCTCCACGCCAGCTATGAGTGCCCGTGAGGTGACGCCTGGTAAGCGCGCACACGGTAAAATATATCGTCATCATTACCGATGTCTACATGTGTTGTAGAAACTGGCACACCCAGAAATGGGTAATATGCCGTGATGATATATTTATTTATTTTATTTATTTTTTCATTCATTCTATTTACTCTTATTCTTCTAATGTTCGAGATTCTTTCAATTCATTGATGAGATTGGCGGTATTTCTGAAGGGTATATGTAATATATGTATCTATAATAATTATAAATATTTAATTAATAATAAAATAAGAAATATTAAATGTACTTCCCAGAAAAAGTTTCAGTAAGGTCTCTGGCTTTTTGACACACATTTATCTGTCAATTACAAACAATTTTATTTTCCACTTGTTTTCCATGGGCTGCGAGATACATTTACAACTTATTATTGTACAAAAGTGACCCCTGTGGTGCACTCTCTACGCCAGCAATGAGTGCCCGTGAGATGACGCCTGGTAAACGCCCGCACGGTAAGATATATCGTCATCATTACCGATGTCTACATATGTTGTGGATTCTGGCACACCCAGTAATGGGTAATATGCCGTGATGATATATACAGGTGTTTCTTAAATAGGGGGACATGGCTTAACCACAGATTCCTGAGGCTAAAATAAAAATCTGCTTCAAAGTTCTTCAAAAAAAAAAAAAATTAATTTTGCTTATAATAATCGGACGCTTTACTCGATTTGGATGAAATTTGATATGACAGTTTATATGGTTATAAGTCATCTTTTAAGGTGATACTTGTTATTATTAGAGAACCACTAGTGTATGAAACTTAGGTCTCCCAACATTAATTAGACCGTAACTTTTTAATGGCAATGCCGAAAACGTGAAATTATTTTTCTTCAGAAAGATACATTCAATAGTAAACTTTTCTCTCTCTGTGTAATTTGTGATATCTGTTACGATTCACCCAGAAAAAAAATAAAATCTGAGTGTCTGCACTGCTAAATTTTTAAAATAAATTTAATCTAGCAGTCTATCCAAATGTCAAACAAGTAATTTTTAATTTCATACACTAGTGGTTCACTAATAATAACAAGTATCACCTTAAAAGATGACTTATAACCATATAAACTGTCATACCAAATTTCATCCAAATCGAATAAAGCGTCCGATTATTATAAGCAAAATTATTTTATTTTCGAAAAACTTTGAAGCAGATTTTGGCTAAATGGTACACTTTCCGGTAGAAGCAAGTTTGGTTAAATCGTCTTATTTTAACCTCAGGAATCTGTGGTTAAGCCATGTCCCCCTATTTAAGAGACACCTATATATATATATATATATATATATATATATATATATATATATATATATATATATTTATATTTATTATTTTATATATTTATATGTCTCTATTTTTAACTCCGTAGAAGATATAATAAAAATTTTAAATGTATCGGATAGAGATTTTTATATTCTTTATTATTAGCAATAACAGAAAATTTCAAAATTTAAAGAAACTATGACGGTTGTCCAATTGTTACCAAAATCTAATCAGCTCTTCCCAGGAATGTCAGATTGAGGAAACTGCAGTTAAATATTTTTTAAGTCTTATAGTATTTGAGAAACTATGGTTCCAACATCCACACACACACATACACACACATTATAGTATAACTTGGAAACTAAATTAATAAAATAATCGTAATAATGGAATAACCTATTTTCGTCTGGTAGAGCGACAATTTTTGTCTCATCTACTTTTGCTCGATGAATTTTTAATTTGATTTTTACATTTAGATTAGTTGGGAAACTATTTAAATTACTCTATGCATATGAAGATGAACGAAGTTTGGTTTTTATTGTCAATATCGTACAATCACATTGTACAGTGTTCTAATTTTGGAAAAATTGTAAATTATAATTTAAGGTAGGATGTTATTCGAGATGTAACTGCTTTGATTTTGGGGACCGCATATTTTATTTAGTGAGCTATTTTATTGACTCGCTATTATAACTGGCTATTATAATTCGAATTTACGATTTCGATTAAAATTTATGGCCTATCGTGATTTTGAATAAAGTTGCGTGTTCGTAAATAAATTGACAATGATTTGAAGATGACATTTTAATCTGTTTTATCATAATAAATATATAACATGAATAAATAAAGTTAGAATAATTCAAACGCACTGAAAATTGGAACAATAGTTTATGAATTAATAATAACTACTTGACGGAAGATAATATGCTGGCCAGACAGATAAGTATATTTTTCTACAATCTCTTACAACTCGCGCCCCAAAGCGAATGAGGAAACACGAGACGGCACTCGGATGTGTAATTTCGAAGAAAAAAAAATCTAGCTTAAAAGATATTAGAGAAAAGACGTCTTAAAATTGACCAATCTGAGACCTACACCTTTAATGTGTGTTTGCCGTAATTTTACGTTATTATGGTTTTATACAAATCAAATCTTCTTTAAAATGTGTGGGCGACTGTAGTTTTCGAAAAATGTCAGTGACAAATTAAATTTGACAAGGTGAATAAAAAAGGCAAATTCTTACCATGTATTCATTCGCTGATTACTTAGAAATGATTATAATTTTCGGACAATGTGGACAATAATATTTTCGTTTAACACATTTTACACAGCTGCTACAATACGTTGCACTGTACGATATAAATGATGATCTCGGATGACACCTTTGCTAACCTAAATTTGTTGATAGTGCAAAGTCAACTCTAAAGTGTCAAAATTACAGTAAGTCAAACAAATTTTGTAAGTCACTAGTAGTATTTTTAAAACCTAGCAACCAGTTTTATTTTGTAATAATATCATCACACCTCAAGATATCCTTCCGGGATTGGTGGATTAAAAAGTCTTGTAACTCCGTTATGCAAGCAGCCGCAAATTATTTTCTTCTATTTGTTGGCAACTTATTGTCGTCGGCAAGTGTCAGTTTCGTCTGAGGCGCGAGTTGTGAGACACCCTGTATACAAAGTAGGCATTTGCGCTCGCTTTTGTCAACACAAAATGTTACTTTGCCGCTCATGTGCGACAAAGTAGAAAAAATTCTCGCTGTCCGAATTTCTAACTATAAAATGTTGAGAAATGTCACTTGTCTATATTCTTAATGGGAACGTTTAGTCAGGAACTAATGGCGCTGTAGTTACTTACACATTTACCACCTCTACAAGTCAATCTGATATATGACTGTTCTGTCGGTATTACATAACCAAACTAAATGTGCCGTACTGCTGTGTAAAGGAATAAAGAAATAAAATAGGGCATTGATTTAAAAAAACGACAGTAAAACATGCTTAGATTAGATTGAAGAAATACCTTAAGAAGAATGAAAAATAACGATAAATTAAAATTTTAGAAAATGTGTTGTGGCCAGCACAATACCTCTCGCCATTTCCATTTTATGTTATATAAGTATTGTATTGCACTTCGCTATCGAACCGTCGTTTTATAACAAAAAATTACAGAACTTTACCCAAATATTGTTTTTTTTTATTGTATTTAACATGTCTTCTGCACATATATAATTCTAATTATATCTATTTTTCATTGTATGAGGAAGTTCCTAAATGTCAGAGATTCTTCCAATTCATTAACAGGATTGGCAGTATTTCTGATGGATATATGCATTTTACCTATAATTTTAAATATTTAATTAATAAAGCAATAAGGAAGATTAAACGTACTTCCCAGAAAAAGCTATCAGAATGTCACTAAAACTGTTTATTTTTGACACTGACATTGACATTTGTCATTTACAAACAATGTTATAAACATTTTCATTTGTCAAGTGGTGTCCTTAATGCCTTAGCCTCTGCGATTAGGTTATTCTATATATTATAGTGTTTTTATCTCTAAATCTATACAAGATATAATAAAAAGTTGAAGTGGATTAGATGGAGAATTTTATGTTCTTCAATATTTAGTAGTAACAAAAATTTTCAAAAAATATATTTGGAAGAATTTTTTTTAAGATACTACTACTTCCGGTTGTCCAATGGGGTCATGCCACATTTTCTGTTTTATTTTTTCCTGGAAGTCTACCGGTCACAGTATATGTAAATGATATTTATAATATAAAAATAGGGGTCAATTTCAAATCGCAATGAGGTCACGTGAACGTATACGTCATGTATCTGAACGATTCCAGTTCACCCTGGCGGACAAAATGTAAATTAAGATTGTTTATAAATAGATTTTTTGGGTTTTTAAATAAATTGTTTGCACAAGTTGGAACTGCACAGTTTTTCTTCACCATGTTTTATCATTATTATCATTATAAATATACAATTATTGCACTTTTATGTATTAAATTATATATCAAGCACACAAACCTGCAATTAAAAATAATATTTCTCTAATGAAATAATTAAATCTTTATGAAACAAAAAAGATTGAATAGAGCGCACTTTTCCTTTTACAGCTTTATAAATATTTGGTTAGTTTACTCTGATCTTACGTTTAACTTAGCGTTTGAAGTTTGTGACATTGTGACCTTCATGTACGTGTGACTAGTGTCGTTGTGTGAGTAGCCGATACATGACGTCACAGAAAATCGTAGCGCGAATATCTTTTAAGTAAATTATGAATGAAAAGTATTATATTTTGGGATGTTTTATGTTGCAATATGGATAATAAGTGTCATAGATTCTATTTTTATAAAAATATTAGCAACATTTTTTTTTGGCATGACCCCATTGTTATCAAAACCTTTTCAGCTCTTCCCAGGAATGTCAGATTGAGGAATTCATAGTTAAACAGGTCGTAATACACACACACACACACACACATACACGCACACACAGATAACATTTCATTTTAAAAGTGTTATAATCGGATTCTTGGGTCCTTAAATCGTGCTTATTCAGCAAAATCTAGATATGCGTATTTTAGCATGAATCCAATACCTCTCTTAGCGAGAGGTAAAAATATAATAACCCTAATTAATATTTTTCTTTCGGTTGTATGGGTGGTTGTTGTTGTCTCGGTTAAGAATAATGCTAGTTCCGTGCTTTGCTGAGTAATCCAGAGAACAGTAACTGTAACGAAACTCTAGAAATAATCATTAGTTGTGGTTAGACAATTCCCTTTCCTGGAGTGTCCTGTTTTATTGTTCCTTTAATGAGCCTAGAGACTTCTCCAGTTCTCCAGATTCTTACTTTTTCTTTACAACACACTCACGTTATAAAGTTAGATTTAAGGTGAATTTATAACTAACACAGAACATAGAACATAATTTAGCACAGATTAATTTAGCACGAAGTGCCTCGTATTTATGGCTCCTCGACAGTAATACGAGGATCACTCCAAAATTATTGAGATGCTGGGAAACAGTTGGCTTTGGAAAATTTTTAGTGCACAAATGTCAAACTACAATTTATTTAAAATATCTGTCCAGTAATAACATCTGGTTGAAGTGATTTATTGTGGTGGAATTCGAAGTGGAAATAAACTGCAACATGAAGATAGGAAGAGAGCATTATCATTATCGCGCTATGATTTACTACGGCTTTAAAATTGGATTACGTGAAGAACAGTGCGAGGAACGTCTACGATTGGCATTTGGAGAAGAAGCTCCATCTCGAGCAACTATATTTCGCTTGGTTTTCAGATTTCAAAAGAGGCCGTAATTTCTTTGCGTCATGAGAAACCTTGTACAGCGGTAGTGCCAGAAAATGTAGCTGCCATCAGACAAATGATAAAGGATGACAATCGTGTCACCTATCAAACGATGAAAGATTCCCTTGGCATTGGATCCGCAGCAATAGCAAAAAATTTGAATGAAGAACTTCGTCTTAGAAAAATTGTTTCTCGTTGGGTGCCACACAACTTAACGGAAGAACAAAAAGCCAAGCTTGTTACAATTAGTCGCGCCACTTTAAAATTGTTAAATAATGGCGGTCATCGTATTCTTTCTAAAATTGTAACTGACGATGAAACTTACATACCCTTTTATGATGTTCCAACGCGTCAAGAAAGTACGGTATGGGTGTTTGAAGATGACCCAACACCAGTTACCGTGAAAAAACAACGTGCACTTAAAAAAGTTATGTACGCTGTATTTTTCAGAAGTACAGGTCTTGTGAAAGCAATTAGGTTAGAGGGACAGAAGACTGTTACTGCCAATTGGTACACACAAAAATGTCTACCTGAAGTTCTTCGCACTGTGAAAATTAAGGGTTTAATGCTTCACCATGATAATGCGTCCTCTCATACCGCTGCGACAACTGTTAATTTTTTGAAAGAAAATGGTATTAAAGTCATTGAGCATCCACCGTATTCTCCTGATCTTGCAATGTGTGACTTCTGGCTATTTTTTAATTTGAAAAAACATTACGAGGTCGTAAGAAGAGGAGATTAACAACATCATAATGGAGTATTTTAATACGAATCCAGAAAATGAATGGCTCAAAGTTTTCCATCTCTGGAAAATTCGATTACAAAAGTGTATTGAAGCAGGGGGGACTACTTTGAACACCAGTAAAACTACATGCTTCTCCTTCAAATAATATTTCTGTATCTCAATAATTTTGGCGTGACCCTCGTATACAATTTTTCTGACTTATGTAAATAGTATATTGTGTTATTAGGAGTAAAAGTGATTCTTTGTGTGGCGAGCAAGTAAGGTTGAACGACGAGCGGTAGCGAGTCGGACAATTACATGCGAGACATTATACACATTATATTTTTTCTTCAAACATACGTATGTAAATAAAATATTAACTTGACGTCACAATAATTATAAATATTTTACGGGAAGTACATTTGCTGATTTCAATTGCTCTGTTGCTATGGATACTTTCGTATTTGTTCGCTTTTTGTTATAAAAATTCAAGTGAAAATTTTCACCTTTTGACGTTTAAATAAAAGCCACAAATCAAGCTTGTATCACGGCAGTTAAATGCGAGATGGGTGAACATATTTCTCCAATAATTTCCTTGTATTTTATACATATTTTTGCAAGGAGTTACAGCTTATAATGCCTCTCAATATTTATAGTTGATGTGCGTGAAATTTGAACCCGCTTTTTAGCATTTAAAAGCCTAGACGTAGAAGGGTAGACAGTGGGTTTTTTATAAATCCACCCTTGTAACAGACAGATGGGGTACTACATAACAGAAATCTTATAAGTGCATATGAAGCCTTAAAAAATACATAAGGGAATTTGATTTCAAATTAAATGGAAGGGAATGTGTATTTTAGTTTCAAAGGTTAAAAATAACAATATATTAAACTTGTGTATAACAGCTCTGTTCATAAATAGATGTCTGTGGATGGTATATTATTTTTTATGGCAATTAATTTAAGCGATAAATAAATTGATATATTTATGTTCACATAAATATTAATTATACTCATGTTACTAAGCGACAAAAAATGTGTTTAATTGTAAAATATATTGGAATTATTATGTCATGAAATAAATGTCACAAAATAAATTGTATTGTATTGTCTATAAAATCGATAAAATAAATATTATAACTTATCAACATTGTATGTTTCGGATTGTAAGAGAATAAAAATAATTTTTGTCCCATGCTAAACGCCCCACTTTTTACCTCTCGCTAAGAGAGGTATTGGATTCATGCTAAAATTCGCATATCCAGATTTTATTGAATAAACACGATTTAAGTTCCCTAGAATCCGATTATAACATTTTTAATATGATGTCTGTGTGTGTGTGTGTGTGTGTGTGTGTGTGTGTGTGTGTGTGTGTGTGTGTGTGTGTGTGTGTGTGTGTGTGTGTGTGTATGGATGTGTGTATGTGTCTGGTGGCCGATTTCACCACCGATTCCTAAAATTTAAGCAATGCCTATGTACCCGATGTGCACCACATAGGCATTACCTAGCAAAATTTCGTTTTCACCAACCACTATGGATTGCCTATCTCGATTTAGGAATTACTTAGCTAGGTATCTGTTTTCCGATGCCCAAATCGCTAAGCATTACCTAACGTTTGACAGCTGACACTTCAAAATGAAAATTGTACAATTTTATTGAATATTTTGATAGTTATAACGAAGAAATAGAAAGACGCACAAGACAGAAAATAAAGAACAAATTGTTTTGAATTCTGTGATGAAAAATATATAAAAAAAAAAAAAAAAAATATATCATCACGGCATATTACCCATTTCTGGGTGTGCCAGTATCTACAACACATGTAGACGTCGGTAATGATGAAAAATGTTTTGCAAAAAATTTTCTTTTCATTAGAAAACACAATTTTATATAACTATACGAGTTTATATGATATAAAATTAATTAGTAACTACATAGATATATTCGGTAATGATGACGATATATTTTACCGTTGTCTATGTCTACATGTGTACTGGCACACCCAGAAATGGGTAATATGCCGTGATAATATATTTATTTATTTATTTATAGATATATTGTTTTTATTCTTTATTTTATATTTTGGGAAATTACAATGGGTAATCACATATAATTAAATTCATAATTTCTTCAAAAATGCCATAGCCAAATATCGTAAATATGCGTTGCTATTATCATATTGTAAATTTTTACTTGAAATCAGTTTCTGTTTTTGTATTATGTATTTATTCTATATTTTGCTATTTACATTTTTTTTTCTTGTTCATTTTCATATTTGTTTCATTCATATTTTCCACTTCTGTAATACCTACAAATTTATAAATATATATGTAAAGAAAATTTCTTTAAAAATTTAATTATTTTGTATCTTAACGTAATATTAATAATATCTGCACATAATTTCCAATGTCAATGTTGACAGATATAATTGACAAATGTCATAAATTATAAAAATTATTCATTTATTTCCAGTGTGCAAATATAATATCACAAAAGTAACTAATAATCCGATGCCTACGTAAGTAATTCCTAGCTGGGTATTGCTTTGTTTGGTGAAATCCAAAATGGATAAGTATCAGTTTAGGCAGTTCTTATATTTAGGAAATTCCTTGCTAAGCAACGGTTTAGGAATCGGTGGTGAAATCGGCCGTGGATGTTGTAGACACGATTCCTCAAAAACTATAAGACTTAAAAAATATTTAACTGCAGTTTCCTCAATCTGACATTCCTGGGAAGAGCTGAAAAGGTTTTGGTAACCGGTACCCGGTACCCTCAGGTTCTCGATCAGACACTCAGGCACGCGGCCATGGGACTGTCGAATAGGTCTAGTTTAATGGTCTTGTCTGCAGGTCTATATTTTGATGTATAAATATTATTTTTACGTGAAGAATATTATACATGAACATAAATTACAAAAGTAAATTAAATAGCTTTAGCACAGCGTCAAATAATTTTCTGATTTTCCGGAAAATTCCCCGCGTTTTAAATAGCAGATACTTGCATAATTAATTTTCCTTCAGAATAATTCATTACACAATATATTACAAGCGACAAATATGAAAATTAACATTACCATGATATATCACTGAATAACGTATAGCAACAGCCTACGGTTAATAATTTATTAATGTAGGTTTCTCTGTTAAAATACAGGTCAATAAAACGGCCTATTTAATAACTAAATTATGATTCAACTACTACACCTAACAATCATAATATTGGGAGACACTGTAAGCTGTAACTCTTCAAAAAACTGTAGAAAAATTAGACTGTGTCACAGTTTTTAAATAATTATTTACATTCGAGTAAGTTGTATTTTACAGTGCACGAGCCCTTAAGTCGAGTGCCTTATTAGCTGGGGCTGTAAATTGTATCAAACTTTTAGGCCGACGATAATGAAAATCATTTTTTTAATGAGAAATTAAATTCTGAAAAGGGATAGTTTAAAATACTGGGATTAAGTAAATTTCTAAATTTGATATTACTTACCTTTATTAAAGTTCTTGTTCTAGCAAAAATTTATTTGTAATAATAGACGTTGTTTATGACGGATAAATTCCAACGACTAGTTTTTAACCAATCATGATGCAAAACACTTGAAAATTCAACCAATGGGAACATTATTATACTGATAAAACCCCGTTCCCCGATAATTTTTCGCTACCAAGTAAATAAACAGTTGTTATTGTTTATAACTGTCAGTGTGACAATTAATGTGTTAAGTTTTACTTTGCGTTGTCTTTGGAATTTATCTCACCAAATACCACACGACTTCTTAGATTTTCTCAGATAAACTTTTATTTTTAAGCACTCATTTTTTTGCTTTTAAGCAAAATCACTCAAGCAAACTGACATTAGGTAAAACCCGTCCTCCTTCGGAGTCGGGATTTACCATGCAGTTTGTTTTCGTGTTTGCTGTGAATAAAAAAAAATCGTGCAAAATAAAAATTTATCGATAAAATCAGGAGGTCTTATGATATTACTTCTGATAATATATTCATTTGCTCATGTTTTCTTCGTAATAAATAATACGTAGGTGTCGATATTTGACATTTCAGCAATGTTCGCCTCGCGTATTTGACAGGTATATCGATCGGTGACTATGTCGGTAACAGCGGATTTTTACAATAATAACAGATGTCGCTGCCGTGATTTTGATTTATATAAATTATTTTTAAATATAGGAAATGTTAAAGTAAAAAAAGCCCATAAACGTCCAGTGTTTTTTGATTATTTTACCGCATAGTTATACAAGTTACAACACAGTAAGCGTAAAAAGTACACTTGCTGTGCATACAATTGTAAAGTTCGCATTACACTTCAGGAGGACAAAAAGATTTTTACAGAACTCATTTTGTGTCATTTATATAAAAACCGACATTTCAAAAGGTCGTAAGGTTAGATAAAAATCAACTTTTTAAAACGGAATTAGATATAAAGTTTTGCAACAACCTTATTGTCGCTAAATATGATTAATCTATAATAATAGCTTTGTTCGATGACATGTACTAGGCCGCCCTAGTGTTAACTTTCTTACACTAACATGTTTTATGAGAAACGGGCAGCTTCTGGCAGGCTGTTCGATGACAAAAATTTTAAGAACTAGTGCTCACGTTTCTGACCTGACTCGCGAGGTGGTGTAGAAAGTGCAGAGTAGGAGTGGGGGTAACTAAATGTTGTTCGGTAGACATTTTAATTCTATCCTATCTACACATTTGTTTATTAACCTAAAATTTTACACATTGAGAAAATAAAATAATGGATTCAAATATAGTATATTCTCTTTGTTTTGTTATATAAAGAATTAATTAATATATCTGTCTCTGAATCTGATGAAGAATCAAGTGATGATTGATCTTCGTCAGAATCGTTTATTAGTTCAAACATTATGCTCTTTAAAACAGACATTTCTGCAGTTACTTCTTTGCAGCTTTATGATATGACTGTGTTTATAAACAACCTAACCTTTTACACCTTTGGCTACGCTTGGCTTGATTACTCACAACTGAGCAAACTTGCCCAAATATACACTACCGTGTATTATGAAACCACAAGAATTAGACTGAACTAGTGTACACTACACTGCACTGCACTATTCTGCTCTGCACTTCAAGCACTTCTCATCGAACAGAGCTAATGATACACTGTTATATACAAAATAAACATATGTATCATTATGTATGTTTCGTGTGTTATTATAAAGCAAAATTCTTGTATTATGTTATTGTAAACATAATATATCAAACATATTCTCTACGGTTTATATTTCAAAGTAAATTTATGCATTAATTACAGCAAAATATTTTCAATAAAGTATTTCAAACATAATTTATCACATTTCAAATTAATATAATTTTTATTGACATTTTCCCATATTTATAATATTATGTATTACTTTATATATTTTAATATTTAAATTTATTACAAATTAAATATTAATATACTTCGAATGATATGTTTTCATTTGTTTCCTCTGCAATTTGGAATAAAAATATATTTATTAATGTTAGAATAAGTTTGACAGATATCATCTATAATTGCCTATTCGTTTATTTTATCATCTAATCTAGTTTTTATTGATTTAGTACATGCAGCCTAATATACAAATATATAGAAATACAGATACAATGCATAACCTTCGCCCATTTGTTAAAAATTCATTTATCATGACTTTTTTTAAAAAATGAAGATTTTTAAACATTATAACGTAATTTTAAATTAAATTTTTAGCTAAAGATTAAAAATTTAACGTTATGAACATAACAGAAATCGATATATAAATTTCAGGTTATTTATCAATATTGGGTAACATCGTTTTCGTTTTTGTTGGAGGAACGATTCCTCAAAAACTATAAGACTTAAAAAATATTTAACTGCAGTCTCTTCAATCTGACATTCTTGGGAAGAGCTGAAAAGGTTTTGGTAACAATTGAACAACCGGAAGTAGTAGTTTCTTAAAAAAAATTCTTCTAAATATAATATTTTGGGAGTTTTTTTTTATTAAATATTGAAGAACATAAAATTCTCCATCTAATACACTTAAAATTTTTATTATATCTTGTATAGATTTAGAGATAAAGACACTATAATTTATAAAGTACACTAATCGCAGAGGCCAAGGCACTAAGGAAACCAGTTGACAAATTCCAATGTTTATAACACGACACATGTCATTGTCAAATATCAGCAGTTTTAGTGACATTCTGATAGATGTTTCTGGGAAGTATATTTAACTTTTCTTATTGTTTTATTAATTAAATATTTGACATTATAGGTAAAATTGTGGGAAAATGCATATATCCATCAGAAATACCGCCAATCTGGTTAATGAATTGGAAGAGTCTCTGACATTTAGAAACTTCTTCATACAATGAAAAATAGATATAATTAGAAATATATGTGTGCAGAAGACATGTTAAATACAATAAAAAACAATATTTGAGTAAAGTTCTGTAATTTTTTGTTATAAAACGACGGTTCGAAAGCGAAGTGCAATACAATACTTATATATCCTAATATGGAAATGGCGAGAGGTCTTGTGCTGGCCACAACAGTAGTGGTAGCACGCACTTTAGAATTCTATCATAGAAAGCAGGCGAATGCGATTTTACTTTTACGAATCTTGGTAGCACGCACTTTAGAATTCTATATTGGCTTTTTGATTCGGAAATTATTGGATTTTATACTATTATAATAAAAAAAAAATTATGACAGTCGCATATAATAAATGTATAAATTATATATAAATTGGCTTTGAATAGAACTGTGGCAAAATAATGACGTTACTTTGACACTTTCACTTCAAGTCGTACGCTTGCAGGCGAATACTTTGAGAAGCGCATGCTACCAAATTTTCGCTTCGTGGCGAAAAGCGAAAACAAATGCCTCTTTTGATAGAATTCTAAAGTGCGTGCTACCACTACAGATTTTTATACATTATTATTTCGCATTAAAAAATAGCTGTGACTGTAGCGACAATCAAGTCATATGCAGGGGCGGATTGGAGAAGTAAATCGGCCCGGGCGATTATTCTTAGTCCGGCCCTTTTCAGAGTGAAAATGATATATTACATTCTCGTATATGTACACTGCTGAAAAAAAATCGGACACTTGGTTTTTTAATTTTTAATTTTTGTTATTATCTCGAGAACTATAAGAGCTACGATGTCGGTTAATTAGACGAAAGTTGTCCTATATTAGAATGCCATTTCAGCAATGTATTGTTTATTCAAAAGAAACATATAGGTCATTAGATACAGACAAATATGTAAATTTTATAGATATTTTTTTTTTTGTTTTTGAAAACTTCTAAGTATGAAATGATTCCAGATTTTGATTTGCACTTGTATAGGACACTTTTCATGGCGATATCCATTTTTTGTCACTACTGTATTTCACGCTACACTAATAAGCCGACTTCGTACCTCTGATAGTTCTCGAGATAATGACAAAAATAAAAATTAAAAATCAAAGTGTCTGACTTTTTTATCCATCAGTGTAATAATTTTTATTTATGAAAATTATCACATTATCATATCATGTATTTCAAAATTGTCCAGAAACATGTTACCGGCCTAGGCCTATAGGCTAATAGGACTGGCTTTGAAAATCAAATTTTCCGATGATACCAACATAAAAAAAAACCCTAGTATTTAATATTTGGAACGAAATACACTGGCAATATTGCCTGGGGTAAAAATGCATATAATTTTTATTTGATAACTCGACCTTAAAATTACTCGAAATTCTTGGTAACTTTAACCGAAAACTGGAATCCATCAGAAACAGAACTTCGTTAAGTCTAATATTTTGGGGAAACTCCTAGTTCTTTTTATTTGGTTTGATTTGTAAGTTTTGAAACTGGACGAAAAATTTATATTTATGTGCAGGAAGTTTTTTTTTTTTTATTCCAACAGATATCCATTTTTTTCTGGCATACTCGTATTCAATTTCGAGTTATCGAAGTTCCACGAAAAAATTACATGTTTTCCAAATATTAGAGTAATTGTCCAAAATTTATATTTTTAAATATATTTTCTGACTACATTATTTAATTGAAGGTGGCCAACCGGCCCTTTGGACCACTCGGCCCTTCGGGATTTGCCCGATCGCCCGATAGGGCAATCCGCCCCTGGTCATATGTTTTGCAAATAGCGCAAATGTTGTACCTATGAAGCCAAACTAAAAACTAATTTTATCAAAGAACTGTATAGGTTTAGATAAAGAAAAAATATTTTGACACATGTTCATAAACAAAATAGATAAGAATATTAATAAAAGAAGAATTTGCAGTTATGATAATCGTCTGAATAACTTCATAACATTCAAAAATATAAATTAACTATTGAAGTCATATTACAGCCATTAATCTATAAAGTATTGTTTGTTTTTAACAAAGAATGTAAACTGCCGCCATGTTGAAATTGCGCAAGGTTACCTGTACCAATGTCGTACCAGGCTATTTCCAACACACATAAATCATTTTATACAAAATTCCAAATATTTGCTAGTTTATTACAGACCACAACGATAAGAAACAATTTTGTACAAAAGTGCCACGTCCAAAATATGTTGCAGAGTTTATACCCATTTTTTCTGGGTTTGCTAATATGTTACTATATATGGCTGTATCCGATGTCGCATTTTGGCATTTAATATTTGGGATTTAGGTTTTCTTCACATAAATGCAACTCCGAATGGCACACTAGTGATATCCATTGGTTTGAATGGCAACACTTTAGAACAACAAAAATTAATTATACAATGGGGATTACGGCTCAATCGAATTAAAGGAAAATAGTAAAAAAATACGAATGTATATGCTGAATAACGAATATTAATTAAAAAAATTAAATGGTATAATTGAGATATTTCGGAAATAAAGGGTTTTTGGTTATAGCGTTTCGAAACTAATATGAAAATATTTTGATTGGCGACCAAGAGACCACCTATACATGCATTACAAATAGCGTGTTAGGAGGTGAGGATTACTACCAATGGAAGTTAAGAAATTCAAATTCGAAAGGCTGGGCTAACATTCCTGTACAGCAGTTTTCAAACAGTTTTTATTTTAACATAAATTTCTTGCCTTAAACTTAATAATTTAAATACACCTGTAATTATAAAGTATGTAGACTTATACAGTGTTATAATATTAATTTATTTTTATGTAAATATAACTTAAAATAGCATATATTTCAAGAACATTTAGGTCCCTGATGAAAACAGTTTGATATAAAAACACATAAATGTGACGTCACGTCAATCTTTTCAAAATTCGGGAGACCATAACTCGCTTATTAATTGGAATTTTTTCACCGGATTTTCATCAATAGTCTTAGTTTTCCTAATATTTTCAGATGAAATTATATAAAAAAAAAATGGTGTAATCCCCCATTTTATTTAATTTGATGCTTGAGAATAAATGTTTATATTATATTTCATAAAATAGAAGCTAAGAAGTTATTCTTTGACAGTAAATTTGACGTTTTGTACAAATTATAGCAATGAAGATAATTTGTTTAATTAGTGCGCGTCAACTTCAAGGCATAGTGTGCTCCTGCAAAACTCTAAAATCTAATTTCTAAAATCCTAAATAATCACTAGATTTAGAGCATAGAAATTTAGGATTTAGATATAAGGGTGTTAAAAATGCAACTTCGGACACAGGCTATGTAGTACTTTATACAGGGTGTTTCAAAACATTTGTCGGAAAATAAAGGGTGGGATTAGTTGGCTAATTATAAGAAAAACAGTTCCTATTAATATGGTTCCGCAAACGCACCGTTTTCGAGATACAGGGTGTAAAAAAAAATATTATGAAAAGTATGAAAAATAGTAACAACATGATCACAGAACTTTTATTTTACAAAACTAAGCAATAACATAAAAAACAAGAAAAATCACAAAAATTGTTGAAAATGACCTTCTCCTACGGTAACGCAGGCTTCCAACCTACGTCTTAGTGACCTCACACAACCCTAAAATCTCCGTCAATGGCACATGAAAAAAATTGAATAAGCGCTTAAAAAGTAGCTAATATTAATGCTAAGATGTGTACAAAAGCTGAGTTTTGTATCTCAAACGGTTCCTGAGATATCGTCAAAAAATAAAAAATAAAAATTTTTTTACACCCTGTATCTCGAAAACGGTGCGTTTGCGGAACCATGTTAATGCGAACTTTTTTTTCTTATAATTAGCCAACCAATAGTAGATTATTACGAGTAATAAAAATGAATTTTTCTCGTTGGGAAAAATATATGTTGAGTTGTTACATTCGTTGTTAAAGTTCGTTTATTACTCGTAATAATCTACTATTGTCAAGTAAAATTCAGAAATTCAATTGTTGCACTTTTTCGTTGTTCGTTGTTTCCATAGCAGCTTTCGATTTACTTTTTTCAATTTAATTTTAGTATAAATAACAATTTTTGTTAATTTTTCTGTTAATTATAAAAATAAATTATTATTGTTTTATATCATTGTAAAGCTAAAAAAAATCTCTATTTAAAAATGCCATAGCTTAATATGACCTCCATATGAAAAATAAAAGTTGCTATCAGTAACTCGTGAATGGTTAGATATAAAAAAAATTGAGTACTTCTGCAAATTCACCATACAAAAGTGCCTTAAGAAAGTGCAAACCAGAATCTCGTATTATTTCATATAACAAAGTTATAAGCAAAAAAAGAAAATCGCTAAATTTACATTTTCACCTGTATCTAGTGACCTATGCATTTTTTCGCAAATAACAATATAATGGGGCAACTTTTGTCTAACTTAACCAACCTCGTAGCTCCTACGGTTCTCGAGATACCAATGCATTCGTACCTTAAACGGGACACCCTGTATAAACTTTTCTTATCACTTTAATTCTATGTATTCGTACCGTCATTACCAATATGTAAATCTGCTATTTTATAATATGTTATTTCGTTAAATATAAACTGTTTATATTTCAATTTGTACATTATAAATTTAAATTTGACAGTTATTGGAGGTTTTTAGTAACTTTATTCTTAGGTTATCTAGTGTATTTATAGAGTAATCTGGGGCGACATGACAGGTTTCTATTTTACAAGTTAATTCTAATTCGATTATTTAACAATACAGATGTTTTCATTTCAACAGAGCTGTACAAATAATGGCATGTTGGCATTCATTGTAAAAGCAATCATCGACAGTCTTGTCGTAATTGCGATATTTTTATTTTTATGGCTGGCCGCGACAGAGTCAATTTTTTAACAATATCAACAATTTTCCCCTCCCCCTTCGAGTGCGCGGTCCGGCCCTGTTCATCCATGACTCCTCTTAATAAGGGTCACTCAATCACCCCCCACTCTTGATCTGTAGAGTGGTGGGGGTAGGTGACACATAACCTATGTACTTCATAATTGGGAATGATAGTCCCGGCGCCAAACAAATGAATGCAATGCGATGTTGATATCAAGTGCGCTATGATGGGTCAAACACATGACAATCGCATGTCCACAGCACACCTTCATCAAGCGGGCTCTTCAACACAGCGCGGGAAATTGAAATTCATTGTTGGGAGACGATGAGTAGCAAGTTTAACAATAAATAAAATAATTAAATTTTTATTTATTAAGTTACAGAGTATTCCAAATAATTTGCGTTGTATTTCATGCAGCTTCTGTAAGAAGTTACAGCTTATAGTGCAGAGTTGAAAAAAACCCGGGTTTTATTAAATAAAAGCGGGTTTTATTGGCAAACATCGAAATGTAGTATGTATCATTATTAACTTTAGTTTTATAAAGTAGTAACACATACATAAGTCGGCGTAGTAGATAATAGATATTAATATTATTAATATTTTTTTTTGAACTGTAATGTAATAAACAATAAATTAACTAGAGAGTGTACATGCGTACAAATTACGAATTAATATTAATAGTTGCAAGTCTTTGCAATGCAAGTGTGTACAAGAATAAGATCCAAGTGTCACAACTAATAGTCTGTTTAATACACAACTCAAAAAATAATGAAAATACTGACACCAGGATTGGAGTTGTTCAAATATAAAAGAAACACTGTGCAAAGTTTGCACAGCAATGAAAAGTATGTTAAAAATGATCAAACACGAAGTACACAAAATGAAATTGATTGTAAAATGTTGCCGGTGTCAAAAATTTATGTATATATGTGTATACCATATAAGTATGTACCATATTTAATTAATAAAACATGATTTCACAAAAGTGGGTTTTTAGATGGTTTTTTTAGGTGTTTTTTTTAAAAAAAAACTGGGGGTGGGTTTTTTTTGGGTCAACAACCCTGTTATAGTGCCCCCAATCAAAATTTTTACCTTCCGTCATACCGTAGAAGTAGTATTCGGTCCAAAAATTCGAGAGTGTTTTCAGTGAATAAGCACGAATTCGGGGTTCTCACAACACGTTTTTACTATTTTTACAATGATACCTCTCTCTCTCTCTCTCTCTGTGTGTGTGTGTGTGTGTGTGTGTGTGTGTGTGTGTGTGTGTCGATTTTTTCGTCCACGATAACTCATAAACTTCCAAAAATCTTTATATTCCGTATTTAAGTTTTCTGCATTCATATAAAGAGTTAATTAGATTTTAGCTAAAATTGCTAACACGGAAGTGATACTTTACTTGATGTTCTGAACAAATTATCGTAAAAAACAAATTATGATATAATCAAAAACTTTTTAAATTTGGTATTTTAGACTTTTATAATACTGAAAATGTGTGACAAGGGGGATCCCCTAAGTTTCTAATTACTCTTTCTTCTTCTCTTACCCCAACGATGACACATTTTCTTCTAACTTTATCTCACGGAACACCCTCTTACGCTCACTATCACTAAACGCTTAACACTTGATGATAGAGTTATGAACATATTTTGGATGGATGGCACACACAATAATTTTATACTCCTAATTTTATTGAGTACACTCTGAACACAAACTAAACTGTTACATAATTATATTGTAACCCTAATTACGCGTACTCGTGTACGCGCACCGAACTAAACCGCCGACTACATATCTGTCCTGTCCGAGTCTTTAATCTCGACTGCCTAAAAACAAAGGGTTATCACTTGAGACGTATATCTGATGACGGGTGCGAAGGTGTAGCATCCATAGCAAAATAACAAGACTGCACGTATCATAGGCAATAACTTATATGGTCAATTGTCAAAACAATAAATGTCTACGCGGTTGACATGTAGACTAAACAGCCATACATGCTCAACTCTTTCAAGTTAAACAAACTCAGAAAATAAACAACATATAAATAATTGTTGTAACTTGCCTGAATTTATTCATATTAACCTCAATTTTTTAAATTATTCATTTTCTCTTTTATTATATCATTTTAAGTTCAATATTTGCTTTAGTATACTTTATGAAGAGTCAAATATATAATTTTACTTTAATATTTCATATATGACATTATGAATTAAGGTTAATACAATACTTAAAACAGATATAACCCATTTTAAGAAGTGTTTTAATTTTGCTAAGCAACTAATACACATGTATTAAAATAAACAGTGTAATACAAGCCACTGAATCAGGTTTTTTAATACAACTCTTAATACAGATCTTAAAACAGCGTAATACAACCCACTGAATCGCACCCATAGTTGTTGGGTACGGGATTTGAACCACATTTCCGTTATTAAATAACGTAGTTAATATGTAAATGAACGGCGCTGCCACCAAAAAGTATAAATAGAATATATGATGCATGTATTTATATATCGGCACCTCCACCAAAATCATTCTGTAAGTCTTTCAACATTCTTGAATTTAAAATTAAAGATTGTATCTCAAACTAAAATGGATGTTTTATTTCAAATACTCATGCATGCAAACATTGGTACTATGAAAAATCAATTTTAATTATAATAAAGTTACGAGCTCAATTGTAAATTTATTTGTTTTATTGATTCCTATTTGTCGAATTAAAAAAAAAGCAATAGGTATTATAATTGTTTTGTATGATTTTTATATTGAAATACCACATGTTTTATTCGTCATATGTCAAAACGTCAAAAGTGAAACAAACAAATTGTTTTTTGTATTTTCGCTTATTTTTACCTCTCGCTAAGAGAGGTATTGGAGTCATGCTAAAAATCGCATATCCAGATTTTAGTGGATAAGCACGTTTTCAGGTCCCTATAATCCGATTATAACATTTTTACGATAATGTCTGGGTGTGTGTATGTATGTATGTATGTATGTATGTGTGTGTGTGTGTGTGTGTGTGTGTGTGTGTGTGTGTGTGTGTGTGTGTGTGTGTGTGTGTGTGTGTGTGTGTGTGTGTGTGTGTGTGTGTGTGTGTGTGTGTGTGTGTGTGTGTGGTTTGATATGGGATTTGTACAAAATACATAGAATAGACGGTAATGTGTTGGCCACATCAGATTTTTTACTTTTGCAGTAAACTTTAGCTATATTTGATACAGTAAGTTCGTGCAGTACTAATTAAAATCTAAATTTGAATGGTCGGATATGGTATGTAAATTTTAGTAGATAATGCATGTAGCAAATACATAAATTACTGTCTGTAGTTCACTAGTTGATCGTAGATTAACTGTAATTATAGATAATTTTATTTTAAACTTAAAAATGTACTATACAAAATGTTTAATTGTCTAAACCTAGATTTGTTGTCATTTACGATAATATATTTATTTATATTAACGAGATAAGTGAACAATTATATTTAAATTAATAGATAATTATGTATTTGACCGATAAACCTTTAAACATTTGTTATTTTTTTTCTTTTCCTTAGTTCAATAATTTTGTTTTTTTTTTTTTTACTAATTAAGAAGTGAAGTATATATTGTAATTAAATCATTTTTAACTCCATCCATTTTCATTATAGTAATTAAGGTACCAAGGGTTGTTATAAGGACAATAATGCCTGAGGTCAACAGTGTACTGTCGAGGGCCTCTGGCCCGAGGCGAGTATGTTGACCGAAGGCATTATTGTCGTTTAACACCCGTGGTGCCTTCAACGTTTTATGTCTTACTAGAAATTCTTAATAAACATTTTGTCTGACTAGAATTTATAAAACAAAAATAATAAATCACAAAATTTTAATACAACTTACAAAGTAGCCTGTGAATGCGGTATCTAGGTAACATTTACTTTCTGTAAACAAAGCATTTTTTCAAACAAAAATATATTTCTTGTGGTATTTTTCTGTCAATATGGACGAGCAATGTTATTGCTAAGAATAGGAAGTATGCTGGTTTGTATTTGTGATGAAACAAATATGATTATAAACGACTACAATTCACAATGCTTCTTAACCTTAACTGCATTTTATATTAGTATCAGTATTATTAACCTCAGTTTGTTGTCAACATTACCATAGCAACTTAATACGCCCTAGGGTATTATTTACACAATAACGGACCTAATGATGAGGTTGTTATAAAACAATAACATACTAGTAAGACATAAAAATATTAAGGAAACTATGCATTTGATTGAACTATAAGATTTTTCAGGCCGGCCCGAAAAGCTCGAATTTTCAAAATCAAAAGTTCGACTCGTCTCAACTTTTGCAAATGATTATACCGATTAGGCCCTATAAAAAATATCGAGGCGGGCTTCAGTTTCTACAAATATCATTAATAATTTTCAAGTGATATTCACGGGATGGCTTTAAAAAGTCTGAACGATATCTTTTGCCCTTTTTAGGCGTATCTTGTTAAAATACTATCTTATTTTAAAACATTTTTCGTTGCAAGTCAATTCTATAAATCTCAGACCACTATAAATTAACTCTAGGTAGAAGAAGAGAACTTTATTGCTAAATAAATTTAACTTTGGTCATCCCTCGATGTAATATAAGCGTCACACATCTTGTACAACCCTTAACCGGTAATTTTAAAGGTGAAATAAGACTATAAAAACTGTTAGTGATGTTAGGGTTTAAACGTCGTAGTTTTTCATCAATGTCTTTCGCTTTTACTCACTCAACCTGGGTGTGATGTGACTTTGAGTTCATCACAACCTCCTTGAGTGAGCGACAGAGAAGGACGCCATCTTCTAAGACCAAAGGGCCTATGCATCAAGTCTACAACAAGAAGATAATAATGTAGAATATTTCTGAAACCTTCGATTTTATAGTATATCTTTAGCACATACATTTATTTTATTTCTAATATGTTTTATGTCTATCGTAAATATGAATCAAAATACGTAAATATATACATAAAAATGTAATAAAATTGAGCATTCCACATATTTTCTCTTAATATTGCGAATAAATCTTATATTTAAGTTTATTGTTAAATAACAATAAAATAAAATAGATATACATATTGAAGATTTTATACTGCTGGACAAAAAATCTGTTGTGGCCAGCACAAGACCTCTCGCCATTTCCATATTAGGATATATAAGTATTGTATTGCACTTCGCTTTCGAACCGTCGTTTTATAACAAAAAATTACAGAACTTTACCGAAATATTGTTTTTTATTGTATTTAACATGTCTTCTGCATACATATAATTCTAATTATATCTATTTTTCATTGTACGAGGAAGTTTCTAAATGTCAGAGATTTTTCCAATTCATTAACCAGATTGACGGTTATCTGATGGATATATGTATTTTACCTATAGTGTCAAATATTTAGGTAATAAAACAATAGGAAAGATTAAATATACTTCCCAGAAAAAGCTATCAGAATGTCACTAAAACTATTGATATTTGACACTGACATGTGTCATTTACAAACTATGTTATAAACATTGGTATTTGTCAAATGGTTTCCTTAGTGCCTTAGCCTTTGCGATTAAAATACTCTATAAATTATAGTGTCTTTAGTGTATTGGATGGAGAATTTTATGTTCTTCAATATTTAATAAAAATTTATTAAAAAAATTACTACTAAAAAGTACTACTTTCGGTTGTTCAATTGTTACCAAAACCTTTTCAGCTCTTCCCAGGAATGTCAGATTGAGGAAACTGCAGTTAAATATTTTTTAAGTCTTATAGTTTTTGAGGAATCATGTCTACAACATCCAGACATACACACATACACACATCACACAACACACACACACACACACACACACACACACACACACACACACACAGACATCATTAAAAATGTTATAATCGGATTCTAGGGACCTTAAATCAAGTGTATTTTACTTAGTGTATGTTTGTGGTATAATTTTATTGGATTTATAGAACTTTTTCAAATGAACTTTTGGTATTGAATTTGTAAAAAATAGTATGTGTTCGCGTTCGATTTTACATGATATTATAGAAACTGTTCCAAGGTCCTTTTGGTATGGGATTTGTACAAAATACATCGAACTGACGGAAGGTCTTGTGCTGGCCACAACAGATTTTTTAATTTTGCTAGTACGTAGTTACATATTAATTTTAGAAACAAATAATATTAATTAAGGTTATATAGTCAGAAAAATTGACCCTGTCGGGTCTAGCAATAAAACTATAAATATCATAATTATGACGAAGCGGCATATCGCTCACTGCGAAAAATAAAAGCTGCAAATAATTCAATGACATTATTCTGACAGTATTTATAACACTAAAGCTTGTTAAAATACATGAACAGTGTAATATATTGAGATATATGTAAAGTTATACAAACTATTGTTGAAAGATACATATAGCCACGGTACCCGTCTTAAAGAAGTCATTTTTTATCCAGGGAAGGACTGGCCAATTACGAAAAGCCCTTGGTTTTTGCTATAATTAATTTTACCCGCATACTGTCGCTTTTTACAATAAAATCATTAATTTTTTGCCTTCGGATTCAGGGAAGAATGAAAACTGGGCATTTAAAATATTTACGAGTATTATTGTTCATAGACAAATTTTTGTAGATGAAAAATAAAGAATATGTACCTATATTACATATAAGTTTAACAAGTTAAATTGAAATCTACTTATTTATTAAGATATTTGTTTTATTTTTAGACAATTTTAACTACAACACGTTACTGTAAAGAAATAAACTTAAAAGCGAGGTTAAAAGGGTTTAGTACATACAATAAAACGTTTGTTTTAGAACATTTATAGTTTATAGACTATCACACAAAGTTCGTGCCACGGAACTATTTTATTTTGCAATCTTACTGTTGTAGAAATCTCGAACATTTAAGGGTTATTAAGTTTTATATTCGGATTAAATGTACCGAATTGTATGCCACATATACTGAAAAATAAAAATCTGTTGTGGCCAGTACAATACCTCTCGCCTTTTCCATTTTATATTATATAAGTATTGTATTGCGCTTCGCTATCGAACCGTCGTTTTATAACAAAAACATTACAGAACTTTACCCAAATATTGTTTTTTATTGTGTTTAACATGTCTTCTGAACCCTACAATTCTAATTCTTCTAATTCATTAGCAAGATTGGCGGTATTTCTGATTGATATATGCATTTTACCTACAATTTTAAATATTTTATTAATAAAACAATAAGAAAGATTAAATGTACTTCTCAGAAAAAGCTTTCGGAATGTCAATAAAATTGTTGATTTTTGACACTGACATCTGTCATTTACAAACTATGTTATAAACATTTGAATTTGTCAACTGGTTTCCTTAGTGCCTCAGCCTCTGTGATGTATTACATTTAATTTTAAATTGAAGGAACTTACATTAATTTAGAAACTAAATGAGGGGTATATGATAAAAAATGTCTGGTAAATACATAGACTGTTCTATAAATACTCTAACTCAAATAAACTTTGCTTATTTCGGGCAGCAGTAAACAGATTTAATACTTGAGCTATACGGTAAGTTAACTTGGAGTATATGAACACACAAACACGCAAACGTGTGTGTATATAAGTTGTTCACAATGCATGGGAAACTCTGATCATTATTTTGGAACTCCTACTTACAAAACATTTAAGCTACGCCACTAGTCTAAACGTCTAACTAAACACAAAAATTCACATTTCTTTTAACACTATAATATTAATGATTTTGTGTTTACTAAGGGCTGAGCAGGTAATCGTGACAAAATAATGAAATAAGGGATTATTTGTTGAAAGCATTAAGGGTGTAAAATTCTTCACTTCTTGAGAACTAGTCCGGTATTACAGTTCACTTCAAAAGTAAGAGCCCAGACATATTTTTTAAAACGCTACAAAATTAATACTTTTTACCTCTCGCTAAGAGAGGTATTGGAATCATGCTAAAATTCGCATATCCAGATTTTAGTGGATAAGCACGTTTTAAGGTCCCTATAATCCGACTATAACATTTTTACGATGATGTCCGTGTGTGTGGATGTGGGAACCACGGTTTCTCAAATACTATAAGATTTAAAAAATATTTAATATCAATCTGACATTCCTGGGAAGAGCTGATTAGATTTTGGTAACAATTGGACAACCGGAAGTAATAGTTTCTTTAAAAAAAATTTCTAAATATAATTTTTTGGAAATTTTTGTTATTATAAATATTGAAGAACACAAAATTCTTCATCTAATACACTTAAAATTTTTATTATAACTTGTATAGATTTAGATATAAAATGTCTCACAATTCGCGCCCCAGAGAGAATGAGGAAACACAAGACTGCACTCGGATGTGTAATTTCGAAGAAAAAAAAATCAATCTTAAAAGATAGTAGAGAAAAGACGTCTTAAAATTGACCAATCAGAGACCTACACCTTTAACGTGTGTTTGCCGTAATTTTACATTGCTATTGTTTTATACAAATCAAATCTTCTTTAAAATGTGTGGGCGACTGTAGTTTTCGAAAAATGTCAGTGTCAAATTAAATTTGACAAAGTGAATAAAAAAAGGCAAATTCTTACCATGTATTCAGCCGCTGATTACTTAGAAATGATTATAATTTTCGGAGAATGTGGACAATAATATTTTCGTTTAACACATTTACACAGCTGCTACAACACGTTGCACTGTACGATATAAATCTCGGATGACACCTTCGCTAACCTAAATTTGTTGACAGTGAAGAGTCAACTCTAAAGTGTCAAAATTACAGTAAGTCAAACAAATTTTGTAACTCACTAGTAGTATTTTTAAAACCTAGCAACCAGTTTTATTTTGTAATAATATCATTACACCTCAAGATATCCTTCCGGGATTGGTGGATTAAAAAGTTTTGTAACTCCGTTATGCAAGCAGCCGCAAATTATTTTCTTCTATTTGTTGGCAACCTATTGTCGTCGGCAAGTATCAGTTTCGTCTGGGGCGCGAGTTGTGAGACACCTGTATAAGTATATTGTAATTATTTTAAAATTCAATTAATTATCGAGAAAATATTATGTTCTTTATTAAAAATGGATCATTTATATTTTACCACAGAGTGTGGTCGTAGAAAAAGTATAGTTTGCAACAATTGCAGAAAAGCATCTATTGTCCACTTGTGTGATTTCAGGCCTCGACTTCGTCTCGTGCTGAAACTCTCACACTTCTTGACCAGTAGGTGTTTTCTGCAATAAAAAATAAAAACTTCCTCTATTATTAATAGAAATAATACTATTTAAGCCACAATAAATGAACTTAACCTGTTAGGGCAGTGAAATGTGGTCAGATTTTTGTGATATCTTTATGTTATTTTTGCACTTTCTGTTTCAGTTTGCGACCGGATTATCCGAGGAACTTAGACGTAGGTCGAGTGCGTTATGTACTGGCCAGAGCATTGGATGTTTGGGCTCAAAATTCCAAACTTACTTTCCAAGAATTGGACAGCGATCAGGCAGATATACTCGTTTCCTTTCAAAGGTAAGAACAGATACATTTATTTCTATTTAAAATAATAACTTGGTACAGGTAATGGGGTTATTTCCATTTTCTGATTTATTTTTTTCTTGAAAAATAGGTCAAATTAAACATGTTTTACACCTTACAAGTCTTTAGAATCAGTTGGGGTATTTCACTCAATTTTTTTTATTATTTTAAATAAAACTTCATCTAGTTTTGAAGCAATTCGTAGTATTAAAAAATCTTAATTGTTTCTAGTTTAACAGTATTTTATTTTCGAGAAATCAGTGTAACGTCACATTTCCCCTATACTTGTCTTTCTCACACACACTGCTCTGAGTACGCTACGAGAGAAAGAACAATTGTATGACGTCAATTTCCCCTTTTAGCAGTTGTGAAATATCTCGTAAAGTAATTATTTAAAAAATGTTTTCTTTGTTTTAACTATTATTTATTGGGACATACTTTAAGTTAAATTGATTTTTTAAATTTTTTTTTGTTATGGTGGAATACCCCATTTTAAATATTTCAACGGCTGACGACACAGTTTCAAGGATACGACAGTCGAGCTTTATCGGTTTAATTTGGAACTATGATTGGTTTGGTATTTATTCAAATAAATGGTTTATTTGCATACCTTTTACTGCACTAGTACTTTTAAAGAAATAGAAAGTAATAATAATCTTCTCTCTTGTATATTTTGCTGTCAGCTGTCATACTTTTAGGTTAGGTTACTGTTTCATGTTGTGAAGCGTAAATGTGCATGTGTGTGAGAGAGAATTGTCTTTGTGTGAGTATCAAACCGTGACGTCACAAATTTAGTCCGTGTTTAAAAGCGCGAAAATTTATTAGCAAATTTATGAATGAAAATTCAAATTATTTTCTATTACTATATTTATTAAATGAGATGTCATTTGTATTAAAATATAACATCTATGTCGTGCAATATTTAAAAAATGGATCAACGAATAACAATTGAGACTGTAAAACTAGAGATCACGGTCAATTCAGATGAAGTTTCATAAAAAAAAAAAATAGTGGAGGACCTTTTATCCTTATAGTAGAATGTGTTAATAATACTTGTACAAGGGTAAAAACATGTACAAGGTTTCCTATTTCGTGATGTACAGTGAGTTAATTTGATGTAAATGAGCTCGAAGGATCGTCGTTTGATCCATTACAAACAAGAGACAGAGGTGTGTCTCAGTGCTAAACCTTTTTAGGGACGACATGGTTTTATTGTCCCTATGTCACACAGCGACAAAAGTATTAGTGTTCGTGATTTTTACGGTTGATGTACCAAAACGATGATTTTGTGCTTCATCAAAAATGTCTTGACAGACAAGGCCTTGTAAAATTTAAAATTCCACCTAGTAGTTTTTAAGATTTTCAAGGATAAATTCCACTTGAAAATTCAACCAATGGGAACAGTATAATACTGATAAAACTCTGTTACCCCGATAATTTTCCGCTACCAAGTAAATGAACAGTTATTATTGTTTATAACTGTCAGTGTGACAATTAATGTGTCAAGTTTCATTTTGCGTTGTTTTTGGAATTTATCTCACCAAATACTACACGACCTCTCAGATTTTCTCAGATAAACTTTTATTTTTAAGCACTCATTTTTTTGCAAAATCACTCAAACAAACTGAGATTAGGTAAAACTGAGATTAGGTAAAACTCCTCCTCCTTCGGAGTCGGGATTTATCATGCAGTTTGTTTTCGTGTTTGTTGATAAGCAAAAAAAATTCGTGCAAAATAAAAATTTATCGATAAGATCAGGAGGTCTTATGATACTATTTCTGATAATATTGAAAAATTCAAAATTCGAAATTCAATAAGTAGGTAAGTACTGATTTTATTTTGCAAATTGCAAGTGTTCAAACACATGTCTTGCCTGTAGACTAGTTTTTTACCTTCCGTCACCTTTAGGTAAGGAAGGTATTGTCTTTGGTCAAAAAATTCGGTGGTGAGTTTTTAATGAATAAGCACGTTTTAGGGTCCCTACAATACGAATTTACTATTTTTAAGATGATGTCTGTATGTATGTGTGTGTGTGTGTGTGTCCGTGTGTGTGTGTGTGTGTGTGTATGTGTGTCCGTGTGTGACAAATTTTTCTCCGACGATAACTCCAATACTATAATTCTAAAAATTATAATTCTTTCGTATTCCTCTTCTGTACATCCATATGAAGAGTTGATTAGATTTTGGTTATAACTGATCCACCGGAAGTACCCTTATTTGAAGTTTTTAACAGTTTTTCTTAAAAAAACGCAGTTAAATATTATTTTTTGACATTTTGTTTTTATATTTATTAAAGAAAATACTCTTCTCTATATGGTTTGATTATTCATTTTCCTTCATATTCAATAGATGTAGAGTTAAAGCATTATAAAGAAATTAATTTTCAAAAATTAGTCAGCTTTGTTATTTATCATTGAAACAGCTGACATAATTATTCAAAAAAATTTAATTGACAGATGTCAGTTGCAAGTGCAAAACCAAATATGGAAAAAAAGTATAGGATCTAAAATTGGTATGTCATAGTGTTGCTCGCAAGTGACACGCAGAGAAAGGCCAAAGAGAAGATGGAAGGACATTACTTAGTGTAGCTTATGTTATAATTTTATTGGATTTATAGAACCTTTTCAAATGAACTTTTGGTATGGAATTTGTAAAAAATAGTATGTGTTCCTGTTCGATTTTACATGATATTATATAGAATCTGTTCCAAGGACCTTTTGGTATGGGATTTGTACAAAATACATGGAATTGACGGAAGGTCTTGTGCTGGCTACAACAGATTTTTTTAGTAGAGATTAATATTATATGACTTCACTTTTTGTTTTATCTTCTACAACAGACTTGACACCATAGTGATAACAGATAAATGTTTTATGATAATATACACCTACATACATCCAAAAAGAATAGAAAATGCTTTTCCCTTTTCTTTTTCGTTTGTCAATGTCAGAATTGAAAATAATATGTCCTTGCTCCAGACTTCATCGAGTAAACAAACAAATTAAAGTATGTAATTTACTGATGCTCAATTTTTTCTCTTCTCACCACCTGTCCCTTCGTAACTTTGCATTTTAAACATGGCCAACGAAATTGGCTACAAATATGTTAAAAAAAAATTAATTCGGAGTAGGTTATGAACAAAAAAAAAACGTATGTCAATTTGAAAGTATTTTCTCACAAATATAACTCTTATTGTTCCAGTCTTCAAATCGGGCAGTCGAAACTCTGTTAAAAGTTATCGCCCAATATCAAAACTGTGTATATTTGAAAAAATTTTTGAGAAAATTATTTATAAGCATTTATTTGCATCATTTAAGGGAATTATCAATATTCAACAACACGGTTTTTATAGTGGGCGATCTGTCGAATATAATCTAGTCGAATACACCGATTATATTCTTCAGTCTATGGACTGCAACACCCAGGTTGATGCTGTGTACACTGACCTTAGTAAAGCATTTGACAGAATAAACCATTCCATATTGATAAATAAATTAGAAATGTATGGAGTTCACGGCAACTTACTTAAATGGTTTGAATCATATTTGAATTGCAGGCAGCAATGTGTAACTGTCAAAGGGTTCAAATCTGATAATTTCCCCGTGACATCTGGTGTGCCTCAAGGATCTCATCTTGGACCACTCCTTTTCATTATTTTCATTAATGATATTAGCAACATTTTTGAAAACTCGAAATTTATTATGTATGCTGATGATCTCAAGGTTTACAAAAAGATAACGTGTATGTTAGACTGCCTTGCTCTTCAAGCAGATCTCGATAAACTAAATATTTATTTAACAGTAAATGATCTATCTGTCAATCATAGCAAGTGTTCTTGTATTTCTTTTTCTCGAAATCGGACCAATTTTGAATTTGAATACAATATCAGTGGAAATGTAATCAATCGTGTATCTCATGTAAGAGATCTTGGAATAATATTAGACAGTAAACTCATATATGACATTCACATTGACACTGTTGTAAAGAAAGCATATAAAATGCTTGGATTTATATTAAGAGTTGGAGCACATTTCAAGAACTATAACACTCTCGTTCAACTGTATTATTCACTTGTGCGTTCACAATTAGAATTTGGTGTCGTTTGTTGGTCTCCTCATTACCAAATATATATTAAGAGAATTGAAGGTATCCAACGGAAATTTATTTCAGTTTTAAATTGGAAATTCCCTTATAATTCTGTCAGTTTCGTCACTTTACAAAAACGTAGAGAAGTGTTGGATTTGACATTTTTATACAAAATCATAAATAATTATATAGATAGTCCCGTCCTTTTAAGTAAAATATCTCTGCGTGTGCCTTCCTATTCTACTCGTTCTCTTGAAACGTTCTCTTCTAAAAAATATAAAACCAATGCTGCTATGTTTTCTACAGTAAATCGATTAATGTGTTCTTTCAATAACATGATTCTTAGCTATAATGTTCCAGATATTTTTAATTGTTCACTATTTAAGTTTAAATCATTTCTAAAATATGTTTTCTCGCATTCTTTGTCTGATCCTTAGTTTGTACTTCTCATTATCTATTATTATACTGTCTAGCTAGAAACTTTTATTCTTTATGTATATTGTTTACTGTGCTGTACTTTTATTGGGCCTTGGCCTGTTGTACGGCCTTTCTTTCTAAATAAATAAATAACGCAAATGACTGCTGAAATTGAAATTAAAAATTAAAATTATTGCTCCATTTATTTATAATTAATATTTTTTGGGTAAACTGTAAGTACGTCACAAGTCAGTTATGCGCAAACTCAGACAGAACTGTGATATCGAACCACTTGAACGTAGGTCGTAACACCTCAGTCTCAAGTGACTGGTAACCGCAACCGCGTGCGTCAGTGTATAAATCGACATACGTTGCGCCAAGCCTCTACCGACGTCATCACAGCTTAAAATCGGCTTTTCCGGAAAATCTGGGAATTTTTGAAAAAAGTAAAACATGTTACATCATTTTTCAAGTCATTTCCCATGGAATAAAAAAATAAAAAAAATCGCTAAACTTCCCCCTCGATATTTATCATAACATATATAATTAAATAATTTTTATAAATATTCAAAATTGAGGTTAAAATCACTCATGTGCAGGGCAGGTGACGTCATTCTGGAATGGTCTATAGTAATCTCTAATCCATATTTATTTGACGGCAAGTAAATTTCGTATTATAAATCTTTTGATTTATTATCTCATCACCTACTAATATCTTTATCCATATACTTAACAATCACAACGTAAAATAATATTTGTTTATGTGTATAACCTTTTTTTCTTGCTAAGTATTAGACTAAGAGTAATTTGTAACTTATTGATTATCAATTACTGAACATTTGAACTTGTGTGAACATGTCCCTCCGAATTGAGCCACTGATTATCTGGATGAATATTATTGGTGTAATCAACGATGAAATTTATAGACAGAGGGGTATTAAGAACTTATTGGGCCTTCGATAATATCAACCATTAAGGGTTTCCATATTTATCATTGAAAATCTCAAAAAATAAATAAGATAGTGACCTGGGGTTTGAAAATTTGAAGTCTGCAGATATTGCTTTAAAAATAAATTTACTTTCAGATTTTTCAGACGTCAGCAATGCGCATTTTTCATTTTGACTATTCGCTAGTGAAATAGAGCAATATGACGTCTAGCGGCAAAAATATGAACTAGTACATGGTAGTAAGTCCTAGCCGAGGTAGCGGCGAACGCATCGTTTCTGTCATTTATTTAACAAATGAATCACGGGTGGAGTGAAATTTGTAGGCTATACTTCATTTTACGTAAGAAAATAGTAGATTGCTATTAAGAGCCGACCGTTTTTACATGCATTAAATAAATAATTTAAATTTGTGAAACCAAGCTTTGTCAATAATAAATAAAATTTTCTGTAAAAATGTCAAAATCTAAAATTACAACAAAATATAGTTATCAATTAATTCTGTAGATTTTATTTGACAACTGACAGGTGATATTTGTTTTGTTTCTGTGAAATAGGTTTATATTCTGACCAATCAAAGGGTAGAATTTATATATCCCTAACTAAACCAACGCTATTCTTACGTGAAATAAAGTATAATAACAAAATCTAAAACTTCAACACGTTTTTGTTGCGTTTAACGTCATTAGCACGCAGAAATCCAGAAATAATTAATTTCCATAATTTCCCGAAAACAAGAACCTAAATTCTATGGAAAAATTTATTAGAGAAATTTGCCAATTTGAAATAGTTGGTAGACGAAAGTTATGCATTCATCTTTTAAAAATGGGAAAGGAACCGAGTAAAAATATGCATGCTCCTTGAATTTTGTGAAGCAAGAATATATTTTGCCGGATATAACTACAAGGTAATAATTACTTAGTGTCTTTATTAAAATACTTCGTAATGAAATCTAAACTTGTAGACCTGCCTGCACAAATATGACAATAAAATAATAATACTTATCTCTCCATTAATCTACCAAAGACTGTAATAATGCAGTACTATGAAGATTTAAGAAAACAAAGACTCGAATCATGTAAATTCAAAATTCGAAAGAATGCTGAACATAATTTTTAGATGAAATGGACTAGTTCACAAAATTCAAAATGTTATTCATACTAGAAACATTATTTTTATTTAATATTACCTATAATATTAATATTACTTTGTATTACAAACGCCGCAGTGTATAAGAATAGACAGTATCTACCTTAAACAGGCCATATTGTTACGTCACGCGCTAAGCTCCTCCTCTTCTTCACTCGCGAATATCATTCATCAAATTATAAGACGATAAGAAAGTGAGATTTTTCTTAGTTACCAGGTATTACAACGGTTATTATTAAGTAAGCATAACCATGGTGAACGAATATTGGCAATTTTCACCACTCGCTAAGAGAGGTATTGGAATCATGCTAAAAATCGTATGTCCTTTTGGGTATACCAGGCACTTTCAGGCAACACAATTCGTATTTATCGAGAATTTTCAATAATCTTGTATATGATTATTTCATTTTTACCAAATGGGATAGGGATATGCTGTTTGTTGTAAAATATGTTTTGTCTTTTCAGAGGGTACCACAACGATGGGTATCCTTTTGATGGTAAAGGACAAATCCTTGCGCATGCCTTTTTCCCAGGATCTGGCCGAGGAGGAGATGCACATTTTGACGACGACGAAATTTGGCTTACAGAAGATTATGATGACAACGAAGAAGGTGAGTCTTATTTTTTTGAATTACCGTGTTCGAAAATTGTACCACATCTACCAGAACCATCTACCGGATCCATGATTTGTGGATCGAGTAATTCAGTTGGTAAATACGGTAAATGAAGAATCTAACCTCAAAAAAGGTAGAGATGCCAAGCAAAATTGGAATCGGAAGTAGGTTTCAAAAGTTAATTATGTTAATACAGAAGACGAGACGATATAACATTTAACTACGTCCATTTCAAATCTGTTTCATCTTTTAACTGCTTTTCATAGGTTATAAATCTACTCTGTTTATAACTTGCGTTCTTAAAGTATCTATCCCGGTAGCTATTATTTTTACCTCTCGCTAAGAGAGGTATTGGATTCATGCTAAAATTCGCATATCCAGATTTTATTAAATAAGCACGATTTAAGGTCCCTAGAATCCGATTATAACATTTTTAAAATGATGTCTGTTGTGTGTGTGTGTGTGTGTGTGTGTGTGTGTGTGTGTGTGTGTATGTGTGTATGTGTGTATGTCTGGATGTTGTAGACACGATTCCTTAAAAACTATAAGACTTAAAAAATATTTAACTGCAGTTTTCTCAATCTGACATTTCTGGGAAGAGCTGAAAAGGTTTTGGTAACAATTGAACAACCGGAAGTAGTAGTTTCTTAGAAAAATTCTTATAAATATAATTTTTTGGGAATTTTTTTTATTAAGTATTGAATAACATAAAATTCCCCATCTAATACATTTAAAAATTTTATTATATCTTGTATAGATTTAGAGATAAAGACACTATAAATTTATAGAGTATTCTAATCGCAGAGGCTACGGCACTAAGGAAACCGGTTGACAAATTCCAATGTTTATAACATAGTTTGTAAATGACACATGTCATTGTCAAATATCAACAGTTTTAGTGACATTTTGATAGCTTTTTCTGGGAAGTATATTTAATTTTTCTTATTGTTTCATAATTAAATTTGAAATTACAGGTAAAATTGTGGTAAAATGCATATATCCTTCAGAAATATCGCCAATCTGGTTAATGAATTGGAACAATCTCTGACATTTAGAAACTTCCTCATACAATGAAAAATAGATATAATTAGAATTATATGTGTGCAGAAGACATGTTACATACAATTAAAAACAATATTTGGGCAAAGTTCTGTAATATTTTGTTATAAAACGACGGTTCGAAAGCGAAGTGCAATACAATACTTATATAGCCTAATATGAAAATGGCGAGAGGTCTTGTGCTGGCCAGTGTAGACTTTTAATCGCACAAAAGTGATCCCTATGGTGCACTATCTAAACCAGCTATGAGTGCCCGTGAGGTGACGCCTGGTAAGCGCCCATACGGTAAAAATATATCGTCATCATTACCGATGTCTACATGTGTTGTAGATACTGGCACACCCAGTAATGGGTAATATGCCGTGATGATATATTTATTTATTATTTTATTTATTATTTATTTATTGTGATTCTTATCAGTCTTTTGCATGTTAAATTCATCGCGAAACTGTAATACACAGTAGTTCATTATGAATTTATTGACTAGATAATATATATAATTATTATTGACAAATGAGACATTAGAAATGTTTCAATCGTTATCATATATTGTTCGAAGTATGAATAATATATTTACATTCAATTATATGTTTATTGACCATAAATATATTATCAAATGAATTAATAATATTATAAATGTATATACAACGTATGTGTTTTTATGAAGATGTGCGAATGTCAAAATAAGACATTTTATCTGTCTCAAACACTATTGAATGCTAATGCGAACACTTCTTTGTTCGTTGACATATTATTTAAGTCGACTCACTTTTGAAATGATGCACAATAGCACTTCAAGACTGTAGAATAAATAATCTTGAACAATACATATGATAATTTCGTTCATTCATTTCTACATTACAAATAAAGAGAAGAGAACTTTAGGAATACTTTAACTCATAAATATTTAAAGTTAACAGACTACGTCACCGATTGTAAAGAAGATATCTCAAATTTTATTTCAAGAAAATTATTTTTGAAAGTTGGTCGCCCATCTACAAAAATTTGTTGTGTCCAGCACAATACCTCTCGCCATTTCCATTCTATGTTATTTAAGTATTGTATTGCACTTCGATATCGAACCGTCGTTTTATAACAAAAAAAATCTGTTTTGGCCAGCACAAGACCTCTCGCCATTTCCATATTAGGCTATATAAGTATTCTATTGCACTTTGCTATCGAACCGTCGTTTTGTAACAAAATATTACAGAACTTTACCCAAATATTGTTTTTTATTATATTTAACAAGTCTTCTGCACACATATAATTCTAATTAAATCTATTTTTCATTGTATGAGGAAGTTCTTAAATGTGAGAGATTCTTCCAATTCATTAACCAAATTGGCGGTATTTCTGATGGATATATGCATTTTACCTATAATTTCAAATATTTAATTAATAAAACAATAAGAAATATTAAATGTACTTCCCAGAAAAAGCTTTCAAAATGTCTCTAAAACTGTTGATTTTTGATACTGACATCTGTCATTTACAAACTACTAACATTTGAATTTGTCAACTGGTTTCCTTAGTGCCTTAGCCTCTGCGATTAGATTATTCTATATATTACAGTGCCTTTATCTCTAAATCTATTCAAGATATTATAAAAAATTTAAATATATCAGATGCGGAATTTTATGTTTCTCAATAATAGTAATAACAGAAATTTTCCAAAAAATAATATTTAGAAGATTTTTTTAAAGTAACTATTAATTCCGGTTGTCCAAATGTCAGATTGAGGAAATTGCAGTTAAATATTTTTTAAGTTTTATAGTATTTGAGAAACCGTGGTTCCAACATCTACACATCCGCACACACACCCACACACATGACACACACACACACACACACACACACACACACACACACGGACATCATCGTAAAAATGTTATAATCGGATTATAGGGACCTTAAAAAGGTAAAAACCTTCATGACTTCCCGATATGAGACGCCTCTGGTTGAGATACAGAAACAAAAGAAAGTGTAAACATGCATCTCAATAAGTAGTATCCTCATGTCAAGTTTCAAAATTTTAGTGCATCCAGTACCAGAGTTATTAATAAAAATATGTCAGATGACGTGCACTTTTAAAGGACTGTAACTCTGTGACGAAAAGTTTCTGGACATAACTTCATATGACATTTTTTGCTCAAAATTAGCTCAGGAATTCGCTATTCTTTTTTGTTACATGAGATCTGATACACCCTGTATAGAGCGGCGCAAATAATAGCCCGTTGGCATCCAATATTATAATGCAAGCAGTGAGCGATATGCCGTTTCATCATTACGATATTTATAGTTGTATTGCTAGACCCGACAGTCATTTTTTCTAACTATACAAACTTGATTAGTGGTTTATTTTGTAAGGAAATGTGGTTCAAATTCCACCCAACAACTGCAATATACCTTATAGATATTAACTAAGAAACATAGATGAAATTTATAATAATTATTTATCTTTTCGATTATTCTTGTGTTCATTGTCAGTAAGATTCAACCGGAAATGGCAATCACAGGAAAACGCCATCTGCATCTCTACAAAACAGATTGCCTTTGTATTATCACGTACACACACACACACAAACACACATACACAGACACAAACTGAGTCTGTTAATGAAATACAAAACAGATGAATTTATCAACGGAAGCAAATAAAAGAACGGCGAACAGAAATTACTTTTGCGCAAGGCCGCGTTTACATAAGGCAAACTAGGCAATTACGGGGGCCCGAAGATCCGAAGAATTGGGGGGCCCAACATTTTAATAATATACATCGATTAAAATTTAGACATTTTTTTCTGCCTTGAATGGGTGAAGAAATACAGTGTGTCCCATTTAGAAGTGCCACCATTGGGATCTCGAGAACTATAAGAGATACGATGTCGGATAAATGGAACTTTTTGTGCGCCTTTGGGAGGCCATCTCAGATGTGCTTTTATTTTTCCAAAAATTCTCATAGGGCACTTGATAATGACGAAAAACTTAATATTGTTGATTTTTTCTTTTTCAAATAACTTCTAAACTATTAATAATTGAGAAAAAAGTTTCAAATATAAAAGATATATATTTTTATTAACTAACCAGTGACGTACGAAATAAATTTTTATATACGTAAATTTTTGAGATATAACAAACTTATATTTTTTTAAATGGAACCCATATCTGATTTTAGTCTCAAAAAAATAAATATTTTTTTCTCTTTTCAACGATGTAAGGGTTATTATGTTTTATATTTGTTTGCTTTCAAAATTATTATTTTTTGCTTATTTTGTATTAAATTCACAATTATTTTAAAAATATTGGTAGATTTCTATTTGGAAATACTCCTCGTATTTAAATAATTTATTTCGTTAAAAAAAATTGCTCAAAACTCGTATCAAATTAATTTTTATAATATTTTGTATCAGGTCGCCCTTGGCACATTATAGTGTAATTCGTAATTATGAGTCTAGAATGAAAATATTAAGTAATAAAGGCACAAAACAAATTATTTTGATTAAATACAATATAATTAATAAAAATAATAATGTTTTTTTTGGAAAATAATAAGAAAATTCAGGAAAATAAAGAGAAAAATTAAATTTTAGGAGCAAAACAAATAAAAAACATAATAACCCTTACATCATTGAAAAGAGAAAAAAATATTGATTTTTTAGAGACTAAAATCAGATATGGGTTCCATTTAAAAAAATATAAGTTTGTGTTATATCTCGAAAATTTACGGATATAAAAATTTATTTCGTACGCCACTGATTAGCTAATAAAAATATCTATCTTTTATATTTGAAAAGTTTTTCTCAATTACTAATAGTTTAGAAATTATTTGAAATAGAAAAAATGAACAATATTCAGTTTTTCGTCATTATCTAGTGCCCTATGAGAATTTTTGGAAAAACAAAAGCACATCTGAGATGGCCTCCCAAAGGCGCACAAAAAGTTCCATTTAACCGACATCGTATCTCTTATAGTTCTCGAGATCCCAATGGTGGCACCTATAAATGGGACACCTTGTATAATCATATTTAACATTAACACAAAATTAAGCCCAGTTGTACCATTTCTAGCGCTAGAAATGAGAAGGCCCGGGGTTCAAATCCCTGCAGAGTCATTGAATTTTTCATAATTTCTTTCGTCGTTTATTTAATATTCTCCGTGATCCTTAAGGCCTAATTCTTTCATCTATAACTTCTGGTTGGATCAAAAATAATTTATTTCAACAATAATATGTACTTAACTAATATGGAAATGGCGAGAGGTCTTGTGCTGGCCACAACAGATTTTTATATTATGTGACAAAAAAATATTTGCTTAGGGCCTAGAGCCTCTTAGATGCGGAACGGAGTGAGTGTATCGTATATTTATCTTCATAAAACAGGTTAAACGAAATATTCTTTTTCTTGCTGTTCTCCTTTAAGAAAAGAGAAAATATAGTGGACTTAATAAAGAAAAATGAATTTGAGAACTGAGGAAAATTGTTTCTATACCATTCTTTTATCATATTTACGGTTGCGGCATTTCTCTGTATCGACATTTATCTGTTCGTATAGATGATATATTTTGCAGTAATACTAAAAGATATTTTATTCACAATCATTATAGTAATATACCGATTTCTAACCTTTTGGAGGTTGGAAAATACGTCATTCCTAACTTTAATGACAATCATTTGGGTTGGAAATAACAGATTTCACTTCCATCTCTTGGGTTGGAAATGTTTATGTAGAGTTTGCCTAGCAACATTGTCATAGATCCCTATAATGAAATAGGCTAAACAAATTTTAAGACAGCTGTTAAAATATTAATAAAATTAAAGGTTATAATTCATTGATTAATTTTGAAAATCATTGATTTAAAATGAGGATGATTGTGAATAAAATAGTATACATAACCTCGGTGGGAGTTTCATCACAGCTTCTCGGTTATATATATATATATATATATATATATATATATATATATATATATATATATACAGGGTGTCTCTTAAATAGGGGGACATGGCTTAACCACAGATTCCTGAGGCTAAAATAAGACGATTTAACCAAACTTGCTTCTACCGGAAAGTATACCATTTAGCCAGAATTCTGCTTCAAAGTTCTTCAAAAAAAAATTAATTTTGCTTATAATAATCGGACGCTTTATTCGATTTGGATGAAATTTGGTATGACAGTTTATATGGTTATAAGTCATCTTTTAAGGTGATACTTGTTATTAATAGTGAACCACTTGTGTATGAAACTTAGGTGTCCCAACATTAATTAGACCGTAACTTTTTAATGACAATGCCGAAAACGTGAAATTATTTTTCTTCAGAAAGATACATTCAATAGTAAACTTTTCTCTCTGTGTATAATTTGTGATATCTGTTACGGTTCACACAGAAAAAAGTAAAATTTGAGTGTCTGCATTGCTAAATTTTTAAAATAAATTTAATCCAGTGGTCTGTCCAATGTCGAACAAGTAATTTTTAATGACAGTAACGAGTTGTCAATCTTCACAACTTGTTTAGGAGTTAGCTGAGATATGTAATCGTCTTATTTATAATAATGTTAGTAAAATATTATTAGGCCGAACAAACGGATGTTACTAATTTTAGAATATTGCAAAGAAAATTTTTCACAACCTGTAAAACAATTGTTACTGTCATTAAAAATTACTTGTTTGACGTTTGGGTAGACTACTAGATTAAATTTATTTTAAAAATTTAGCAGTGCAGACACTCATATTTTATTTTTTTCTGTGTGAACCGTAACAGATATCACAAATTACACAGAGAGAGAGAGAAAAGTTTACTATTGAATGTATCTTTATGAAGAAAAATAATTTCACGTTTTCGTTATTGCCATTAAAAAGTTACGGTCTAATTAATGTTGGGACACCTAAGTTTCATATACTAGTGGTTCACTAATAATAACAAGTATCACCTTAAAAGATGACTTATAACCATATAAACTGCCATACCAAATTTCATCCAAATCGAATATTATAATATAAGTAAAATTAATTTTTTTGCGAAGAACTTTGAAGCAGAATTCTGGCTAAATGGTACACTTTCCAGTAGAAGCAAGTTTGGTTAAATCGTCTTATTTTCGCCTCAGAAATCTGTGGTTAAGCCATGTCCCCCTATTTAAGAGACACCTGTATATATATAAGCACTCGGCTGTAATGAAACATCTCCCACCTCGGATGTAATATACTATTAAAGATTTCCACATATGGTATAAGAATTTACAAACTTAGAAGTTAGCTAAAAGTTATATTAAAGCAAGATTCAATCCTGTGTAACTTCTCAATTTTCTCGGCGTTAACGCAAGTTAATTCTGACTTGATTAAAATTAAAAACTCAATTTTCAAGCCTATCAGAGAAATATTAACTTTTTGTAATGAAATTTATGTTTAAATTAATAACTGAGATTGTAATTTCAATCTTGGAAGCCTGCCTCGCCCTCGTCTAATAGACGTAATGATTGCAAAGTTCCCTAGGGTTGCTGTTAATATCAGGGGTTCCCTTAGGACGTTGTGATGGATGAGAACACACATAAAACATGGAAGATGTATTTATATATTTTATATGTGAACTTTCAAAGTTTGGTAGTTCATAACTTAATTATTATTAACTCAAATATATCAGTGTATGTGTGTGTGCGTGTGTTGGTGAGTGGTTCTCTTCTCAACCGTGGTTTATATACTATTTTTTTCACTACCAGCACATAAATCCTATTTCAATTTTTTACCTTCCGTCACCTTTAGGTAAGGAAGGTATTGCCTTTGGTCAAAAAATTCGGTGGTGAGTTTTTAATGAATAAGTACGTTTTAGGGTCCCAACAATACGAATTTACTATTTTTAAGATGATGTCTGTATGTATGTATGTGTTTGTGTCCGCGTGCGTGTGTGTGTGTGTGTGTGTGTGTGCGTGTGTGTGTGTATGTGTGTCCGTGTGTGACAAATTTTTCTCCGACGATAACTCCAATACTATAATTCTAAAAATTATAATTCTTTCGTATTCCTCTTCTGTACATCCATAAGAGTTGATTAGATTTTGGTTATAATTGATCCACCGGAAGTACCCTTATTTGAAGTTTTTAAAAGTTTTTCTTAAAAAAACGCAGTTAAATATTATTTTTTGACATTTTGTTATTATATTTATTAAAGAAAACACTCTTCTCTATATGGTTTGATTATTCATTTTCCTTCATATTCAATAGATGTAGAGTTAAAGCATTATAAAGAAATTAATTTTCAAAAATTAGTCAGCTTTGCTATTAATCATGGAAACAGCTGATACATTCAAAATTGACAGATGCGTGTTGCAAGTGCAAAACCAAATATGGAAAGTATGGGATGAAAAATTAGTATTTCATAGTGATCCTCTCAAGTGACATGCAGTGAAAGGCTAAAAAGAAGATGTATCGCAGAAGACTTGAGAAAGGAAGGACTGTGTGAAGAAGATGCGTTGGACAGGAATGAGTGGAAGAGAAGAGGAAACAGCGACCCCTAATAAAATAGAGGAAAGCTGAAGCAGAAAGTAAAATGTGTCAAGTGCATTTTTCTTAGTGCATGTTTATGTCATAATTTTATTGGATTTATACAACCTTTTCAAATGAAATTTGTAAAAAATAGTATGTGTTCGTGTTCGATTTTACATGATATTATATAGAATCTGTTCCACGGTCCTTTTGGTATGGGATTTGTGCAAAATACATCGAATTGACGGAAGGTCTTGTGCTGGCCACAACAGATTTTTTTATTGATAATAACAATCATTTTGACATGTATAATTACGTTACTAATTTGTTAATATTCACAAAAACAAAGTAGGCTGCATTTGTTTTTATCTGATGTTTCGCTCATTTCACTGGTTTGATAACCTCACTTATGGGCCTTGATTTGTATTTGATTTATTTCATAAAAACACTGTGTGCTATTGCAGTTAGCAGCCTTATTAGTTTATTATTATTTTTAAATAAATCTATTGAAATGTATTTACCTACAAATACAAAAAAATAGTGAATTATTCATTACTACATCTACGCGTTTCACATTTTCACCAAAACAGCACAGTGGCCAGGCGAGGCGAGGCGGCAGCGTAGGTCAATTTAAAATTAAGCGGTAAATTTAAATTATATACTTAACACCTTTCTTGAGTTTAATGAGTTAAATAATATTTGGATTTGGAGGCTTGAGTTTGATTGAAAAGTGACAGTTTGCATTATAGACCAAGGTTAATAATAAATTATTATTGACCTAGGTTACCATGGTTACAAGCAAGCGGTAGTGAAAAACAATTTCTCATGTCAAATAAAGGTAAATAATTGTGGATTCCTAGGCCAGTAGTGAAAAAAATAATTTAAACGTGGCCGCGTGACTGAGTGTCTGGTCGCGAACCTGGGGGAACCGGGTTCGATCCCGACTGGCGCCAAATATTTCCAATTTTAAATGGCACAAAGTAACCCTTGTGGTGCACTCTCCACGCCAGCTATGAGTGCCCGTTAAGTGACGCCTGGTAAGCGCCCACACGGTAAAATATATTGTCATCATTACCGATGTCTACATGTGTTGTAGATACTGGCACACCCAGAAATGGGTAATATGCCGTGATGATATATTTATTTATTTATTTATTTATTTATTTATTCATTCATTCACTAGTCAAACTGTAACTCCTTGCAGAAATCTACATGAAATACCAGTAAAATTTCACAAAATATAGATAAGTTTTGCATGGGACTGTATTCATTATAAATTCACTATAAATGAATTTATATTTAGAATTAGCAACATGTGCTCTAATTCTAAATTTAGAGCACTATAACGACCTTCTATTCAACGTAAACTTTAGTTTAAAATATTCACATCTATTTTGCCAGTGTTCTGCAGATTGTGTGTGATAAATATCGCATGTTTCTTGTGTATATTTGTTATAAAAATCTCATAAATAATACATTAATATTATCAACATTTATGTATATAGTAGTTCTATAATAACAAACTGTATTATGATAAATTTGATATATATTTCATAGATATTCGTACACATAATATTATAAATATAATAGTTAATTATATAAAAACATTTTTGTTGATTTAAATAAATGATATATTCAAAATGTGGACTTACTGCATTACAGGTAGGTAATATAATAGTTATTTATGCAACAAGAGTAAAAAATACAGTTTTATTTCACGAACAGGAAAGCTTGACCGAACGAGCCGTAGGCGAGTTCGTCAAATCCTATGGGTGAAATAAGACACTTTACTCGAGTTGCATACAAATTTTTATTTACGTCTGTTATGAAAGTGTGAAAAAAAGTGCTGTAACGTTTCATTATTTCACGCGTTTGCGTTAAAAAAGTGCACTTTGTTCAAACTTTTCTTGTGTTAAAAAAGACATACTTTATAAATCCATTTTAACAAAAAAAATCTGTTGTGGCCAGCACAAAACCTTCCGTCAATTCAATGTATTTGTACAAATCAAATACCAAAAGTTCCTTGGAAAAGATTTTATATATCCTGTAAAATTGTAACACGAACACACTGTTTTTTACAAATTCCATATTGCAAGTTCCTTTGAAAAGATTCTATGAATCCAATATAATTACAACACGAATGTACATTCTGTAAATTGCACTTTACACTTCCTCATTCCTATCCAACGCATCTTCTTGAGATAGTTCTTCCTCTCTCAAATATTCTGCTACACAGTCCTTCCATCTTCTCTTTCGCCTTCCTCGTACTCCCGGCATTGAAACTGCAAGTCACTTGCGAAGGACACTCTATCACTTATGTTACTTTCTGATCCTATACTTTCCACTTTGGTTTTGCACTTGACACTGACATCTGTCAATTAGAATTTTTTTAATATATCTGCTGTTTCCATAATTTTTGCAAAGCAGACTGATTTTTGAAAGTTAACCTCTCTTAATCTCTCTATAACTCTATATTTATTGAATATGAAGGAAAATGTATAATCAAATCGTACAGAGAATAAGATTTTCTTTCATATTAATGATCACAAAATGTCGAAAAATGATATTTAACTGCGTTTTTTCCAGAAAAACTGTTAAGATCTTCAAATAGGGGTACTTCCGGTTGACCAATTATAACCAAAATCTAATCAGCTCTTCATATGGTTGTAAAGAAGAGGAGTACGAAAAAATCATAATTTTTAGAATTGTAGTTTTGGAGTTATCGTCGGAGAAAAATTTGTCACACACACACACGGTCACACACACACACACACACACACACACACACACACACACACACACACACACACACACACACACACACACACACACATACAGACATCAATGTAAAATTAATAAAATCGTATTCTAGGGATCTTAAAACGTGCTTATTCATTAAAAACTCACCACCGAATTTTTTGACCAAAGACTACCTTCCTTTTGACGGAAGGTAAAAAGTGTCATTTTTATTAGTTGTTGGGTGTGGGATTTGAACCACATTTCCCTTACAAAATAAGCCATTAATCAAGCTTGTATCGCTGTAGTTAAATGTAAGATGGGTGACCATATTTCCCTAATAATTTCAATTGTATTTCATGCAGATTTCTGCAAGGAGTTACATCTTATATTATAGTTGTTGGGTGTGGGATTTGAACTACATTTTACCTATAAAATAATACAAAATAGTCAAGCTTGTATCATTATACTTAAATACAAGATGGGTGACTATGTTCTCCCTGGAATTTCATTTGTAATTCATGTAGATTTTGCTTAAAATCATAAAGAGTAACATAAAAATAGATTATTTTTTTATGGCAACAATTTTAATAAAAACATAATCTGTGTTTTCATTTTACATGTATAGGTAATAAAAATGAATATATTGTCTCGCGAAAATTTAATCATAAGGACTTTTTATTATTATGTCTTTATTTTAAAAAGAAAATTTTGAATAAAATCGTAAGAAAACTTTAAAATAAAATTCATATCTTATCGTAGTTATAAATGTCAGATAATAAATTAAATATTTAATAAACAACAGGTGTTGTTATGGAAACCACGTACATAGATTCCAGTAAAAAGTTTTTATGTACTACTAACTCGGAGTAGGCTATGAACAAAACAACGTATGTCAATTTGAAAGTATTTAATTAAATGTCAATTTGACGCGAGGTATTGTCAAAAATTTTATCAAAAGAAATCAAAGTTTTTCTTCTTGAATCCTTATTTTAGAAATAGAAATATATTAGAAAACGGTGAATTGCAATATTCTGTGTTCTTCTTTATAATATTTTCTCCTTGAAATTACATTTCACGATCAATTTTGACAACTTGACTTTTGAATACGTTTCTGTGTTCAACTCCGAATTAGGTTTTTTCTGAACTCACTGTATTTGTGGATATTATGAGCGAAAAATTCCAACGACTAGTTTTTAACCAATCATGATGCAAAACACTTGAAAATTCAACCAATGGGAACAATATTATACTGACTATTTCACTCATACATTTATAAACCAATCCAAATTCAGGATTCTACCTAGTTACCAAGTTTCATTTTGACAAAACAATCTCATAAAAAAATTTTCGCACCCTTTAAGCCAATAACATGCTGTATTTTTACAAGTAAGTGAGTTTTGATAAGTGAATTTTTTTTGACGTTTTAAGCATTTAAGAGTGCCTAGGAAATATTGTTTATATACCTGTCAAAGTCCTGTCCGCTTATTTTTATTTTTGAAATAGCCATCCGAATACCATTCGTGGTTAAATTTTATCCTGGCAAAATTTTCAGATTGTTACTCGAGCCTTTTGCTAATTTATCTCGTGACATTGATCAAAAATCACTCGCTTGACAGCTCGTGATTTTTTTGTCAATGTCACTCAATAAATTGCTAGGCAACCGGCTCTCGTAACAATCTGAATTTTTTTCCGGCAAAAATTTATGATATTATATATGATAAATTCCAACGACTAGTTTATAACCAATCATGATGCAAAACATTTGAAAATTCAACCAATGGGAACAGTATTATACTGATAAAACCTCGTTACCCCGATAAAACCCCGTTACCCCGATAATTTTCCGCTACCAAGTAAATAAACAGTTGTTATAGTTTATAAATCACTCAAGCAAACTGACATTAGGTAAAACCCCTCCTCCTTCGGAGTCGGGATTTACCATGCAGTTTGCAAAATAAAAATTTATCGATAAAATCAGGAGGTCTTCTGATATTACTTCTGATAAAACTCCGTTACCCCGATAATTTTCCGCTACCAAGTAAATAAACAATTGTTACTGTTTATAACTGTCAGTGTGACAATTAATGTGTCAAGTTTCATTTTGCGTTGTCTTTGGAATTTATCTCACCAAATACCACACGACCTCTTAGATTTTCTCAGATAAACTTTTATTTTTAAGCACTCATTTTTTGACATTAGGTAAAATCCCTCCTCCTTTGGAGTCGGGATTTACCATGCAGTTTGCTTTCGTGTTTGTTGCTAAGCAAAAAAAATTCGTGCAGAATAAAAATTTACCGATAAAATCAGGAGATCTTGTGATATTACTTCTGATAATATTGAAAAATATAATTTGTAGGGCTCTTAAAGCTATCATGTACCATGTTTACATGCAGTTTTGAAAATGGTTTCAGTCAAAATTACGTGAAACTGATTACAAATTGTAATAATTTGTTTTTATTGTAGGTACAAGCTTATTTTTAGTAGCAGCACACGAATTCGGCCATTCTTTGGGCCTCAGCCACTCATCAGTTGAAGGGGCGCTAATGTACCCCTGGTATCAGGGGTTGAAACCTAATTTTGAACTACCTGACGATGACAAGCATGGAATACAGCAAATGTATGGTGAGTTACAAAAATTAAATTATTTTTTTTTCTACAGTCTATATACAAAGTAGACATTTGCGCTCGCTTTTGTCAATATAAAATGTTACTTTGTCGCTCATGTGCGACAAAGTAGAAAAAATCTCGTTGTCCGAATTTTTAACTATAAAATGTTAAGAAATGTCACTTGTCTACATTCTTAATGGGAACCTTTAGTCAAGAATTAATGGCACTGTACTCACTGTAGTTACTTTACATTTACCACCTCCACAAGTCAATCTGTTTGTGATGGTTTGTGAGTTGTTGACATTTTGAAGATGGAACAAATTGATATTTTATTTTTTGTTAATAAGCAATATTCGCGAACATCGTAATTTGTACGACAAAGCAAATGAATTGTACAAAAATTAAAACGTTTGCGTAATTTGAAGAATTGTTCAAGATCTTGTTATTCCACTTTCAAAAACAAACTATGTTACTGCCCGTTGACAAATCAATGTGTTCATAAGTCTAACCATGGCCAAACAGACCATCTACATTCTTTAAGTTTTTTCTTTATTATACAAATCAACAATACTAAGAAACATTCCCGATATTATTAAAAAATCATCTTGTTCATATGGAACGCCGTTTTACTATTTATTCTACATTTAAAGACATCTTCAATTATTTAAAGACGTCAAAAATTTAATTTCAGATATCCTTAATTATTAAAAGACATCAAAAATTCAATTCTTGATATCAAGAATTCAATTTTTGATATCAAGAATTGAATTATGGATATCAGATCTCCGTAAATAACATGTCCAGAATTCGAATTTTTGACGTCCTAAATTAATTTTTGATATCAAGAATTGAATTATGGATATCACATCTCCGTAAATAACATGTCCAGAATTCGAATTTTTGATATCAAGAATTCGGTATGCCATCTAGTTTAAAATGCCTAAATTACTTTGTGTCGGTAAGTCAAATTTCCTTAGCGAAATCATGACTAAATGTATACATCATTAATTCTGTAGATTTTATTTGATAAAGGCCAACAAACTGGTGATTCTTTTCGTTTTTGTGAAATAGGTTTGCATTCTGACCAATCCTAAGGCAGAATCTAAACCAACGCTATTATGATTTCGCTGAGGAAATCTGATTTTGATCTGATTATGTGATATCCATAATTCAATTCTTGATATCAAAAATTAATTTAGGACGTCAAAAATTCGAATTCTGGACATGTTATTTACGGAGATGTGATATCCATAATTCAATTCTTGATATCAAAAATTAATTTAGGACGTCAAAAATTCGAATTTTGGACATGTTATTTATGGAGATGTGATATCCAGAATTGAATTTTTGATATCCAAAATTCAATTTTTGATATCTTTAATTCAATTTTTGATATCCTTAATTTAATTCTTGATATCCTTAATTCAATTCTTGATATCTAAAAAAGAATTTTTGATATCTATAAATATTTGAATTTAAGACGTCTGTAAAACAATTTTGGATATCAAAAAATATTATAAAAACATCCAAAAATGAATTAAAGACGTCTTTATTTCATTTAATGATGTCTTTATATAATTTAACATATCTTTAAATATAGAAAAAATATTAAAACGGCGTTCCATATGTTCATGAGCGCCTAACAAATTCATGGCTATGAAAATAAAATTGTAACCTAAAATCTGAACTGATAGATACTGACTACTCAGATCCAGAATTTCAAAATGAACATAAACCAGACAGAAAATTGTAAATTTTAAATCAAAATTTCTGCATGTAAATTTATAAATTACATTCATCAAAAGCTAGCCCTTATTTTTTATGTAGATTAATATATGAAATTATACTTCTCTATTGAATTATTTTTTTTATTTAGGGGCAAAAGAAGACCGCTTATGGGGCAAAAACCCATCATACAACCCCCACATACCATACCGAACCCGCCCCACAACTACCACAACCACAACGCGTCGTCCGTACCCCCGTCCAGACAAACCCAAATACCACAAACCCTACAACCCTGAAAAACCTCCATACCCTAAACATCCAGATCGAAAATACCCCTCCTATCATGACAGAGAACGAGAACGTTATCCAACACGATATCCAGACAGATATCCAGAGAAACATCCGCACGACAGAGACAGATATCCAGAGAGATATCCAGAAAGACACCCTGGAAGGTATCCGGAAAAATATCCACCAGAAAGGAAATATCCAAACGGGAATAGTCCTCCGTATTATCCAGAAAGGATAACGCCGAATTATCCCGCAAGAACGACTGGAAAACCTACTGAAAGGACTACTGAAAAGACTACAGAAAAACCTGAAAAACCTGATACGTGTGATACTAGCTACGACGCCATTTCTGTCATCAGAAGAGAAGTTTTCATTTTTAAAGATGCCGTAAGTATTTTTATTCGCAATCATTACCGTGAGTATTTTTTAACGTGAAACATTGAGTTTGTCATATCCATGGTTACGACTGGACATTTGATTGACAGCAATGTATTTGCCCTTTCCATTTAAAATGAAACATAGGGAACGAATATAACATTTGATGAGACGTCAATAGAGGTTAATTTTGTTTTAATAATTATACCTGCATTCTAAATTAAAATTAGTTGTACAATAAATATAGTACCCGAGTGGTTTTCTGACTCGACTAAATTTCTTACAATATTTAAATATAATACTTCTATCAAATTCATTCGCCATGTGTCATTTTAAATGAGACAGACAAATACATTGCTGTCAATCAAATGTCAAATCATAACTTATAGGAAAATTCAACGGTTATATGTCATATTGACAAGATGTCATTAGAGGTTAATTTTGTTTAAATAATTATACCTGCATTCTAAATTAAAATTAGTTGTAGAAAAAATACTGTGTGCAACTTGTGCCCGAAATATGTTTAGTGATCTCGAGTGGTTTTCTGACTTTGCTAAATTTCTTACAATATTTAAATATAATATTTCTCTCAGATTCGTTTCTTATGTTCATTTTAAATGGAACGGGCAAATACATTGCTGTCAATCAAATGTCGAGTCGTCATCATGGATATGACAAACCCTAATGTTTCACGTTAAAAAATACTCACGGTATAGTAATACAAGATTGATCTTAGAACATTAACAATGTATAAAATTATTGCCACCTTCAATGTACTCTCCTCCCCGAACCCTACACCGCCCGATGCGAATATTCCATTGTTGGAAGCAATGACTGCAGGCCTTTTTTTGTTAGGCTGTTCATAAGCTCTGCCGTTTTTCTATAACTACATCTCAGCCCCGAATTTGGTGCCTTTTAACGCAGAATTACAATTTGGGAATAAAAGCAAGTCACATAGCACTAGATCAAGTGAGTGATTTTGTATTTCGTTAAAAATGTATTGCCGGACAGGGCGTTTTGTTCCGGCGCGTTGTCTTCATGGAGAATCCATCACATTTCAGCCCTTTTCTTCTCTGCCGTGCATGAAGGGTTATCAAAACCTTCTTGTAATATGCTTAGTTAACGAAATGCCCCTCAGGCACCCAAAAACAATGTCATTGCACGGTTGAGACGCTAATCGTCTCCGATCTCTTTTCTTCCTTCTTTAAATCTTCTAAACTGCTCGAAAACTTGAGTACTATACAGTGTCCCACACTCTATGTTCAGTATAGAGTCTTACGGAGTACCATGTTGCCATATTTACCTGCTGTAAATCTGCAAGATAGAAAGAGCAAAATAGATGCCCAAAAAGAGATCAAATATTCTGGGTACTTCATTGAATGTATTTATGACTGATGTACTTTCAGTGTATCTAAACCGGTGGGTGAAAAGAAAAAAAATTAAATTAAATAATGAACTGGTCAGTTTAATAATTTACAAAAAATATAAAATAATACAAATACAAAATGTAAGTAGGATATAAAATTATAACAAGCATAGGTAAATGAAATGAATTAACATATAAACTTTAGTCAATTTAAAGTAAATAATATAAAATTTTTGTACTTAATTGGACATTTTACAATCGTCGTCAACAATATAAATTCCCTATGTTACATATTTCCATTCTATGAAAAGATATAAAATTAATACATATACGAGTACAATATATAGATGTAAAATAGCATAGGTGCTAGGAAAAAAAAATGAAATTGAATAACACACTGGTCAGTTTAATAATACATATTTTTTATTTAATTTATATCTTCTTATTTGATAATTTACTAATATTTAAGCTTGATAGAAATACTGCATATATTTTACATAGTTCATAAGTCTTTATTCTTTCTTTGTAATCTCCAATTTGAATTTATAATATTTTAAAATTCTAATTTCTAATGCATTTAATCAAGATTAGTATGCTAGGCGGTTTTAAAATATTGTATTGAAATATTACTTATAACAGGTACAAATAGCCCTGTATATAAAACTATTTAGACAAATATTGGGTGTATACAATAAGCCCTTGGGTAAATAAGAGACCCTCATAAAACTTAAATTGTACAGTGTTAACTAATTTTGGTATATCAATGAAAATTTATGAATGTTTTAATATTACATTACATTGAAAAATTGGCAACATGGTACAGAAAACCTCCATAAGATTAACATTGGCTATCTCTGCCACACTGAAGATAGAGTGTGGGACACTGTATAGATAGACCCTCATCACCATAAACATTCTTCAACAATTCGTACATTTCTTTAAGGGATTTTTTAAGTTTGTGTCCTGAATAATACCACTTTAACAAAAATAAATTGTCGTTGGCCAATCGGCAACGCGCCGAAAGCCAGGGGAGGAGGAATTAAAAAAATAACTCTTTTTTTGCCTCCCTGGCCTTTGGAGCGATGCCGATTGGCCAATGACAATAATTTAGGACCGACACCCTGGTGGGAATCGAACCCACGACCCCGGAGCCGAGCGGTGAAGGTCGCTTGAACGCGCCTTTAACCGCACGACAACCGAGGCGGCTTAAAAAAAATCTGATGCGGCCAGCACACGACCTCCCGCCAATTCCATGTTTAAAATAGCAATGAGCTTTAAGTAAAGTTTCACTTCCGATTGATCGTTTGTAAACAAAATCTACTTTGTTGTTCCAATAAATAGAAAAGTTTTTAATACGAAATTTTGGATTATATTTTATTGTATTTTTCTGAAAAATCTGTTAGATTATTAATTAATATATTTTAAGGAAAAATCGTCACACACACATTATTGTCAAAATCATCACCAACTTCCTTGTGCTCTAAAACGCAATCTGTGTAAATTCTTCGCCGTACATTATCCATTTCGTAAATGAGTAGTTGCAAACTATTGTTTGACACTTTGAAATCACGTTCTTATTGAGAGCTGTTTGATATATAATGCTGCAAACATCAAACTTAAATCGAATTATCTTGTATGTATATCTAATATTTATGTATGATGGAAAATATATTATTTTTACAAACCTTAATTTCATTAGAATCATATTTAAACTACTAAATTCTTCTTAACGTTTCATTATTAATTTTAATGAAAATTGCTTCGTGACAGTGACATTTGTTTAAATATGTCAAATTTGTTATTAAAGTATTGTTTTTGTTTGACGCAGAGGCAAAGTGATGTACAAAAATAAATTATTTTATAATATAATATAAAGTTATTTCAAGTTATTTACTAAATGCTATTATCGTAGAATTGAAGATTGTGCCACTATATTCAATTTGTATTGGTAAAAGTTGCTAAAAAATTATATTCAATGAATTTTTTACAAGAAAAACTGTTAAAAGCTTGTATAAATGATCCGATATACATACACTAAAAACTAATGAGCTCTTCCCACATTAGTATAGAATGGATATACAAAATTTCAAATTTTTCTGATTGATAGTATTTAAGTAATCGTGTCCATAAGATCCACACACACACACAGACACACACACACATACATACCTACAAACATCATTGTAAAAATGTTAATATCGGATTCTGGGGACATCAAAACGTGCTTATTCACTAAAATATCTATATCTGATTTTTAGCACGATCCCTATACCTCCCTTACCTAGGGTAGCGAGAGGTAAAAATAAAACTTTGATATTACAAATTATGTAATACATAAGCATCAATTACTAATTTAGTTATAATTACCCATTATTATTTAAATCGTTGACTTGTATTTTTATATATTACCTAATATCCTATCTATTACATGGATTATTTTTTAGTCTTGCTGTTGCTGTGCTGGTGTAAAGACGTGTTTTGAAATATTTAAATTCTTTTCAGTATTTGTGGCGAATAGGGGATAGCGGTTTAAATTCCAACTATCCCGTAGAAATTACAAGAATGTGGGCTGGTTTACCTAAGAATTTAACTCATGTAGATGCTGTCTACGAAAGGCCGGATAATAAAATCGTCTTCTTCATTGGTAAGTTTAAAATTTACTATACTTGCCGTCAAATAAATATGGACTGGATATTGCCAATAGGGGATTCCAGCTCAATCGAATTAAAGGAAAATAGTAAAAAAACGAATGTATATGCTGAATAACGAATATTAATAAAAAAATGAAATGGTATAATTGAGATATTTCGGAAATAAGGGGCATAACAAATAGCGTGTTAGGAGGTGGGGGTTACTACCAATGGAAGTTAAGAAATTCAAATTCGAAAGGAGGGGCTAACATTCCTGTACGGCAGTTTTCAAACAGTTTTTATTTTAACATAAATTTCTTGCATTAAATTTAATAATTTAAATATACCTGTAAAATAAAGTATGTAGATTTGTACAGTGTTACAATATTCATTTATTTTATATAAATATAACTTAAAATAGCATATATTTCAAAAACATTTAGGTCCATGATGAAAACAGTTTGATAAAAAAATTGACGTCACGTCAATCTTTTCAAAATTCGGGAGACCATAACTCGCTTATTAATAGGATTTTTTCACCGGATTTTCATCAATAGTCTTAGTTTTCCTAATATTTTCAGATGAAATTACATATATATATATATAAAAAAAAAAAATGGTGGAATCCCCCATTCCATTGGTCGTGTTGAAAATGTACAAAGAAAAACTGTTGCCCTATGTTAAAACCGTGATCGTGGTACGAGCCATTGTCATCATGTATTTCATATGGATTTGTCCTGTTTCGGAACAATTTTGGTAGCCTACCTCGTGCAAATATAAATGCATCATCATTATTTGTTTATGAATCCGAGGACACTGATGATACAGACTCTAAAGATGACATACTCGACACAGGCATTTCTTAAAAAAATATTTAAAAAGTAAATAGTTGCCTATTTCAATTGTTTTAAAATAAACATAAAAAAATACAGTTTGACGTTTCTTTAATAACTGATTTAAATCTAATAGCATGAAATTCCGCAGTTACTTTAACTTCAGTTAAATTAGTTTAGTAGCTAACTAAATTTTAACTGTTGATTAAATAGTTTTATAAGACTTATGCCCATATTCATAAACGCTCGTAAAATTTTAAACGGTTCGTTATAATTTTTACCCAATAAAAACAGTCGACATTGAAAGAAAAATCGAAATTTAAATTGTCAAATTTGATTCTATTTGTCAAAAATTTTAACGATCCGTTTGGAAACATTACAAGTGTTTATGAATATGGGCATTAATGTATTTTTTGTTTTTCGTAGGAAACAAATATTACGTCCACAATGGCAACAACGTAGAACGCGGTTATCCTAAACCGTTAACAACACTAGGTTTACCACCTTCACTTGAACAAATAGACGGGTCCATGGTTTGGGGCCATAATGGCAAAACTTATTTTTATAGCGGAACCATGTATTGGAGGTAAAAAAATGCACCGAACGCTTAGTTGCTAGCATCATTGGCTCCGAAGTTTGCCGAACAAAATGAAGTGCATTCGGCAAACATCGGTGCTCAGCGCTGCGGAAGGCGCCTAATAATTTAATTATACTGAAGAAAACATTTGTATTGATTTCATTTTTTGTCCGAAGGTTCGACGAAGAACTTGGGCGCGTAGAACTCGATTACCCTCGAGACATGTCAATGTGGAAAGGAGTTGGATATAATATAGACACCGTATTTCAGTGGAAAGATGGTAAGAAGGTCTCGTATAACACTGCCCCCACCTCGAACTACACGATTTTTTTTGTTTAGGTAAAACCTACTTCTTCAAAGGAAAAGGTTTTTGGAAATTTAACGATCTTAGAATGCGGGTCGAAAACGAACAACAAACATTATCAGCGCCATTTTGGATGGGATGCCCCAGGCCTATGGAGGGGCCCAACACTCGAGTCAAAGAAAAATACGTTGGGGTTCCTGTCAGCAAGGCGCCGACGAACGTCAGCGGAGCCTTATTAGTAATAGGGATTTTTTTGGGCGCCCTATGGATTACATAATAGATTAAGACTTTAGGACGACTGATGCTGGTTAGTGCACTGAAAATATTGAACGAAAATCGGTGAGTTTTTCAAAATTCTAAATTATATTACGATCACTTGACATTCACGTCATAATTTGATGTTCGTGTGAACCAAATATAGGTATGGCAGAAATAATTAGGCAATAGTTATTTACATTCGAGTGCGTGTAAGTTGTATTTTACAGCGCGACAGCTTTATTTAAGACACGAGCCCTTAAGGCGAGTGCTTATTAGCTGGAGCGCTGTAAAATACTTCAAGCACGAGATTTGTATAAAATTTTTTGGCCGACGATAATGAAAATCACTTTTTTTAATGAGATAGGTTGTACTTCTGAAAAGGGTAAGTTAAAATACTGGGGTTGTCAATTTCCAAATTTGATTTTACTTACCTTCATTAGAGTACTTCTTCTAGCGAAAATTTATCTGTAATAATAGACGTTGTTTATGGCTGATAATATATTTATTTGCTCATGTTTTCTTCGTAATAAATAATAGGTAGATGTCGATATTTGACATTTCAGCAATGTTCGCCTCGCGTATTTGACAGGTATATCGATCGGTGACTATGTTGGTAACGGCGGATTTTTACAATAATGACAGATGTCGCTGCCGGGAATTTGGGTTATATAAATTAATTTTGAATATAGGAAATGTTAAAGTAAAAAAATAACTTAAGTAGGTAGTACTTTTTTACATGAACTTTATTATAGTAAAGATGATTTCTTTTCTAAATGCCCATAAACGTCCAGTGTATTTTGATTATTTTACCGCATAGTTAGACAAGTTACAACACAGTAAGCGTAAAATGTAGGTTACACTTGCTGTGTATACAATTGTAAAGTTCCCATTACACTTCAGGAGGGCAAAAATAATATTACTAAACTAATAGAGAGTAACTCAACTTGATTTCCTGGTAATAGGTCATTTTTCTGTACGGTGCATAGTTTTTGGGTAAAATATTTTTAAAGGTCGTATTTTGGCTATTTGAAACAATTTGAAATCAAAAATTTAGTCTTCTTTGAAAAATTTAAGACGAAGAACGTTTCTTTGACATGTCAATCAGAACATTTAAATGGAATTATTTATAAAATAAGGACATTTTGAAAAAAGTTAAATTCATAAACATACATTATGGCAATGGGCGGTTATTCCATAGTAGTTTAAAAGACCTAATACATTATATTTAAAAATTAAAATTTTTGAAGGTTCATGTCCGTGATTCTTGTACATTTCCAAAGTGTTGCCACACATCTCATAAGTAACTAAGTAAAAAACAAATATTCCAATGTCAAGAATTTGACAGCTCGATCGGCTTTTGTTTTTTGCATAAAGTTGTCAAAAACATGTCGTGTTTGGTATCAAATGAGAGGTATCGACAAGGGCTGCCATGCAGAAATGTTAAAAATTTGACAGCTCGATCGGCTTTTGTTTTTGGCATAAAGTTGTCAGAACCATGTCGTGTTTGGTATCAAATGAAAAGTAACATCAAGGGCTGCCATGCAGAAATGTCAAAATTTTGAGAGCTCGATCGCCTTTTGTTTTTTTTTCTTAAAGTTGTCAGAACCATATCGTGTTTGGTATCACATAAATAATAATTTTTTTCTGAACACACTGTACAATATCACTAGAAACAATGGGGTATTCCATCATAACAAAAATTTTTTAAAAAATTCAATTTAACATAAAGTATAGCTCAATAAATAATAGTTAAAACAATGAAAACATTTTTTAAATAATTACGATATATTTCACATTTGCTAAAAGAGAAAATTGACGTCATACAATTGTTATCTTTCTCTCGCAGCGTACTCAGAGCAGTGTTTGTGAGAAAGACAAGTATAGGGGGAATGTGACGTTACACTGATTTCTCGAAAATAAAATACTGTTAAACTAGGAACAATTCAGATTTTTTGAAACTATGAATGGGGTCATTTCACATTTTCTGATTTATTGTTTTCTTGAAAAAATAGGTCAAATTAAACATGTATGTGTATGTTTTTCATCTTATGTCTTTAGAATCAGAGATATGATTTTTTAAAAGTTGCGTTTAATTTCAAATATTTCAACGGCTGACGACACATATTCACGGATACGACAGTCGAGCTCTACCGGTTTAATTTAGAAATATGACTATTTGGTTTGGTATTTATTTAAATAAATGGTTTATTTACATAATTTATACTGCACTAGTACTTTTAAAGAAATAGAAAGTAATAATAATCTTCTCTCTTGTATATTTTGCTGTCAGCTGTCACACTTTTAGGTTAGGTTACTGTTTCATGTTGTGAAGCGTGTGAGTGAATTGTCTTTGTGTGAGTATGAATTTGTGTCGTCACAAATTTAGTCCGTGTTTAAAACCGCGAAAGTTTATTAGCAAATTTATGAATGAAAAGTAGCATATTTCAAATTATTTTCTATTACTATATTTATTAAATTAGACGGATTTCATGATTTTATAAAAAAAATCGACAATAATTTTTTTTGAAATGACCCCATTGCTTCAAAGCTGAATGAAGTTTTATTGAAATAATAAAAAAAATTGAGTGGAATACCCCATTGTCATGTGTTAATAAGTTTATTTGAGCATATAAAACGGATTGAAATATGATCTGCGAGTTAGAAATCAAAGACGTGGAGGTCAAGTGAAAAAAAAAAAATCGGTGTATACTTAATTTTTAGGTATTTTATTTAAGTAAACAACTTGTTCATGTTTCAGTGAATAGTTAACTTAATAATTTAGCACTGCCACACTCTTTATCTTTATAATCTTAGCTTCTAACACGTGCAATTTTTAAGTAAGTTTTTCTACTTTTGTACTCAAGGGTCGTAGGTTGTAAATCATTTCATAAGCCGAGGATTTTTGTCGTACAGTCTGGTGCCATTCTTATGTCACTTAAAATGTAAAACACTCACTAAAGGCGGATTTATGCAGCCATTTTATTTACATTTAATTTAATTTAATTTTCATTTAAAAGATAAATGTATGTAAACCAATGTAGCCATGCATACACCATTTTCATTTACGTTTTCATTTATCTCTCATTATGTATCTCCGATATCGTTTCTTTTTACGGTTTTTTATTGCAATAACACGTTTAAAACTAAAGTCATAACTTCTTCGCTGTCACTATTGTTGAATATTTTTATTAATAAATTTTATTCCAATGAAAGTCGGGTTATAACGTTAATCATCTGTCAGCGTATTTTTATATGTGCGCATGCGTTCATTTTCATTTATTTTTGTTATATATTTTTGTATGAATAGGTACATTTAAAAATTATAAATGAGAATTAAATGAAAATTAAATTAAAATGTAAATGTAAATGAAAATGGCTGCATAAATCCGCCTTAAATTTGTCTGTTTTATGTTTTAAAGTAGATATAATTTATATAGGCGTATGAAGTGTAGAATAAATAGTAAATAGTTGGCTAAGGGCCGACGATTCTGTGATATTTTACTAATCTAGTACGTCATGATTGGCATGAATTTGTTTATAATTTTTTTTACTTCTTTTTTATTTTAATAATGGATGTAGTGATATAATTATTATTTATTGAGTATTATAGCATATGAGAAAGGTAGCATAAGTGAGAAATATATTTTATTCCATACTGTACTCGTTAGTAATTAAGAAATAAATTTTATTAAACATATCTTTGTACAAGGCTGACAAGAAAAAATGAATTTAGTATGTTTTTATTGATTTAGTGTTAGTGTAAGGCTGTGTCCGATGTCGCATTTTGGCATTTAGTTTTTAGGATTTAGGTCTTCTTCACATAAATATAACTCCGAATGGCACATTAATGACATCCATTGGTTTATATGGCAACACTTTAGAATAACAAAAATGAATTATACAATTCGATTCAATTTGATGCTTGAGACTAAATGTTAATATTATATTTCATAAATTAGAAGCTAAAGAGTTATTCTTTGACAGTAAATTTGCCGTTTTGCACAAATTATAGCAACGAATATGATTTATTTAATTAGTGCGCGTCAACTTCAAGACATAGTGTGCTCCTGCAAAACCCTAAAATCTTAAATAATCACTAGATTTAGGGCATATAAATTTAGGATTTAGATATTAGGGTGATAAAAGTGCAACATCGGACACAGCCTAATATTGCATCTTAGCTGAAATTCACGGTAAGTGATTTTCTGATATATTTTGACTTCGGGGACGACTTACTGGTGATGAAAAGAACTTCTAGACACCTGCTGGACTTGGAATTGTACTTAAAGATTTTTTTCATTCATGGTATGTTCAAATTTTATTACATTTATAATTTAAAAGTAAGCCATGGAAAAACAATGTTTGTTTTTACAAACTCATCTACTTGATTTCTTAGATAATTTACCGTTGGATCAAAGGAATTTAATATTATTATTACATGTTTTTCTAATTTACTGAAATTATATCAACTTTCAACATAGGACATGTTACATAAAGTACCCTTATTTTTTGTCGTAGTACACATTTATGTAATAAAAAATCTGTTGTGGCCAGCACAAGACCTTCCGTCAATTCCATGTATTTTGTACAAATCCCATACCAAAAGGTCCTTGGAACAGATTCTATATAATATCATGTAAAATCGAACACGAACACATACTATTTTTTACAAATTCCATACCAAAAGTTCATTTGAAAAGGTTCTATAAATCCAATAAAATTATAACATAAGCTACACTAAGTAATGCCCTTCCATCTTCTCTTTGGCCTTTCTCTGCGTGTCACTTGCGAGCAACACTATGACATACCAATTTTAGATCCTATACTTTTTTTCATATTTGGTTTTGCACTTGCAACTGACATCTGTCAATTAAATTTTTTTGAATAATTATGTCAGCTGTTTCCATGATAAATAGCAAAGCTGACTAATTTTTGAAAATTAATTTCTTTATAATGCTTTAACTCTACATCTATTGAATATGAAGGAAAATGAATAATCAAACCATATAGAGAAGAGTATTTTCTTTAATAAATATAATAACAAAATGTCAAAAAATAATATTTAACTGCGTTTTTTTAAGAAAAACTGTTAAAATCTTCAAATAAGGGTACTTCCGGTGGATCGATTATAACCAAAATCTAATCAACTCTTCATATGGATGTACAGAAGAGGAATACGAAAGAATTATAATTTTTAGAATTATAGTATTGGAGTTATCGTCGGAGAAAAATTTGTCACATCTTGAAAATAGTAAATTCGTATTGTAGACAATACCTTCCTTACCTAAAGGTGACGGAAGGTAATTAATACTTATCTCGTCATTGAAGTTCCTTTTCATGACTCATAATGGTTATTTAACAATAACTATTATTTGTTGTTAATTGTAAGTATTTTTAATTAATACAGATTATTAAACCAGCGATATGAATGGCAGAAACTAAGTAATGGACCTGGATCCTGGAGTAAGCGTTGAACACGACCATCAGGTATCCTGGACAGGAAAAGGGAGCCCAGCCGTACACCAAAAAACCACTTTGTATATTTTTGACCCTACTTATAACATATATGTAAATAAATAAATAAATACCACAATACGAACGTATTTCCAAAGATAAATATCAAAATGCAATAAGAAATTACATATTTTCTTCATACAGTTAATTAAAAGGTATACAGCAATAATGTACTAAATGAAAAAAAAACATTAATCATATTATTTATGTTATATTTAATTACCAATATAACTACGCATTTACAATGACACATATTACACTTTTACTTAAATGTTCACTGATTAATAATTCCGGAGCTTAGCAAATACAATCTTAATCTAATTTTTACCTCTCGCTAAGAGATACTAGAATCATGCTAAAAATCGCATATCCAGATTAGAGTGGATAAGCACGTTTTAAGGTCCGTAAAATCCGATTATTACATTTTTACGATGATGTCCGTATGTGTATGTGTGTTTGGATGTTGGATCCACAGTTTCTCAAATTCTATAAGATATAAAAAATATGCAGTTTTCTCAATCAGACATTTCTGGGAAGAGCTGATTAGATTTTGGTAACAATTGGACAACCGGAAGTAATAGTTTGTGTATAGCATAGTTTGTAAATGACAAATGGCAGTGCCAAAAATCAACAGTTTTAGTGACATTCTGATATCTTTTTCTGGGAAGTACATTTAATCTTTCTTATTGTTTTATTAATTAAATATTTGAAATTATAGGTAAAATGAGTAAAATGCATATATCCATCAGAAATACCGTCAATCTGGTTAATGAATTGGAAGAATCTCTGACATTTAGAAACTTCCTCATGCAATGAAAAATAGATATAATTAGAATTATGTGTGCAAAAGACATGTTATAATTAATAAAACAATTCATACCGATATCTATATCTTTCATTTGTTTAAAAACAGTATGTACCTAATTCGGTGTAGGCTATGAACACAGAAACGTATTTCAAAAGTGAAGTTTTTAAAATTGAAAAGGATTCAAGAAGTAAAGCTTTGATTTCTTTAAATATCATTTTAGAAAATATCTCGTGTCGAATTGACATTTAATTAAATGCTTTAAAATTGACATACTTTTTTTTTGTTCATAGCCTACTCCGAATTAAGATTTTTTCATCATAACATACATATATCATAAGATCAGTTACATAATTCGTATATTTGAGGCCTTACAGAAAAATGGTTTGCAGTAAATAATATATTTAAAAATTAGTTCAAATAATCCTATATTGTAATATTCCAAGTTTTCTGTAACGCCTAGTAAAATATGTTCATCAAATTCTGCAAAATAATATATTTTTATGTAATAAAAAACCATTGTTATGTAATATATAGAGCATAATAAACGGCAGAAAAAAAAATACAATCTATTTAATAATCCGATCGCATTCCTAATAATTACATAATACAGGTATCTAACAATCTACTAGAATATAAAGTAGAGCGTCAACAATCGTTATGCAACACACGAACCAGCGATCCTAGAATTACTGAGGGTAAGCAACCATCAAACCACTAAAATATAAGCCTAAAATACTAGCAATCGTATATACAGCCATCGCGCCAGCGATTCACGCCATCACGATTACATAATCGCCGATATACAGCCAACCAGCAAGGCTTCTGGTCGACAAAATCAAAAAATCGTGTAAAATCGACGATTTTAGCGTGTAGCGGCAGAAAAGTACCATTTTACTGCCGCCCTAAGCATTTTCGAGCCGCCAGACGGATTTACAGCCGATAGCAAGGCTAGTACCCACAAAAAACAAAATTTCGAACGCACAATCGCCGATTTATAGCCTACAGTAAGGCTTCTGGCCTTCAAAATTTAAAAATCGTTTAGAATCGGCGATTTACAGCTTGTAGCAAGCGAAAAATATCATTTTACTCACCTTTCAAGCATTTTCGAGCTGCCAGACGTGTATACAGCTGAGCGATAGGCTACTATTCACAAAAAATTAAAATCAAAACTCCATAGCAAGTCATTTATTCACAAAAATTAAAATTCCAACCGATAGCAAAGCTTTTGTACGCCGAATCGTCAATCCGACCCCTTCCATCAAGAATTCTAGCTATATACTGGCTGTTTGATGAATTTATAGCCATTCAGCGTGAGAGGTGGTCTTGAACCGGACGGTCTTCTCCACGAAATGGCAATAACGAGCTATATACAGGCTTTTAGCTGATTTCTAGCTAGCAAGAACGACGGGCTACAAAATCCCGCATTCCAAAAATCCAGGATCGATTTCTCGCCTAGCTACCAGCAGCCAGCAACCAGCCGAGCTCCCATGCTACCAGGGCGTACCCCAGCTGGGGTACGAATCCTGGTGGCAGGGATGCTCTGCTGGGTGCTGGGTGCTGGTAGCTAGACGGGAATCGAACCTGGATTTTTGGATTGCTGGATTTTGTAGCTCGCCGTTCTGGTTTCAGATCGACTGGGTACTAGATTATTGCTAGCAAGCGGGATATGAACCTAGATCTTTGGGATTGCGATTTTTTAGAATTGGGAATAGGAATGAAATATTTTGTTATTTTGACAATGATTTATTTATTGATCTATATGTTACATAATAATGATTATAATATACAATACATGAAATATAATAGTATTTAATATGTTGATCTTTTTATTTGTGATACATTACAAAACAGTCGCAGTTTCACAAATACAAAGATAATGATATGTGCTCTAAATACGTCAAATATGACTGTGAAAGAATAGCTATACAGAGTAGTCCATCTTTATATACCTATACCTACATGAGGGATGATAGTTTTGTTTATTGGAAGATATAGTGCAATATTTAATAAAGATAATTTTATTTCGACATGTACAGTCTTTAACATATACATACTTAATGAAATAATTATATAATAGTGAAAAGTATATCATTTTTTGCACGTATGTGTAAGAAAATACTACTTTTTGAAAGAAAAGAATATATGAATGATTTACTAAAGCATATAATATAGAAAAATGTTTTACATAGTGCAAAAGTATATTGTGTTTTACAAAGGTAACATATGATTCATATTTTCTAATGAAAATATTACATTAAAATAATAAATATAATGCAAATAAATATTGTTATCCATTAATTATGCAGTATTTATACATTGATCAGAGTTTCTCATAGTATTAGATTATGTCAGTATGCATGATCTTGGTTAGGGGATGTAACGATGGTACAGAAAAATCACAAGTTTTTTTAGTTTCGTACATAATTCTTATATTTTATATCGAATTAATATAAATTGCTTCCCAATTTTGAATTCTGGGGATTGTTTTCACTAAGTTTGGAATTCGAATTGCTGAAAAATAATCGCATGTTTGCTACAAGATATCGAAATGTCTATTGAGGTATAAACATTATAAAAATGAAATAATTTAAAAACTAAGTGAGATAGCGACTTGCAGTTTTCAAATTTGGATTCAGGGGGTTGTTTTCTATATGTACTAGGGCTGTGTCCGATGTCGCATTTTGGCATTAAGTATTTAGCTATTTTTCACATAAATACAACTTCGAATGGCATACTAGTGATATCCATTGGTTTGTATGGCAACACTTTAGAACAACAAAAATTAATTATACAATTCGATTCAATTTGATGCTTGAGAGTAAATGTTAATATTATATTTCATAAAATAGAAGCTAAAAAGCTATTCTTTGACAGTAAATTAGACCTTTTGTACAAATTATAGCATAATTTGTTTAATTAGTGTGCGTCAACTTCAAGGCATAGTGTGCTCCTGCAAAACCCTAAAATATAATTCCTAAATTATTAAATAATCACTAGGTTTAGGGCATATAAATTTAAGATTTAGATATTAGGGTGATAAAAGTGCAACATCGGACACCTAAGTTTCAGGAATTCGAATTACTGAAAATTAATTCAGTCATGTTTGTTTCAAGATAGCTAAATATCTATTGTGTATATCATAATTAAAATAAAATAATTTAAAAATTAAGTGAGACAGAGACTTGCAAGTTTCAAATTTGGATTCAAGGGGTTGTTTTATATACAGGGAATTTATTTTAAAATGCAACATTATGGTTCATCACTTCCATGGTTACTCACTATTGTCAAAAAATGACAGCAATGTGATATTTGTCCATTTTAAAATGCAACATACAAAATTTGTAGTTTTGTATTATCAAAACTAATTTTCAATAAATTAGCCTACATACGATTAACAAATAATCAAAACATGAATGTTGTACATCTTAACAAACTTTAGCTTACAAAAATTCATAACTTTCATGTAATAAATGTTTAAAAAAATACCCCCAATCACTCTGAGGCAATATTCTAGTCGGTCGTAATAAGAATTGACACCATTTGTGATGTGTTTTGGAGGTATCTCCTGTGCTGCAATGCTATTTATAATGTTGCATTTTAAAATGGACAAATATTATATTGCAGTCATTTTTTGACAAAAGTGAGTAACCATGGAAGTGATGAACTGTAATGTTGCATTTTAAAATAAATTCTCTGTATGTATACCTACATAGTTTCAGAAATTCGAATCACCGGATACAGAGTTAAATTTCAATAGGAAATATTTGAACTTAGCCTTTCGTGTTTCTGTACCTTTTAAATAGTATGTATGCATGTATGTATGGTATGTGCATTTCTTATATAATGAACTGTAAAATATAGGAAAATGAAGATATATGTGTTGCATAATGACATGAATTGATTACGTGCTAATTTTTCTTGCCATATATTAGTTATACGAGAACTTAACGTTTAGGAGGATAAGTTTTATTTATTTATTTATTTACATAAATCTTATAAATAAGTCTTGAGGGGCACCAATACATGTTGGGGTGTCTTCAATGTGATGCTCTGCAACAATATGATCATCTCCAACGCTGAAATCAGGATAGATATCCTTCTGCAACTCACTCACATCCTTCTACGGCTTGCCTAGGACTGTAATTCATCTCTCTGTGTTACATGTTTCTGTAACAATAAAAATATAATCGAAATAATATTGGGATTACTGGTTAAAGATAATAATATGGATGGATGTTTCAATCGTTTGTAATTATTAAAAATAAAATACCTAATATGAAAGTGTGAGAAATTCAATAGTGAAAAGAATAGTTAAATTTTTCATTTTTTTTTTTTAATTGTTGATAGTATTTATTCATAATTATTTAAATTTATATAGTAAAATGTATAGTACGGCCAATAATATATGATACTTGTGTATAGTAGTAACACTAAATGGGGTACCCACCATGACAATAAAAAAATTTAAAAAATTCAATTTAACATAAAGTATGGCTCAATAAATACTAGTTAAAACAATGAAAACATTTGTTAAATAATTACTTTATGAGATGTTTCACATTTGCTAAAAGGAAAAATTGACGTCATACAATTGTTATCTTTCTCTCGTAGCGTACTCAGATCAGTGTGTGTGAGAAAGACAAGTATAGGGGAAATGTGACGTTACACTGATTTCTAGAAAATAAAATACTATTAAACTAGGAACAATTAAGATTTTTTAATACTATGAATTGCTTCAAAACTGAATGAAGTTTTATTTGGAATACCCCAATAATGATTACTAAAAGTAGTTCATAAATAAAAAAAAACTTACTATGAATAAATGATTTCCGTAAGTATAAGTCCAAGTCTTGAAGATGTCTATAAGTCCTCTCCAAGCACCAGGAAGTCGTCCTCGAAGGCACAGTACACAAGCACACCACACGTCTGTTCACTAGCACTGTAACAATGAAACTGACATAATTGATCTGTATAACAATAAAACTGACAAAATTGATCTATGTAACAGTTAGGCATTAGATAATAATAAAAAGAAATAGTAGTCAACAACAAAAATAAGGAATAATTATAAATTATAGTTGATGTCTATGTATTACATAATTTTGTAGTCTCTCGTACAATTTTTTTAAATTATTTGTAAACAAGGTCTATGGATTACCCGCGAAATATAATTTATGAATTTTAGGGTTGATAGAAAAGGTACTATTCTTTCAGTTTTTCAAGGTCAAATGCTTTTCTGTAGGAAATTTCAACGTTAGATATTAATATGAAAAAGCGGTATTATTAATACATATAAACACAAATTGCAGATATAATAAGTTATTACATTTATAATTTTATTAACAAATCATTTCTTTTTGCAGATGATCACGTTTTCGACGTTCCAGTGGTAAGAGATGCAGACATCGCGACTTGGAGAACCCGTTCGTGTGTCTACAGTATCCTGAGGCTTCTCTCCGTACCTGGTGGACTTCATTTCGTTGTCTGGATCAGGAAACCATCTCTTGCGGTATCGTGAAGTTGTGAATCGGTTCGCCTGATCTCCAGACTTCAAATTCTATGAAATATAAATGTGAGTTAAACTGTATATTTCACTAAACTTTGTCATGCGTTGTTATTTCACATTTTTATTTACTACTCCTATATGGTTAAAGATAGCAACTTGCGCAATGAAAATTTGGAATTTACATAAAATTCTCTGTAACGTATGTCTGATTATAATTTTTAACTTTGATTGGTTTGGGAGTTACAGGGCGTTAAATAAAATGTATTTTAGTCAAATTTTCTCTGGAATGTCATGTGCACTTGTTCCATATTTTTATTTATCACTACTACAAGAATAAAGATAGTAAATTTATATTTTACATAAAATTCACTGTTAGGATACGGCAGACACATTTGTTTTGTGTTCAACAATTTAGAAGAAATGTAAATGAAATATCAAAGGTTCATACTTACATACGGCGAATTTTGTTAATATATCATCTGCTGTTATATCATCACTGTAATATATCATCATCGGCGATTTTCACAGATTAGAATACACTTTGTAGTACATATTACCTACGTAACACACACCACTTAGAATAACTTGATAACACTTGGTATTAGTAATACAATACACCACACTTTTAAGGCCAATTTTACTTATTTTAATAATAGTAAAGACTTTTTTTTAAATGTACAGCAACTATTTAGTAAACTAACGACAATAAAATTTTGACTAAGGATTAAATAATAAACACCTACGTGAGCACAGACATATACAACATTTTAAATAATATCTAAAATTATAATAAGCAGAAATACGTTGTATAAGTTAAAAATGAATTTTGAATATTTAGATTTCATTGTAAATAATAATGTACATATGAACTTTAAATTTAATGTGCTATTAACTTATTAAATTTAGATTTCTTTTATTTATATTTATTTAAATAATTTTAAGAAAGTTATAGGGCAAATCTAACATTTTCAAAATATACAGCGAACTATAAAATGTAATAGAGAACGATTATAATAAAAATTTCTAAGTTGTTCGTTTGCTATATACACTACACGATTATTCACAAGCACACCATGTTCACTTCACCAAAGTCTGAAAGGAACTGAAGTCTTTATTTTAAAAATATAATATTAATATTATCATGTAATACCCCCACCGTAATTAAGTGTTTATTTATTATATATTTTGTACTTTGCCGCTCAAAATAAAAATATGTTTGTTTACAGGTTCTGCAAAGGGCCGGACTACACCCAGCGATGAGATACGGTAACTACGGCACTGGATGAAGATAATAAATGACTTATTATAAGAATAAATGAATAAAAGAGTGTTTTATTTTCCTTTCCTATGTAATAACAAAAAGGACAGGGAAATACCTTAATATTTAAGGATTTTCCGAATTTTCCTATCTTATCTTTTAGTATTAAGTTCTCTAGGTGTGAAACTAACCATCCGAAAAAACTTATAAATAGGAATGTTGTATAATTTTTAATTGTATTTATTGTTTATTTATTATATTACATTGTAACTTTCTATGTACCGTACAATATATTTGAATAAAATATATTTTTATAATATTACTTTATTTTATTTCCTTTAAAATTGTTAAAAAATACTAAGAGATGATTTTGTAAAAAAAATAACACGTATATAGTTCTTAAAACGTCCGCTTAAGAGGGCAGCACCTGTCAATTTACTTTTCTAAAGTGTACTATATCACATTCTCACAAAGCCTGTGTTTATTGCCCTTTTGACACCAAATTTTGGGAACATACTCTCCTCGACCTATACTATCCAAAAACTATAGGCTGAACATCGCGCCTTCTCCTTAATCTGGGTAGGGAAATTAGAAAACAAATCATAACTATTCTAATTATAAAAATTAAATTTTCATATTAAGTCTATTGTACGCAGCTTAAGGCGTAGAATCCAAAAATTGCATTTTCAAGTTCGTATGTGCACCCATTTTTGGGTCAATTTTGAATACCCAAAAGTGGGTAGAGGTAAAAACTTGAAACTATTATTTTTGAAATCTACGGATTGAATTATGTACTTAACCAAATTTTGGTTGTAAAAGCTATCTCTATAAGGGCGCTATGAATTTTTGAAGTTTTTACATATCATTCGCGAATTACGTAAGATCTAACCGTTACATCACAATTCGGACGCCGGATTCGTAACCCTCGGGGTCGAATTAAGGGGATGCCGTGTCTAACTCAATTTTTTTTCCCCCATCGAAACTAAAAACCATGGACTAAAGCCTTGGGGTTTTTTTGGCAAAAAAAACTTTTTGAGTCCGATTTGCTTCAAATTTGGTATACGTATACTAGGGACAAAGGTCTAATGAATAGCCAAATCTGAGCCCATAGGGGTTGATATTAGGGGAGTTATTAAAATCTAAAGTGGGTTATTAAAATTAATGGGAAAACTATGGACTTTAGAGGAAAATTTTATTAGAATTTTCTTTCCCAAATTAAATTCTAAACTACTTTTATTTGAAAAATTTTCTTTTCCGGCTTTTCTTTTTCGAGATAATTGTACTTATTTATTGTTAGAAAACGATAATATTATTCTAAAATCTATTAATTGTGTTTAATAAAGTTTTTCTTTATGATTACAGGTGTTCAACAAAGGGCCAGGGACCACTTAAGGACATCCCAAGATATTATCTATAGAATATATAAATAAAATGTATTGTATAATGTCAATGTATGTATGTATTATTTGAAGTGATATAATAATGTATATTAAAGTGTATATTATGAATTATATAATAAAAGGGCAGATTATATCATAATTTAAGTTTAACTTTTAAATTCCTATCATATCCTTTTTGTTTATCCCTTTAAATATTGAAATAACCAGCAGTTACGTAACAAAGGGCCTTAGGTAAAATTTGACCTCAAATTCGTAATCAGCGAATCCAAATTAGTTTAATAAAATTTATCCGACTTTTCTAGCCCTATTAATAATGAAGTCATCAAAGGTCATCCCCTAACTTCTGAAAAGGGTAAATATATCACAAACTAAAGAGTTTTAAACACTTCTGTGCATGCCAATCAAAAGAGCGGCTTGAAATCTACCCGATACGTTATTTTTCAGCCCTTAATTCCTTTAAACAGACAAACTAGGGTAAAATAATCCCCCAAAAACTTTAGGGGCTGATATCTCGGAAACGGCTAGGATTTCAGCGATTTCCTTGAAATTTTCCGTTCCCCTCGGATACCCTTTGAGAAATAGGGGTCGTAGAGCAACATATACAAGTCTCAAGGGCGTAGGGCCAAGGGTTTAGAAGTGGCAAATTTGACAGCTTTTTTTGTTAAGCGATTGACAAAAATATTGTTAAACATCGGTCATTTTTAAAAATTTTTAGAGCCCGTGTTTATTGCCCTTTTGTCACCAAATTTTGGGAACATACTTTCCTCGGCCTGGACTATCCAAAAACCATAGTCTGAACAACGCGCATTCACCTTAATTTGGGTGTGGAAATTAGAAAAAAAATCATAACTACTGTATTTATTAAAATTAAATTTTCATATTAAGTCTATTGTACGCATCTTGAGCCGTAGATTCCAAAAATTGTATTTTAGAGTTCGTATATTCACCCATTTTTGGGTAAATTTTTAATACCCGGAAGTGGGTGGAGTTAAAAATTTGAAACTTTACTTTTGAAATCTACGTATTTAATTATGTACATAACTAAATTTTGGTTGCAAAAGCTGTCTTTATAAGGGCGCTATGATTTTTTAAAATTTTTACATTTCATTTGCGAATTACGTAAGATCTAACCGTTACATCACAATTCGAACGACGGATTCGTAATCCCTGGGGTCGAATTAAGGGGATGCCGTGTCTAACTCAAATTTTTTTTCCCCAATCGAAACTTAAAACCATGGACTAAAGCCTTGGGGTTTTTTTGGCAAAAAAAACTTTTTGACTCCGATTTGCTTTAAATTTGGTATACGTAACCTAGGGACAAAGGTCTAACGAATAGCCAAATCTGACCCCATAGGGGTTGATATTAGGGGAGTTATTCAGGTCTAAAGTGGGTTATAGGAAATATTAGGAAAACTATAGACTTTAGAGGAAAATTTTATTAGGATTTTTTGTTGCAAATTAAATTCTAAACGACTTATATTTGAAACATTTTCTTTTCCGACTTTTCTTTTTTGAGATAATTGTACTTAACTATTGTTAGTAAACGATAATATTATTGTAACGTCAATGAACAGTGTTTAATAATGCTTTTCTTTTTGACTACAGATTCAACAAAGGGCCGAGGACCACTTAAGGACATCGGACATCACAGGGTATATAAAATGTATTATATAATGTATTTATAGTAATATAATAATGTATATTATGTGTGTATTATAAATTATGTAATAAAAGGACAAAATATATCATAATTTAAGTTCATTTTTTAATTTCCTATTATATCCTTTTTGTTTAACCCTTTAAATAATAAAATAACTAGCACAACAATTTTTGAAGGACAATTACGTAACAAATGGCCTTAGGTAAAATTTAACCACAAATTCGTAATTAGCGAGTCCAAATTAGTCTAATAAAATTTATTTGACTCTTCTAGCCCTATTAATAATGGAGTTATCAAAGGTCATCCCCTAAAATATGAAAAGGGTAAATATATCAATAACTAAAGAGTATTGCGCAATTCTCTGCAGGCCAATCGAAAGAGCGGCTTTAAATCTACCCGATACGCTATTTACTAGCCCTTATTTTCTTTAAATAAACAAATTAGGGTAAAATAACCCTCCAAAAACTTTAGGGGCTGATATCTCGGAAACGGCTGGGATTTCAGCGATTTCCTTGAAATTTCGCGTTCCCCTCGGATACCCTTTGAGAAATAGGGGTCGTAGAACAACATATTTAAGTCTCAAGGGCGTAGGGCCAAGGGTTTAGAAGTGGCAAATTTGACAGCTTTTTTTTGTTGTGCTATTGACAAAAATATCGTTATTTTTAAAAATTTCTAGATCCTGTGTTTATTGCCCTTTTGTCACCAAATTTTGGGAACATACTCTCCTCGACCTGTACTATCAAAACTCTATAGTCTGAACAACGCGCCTTCACCTTAATTTGGGTGTGGAAATTAGAAAAGAAATAATAACTTCTGTATTTATCAAAATTAAATTTTCATATTAAGTCTATTGTACGCAGCTTAAGGCGTAGAATCCAATAATTGCATTTTCAAGTTCGTACGTTTACCCATTTTTGGGTCAATTTTTAATACCCAAAAATGGGTAGAGATAAAAATCTTAAACATGCATATTTAAAATCTACGGATTTAATTATGTACATAACCAAATTTTGGTTGTAAAAGCTGTCTCTATAAGGGCGCTATGAATTTTTGAAGTTTTTACATTTCATTGGCGAATTACGTAAGATCTAACTGTTACATCACAATTCGGACGCCGGATTCGTAATCCCTGGGGTCGAATTAAGGGGATGCCATGTCTAACTCAAATTCTTTTTCCCCAATCGAAAATAAAAACCATGGACTAAAAGCCTTGGTGTTTTTTTGGCAAAAAAAACTTTTTGACTCCGATTTGCTTTAAATTTGGTATACGTAAACTAGGGACAAAGGTCTAACGAATAGCCAAACCTGACCCCATAGGGGTTGATATTAGGGGAGTTATTTAAGTCTAAAGTGGGTTATAGGAAATATTAGGAAAACTATAGACTTTAGAGGAAAATTTTATAAGGATTTTTTGTTGCAAATTAAATTCTAAACGACTTATATTTGAAACATTTTCTTTTCCGACTTTTCTTTTTCGAGATAATTGTACTATTGTTAATAAACGATAATATTATTGTAACGTCAATGGACAGTGTTTAATAATGTTTTTCTTTATGATTACAGATTCAACAAAGGACCAAGGACTATTTAAGTACATCGGACATCCCAGGATATATAAAATGTATTATATAATGTATTTATAGTGATATAATAATGTATATTATGTGTGTATTATAAATTATATAATAAAAGGACAGAATATATCAAAATTTAAGTTTATTTTTTAATTTCCTATTATATCCTTTGTTGTTTAACCCTTTAAAATAATAAAATAACGAGCACAACCTTTTTTTGAAGGACACTTACGTAACAAAGGGCCTTAGGTAAAATTAGACTTCAAATTCGTAATCAGCGAGTCCAAATTAGTCTAATAAAATTTATTCCACTTTTCTAGCCCTATTAATAATGGAGTTATCAAAGGTCATCCCCTAAAATCTGAAAAGGGTAAATATATCAAAAACTACAGAGTTTTAAGCAATTCTGTGCAGGCTAATCGAAAGAGCGGCTTGAAATCTACCCGATACGCTATTTTCCAGCCCTTAATTCCTTTAATCAAACAAATTAGGGTAAAATAACCCCCCAAAAACTTTAGGGGCTGATATCTCGGAAACGGCTAGGATTTCAGCGATTTCCTTGAAATTTCGCGTTCCCCTCGGATACCCTTTGAGAAATAGGGGTCGTAGAACAACATATCCAAGTCTCAAGGGCGTAGGGCCAAGGGTTAAGAAGTGACAAATTTGACAGCTTTTTTTGTTGGCTATTGACAAAAATATCGTAATTTTTAAAAATTTCTAGAGCCCGTGTTTATTGCCCTATTGTCACCAAATTTTGGGAACATACTCTCCTCGACCTGTACTATCCAAACACCATAACCAGAACAACGCGCCTTCACCTTAATTTGGGTGTGGAACATAGAAAAAAAATCATAACTTCTGTATTTATTAAAATTAAATTTTCATATTAAATCCATTGTATTCATCTTCAGCCGTAGATTCCAAAAATCGCATTTTCAAGTTCGTATGTCCACCCATTTTTGGGTCAATTTTTAATACCCAAAAATGGGTGGATATACACTACTGAAACACCCATATTTAAAATCTACGTATTTAATTATGTACATAACCAAATTTTGGTTGTAAAAGCTATCTCTATAAGGGCGCTATGAATTTTTGAAGTTTTTACATTTCATTCGCGAATTACGTAAGATCTAACTGTTACATCACAATTCGGACGCCGGATTCGTAATCCCTGGGGTCGAATTAAGGGGATGCCATGTCTAACTCAAATTCTTTTTCCCCAATCGAAACTAAAAACCATGGACTAAAGCCTTGGGGTTTTTTTGGCAAAAAATTGATTTGCTTCAAATTTGGTATACGTATACTAGGGACAAAGGTCTAACGAATAGCCAAATCTGACCCCAAAGGGGTTGATATTAGGGGAGTTATTTAAGTCTAAAGTGGGTAATTGGAAGTAACGGGAAAACTATGGACTTTAGAGGAAAATTTTATTAGGATTTTTTGTTACAAATTAAATTCTAAACAAATTTAAGTTTAGTTTTTAAATTCCTATTATATCCTTTTTATTTAACCCTTTAAAATAATAAAATAACGAGCACAACCTTTTTTTGAAGGGTACTTACGTAACAAAGGGCCTTAGGTAAAATTTGACTTCAAATTCGTAATATATTTATAATATATTTTGTCCTTTTATTATATAATTTATAATACACAAATAATAAATAATATTATATCACTAAAAAAACATTATATAATACATTTTATTTATAGTCTCTATCCTGGGATGTCCTTAAGTGGTCCTTGGCCCTTTGTTGAACCTTTAATCATAAAAAAAAACATTATTAAACACAGTTCAATGACATTACAATAATATTATAGTTGACCAACATTAATAAGAATAATTATCTCGAAAAGAAAAGTCGGAAAAGAAAATGTTTCAAATATAAGTCGTTTAGAATTTAATTTGCAACAAAAAATCCTAATAAAATTTTCCTCTAAAGTCCATAGTTTTCCCGTTACTTCCAATTACCCACTTTAGACTTAAATAACTCCCCTAATATCAACCCCTTTGGGGTCAGGTTTGGGTATTCGTTAGAGCTTTGTCCCTAGTATACGTATACCAAATTTGAAGCAAATCGGAGTCAAAAAGTTTTTTTTGCCAAAAAAACCCCAAGGCTTTAGTCCATGGTTTTTAGTTTCGATTGGGGAAAAAAAATTTGAGTTAGACATGGCATCCCCTTAATTCGACCCCAGGGATTACGAATCCGGCGTCCGAATTGTGATGTAACTGTTAGATCTTACGTAATTCGCGAATGAAATGTAAAAACTTCAAAAAATCATAGCGCCCTTATAGAGACAGCTTTTACAACCAAAATTTCGTTATATACATAATTAAATACGTAGATTTTAAATATGGGTGTTTCAGTAGTGTATATCCACCCATTTTTGGGTATTAAAAATTGACCCAAAAATGGGTGGACATACGAACTTGAAAATTCGATTTTTGGAATCTACGGCTGAAGATGAATACAATGGATTTAATATGAAAATTTAATTTTAATAAATACAGAAGTTATGATTTTTTTTCTATGTTCCACACCCAAATTAAGGTGAAGGCGCGTTGTTCTGGTTATGGTGTTTGGATAGTACAGGTCGAGGAGAGTATGTTCCCAAAATTTGGTGACAATAGGGCAATAAACACGGGCTCTAGAAATTTTTAAAAATTACGATATTTTTGTCAATAGCCAACAAAAAAAGCTGTCAAATTTGTCACTTCTTAACCCTTGGCCCTACGCCCTTGAGACTTGGATATGTTGTTCTACGACCCCTATTTCTCAAAGGGTATCCGAGGGGAACGCGAAATTTCAAGGAAATCGCTGAAATCCTAGCCGTTTCCGAGATATCAGCCCCTAAAGTTTTTGGGGGGTTATTTTACCCTAATTTGTTTGATTAAAGGAATTAAGGGCTGGAAAATAGCGTATCGGGTAGATTTCAAGCCGCTCTTTCGATTAGCCTGCACAGAATTGCTTAAAACTCTGTAGTTTTTGATATATTTACCCTTTTCAGATTTTAGGGGATGACCTTTGATAACTCCATTATTAATAGGGCTAGAAAAGTGGAATAAATTTTGTTAGACTAATTTGGACTCGCTGATTACGAATTTGAAGTCAAATTTTACCTAAGGCCCTTTGTTACGTAAGTGTCCTTCAAAAAAAGGTTGTGCTCGTTATTTTATTATTTTAAAGGGTTAAACAACAAAGGATATAATAGGAAATTAAAAAATAAACTTAAATTTTGATATATTCTGTCCTTTTATTATATAATTTATAATACACACATAATATACATTATTATATCACTATAAATACATTATATAATACATTTTACATATCCTGGGATGTCCGATGTCCTTAAATAGTCCTTGGTCCTTTGTTGAATCTGTAATCATAAAGAAAAACATTATTAAACACTGTCCATTGACGTTACAATAATATTATCGTTTATTAACAATAGTACAATTATCTCGAAAAAGAAAAGTCGGAAAAGAAAATGTTTCAAATATAAGTCGTTTAGAATTTAATTTGCAACAAAAAATCCTTATAAAATTTTCCTCTAAAGTCTATAGTTTTCCTAATATTTCCTATAACCCACTTTAGACTTAAATAACTCCCCTAATATCAACCCCTATGGGGTCAGATTTGGCTATTCGTTAGACCTTTGTCCCTAGTTTACGTATACCAAATTTAAAGCAAATCGGAGTCAAAAAGTTTTTTTTGCCAAAAAAACACCAAGGCTTTTAGTCCATGGTTTTTATTTTCGATTGGGGAAAAAGAATTTGAGTTAGACATGGCATCCCCTTAATTCGACCCCAGGGATTACGAATCCGGCGTCCGAATTGTGATGTAACAGTTAGATCTTACGTAATTCGCCAATGAAATGTAAAAACTTCAAAAATTCATAGCGCCCTTATAGAGACAGCTTTTACAACCAAAATTTGGTTATGTACATAATTAAATCCGTAGATTTTAAATATGCATGTTTAAGATTTTTATCTCTACCCATTTTTGGGTATTAAAAATTGACCCAAAAATGGGTAAACGTACGAACTTGAAAATGCAATTATTGGATTCTACGCCTTAAGCTGCGTACAATAGACTTAATATGAAAATTTAATTTTGATAAATACAGAAGTTATTATTTCTTTTCTAATTTCCACACCCAAATTAAGGTGAAGGCGCGTTGTTCAGACTATAGAGTTTTGATAGTACAGGTCGAGGAGAGTATGTTCCCAAAATTTGGTGACAAAAGGGCAATAAACACAGGATCTAGAAATTTTTAAAAATAACGATATTTTTGTCAATAGCACAACAAAAAAAAGCTGTCAAATTTACCACTTCTAAACCCTTGGCCCTACGCCCTTGAGACTTAAATATGTTGTTCTACGACCCCTATTTCTCAAAGGGTATCCGAGGGGAACGCGAAATTTCAAGGAAATCGCTGAAATCCCAGCCGTTTCCGAGATATCAGCCCCTAAAGTTTTTGGAGGGTTATTTTACCCTAATTTGTTTATTTAAAGAAAATAAGGGCTAGTAAATAGCGTATCGGGTAGATTTAAAGCCGCTCTTTCGATTGGCCTGCAGAGAATTGCGCAATACTCTTTAGTTATTGATATATTTACCCTTTTCATATTTTAGGGGATGACCTTTGATAACTCCATTATTAATAGGGCTAGAAGAGTCAAATAAATTTTATTAGACTAATTTGGACTCGCTAATTACGAATTTGTGGTTAAATTTTACCTAAGGCCATTTGTTACGTAATTGTCCTTCAAAAATTGTTGTGCTAGTTATTTTATTATTTAAAGGGTTAAACAAAAAGGATATAATAGGAAATTAAAAAATGAACTTAAATTATGATATATTTTGTCCTTTTATTACATAATTTATAATACACACATAATATACATTATTATATTACTATAAATACATTATATAATACATTTTATATACCCTGTGATGTCCGATGTCCTTAAGTGGTCCTCGGCCCTTTGTTGAATCTGTAGTCAAAAAGAAAAGCATTATTAAACACTGTTCATTGACGTTACAATAATATTATCGTTTACTAACAATAGTTAAGTACAATTATCTCAAAAAAGAAAAGTCGGAAAAGAAAATGTTTCAAATATAAGTCGTTTAGAATTTAATTTGCAACAAAAAATCCTAATAAAATTTTCCTCTAAAGTCTATAGTTTTCCTAATATTTCCTATAACCCACTTTAGACCTGAATAACTCCCCTAATATCAACCCCTATGGGGTCAGATTTGGCTATTCGTTAGACCTTTGTCCCTAGGTTACGTATACCAAATTTAAAGCAAATCGGAGTCAAAAATTTTTTTTGCCAAAAAAACCCCAAGGCTTTAGTCCATGGTTTTAAGTTTCGATTGGGGAAAAAAAATTTGAGTTAGACACGGCATCCCCTTAATTCGACCCCAGGGATTACGAATCCGTCGTTCGAATTGTGATGTAACGGTTAGATCTTACGTAATTCGCGAATGAAATGTAAAAATTTTAAAAAATCATAGCGCCCTTATAAAGACAGCTTTTGCAACCAAAATTTAGTTATGTACATAATTAAATACGTAGATTTCAAAAATAAAGTTTCAAATTTTTAACTCCACTCACTTCCGGGTATTAAAAATTTACCCAAAAATGGGTGGATATACGAACTTTAAAATACAATTTTTGGAATCTACGGCTCAAGTTGCGTACAATAGACTTAATATGAAAATTTAATTTTAATAAATACAGTAGTTATGATTTTTTTTCTAATTTCCACACCCAAATTAAGGTGAATGCGCGTTGTTCAGACTATAGTTTTTGGATAGTCCAGGCCGAGGAAAGTATGTTCCCAAAATTTGGTGACAAAAGGGCAATAAACACGGGCTCTAAAAATTTTTAAAAATGACCGATGTTTAACAATATTTTTGTCAATCGCCTAACAAAAAAAGCTGTCAAATTTGCCACTTCTAAACCCTTGGCCCTACGCCCTTGAGACTTGGATATGTTGCTCTCCGACCCCTATTTCTCAAAGGGTATCCGAGGGGAACGGAAAATTTCAAGGAAATCGCTGAAATCCTAGCCGTTTCCGAGATATCAGCCCCTAAAGTTTTTGGGGGATTATTTTACCCTAGTTTGTCTGTTTAAAGGAATTAAGGGCTGCAAAATAACGTATCGGGTAGATTTCAAGCCGCTCTTTCGATTGGCATGCACAGAATTGCTTAAAACTCTTTAGTTTTTCATATATTTACCCTTTCCAGATTTTAGGGGATGACCTTCGATAACTCCGTTATTAATAGGGCTAGAAAAGTCGGATAAATTTTATTAGACTAATTTGGACTCACTGATTACGAATTTGAGGTCAAATTTTACCTAAGGCCCTTTGTTACGTAAGTGTCTTTCAAATAAAGGTTGTGCTGGTTATTTCATTAAAGGGATAAAGAAAAAGATTATAATAGGAATTTAATAAAAGATAAACTTAAATTTTGAAATATTCTGTCCTTTTATTATATAATTTATAATACACACAAAATATACATTATTATGTCACTTTAAATACATTATATAATACATTTTATTTGTAGTTTTTTATAGATATATATTTAGAATTTAATTTGCAATAAAAAATCCTAATAAAATTTTCCTCTAAAGTCTATAGTTTTCCTGTTATTTTCAATAACCCATTTTAGACTTGAATAACTCCCCTAATATCAACCCCTATGGCCTCAGAATTGGCTATTCGTTAGACCTTTGTCCCTAGTATACGTATACCAAATTTGAAGCAAATCGGAGTCAAAAAGTTTTTTTTGCCAAAAAAACCCCAAGGCTTTAGTCCATGGTTTTTAGTTTCGATTGGGGAAAAATAATTTGAGTTAGACATGGCATCCCCTTAATTCGACCCCAGGGATTACGAATCCGGCGTCCGAATTGTGATGTAACAGTTAGATCTTACGTAATTCGCGAATGAAATGTAAAAACTTAAAAAAATCATAGCGCCCTTATAGAGACAACTTTTACAACCAAAATTTGGTTATATACATAATTAAATCCGTAGATTTCAAATATGCATGTTTCAAATTTTTATCTCTACCCATTTTTGGGTATTCAAAATTGACCCAAAAATGGGTGGACATACGAACTCGAAAATGCGATTTTTGGAATCTACGGGTCAAGATGCATACAATAGACTGAATATAAAAATGTAATTTTAGTAAATACAGTAGTTACGATTTTTTTTCTAATTTCCACACCCAAATTAAGGTGAAGTCGCGTTGTTCAGAATATGGTTTTTGGGTAGTACAGGTCGAGGAGAGTATGTTCCCAAAATTTGGTGACAAAAGGGCTATAAACACGGGCTCTAGAAATTTTTAAAAATGACCGATGTTTAACGATATTTTTGTTAATAGCGCAACAAAAAATGCTGTCAAATAGGTCATTTCTAAACCCTTGGCCCTACACCTTTGAGACTTGGATAAGTTGTTCTTCGACCTCTGTTTCTAAGGGTATCCGAGGGGAACGCAAAATTTCAAGGAAATCGCTGAAATCCCAGCCGTTTCCGAGATATCAGCCCCTAAAGTTTTTAGAGGGTTATTTTACCCTAATTTGTCTATTTAAAGGAATCAAGGATTAGAAAGTAGCGTATCGGGTAGATTTAAAGCCACTTTTTCGATTGGCCTGCACAGAATTGCTTAAAACTCTTTAATTTATGATATATTTACCCTTTTCAGAAGTTAGGGGATGACCTTTGATAACTTCATTATTAATAGAGCTAGAAAAGTCGGATAAATTTTATTAAACTTATTTGGATTCGTTGATTACGAATTTGAGGTCAAATTTTATCTAAGGCCCTTTGTTACGTAAGTGCTGGTTATTTCATTATTTAAAGGGATAAACAAAAAGGATATAATAGGAATTTAAAAGTTAAACTTAAATTATGATATATTCTGCCCTTTTATTATATAATTCATAATATACACTTTAATATACATTATTATATCACTTTAAATAATACATACATACATTGACATTATACAATACATTTTATTTATATATTCTATAGATATATCTTGGGATGTCCTTAAGTGGTCCCTGGCCCTTTGTTGAACCTGTAAACATAAAGAAAAACTTTATTAAACATAATTAATAGACTTTACAATAATATTATTGTTTTCTAACAATAAATAAGTACAATTATCTCGAAAAAGAAAAGCCGGAAAAGAAAATTTTTCAAATAAAAGTAGTTTAGAATTTAATTTGTAACAAATAATCCTAATAAAACTTTCCTCTAAAGTCTATAGTTTTCCCATTGTTTCTAATAACCCACTTTAGACTTGAATAACTCCCCTAATATCAACCCCTATGGGCTCAAATTTGGTTATTCATTAGACCTTTGTCCCTAGTATACGTATACCAAATTTGAAGCAAATCGGAGTCAAAAAGTTTTTTTTGCCAAAAAAACCCCAAGGCTTTAGTCCATGGTTTTTAGTTTCGATTGGGGAAAAAAAATTTGAGTTAGACATGGCATCCCCTTAATTTGACCCCAAGGATTACGAATCCGGCGTCCGAATTGTGATGTAACGGTTAGATCTTACGTAATTCGCGAAAGATATGTAAAACTTCAAAAATTCATAGCGCCCTTATAGAGACAGCTTTTGCAACCAAAATTCGGTTATATACATAATTAAACCCGTAGATTTTAAAAATAAAAGTTTTCGGTTTTTATCTCCACCCACTTTTGGGTATTAAAAATTGACCCAAAAATGGGTGGACATACGAACTTGGAAATGTGATTTTTGGAATCTACGCCTTAAGCTGCGTATAATAGACTTAATATGAAAATTTAATTTTTATAATTACAATAGTTATGATTTTTTTTCTAATTTCCCTACCCAGATTAAGGTGAAGGCGCGATGTTCAGACTATAGTTTTTGGATAGTATAGATCGAGGAGAGTATGTTCCCAAAATTTGGTGTCAAAAGGGCAATAAACACGGGCTTTGTGATAATGTAATATGGTTCACTTTAGAAAAGTAAATTGACAGGTGCTGCCCTCTTAAGCGGACGTTTTAAGAACTATATACGTGTGTTTGAGCGGTACATTATAAAAATTAAAACTAAAGATTATTCATATCTTAACAAGGGTTGAAAATAATAAATATGTAATTTTTAAATAAATTTTAAAGTTTATTCGGATTATATAATTACAAATATGTTTAAAATATATACATTAACATTTTATTACAATTTTATAATATTTAAAATTTCTCTTCTGCCTTTAAGGGTCTTGAAGTTGACATATTGAAAATCTGCACAGAAAAATATATAAAAATTAGATTATTAAACAAATATAAAAACAAAATAAGAAAGTAAACCAAAAGGGTTGATAACAAGAAAAAAATGCAGAAATATTTAAATATTTCCTGTATTATACATTTGAAACTTTGCATTTAAGTACTGAATTACCAAAATTCTGTGGTAACTGATATGGGATGTTTGCATGAAAGGAATTCAGATATATTTAAATATTTTCTGTAATATAAAAGATAAAAATTTGAAGCTTTGTATCTAAGTTAGTTAGCTATCAATGCATTCAAAAGAAATTACCAAAATTCTGGGGTAACCGGTAAGGGATGTTTATATGGAAAAATATAAAGAATACATATATTAACGTTTTCCTAAATATTAGAACATTTCTGAAATTCTCTTTACCATCATTTTGGGGTAATCAGAAAAAACATCATTCGAAGTTACATGTCCATTATCTTCAGGCTTCTGTATTCCTCTTACGGCAAATTTGAAAACAAAAAGAAAAATACATTAGGATATTTCGTAGTAAGTTTTATAATTCTGAATATTTGTCGAACTACATTTTAAATTTTTTTATACCGTGAGTATTTTTTAACGTGAAACATTGGGTTTGTCGTATCCATGGTTACGACTTGATATTTGATTGACAGCAATGTATTTGCCCGTTCCATTTAAAATGAAACATAGGGAACGAATCTGACAGAAGTATTATATTTAAATACACATATTGTAAGAAATTTAGCGGAGTCAGAAAACCACATATTTCGGGCACAAGGTGCACACAGTATTTTTTCTACATCTAAATTTAATTTTTAGAAAACAGGTATAATTATTTAAACAAAATTAATCTTGTCAATATGACAGATAACCATTGAATTTTCCTATAAGTTATGATTTGACATTTGATTGACAGCAATGTCTCATTTAAAATAACACATGGGGAATGAATTTGACAGAAGTATTATATTTAAATACTGTAAAAAATTTAGCCGAGTCAGAAAACCACTCGGGCACAAGGTGCGCACTATATTTTTTCTACAACTAATTTTAATTTAGAATGCAGGTATAATTATTTTCATATGTCAAATTCGTTCCCTGTTTCATTTTAAATAGGACAGGCAAATACATTGCTGTCAATCATATTATGTCAAGTTGTAACCATGGATATGACAAACCCAATGTTTCGCGTTAAAAAATGATCAAGATATTTTCTTACTTACTTACAGTATCCAAGAAGTTATGAATTATTGTATTGAAAAATAAAATAATTATGTATCAATATGTTATAGATATCACACTTAATTTATTGTTTATATTTTTTATAAATGTAACTAACACTAACTAAATTTATTTTATCTAATACATATGATATCTTATGAATATATGACAAAGCTTAATATGTATTAACATTTCTATACAAAAGATATTTATTCACAACTGCCAAATAATATACCCATAATTCAGCCGATTTTTATAAATTAATATTAAATATAATTACTTTTTACCTCCCGCTCCCCTAGGCAAGGGAGGTATAGGGATCGTGCTAAAATCGCATATAGAGATTTTAGTGAATAAGTACGTTTTGATGTCCCCAGAATCCGATTTTAATATTTTTACACAGATGTCTATGGGTATGTGTGTGTGTGGATCCTGTGGACACGATTACTCAAATACTACCAATCAAAATTTTTCTGCTAAATGTCAAATCAATTAATAATTTTGTTACAACAAAAAGTTGCTGCAACAACAAATAGATTTGTCTATGTCTACTTATTTTTCAATACAAATATGTCACTAATATGTTATTATTTGACAGTTGTGGATAAAGTATAGTATTCTATTCGCATGTAATTGCTATTACTCATTCGAATGATTTACATCACTCGTCTTCCGGATCGAGATGCAAACTTCATTCTCATTGAATAATATACGAGGTGTGGCAATTAAATAACGAGATTTATTTTTTTTTTTCGTCTTCCCTGTAAATTTGGCAACATTGCAGGCTATGTCGTATTAATTTGTCAATATCCCTCCATCCACTGTTAAAATTTCAAGATAATTAGGCAAACCGTTCGGCAGTAACCTTTGATTGAAGTTAACTACTTTCTCGTACTCCGCCGTAATTATGTTAGTGTCAATATGAAATTCTGTGTGAAACAAAAAATCTGCTATAGAAATGTACGAATTACTGAAGAATGTTTATGGTGATGAGGGTCTATCTAGTACTCAAGTTTTCGAGCAGTTTAGAAGATTTAAAGACGGAAGAAAAGAGATCGGAGACGATTAGCGCCTCGACCGTGCACTGACATTGTTTTTTTCGAAATTTCGTTAACCAAGCATATAACAAGAAGGTTTTGATAATCCCTCATGCACGGATGAGAAGAAAAAGGGCTGAAATGTGATGGATTCTCCATGAAGACAACGCGCCGGAACAAAACGCCTTGTCCGGCAAAACATTTTAACCGAAATACAAAATCACCGTGTTGGTACATCAACCGTACTCACTTTTATTCCCAAATTGTAATTCTGCGTTAAAAGGCACCAAATTCGGGGCCGAGATGCAGTTATAGAAAAAGCGGCAGAGCTTATGAACAACCTAACTAAAAAGGCCTGCAGGCATTGCTTCCAACAATGGAATATTCGCATCGGGCGGTGTAGGGTTCGAGGAGGAGAGTACATTGAAGGTGGCAATATTTGTTTTGTGTAATTTTATACATTGTCAATGTTCAATCTTTTTATTTTGTAGCCACACCTCGTACTATTGTTCCAGACCTTTTGATTATTTAAAAGAAAAAATTTATACTATCTTGTATATTGGTCTTTAATATTAAGGTTTCATTTTTGTTTGGTACTGTTCTATTTAAATAAATTAGAATTTTTACGAATTAATTTAAATTTTGTACAATAGCACGCTTAATTTGACTTTTTTTTCATATTTCCCGCCATTAAATAACTAAAAACTAAGGGTATATTCCAAAAATAAAATATAATAACCAAAACCATGGTTTCGGTTACCGACTGATTCTAGTCACGTGACTATTATTATTGAAACAGTTCGGTTTCATTCGCGGGTGATTCGCGGAAACCCAAAAATTTTCTTTCAAAATATTACGTCTATCGTCTTTCATAATCCTAAATTATGGAGTGGAAAATTAAAATACGTACAATGTAAACCGTAGAAAATAGATGCAAACATCAAAGAGTCAATAAATAGTATCTAATCACACTAACCTATAAAATCTGACATCTTATGAAAAAGGACAGAAGATGTTAACAGGCAAAACCGAGGAAAAATCACGGTTGCGTTGGTGCGCTTCGGTTGCAACCATTTTAACCGGAACCATGTTTCATAAATGTACAATTTTTACCATTTGATATTATTGGAACATATTTGGTTTACCCCGGTTAAAATTTGTTATTTTTGGAATATATCCTAAGTATACTTATAGAAGAAGATGTGGTGAACTTAAATTTTGAAACGGGAAGTCGTTAACCATTTTAGTTTCAGAGATATTTAACAGTAAAGTCAAAATGTGCTTTGTACAAAATGATAAATTTGTTTCTACATCATCACATATTTGTTACTGGTCAAAGTTTTGATTATGTATCCATACTTTATGATATGATAGTGAAATTTATATGTATTAATTCACTCTATGCTATATTGTATATGTTATGTATCAATGTATAATACAGATTGAAAACACTTATTCTATTGTCTCAAAATCAATGGGGAATTATTTCTACACACAACGATCTATCGTTCCCCATTTATAAAAATATTACAAATAACAAAAAATATATTTGTTTATAGCCTAAACTAAACTAGTATTTCATTTTTTTATTATATCAATTATCAGTAACTTCATAATTGTACAAATTCTTTCTGTACTGATATATAATTGTATTAGTTAGAAAAATTGACTGTTGGGGTAACAGTCAATTTTTTGACTTATAGAATGGGGTGTTGCACGATTTTTTTTTACTTTGATCCAAAGAATAAGAAAAATATATTTAATCCTGTATTATTATTATTTATTCATGAGAAAATTTTCTTTAGGAATATAATTTTTAAAATTGCCGCTTTTCTTTTGCCTGATGACGTAGGTAAATTACTCACCAATGAGGGTGTGGCTTACATTGTCTCCGATAGGATTTAAATAAGTGACATCCGTGACAGCTGTCAACTATGTACTATACTTCATTTCACGTAAGAAAATATCTAAGATACTGATATAAATTTTTCCCTTTGATTGGTCAGAATGTTAACCTAGTTTACAAAGGCGAAAAAAATATCATTTATCATCTATCAATTATCAAATAAGATCGACAGAATTAAGTGATATTTAACCATGTTTTGATGTAAATTTTTATATTCAGGATTCGCACATTTTACAGAAAAATATTTTTATTATTGACAAAGTTTGGTTTTACAAATCTAAATTATTTATTTAATTCTTGTAAAAACGGTCAGCTCTCAAGCGCCATCTGCTATTTTCTTACGTGAAATGAGGTATAACTTCTAGTTAAACTAGTTCTAACCGTATTACTGATTTTTATACAGGGTGTTATGTAAGTAAGGGATCAACGCTTAACCCATGGTAGAACTGACCCCAAAGATAGTAAATCTGGCAATAATTTTTGTTTAACATACTTTCTACAAGAACTAGAGGCCTTTAAAACTGACCAATCACGTCATAGTTCAAAACTTTATAGAAAAGTAAAAATCAATGTGTTCTCTGGAAAAAATATTGATTGTGAAATGTTTTTTGGCATAGACGTACAAATTATATAGTTTTTTTGATATTCTCAAAATACCATTTACCTTCACCAACCAAGAGTATGCAGACATGCATATATGGTTTATAGCGAGACATTACAAAATAGTCGTAGTTGTAAGACGGTACAGAGAGTTATTTCCAAATAGACGTCAATGATTTTATGTCATTTGTGACAGGTATCACATTTTTTCCAGAGAACACATTGATTTTTACTTTTTTATAAAGTTTTGAACAATGACGTGATTGGTCAGTTTTAAAGGCCTCTAGTTCTTGTAGAAAGTATGTTAAACCAAATTTATTGCCAAATTTACTATCTTTGGGGTCAGTTCTACCATTGGTTAAGCGTTGATCACTTACTTACATAACACCCTGTATTTTGTATAGTCAAACATGGTTGTAGAAAAGCTTTTTGTGATAGTGTGTAGTGTGCCAAAATAAAAGTTATAATAGTATAAAATCATTTATAAAATCAAATTTACAATCTGTAAAAATCATTTTGCTCTGTCATTGGCTAGTATTTTTTTTACGTCACAAGCAGATCAATATGGCGCCAATTCAAAAAGTATACTCTTAAATTGCATTTAATAATACAGAAAATTCAACAAAAAAACATATTTAATAATACTATAGAAGGTACTTATTCGAATTTTAGAAGAAAAAAATATGTTAACATTTTGCACTCATTATAACGCCATTCAAAAATACAATTATATAAAATTACAGTATTCCAATTTTTTATAGTGCAGAAATCCAAATTTATATATCTAGTAGTTTGGTACATTTACTTCTTTCATGTATTCATAATTCTCTTAATCATTTAATTATCATTCATTCTGAATTTATACCCCAAACTACAACATTTTCATATTTTGTTTTATTGATTATGACAGCTCTCTAAACTTATCATTCAGAGCTATTATTATTTTCATAAAAAGTAGTTTGAATCTAGCTCATTTGATTCACAATAATTAGTCAATACTGTTTATAAATAAATGAATAACTTAGCAACGAAGCAAACATTCCGTTGCTACGGCTAAAACAATACTACGTTTGGAATAATTAATAACATTAATATTGAGCTGTGATATTAAAATAATATAGAAAAATAATTAATTAATTAAATAAATAAATAATATTATGGCCAGAATAGTGTACAAAATTTATTTTTCTGACAGTTTTGTATCAGGATAGCAGAAGATGAAGAAGCACTCTCTTCAACAATCAAAGTCTAACTTTAAAAAAATCAATGAATAATTTATTTTTGTACATCATCTTGCCTATGGGTCAAACAAAAATATATTTTAATAACAATTTTGACATATTTAGACAAATGTCACTGTCAGGAAACAATTACATTAAAATTAATAATGAAACTTGTTAAGAAGATCGTATTTAGTCTAATGAAATTAAGGTTAGTAAAAAATAATATATTTTTTTCACTACTAGCCTGGGAACCCACTATTATTTACCTTTATTTGACATGAGAAATTGTTTTTGACTACCGCTTGCTTGTAACCATGGTAACCTAGGTCAATAATAATTTATTATTAACCTAGGTCTATAATGCAAACTGTCACTTTTCAATCAAATTCAAGCCTCCAAATCCAAATATTATTTAACTCATTAAACTCAAGAAAGGTGTTAAGTATACAATTTAAATTTGCCGCTTAATTTTAAATTGACCTACGCTGCCGCCTCGCCAGGCCACTGTGCTGTTTTGGTGAAAATGTGAAACATGTATAGATGTAAGAATGGATAAATCACTATTTTTTTTGTATTTGTAGGTAAATACATTTCAAGAGATTTATTTAAAAATAATAATAAACTAATAAGGCTGCTGAATGTAACAGCACACAGTGTTTTTATTAAATAATTAAATCAAATACAAATCAAGGCCCATAAGTGAGGTTATCAAACCAGCGAAATGAGCGAAACGTCAGATAAAAACAAATGCAGCCTACTGAATATTAACGAATAAGTAACGTAATTATTCATCTTCTCAACCTTGGAGTATAATATACTATTATGCTTTCTGAAAAAGTTTAAAAACATGAAACTTGTGTTAAAGGATGTTTTAAATCGCATACAATCATTAGAAAGTTTTTTTGAAGGAAAGGAAATAATATATTTTAGACATTTTTTAGTTCAAATTTTGTCCACCAGGTAGAGTTTGCTTAACTTGAATCTCGAATAGGAGTTCTAATGTTAAATTAGGCAGAGTACTAAACCAAACAGTTACAATCTTTGCCGCCAGATGCCACTGCGCTTGGTGTCCGTTGTCATTAATAAATCAATCAATAAATACATTCATAAACCAACACAACTGAATTAACTAAATAATAATAATAACAACAAAAAATAAATAAAAAAACTCGTATCACCGCCCAATATAAAAATTATTTTTGGAAACAATCTTTAACGTTTTAAAAAGGTCCCGGTGGTTTATAATCCATGGAGTCATCTCCCGGGGGCGCGCAGAGATGTGGAGAACATGTAATTTTTGCTCCAGGTCCGCAGGTACACTCTAGACAATTCCCTGTAGCATGAGGGAGCATTTCTCCAATTTTGTACGAAGTGCCTGCAAAAAAATTGTCTTAAAAACTTGAAATATATACCGGATGTACCAAGCAAACCGTGACAAAGGCGTTTGACATAGGAAAACAGTTTTTACCTTCCGTCAAAAGGAAGGTATTGTTTTTGGTCAAAAAATTCGGTGGTGAGTTTTTAATGAATGAGCACGTTTTAGGGTCCCTACAATACGAATTAACTATTTGAAGATGATGTCTGTATGTGTGTGTGTGTGTGTGTCCTCGTGTGTGTGTCTGTGTGTGTGTGTGTCCGTGTGTGTGTGTGACAAATTTTTCTCCGACGATATCTCCAAAACTACAACTCTAAAAATTATGTTTCTTTCATATTCCTCTTCTTTACAACCATATGAAGAGCTGATTAGATTTTGGTTATAATTGGTCAACCGGAAGTACCCTTATTTGAAGTTCTTAACAGTTTTTCTTGAAAAATCGCAGTTAAATATCATTTTCGACATTTTATGTGATTATCAATAGAAAGAATATCTTATTCTCTATACGGTGCGATTATACATTTTCCTTCATATTCAATAGATATAGAGTTATAGAGAGATTAACTTTCGAAAATCAGTCAGCTTTGCAAAAATTATGAAAACAACAGATATATTCAAAAAAATCTAATTGACAGATGTCAGTGGCAAGTGCAAAACCAAAGTGGAAAGTATATGATCTGAAAGTGATATAAGTGACAGAGTGTCCCTCGCCAGTGACTTGCATTTGCGGCCTCGCCTCAAGATAGGAACTTATAATGCCAGAAGTACGGGAAAGGCAAAAGAGAAGATGGAAGGACTGTATAGCAGAAGATTTGAGAGAGGAAGAATTGTGTCACGAAGGTGCTTTGGACAGGAATGAGTAGAAGAGAAGAGTAAGAAACAGCGACTTCTAATAAAATAGGGCAAAGTTGAAGCAGGAGGAAGTGTTAAGTGCAATACATAATGTACGTTCGTATTCGTATTAAAATTTTATTAGATTTTAGAATCTTTTCAAAGGAACTTTCAGTATGAATATGTAAAAATAGTGTGTTCTTGTTACAATTATACAGGATATATAGAATTTTTTTCAATGAACTTTTGGTATAGGATATGTACAAAATACATCGAATTGACGGAAGGTTTTGTGCTGGCCACAACAGATTTTTTTGTAAATAAAAAGTGTCCGGCAGAAAATTAAGCCAAAATATTTGCCCCGGAAAAAATGTGAACTAAATATGTAGCGGTAAATATACATGTATATTTACAAAAAACTGTTTTTCAATGTTAAACGTCTGTGTCAAGGTGTTGCTTTGGACACCCTGTATAATTTACTATTATTTATACCACATACCCATAACTACGCAGACGCTAGCCATAGTTGTCGTTTCTCCTTCCGTAGTCTGCTCTTCCTCTGACACCGCGCTGGTGATGTTGTCCATAGTACTCCAGGTGTCCTCCAGGTCCGTAGTGGACGTCTGTTCTGTCGTTGATTTAAAATAAGTGCTGGGAAAGTTTGTTCGAGTTGTGGGGAACTTCACCAGAGAGTTAGGGTGCTCTAGGTTGTTACTTAGGCCATTCGCTGCAAGAAAAAATAAAAATTAGTAATGCAAAATTTGTTGGATGATTGTGTGAGTGAAAAAATATATAAAATAGTGAGAAATAAGTAATAATTGTGTGTATGAATGTTTGAAACAGACATTAATAAACGAAAATTTTTATTATTGTAATCAACGATTATTTTTGTTGTAATCAATTTTTTTTTCTTCAAACGTCATAAAAATGACATTTTTTGTGACTTGATTCACAAGATAGAAATGAAATAAATAAATATTTATAGCAACTATATAAAATGAATAAGAAGTAACTTGTAAAATAGAAACCTGTCATGTCGCCCAAAGATACACTAGATAACCTAAAAATAAAGTTACTAAAAACGTCCAACAGCTGTCAAATTTAAAATGATAATCTATAAATTGAAATATAAACAGTTTATATTTAACGAAATCACATATTAGTAATGACGGTAATAACCAATCGGTTGGATTGGAACAAATGCAACAGTATTCCAAGCAGAAGTACACGCAATTTTAACCAGCGTGCAATTACTATTGGAGAAAAACTACCACAATAGAAGAATCTCCATAGTAACAGACAGCCAAGCCGCACTTAAGGCACTAAACTCGTGTGAGGTAGACTCAGGACTAATTCTGGACTGCATCCACAGATTGAATGCCTTAGGAGCGACGAATAAATTAAGATTGATATTGGTACCCGTGCATTCAGAAATTGAAGGAAACCAGGCAGCCGACGATCTTGCAAAAGATGGGACAAATATACCTTTTGTAGGACCAGAACCTGCTTGCGGAATAACTGCGCAAACAGTTAAGCAAGAACTTTTGCTTTGGCAATGGCACAAACGGCATTGGACAGCCACATCAGGCCAAAGACATTCCAAGCTCTTCCCGAATGAGCCATCCAAGAAAAGAACAGACAACTTACTTGTAATGAGCAAGCAAGATGTCAGACTAATAACAGGACACTGTCAATTAAATAAACATTTGCATAGGTTGGGCCTCAAACAAGAACCAACATGCAGAGGATGTGGAGAAGAGGATGAAACCCCTGAACACTTAATATGTCACTGCGAAGCATTTATGGCAAGCAGACATAGTCTTTTAGGAGCAAAGAAATTGCACACTGAGACACTAAAGGACATTAGTCTAAAGAAAATCTTGGAGTTTACAAAACATACAGGGCTCCTAGAATAGGAGGAAACACGGAGGGTACAATAGACCAGAAAGGTCGCAGTACAGGGGCAAGAATGAACCACCTCCCGACAATAATAATAATAATAATAATAATAACGGTAAGAATATTTAGAATTAAAGTGATAAAAAAGTTCATATTGTTTTTGAGCGATTCCTCGACATATACCCTTTAGCCATATTGTTGAACTTCCATTAGATTGAACAACTTCAAGGGCTGTACATGGCAATACTTCATATTCTGATATAATTGCACATAAGGAGAATATAAAATTGTACAGTTTTTATTTAAACGTCAAAACGCGAAAATTTTCACTTGAATGTTTATAACAAAAAGTAAACAAATACGACAGTATCCATAGCGACAGAGCAATTGAAATCAGCAAACGTCCTTCACGTAAAATATTTATAATTATTGTAACGTCAAATTGTAATTATTTTATTTAAATATGTACGTTTGAAGAAAAAACATGTGTTATTTGGAGTAAAAGTGTCATTGTGTGCCTCGCATGCAATTGTCCGACTCGCTATCTCTCGTCGTGCAACTTACATACTCGCCACACAAAGTATCACTTTTATTCCTAATAACACAACATACTATTCTTTATTACAATCAATTTTTACATATTCATTGTTGTAATCATGCATTTAAAAAAACCCTATTATCTGTTTCGAACATTATTAATATTATAAGGTAATATATATACACAGGGAATATACAAAATACTATTTACTTTCAAAATTTAGTTTATTTCTTGATAGGTTACAAAATATACCTAATCCCTAATTTGTACAAATAATTTTACTATACTAGTGAAGTAAGTATGTTCAGAAAAAGAAAACATAATTCAGAGTAGGCTATGAACACAGAAATATAAAACAAATGACTGATCATTATTCAATTTAAAAGTCAAGCTGTCAAAATTGATCGTGAATTGTAATTTAAGGAAAAAAGATTCGAGAAGAAAAGCTTTGATTTCTTTAGATAACATTTTTGACATTTAATTATTTTCAAATTGACGTACGTTTTTTGTTCGTAGCCTACTCCGAATTAGGATTTTTTTTTAACACACTGCATATAAGCAATAAAACACTACTAGTTACTAATAATTGATAAGCCATACAATTTACATTTTAAGATAGACAAATATGTACAACTTTTATTAGTAACATGTTTCAAGTCTTATTATCAATAAAAATTGTTGCAATTTAAAGTTTGTAGCAGCCAAAGAAATGTTAAAAATATAAGTTAAATTTATGTACAATTTTAAAAAAGAACAGTGATATGTATATTTTTTAAACATACAAAATAATGTAAAAGACTTAAAACAAATTACTAAATATTTCTAAAGAAAAACAACACAAAGAAACCCAAAACAAAACTAAAAACCATATTCTGACCAGGAGAAACTGAATATACTTATAGACACACATCATCAGCTTACGACGTTTTCGATTCATGTGGTTCATTACCTCTGCAGTAAACATATCGTCCAACCAAATTTGTTGAAAAGATATACTTCATTTCACGAAGAAAATAGCAGATAGCGCTTGAGAGCAACCGTTTTATATGCATTAAATAAATAATTTAAATTCGTCAAACCAAACTTTGTTAAAAATAAAACTATTTTATCTGTAAAATATAAGAGCTTCTAAATAATAAAATGACATCAAAACATGGTTAAATATCATTTTTGCCCCCCTGAAGTGTAATGGGAACTTTACGATTGTATACACAGCAAGTGTAACCTACATTTTACGCTTACTGTGTTCTAACTTGTCTAACTATGCGGTAAAATAATCAAAATACACTGGACGTTTATGGGCATTTAGAAAAGAAATCACCTTTACTATAATAAAGTTCATGTAAAAAAGTACTACCTACTTAAGTTATTTTTTTACTTTAACATTTCCTATATTAAAAATTAATTTATATAAACCAAAATCACGGCAGCTACATCTGTCATTATTGTAAAAATCCGCCGTTACCGACATAGTCACCGTTCGATATACCTGTCAAATACGCGAGGCGAACATTTCTGAAATGTCAAATATCGACACCTACCTATTATTTATTACGAAGAAAACATGAGCAAATAAATATATTATCAGTCATAAACAACGTCTATTATTACAGATAAATTTTTGCTAGAAGAAGTACTCTAATGAAGGTAAGTAAAATCAAATTTGGATATTGACTTAACACCAGTATTTTAAACTAGCCCTTTTCCAACCTAGCTCATTGAAAAAAGTGATTTTCATTATTGTCGTCCAAAAAATTTGCGTGAAGTATTTTACAGCGCTCCAGCTAATAAGGCACTCGCCTTAAGGGCTCGTGCCTTAAACAAAGCTGTCGCGCTGTAAAATACAACTTACACGCACTCGAATGTAAATAACTATTAATTCTGTAGATTTTAACTTATAATTGACAGCTGACAAGTGATATTTTTTTCGCTTTTGTGAACTAGGTTAGCATTCTGACCAATCAAAGGGCATAATTTATATACTTATCTAAACCAAAGCTATTTTCTTACGTGAAATGAAGGTTAGCTATTCGTAGAATATTATTTTTCTCTCCATTATTTTTTTTTCTTCATTTTTTTCATTCGCCGGCGCAGAAATGAAATAAATAAATATCCATAGCAACTACATAAAATGAGCGAATAAGAAGTAACTTGAAAAATAGAAACCTGTCATATCGCCCCAAGTTAACCAAAATAACCTACATATTGAAATACAAACAGTTTGTATTTAACGAAATAACATATTATAAAATAGCAGACTTACATATTGGTAATTTCGGTAAGAATAATTAGAATTAAAGTGATATGAAAAGTTCATATTGTTTTTCAGCGATTCCTCGACACATCACATCCTACCTTGATCAATATTGTTGAACTTCCATTCAATTGAACAACTTCAAGGGCCGTACATAGCAATACTTCAAATTAGATAATTGCACATAAGGAGAATATAAAATTGCATAGTTTTTATTTAAACGTCACAACGTGAACATTTTCACTTCAATGTTTGTAACAAAAAGTGAACAAATACGAAAGTATCCATAGCAACAGAGCAATTGAAATCAGCAAACGTCCTTCACGTAAAATATTTATAATTATTGTAACGTCAAGTTGTAATTATTTTGTTTAAATACGTATGTTTGAAGAAAAAGTATAATGTGCCATTCGGAGTAAAAATGTCATTGTGTGCCTCGCACAAAGAATCACTTTTACTCCTAATAACACAATATACTATTGTTGACAGCGAATTTGACAGTTTTGTCACGGAGATGAACTTGTTATCTGTATACTCAACGCAAAATAATGGAGAGAAAAATAATATCCTACGAATAACTATCCTAACTATCTATTCAACAAATTTGTTGGTGAAACAAAATTTTGACTATTCAATGTATAAAATTTATTTGTTAGATAACTATTTGTGAATTTATTCCTCAATGGTGAAACCGGGCATTAGTGTTATAGTTATTGGCGGAAAATTTCTTGACTTTGACAGGCTGATGTGTTGAGCATTTAAAAAGAAATGGATCAAGAAAACCGTGCTCACATATTTTTAAAGGTTATGTTATTATTAAGTTGTCATTCAAATAAATTTGTAGTCGCAAAATCATAAAAGTTTGTCATACTAAAACATTTAAAATTATTCATCCCTCATATAATTTAATGGAAAACTATAATATATTCCAATTTCTACCGGCCAGAATCTAAACTAAACTGTTTAAGCTACACAACCCAACACAACTGATGTGAAATGACATTAAATAAAAGGTAAAAGACTTTCACCACATGGAGAAAATGGCCTCCTATCCTTGCAAGGTCCGTCGGCCGTGGGGGGGCAGTCCTGCCACCAGCAGAACATTTCTCCGTCGAGGCATAAGCAGAATTCGCACTGATCCGCGCGGTAAATCTGCAAACAGAAACAAAAATATATATTAGCGAATGAAAAATATATCTCGGAAATATTAATAAAAAAAATCTGTTATGGACAGGATATTTTAGTGAAATTGTTACTAAAACATGGTCACCCATCTTACATTTAACTGCACTGGTACAAACTTTAGTAATGGCTTATTTAAGGTAGTTAATCCGTGACATCCCTCATCAAGTGAGTTATTATGTTTTAACTCATTGTATTGTTACTTTAAAAATTAAAAAAAAAAACAAATGTATATTTATCTATTTTTAAATTATATTCTTATTATAAGTTCTATGTATGACTTCAGTAGTATCAAAATAAAAATCTCTCGAAAAATCTGTTGTGGCCAGCACAATACCTCTCGCCATTTCCATTTTAAATTAAATAAGTATTGTATTGCACTTCGCTATCGAACCGTACTTTTATAACAAAAACATTACAGAAATTTACCCAAATATTATTTTTTATTATATTTAACATGTCTTCTGCACACATACAATTTTAATTATAACTATTTTTCATTGTATCAGGAAGTTCCTAAATGACAGAGATTCTTCAAATTCATGAACAAGATTGGCGGTATTTTTCTGATAGTAATATATGCAGTTTATCTACAACTAGCTGACCCGCCCCGGCTTCGCACGGGTAAAGCTAGAATAACGATTGCTACACGTGTACCAGTAATTTTTCACATTTACTTCGGAGACATGCACTGCGTAGGGAGCCGGCAACCTGCCTCACATCGTACATGTAACAGGCTCCGACAAATATCGAAAATCTACTAACGTTAAAACTTAACTATAGATACAAAGATAAAAAATAATTGAAATCACCCCCTATTGTACCGCCTTGAGGGATGATGTTTGAAAAACGCTAAAACACTCTTTATTTCTTACCAAAAGCATGAAAAAGAATTTTTATATCCTTAACTTGAGAAATGACGGATTTTTCATACAAACTTTCATCCCCTATTTCACCCCTTTCAAGTTTTATTTTCGTGACAAAAGGTAGCCTATGTCCTTCTCCAAGTCCAATCTATCTCTATACCAAAATTCATCAAAATTGGTTCAGCGGAGGATATGATGGGTTCTCCATACAAACTTTCATCCCCTATTTCACCCCTTCAAGTTTTATTTTCGTGACAAAAGGTAGCCTATGTCCTTCTCCAAGTCCAATCTATCTCTATACCAAAATTCATCAAAATTGGTTCAGCGGAGGATATGATGGGTTCTCCATACAAACTTTCATCCCATATTTCACCCCTTCAAGTTTTACTTTCGCGACAAAAGGTAGCCTATGTCCTTCTCCAAGGCTTAATCTATCTCTATACCAAAATTCATCCAAATTGATTCAGCCGTTTAGTCGTGAAAACGTAACGGACACACAGACAGAGTTACTTTCGCATTTATTATATTACCTAGTATGGTTTAATAACACTCGTACAAAACTAACAAATAGACATGTAACCTTTATTGGTTATATACTAACAGACAGCGGCAGGGGTGAGAACACGTTGTACTTTTACTTTTCCACTATGTGGATAGATGTCGCTAAATTGGCTGCGTTCCACTATAATTAGAAAGAGCATAAAATCCTTAAAAGTTGTGTACTAATTTTTTTTTTTTACGTAAATCGATATTTTAATAGTCATTCTGCTATTCGGGGCGGAGACGAATCCAACAAATCAGAGATCATCAAAATCGGTCCAGCCGTTCTTAAGTTATAAATGGTGTAACTAACCCGACTTTGTTTTATATATTAAGATTTTAAATATTTAATTAATAAAACAATAAAAAAAAATATTAAATGTACTTCCCAGAAAAAGCTTTCATAATGTTGATTTTTGACACTGACATCTGTCATTTACAAATTATGTTATAAACATTTATGTTATAAACATTTATGTTATAAACATTTAAATTTGTCAACTGGTTTCCTTAGTGCCTTATACCCGAGACAGACAACAAAAATGAATGATCATTAACGGTTGGATATAGTATGTCCACGTGAACTTGAGACTACTGACAGATGTCAAAATTGCGTCTATTAACAAACCAGAAAATAGTGACTGTAGTAAGTGCTACTTCTTGTTTTGTACTGTACGAGTACAATACAATAACTAACACGAGCTTATTACATTCAAAATTTTCTGGTTTGTTAATAGACACAATTTTGACATCTGTCAATGGTCTCAAGTTCACGAGCGCATACTATATCTAACCGTTAATGATCATTAATTTTCGTCGTCTGTCTCGGCTATTAGCCTCTGCGATGTATTACATTAGATTATTCTATTTATTATAGTGTCTTTATCTCTAAATCTATAAACGATAAAATAAAATTTTTAAGTGTATTAGATGGGGAATTTTATGTTTTGTAATAATAAAAATTTTCAAAAAATTATATTTAGAATATTTTTTAAAGAAACTATTACTTCCGGTTCTCCAATTGTTACCAAAATCTAATCAGCTCTTCCCAGGAATGTCATATTGAGGAAACTGTAGTTAAATATTTTTTAAGTCTTATAGTGTTTAAGAAACCGTGGCTCCAACATATACATACACACGGACATCATCGTAAAAGTGTTATAATCAGATTATACGGACCTTAAAACGTGCTTATCCACTAAAATCTGGATATGTGATTTTTAGCATGATTCCAATAGCTCTCATAGTGAGAGGTAAAAATGTAATACCGATACACAAAATTATTGCTACTACCTCTTTCTTTGAGCATGTCGTTCTTTTCTGAAGACGTTGTTTCAGAACCGAGTAATGGCACAATAAAATTCTAAAATTCCATTCCACTACTTTAAAACAATATTATCTTTATCTTCCGTAATGCATAGGCAATTCCTCATTCTTCAATGCATTTTAGCATTTCATGTAACTCTTGTTAACTACTGTAAAACCCTATTCCTCTTAGACTTAGCCATAATAGAATTTTGTTAGCACCTCGCAAGCCACGTGAAACTTTTCTAAATGCATTACCAAGTCTGAAACTTTTCCTACCACAAATTGCTGCATTAAGAATCTAACATCTAGCTACAGATAATTTCATTTAAAATACGCCTACCATAGAAGACATTGACTTCTTCTGGTATAAATAATAATGTATTGTTTATTTTGAGTTTGAGGGTAGTGCAGCTTCAGAATTTCATGATTAAATAAAAAAAAATCTGTTGTGGCCAGCACGAGACCTCTCGCCATTTTTATTTTATGTTATAAAAGTATTGTATTGCACTTCGCTATCGAACCGTCGTTTTATAACAAAACCATTACAGAACTTTACTCAAAAATTGTTTTTATTGTATTTAACATGTCTTCTACACATATACAATTCTAATTATATCTATTTTTCATTGTATGAGGATGTTTCTATTTGTCAGAGATTCTTCCAATTTATTAACAAGATTGGCGGTATTTCTAATGGATATATGCATGTTACCTATAATTTTAAATATTTAATTAATAAAACAATAAGAAAGATTAAATGTACTTCCCAGAAAAAGCTTTAAGAATGGAACTAAACTTTTGATTTTTGACACTGATATCTGTCATTTACCAATAATGTTATAAACATTTGAATTTGTCAACTGGTTTTCTTAGTGTAGTTTAGACTACTCGACTTATTACATTCCGTTATTCTATATAATTTAAAAGTATCAGATGTAAAATTTTATGTTCTTCAATATTAGTAATATTATTATTTAGAAGAATATTTCTTAGAAACTACTACTTCCGGTTGTACATTTGTTACCAAAACCTTTTCAGCTCTTCCCAGGAATGTCAGATTGAGGAATTCATAGTTAAACAGGTCTTATGTCTTATAGTTTTTGAGTAATCGTCCCTCCAACATCCACACATACATACACACATTCACACACATATACACACATACACACACACACACAGACATCATCGTAAAAATGTTAAAATCAGTTTATATGGACCTTAAATCGTGCTTATTCACTTAAATATCGAAATGTGATTTTTAACATGAATCCAAAACATCTTTTAGCAAGAGGTAAAAAAAGGTAGCTAGCACAAGACCTCTCGACATTTCTGACATACAAAACACATATCTTCTTTACATATTCTTATTGTGTTTTTTCTGAACACACTGCACTTATGTAAGTCAAGTAAATGAATAAAGTCTTTTTTGGATAGATTGAAAAAATGTTTGAGAGAAATATTGTAGTAGATAGTTTAAAGATTTTATAAATGTTTTACTTTTGAAAATCGATGGAGTGGTTATCAAAAAATCATGATTTGAAATTTTTGATTGATCGCCATTTTGTCATTTGAAAAAAAAAATGTTAAGTAGTCTAAAATAAAAGGGAGTTATGACGATTTTTCGAAAAACAAAAGAACTCCAATAACTACGAACTGGGGCATCAAATCAAAAATTGGAACTAAGAAAAGTTGTTGGAACTAAGAAATTAATTTTCAAAAATTAGTCAGCTTTGCAATTTACCATGGAAACAGCTGCTTATTCAAAAAATTCTAATTGACAGATGTCTGTTGCAAGTGCAAAACCAAATATGGAAAGTATGGGATCAAAAATTAGTATGTCATAGTGTTCTTCGCAAGTGACATGCAGTGAAAGGCTAAAGAGAAGATGGAAGGACTGTATCACAGAAGACTTGAGAAAGGAAGGACTGTGTGAAGAAGATGCGTTGGAGAGGAATGAGTGGAAGAGAAGAGGAAACAGCGACCCCTAATAAAATAGGGGAAAGATGAAGCAGAAAGAAATGTGTCAAGTGCATTTTACGTAGTGTTTGTTTATGTCATAATTTTATTGGCTTTATAGAACCTTTTCAAATGAACTTTTGGTTTGGAATTTGTAAAAAATAGTATGTGTTCGTGTTCGATTTTACATGATATTATATAGAATCTGATCCAAGGACCTTTTGGTATGGGATTTGTACAAAATACATCGAATTGACGGAAGGTCTTGTGCTGGCCACAACAGATTTCTTTTTAATGAGTTTTAACTACTATTTTTGGGTGTAACGACTTAGTACTTAAAAATTAAATGTTTGTATCAATTACTCGAAAACCGGACGTGACAATTTTGACGTACTTCCCTTACTATATAGAGGAGTTTAAATACTGTAATTTATGTTATATAGTTAAAACCGCTAAATGTGATAATAAGCGGGATAATTGCTGGCTAATTTATAGACGGACACTATAAATCTATAGAAGATATAACAAATTTTTAATGTATCGGATAAAAAATTTTATATTCTTTAATATTTATTACATAAATTTCGAAAAAATAATATTAAGGAGATTTTTTTAGACTACTACTTCCGGTTGACCAATGGGCTACTTGCGTACCTTTTTTTTATTTAATATTTTTGAAGAGCAGGTACAAACTTGCTACCCATATTTTTTCTTTTGGCAAAATATTTATTAATTAGCCAGAAAAAAAATAATGAAATTTGATTATTTGAATTCCCGCCATGTATGACGTAGAATTACGCCGCACCAATGAATGGTCGTAAAGCCATAGCGTTTGTTTATACGGATAATGTAGATCTCATGTTTGACGTTTCAACAAAAGTTTGGAGGTTAGTATTTTAGTTTGTCTTTTTGGTATCGATATATTTTACATTACATGTAACTACCTATGTGTTTATTTGTGAAGTAATTAATATATTTGAGAGCCCAGAGAGAAAAAAAAATGAACTAATGTCAAATTCAAATTAAAATTTTCACGCACGCATGCCATCTATACGTTACATTTTTGAACATATGGTTTCCTTTTCCATTTTAATATTATGACGTCACAGAAAATTTTCTTTCTTAATTTACTAAAAACCAAATAATTTTTTAAAAATAAAATTTATTTTTTGACATTTGTTTTCAACATAACATTACGTATATAGTGATAGAAATCGGATTTTCAGTACCACGCAAATAGCCCATTGTTACCAAAACCTTTTCAGCTCTTCCCATTAATGTCAGATTAAGGAATACGTAGTTAAGTTGGTCTTTAGTCATATAGAATCTGAGAAACCGTCCAGGCATCATCGTAAAAATATAATCGGATTGTAGGGATCTTAAAACGTGTTTATTCATTAAAATGTGGATATATGATTTTTAGCACGAATCCAATACTTCTCTTAGCGAGAGGTAAAAAAGGAAAGACGTGAAATGTAACGTACAAACTTATATCTTTTGAAATAAGAACAAATATACGGCGATTCCAAATCATCCAAGTATGAAATGAATGTTTGGTTAGATATAGAATGAACTAGACCGAAGGACGACGATATACTCGTATGACGAAATACACAATTTCTTCAGACATTTTCTCAGATGTAGGAATGAAAGTATATCCTTCAACAAGGGACATATTAAAGTTTTACCCAAAAAAATATATAGATTTTAAACTTACCACAACTGAATCAATGTCATAACAGCATTGCTCTATTTAATACAGTGATCAAAAAGATATGATAAATAAATAAATATATCATCACGGCATATTACCCATTTCTGGGTGTGCCAGTATCTACAACACATGTAGACATCGGTAATGATGAGGATATATTTTACCGTGTGGGCGCTTACCAGGCGTCACTCACGGGCACTCATAGCTGGTGTGGAGAGTGCACCACAGGGGTCACTTTTGTGCCATTTAAAATTGGAAATATTTGGCGTCTGTCGGGATCGAACCCGATTCCCCTAGGTTCGCGACCAGACACTCAGGCACGCGGCCACGGGACCCCATAAAAAAATGAAAGATACAGTTGGCAATACAATTCTGGGGATATTTTTATTCCACACTACAGTTTGCACAACACGAGGTGAAGGCGGAAATACTATTTAACATGTCATTTTGACAATAAATACAAAAAGATTGTCAGAGAAGGGGACTGACAGCTAATAAGATTTTGAGTGATTGAAATGCTTAAGATTATTGCTTTATGGGTAATGTAAAAAATAAAAGTACGTGGTAAGGGTAACAACAAACAATTAAATAAAAATCTGTTGTGGCCAGCACAAGACCCCTCGCCACTTCCATATTAGGCTATATAATTATTGTACTGCACTTCGCAATCGAACCGTCGTTTTATAACAAAATATCACAGAACTTTGCCCAAATATTGTTTTTGATTATATTTAACACGTCTTCTGCACACTATATAATTCTAATTATATCTATTTTTCATTGAATAAAGAAATTCCTAAATTTCAGAGATTCTTCCAATTCATTAATCAGATTGGCGGTATTTCAGATGGATACATGCATTTTACCTATAATTCAAATACTTAATTATTAAAACAAGAAGAAAGATTAAATATACTTTCCAGAAAAAACTATTAGAATGTCACTAAAACTGTTGATTTTTGACACTGACATATGTCATTTACAAACTATGTTACAAACATTTGAATTTGTCAAGTGGTTTCCTTAGTGCCTTAGCCTCTGCGATTAGAATATTATATATATTATAATGTTTTTATCTCTAAATCTATACAAGATATAATAAAAATTTTAAGTGTATTAGATGGAGAATTTTGATCTTCAATATTTGTCATAACAAAAATTTCCAAAAAACTATATTTAGAAGAATTTTTCTAAGAAACTACTACTTCCGGTTGTCCAATTGCTACCAAAACCTTTTCAGCTCTTCCCAGGAATGTCAGATTGAGGAAACTGCAGTTAAATATTTTTTAAGTCTTATAGTTTTTGAGGAATCGTCCCTCCAACATCCAGTCACACATACACACATCCATACACACATACACACATTCACACACACACAAACACACACAGACATCATTTTAAAAATGTTATAATCGGATTCTAGGAACCTTAAATCGTGCTTATTCAATAAAACCTGGATATGCGAATTTTAGCATGAATCCAATACCTCTCTTAGCGAGAGGAAAAAAATTGTTAATATACCAAAATTTAAATTTTCAAATGTCACTGTCAAAAACAGGAAATAAATTTATGTATCTATCTTACCAATTTCAAGTATTTTTAAGTATAAGTTATATTTGATCACTCTGTATTAGGTTACATCACTTTTACTAATGTGTCACTAAGTTTTCGAAAAAAAATCGTTTGATATTTTAACTTCAATACAAGCTTTTGTAAATTCTTATGAAAAGTTTTTACCTTCAGTCACCTTTAGGTATGGAAGATATTGTCTTTGGTCAAAAAATACGGTGGTGAGTTTTAATAAATAAGCTCGTTTTAAGGTCCCTAACATACGATTTTTCTCTCACACACAAACACATACTTTCCAAGCACCAGGAAGTCGTCCTCGAATGCACAGTATTCGAGCACTAGCACTGTACTAATAAAACTGACAAAATTGCTCTATGTAATACTTAGGCATTAGGTAATAAGAAATAGTAGTCAACAATCAAAATAATGAGTAATTATAAATTGTAATTGATCTCTATGCATTACATAATTTTTTATTCAATTTTGACGTTTTAAACTGTCATTATTAACTCCATAGCAACAATTATAAGTAACACTTTTTTCACAAGTGAATTAAAATTTTTTAAATCACTTTCACATTTTTTTATTTCACTCTGCAACAAATAATGCATTTAAAATAACATCAGGCACGAAATTAATACTTGCCATAGTATTTATCAGCCATTTTCATTAAATTTCACGGCACAAATGACAGACAATAAAGCTTTTTAAATAGATGACTTGACATCGATGATTGTCATGCTCAGTCTACTAACTGATTAGTTTTTTGTTTTGTCAAAATTAAATATTATAATGATTTTTATTACTATTTCGTCAAAATTGAATAAAATATTGTACAAACCACGTGAGCTAAGAATGTTTATTCACTCGAAGAAATTAACTCACTCGCCCTTACGGGCTCGTGAACTAAACTTTCTTCTCATGAATAAACATTACCTTATACGGTGAGCTATAGCTTACTTGGTGTGTAAATATCTATTATCGCTCATACGATTTTTTTTACCTTCCGTCGCCTTTAATTTAATAAATAAACACGTCTTAGGGTCCCTAGAATATGATTTTACTAGTTTGACGATGATGTGTGTGTGTGTGTGTCTGTGACAAATATTTCTTCGACGATAACTCCAATACTACAATTCTAAAAATTATAATTCTTTCACATTCCTCTTGTTTACATCCATATGAAGAGCTGATTAGATTTTGGTTATAATTGGCCAATCGGAAGTTTCCTTATTTGAAGTTCTTAACAGTTTTTCTTAAAAGAAACGCAGTTAAATATGATTTTTTGACATTTTATGTGGCAGAATATTTTATTCTGTATACGGTTTGCTTATACATTTTTCTTTCATATTCATTACAGAGGTAAGGAATTATAAAGAGATTATCTTTCTTAAATCAGCCAGCGTTGCTATAATCACAAAAGCAACTGATATATTCAAATAAATAAAATAAATAAATAAATATATCATCACGGCATATTACCCATTTCTGGGTGTGCCAGTATCTACAACACATGTAGACATCGGTAATGATGACGATATATTTTACCGTGAGGGCGCTTACCAGGCGTCACCTCACGGGCACTCATAGCTGGTGTGGAGAGTGCACCACAGGGGTCACTTTTGTGCCATTTAAAATTGGAAATATTTGGCGTCGGTCGGGATCGAACCCGGTTCCCCCAGGTTCGCGACCAGACAGTCAGGCACGCGGCCACGGGACCCCATGGGATATATTCAAATAATTCTAATTGATAGATGTCAGTATCAAAAGCAATTTACGTAATGTATGTTTGTGTTATAATTTGATTGGATTTATAGAATCTTTTCCAAGCAACTCTCGGTATGGAATTTGTGGAAAATAGTATATGTTTGTGTTACAATTTTACTAGATATATACTATACCTTTTTTTACGTCTAAGTTTTGAAAAAAAAAAAAACTCGAAAAAAAGGACGTAATGGTGATTTTCACCATTTGTTAGTTTAGAGTATTTAGCGAGTTTTAAAATTTATTTTGAGTCCATTTTGAAAAATCTTTCTCCTTAATTGTTTGTATACCTTTTTTGTAAGTAATGCCCAAAAAGTTTCGAGAATTTTGCAATGTTAATAGAACATTTCTTCCTTGTACGAATGGATTTTAATAACATACCCGGATGGATTATCCGTTTTTGCTTTTCGCGCGTTACTTCAACAAATCAGAAGCGATTTCCTGTGCGATTGACGTCCACAGAGTATTGCATGACGAGAATATATTACGAGGAATGCCACCAAAAGTCCCTTAACTACATACGCGAATGCCCAAGAGTTATATAACGGTAACTCTTCGAAGTCAAATATTATATGTATGGATAATTCAGTTTCACAATCCGAACAGAAGATACGGGATAGTAACTTTGAGATAAAAATATATTATTTACAGTTGTCAGATTTAAAAAATCTGATGTGGTCAACTTGACCTGAAGCTCATAATGGTTGTCTTCAAAAAATATCATTAAATGCCATTTTTTCGCATTTTATGTCTTATGAAAATTAAAGATTATTGAATTTTCTATAGGAATACATTAATACTTTTTCTATATATTTTGCAGATAAATTTAAAAATAATTTTTTTATTAGTCCCGAAGCCTAAGATAAACACAATTCCTTTGTTACACAGTTCATATTTCAAATGAATGTAACTTACAGTAAATGTCACTGTCAAAAAACTAATCACTTCAAATTAATAATAGTGACATTTTAAAAAGAAAATAGTAAATAAAGCAATAGTTTACAAACAGTTTGCAGCGTTAGTAAATACGTAAGTATGTATTTAAATTAATAAAAATAGGATAGGAATGTGTGGCGAAGGATGATTGTTGCGTAACTATTATTGTGGTCCGGATGCGGTTATTCGCTACCGAAAATCGGTCACTTTAATATGTTCTTATGTATGAATGCTATGATGATTGTGGACAAGGCGAAAGAAGAATGTTGTTAAAGAGTGAAGTGAGTCAGCTGAGCTCTGTATATAAAAATTAAATAGCGGGAGGTTTTGTGTTGGCCACATCAGATTTTTTTAAATTTAAATACATATTTATTAATTCCGTGGCCGCGTGCCTGAGTGTCTGGTCGCGAACCTGGGGGAACCGTGTTCGATCCCGACTGACGCCAAATATTTCCAATTTTAAATGGCACAAAAGTGACCCCTGTGGTGTACTCTCCACGCCAGCTATGAGTGCCCGTGAGGTGACGCCTGGTAAGCGCCCACACGGTAAAATATATCGTCATCATTACCGATGTCTACATGTGTTGTAGATACTGGCACACCCAGAAATGGGTAATATGCCGTGATGATATGTTTATTTATATTTATTTATTTATTTACTAATCCTGCAAACTATATTAAGTTCCTTTGCATATATCTATTGCTTTACATGATCCATTTCGTTAATGTGTAGTTGTAAACTAATATTTGACACTTTGATAACACGTACTTATTCACAGCGGTTTGATTTATAGTGCTGCAAACATAGCAAACTTAAATCGGATTATCTTGTACATCTAATATTTATGTATGATGGAAAATATGTTATTTTTACAAACCTTAATTTCATTAGAATCAATACAAACTCCTTAACAATGTTTCATTATTAATTTTAATGTAATTGCTTCCTGACAGTGACATTTCCATATGTCAAAATTGTTATTAAAATATTATGTTTTTGTTTGACGCATAGACAACATGATGTACAAAAATAAATTGTTTTATAATTGAAAAATCATATTCAATGAATTTTTTACAAGAAAAACTGTTAAAAGCTTGTATAAGTGATACTTTCGGTTATACGATATAAACTAAAAACTAATGAGCTCTTCCCACATTAGTATAGAATGGGTATACAAAATTTCAAAACTTCTGATTGATAATATTTAAGTATTTGTGTCCACGTGATCCACACAGACACACACACACACACACACACACACACACACACACACACACACACACACATACATACATACATACATACATACATACTCACATTGCAAAAATCAAAACGTGCTAATTCACTAAAATCTCTATATGCGATTTTTAGCACGATCCCTACATCTCCTTTACCAAGGGTAGCGGGAGGTAAATAGCTATTTATGTAATAAGTTGCGAAATGATAGTGTTTTAGGCACACATTTCGCAATGTATTACATACAAGATTTTTTATAAATAGATCATTTGTTCTTAACTATCAACATTTTGATTTTTTCAAAATAAAAAGTAGCCAGATGTCAGGTTCATCTATTCGATGCTAAATGAAAGACTTTTAAGCACTAATGCTTAAAATTAACATTTTACACATTAAACTGTCACTTTTACGCATTAACCTGTCATTTTTAAGTACTAGTGCTTAAAAATGTTACTTTTAAGCATTAGTGCTTAAAAGTATTTCATTTAGCAACAAAAATGACAATCAAAAAGTTGTTGTTATAAAGCTCTAGTATAAAAATAGATTTTGGGATTTTAAAAAACTTATTCCCAAAGTTTTGAAATATCTGCATTAACTGTTCTTGCTGAAAAATCTACAGTGCTACTGTTGTGTGCATCTTTTTATACTGGAATCTATTGAAAAAGAATTCCTGAAGGAGCGACAGATCGATAAACTTTTTCTGAATTTGTTACGCAAATTAGAGAGGGTGAAATATGAATATTCAGCAATATTGTAAGATCTCGTCGACAGAAATGTACAATATGGCAGTGCTTCATTATTACAACAGAAAAGGCATCTCTATTCTATAAAATATAATAGTATAACATAATCTGATATTTTCTAAAATATATTTCTGGGTTGAAATGATATCTATGTAATTCAATATGACATTTATACTTTGAATTGAAACTATCTAATAAATGATATCTAATATCTTCTGATAATAAAAATATTATTTCAATTTTTCAATAAAGTAAAATAAACTTTGAAAACGAGGACGTTTCATGGAACGAAATTAAAAATCTGATGTGGCCAACACATGACCTCCCGCCAATTCCATGTTTAAAATAGCAGTGAGCTTTAAGTAAAGTATCATTTCCGGTTAATCGTTTGTAAATAAAATCTAATTTGTTGTCCAATAAATAGAAAAGTCTGTAATACGAAATTTTGGATTGTTTTATTGTTTTTCCTCAAAAATTTGTTCGAGCTCCAAATTAAGTACTACATCCGATTTATCATATATGGTTAAAATCTAATATATTGTTTCAAATTATATATGAGTTTTAAATACCAAATTTGAGAAGTTTTGGATCATATTTTAATAGGCTTTAAGGAAAAATCGTCAAACACGTACATTCTTATAAAAAATCAGCATCATCTTCTAGGTGCTCTAAAACGCAATCTTTGTAAATTCTTCGCCGTACATAATCCATTTCGTAAATGTGTAGTTGTAAATTAATATTAATTTATAGTGCTACAAAAATAGCAATTAGCAAATTTAAATCAGATCATCCTGTACATCTAACATTTATGTATGATAGAAAATATATTATTTTTACAAACCTTAATAAAATATTTTACTATTATATTCTCATTAACACGGTTTCATTATTAATTTTAATATAATTGCTGCCTGTCAGTGACATTTGTTTAAATTATGTCAAACCTGTCATTAAAATTATGTTTTTGTTTGACGCATAGGCTAGGTGATACATGGAAATAAAATATATTATATATTCGTATTTAAAGTTATTTAGAGATATTTACTAAATGTTATTATCGTAGAATTGAAGATTAAACCATTATATTCCATTTTAATTAGTAAAAGTTGCTAAAAAATTATATTCAATAAATTTTTTACAAGAAAAACTATTAAAAGCTTGTATAAATGATACTTCCGGTTATCCGATATACACTAAAAACTAATGAGCACTTCCCATATTAGTATAGAATGGGTATACAAAATTTCAAATTTTTCTGATTGATAGTATTTGAGTAATCGTGTCCACAAGATCCACACACACAGACACACACACATACATACCTACAGACATCATTGTAAAAATGTTAAAATCGGATTCTGGGGACATCAAAACGTGCTTATTATATAAAATCTCTATATGCTATTTTTTACCTCCCTTGTCTAGGGTAGCGAGAGGTAAAAATGAAATCGCAGAATGTAAATTAACTTATTCCTACAATTATTAAAGTGTGTTCCAATAAATTTTTGCTTTTATATTCCGTATATTTTCCTACATTCAACGATTCAACCCTTTAAAGTATGGCGTATAAAAGGGGTAGTAAAATAACCTGGTTTTTATCTCTAAATATTAACTTCAACCGTTATAGCCTGTAAACGACTGAAATTTATTTCTGATCATAACTTTCTGCGGCCTGTTGAGTACGATTTTACATTCACGATTTTATCTCCCTCAAAATAAATTATAATAACTGAAATTTCAGCCGAACATTTTACTCGATAACTTCGTCATTTAAAAGCATATTTTTACAGGGAAATAGCATTTTTTTTTTCATACGGAAATGTAGACATTTACTATGATAATTTATCGAATTTTTCGTGACAATATTAACTGTTTATCACTGTATAGTAATCTGCACTTAAGAATGGCATTGCGCAATAAAACGTATATTATGATTTACGACATACGAATTTTTTTTACATCTCGCTAAGGCTGTGTCCGATGTTGTATACACTTTGTAAATTGCGCTTGACATCTTTCAGTTATAATTATTTGAATATATCAGCTGTTTCCATGATTATAGCAAAGCTGGCTAATTTATGATAGTTAATCTTTTTAAGTTTGCCTGGATAGGAATGTGTGGCGAAGGAAGATTGTTTCGTAATTATTGTGGTGTGAAAATGTATGGTTAGTAAGAATGCTTTATGAGAATGGAGAGACAGCTGAACTTTTATGTGGACGAGAAGAACGAAGTATGTTTGTACAGGAATGTGTAGCGAAAGATGATTTTTGTGTAACTATTATTGTAGTCCGGATGCCGTTATTCGCTACCGAACATCGGTCACTTTAATATGTTATTATGTATGAATACGTTTATGAATGTGGCTGAGGTGAAAGAAGTGTGCATGGATAGGAATGTGTGGCGAAGGATGATTGTTGCGTAACCATTATTGTGGTCCGGATGCGGTTATTCGCTACCGAAAATCGGTCACATTAATATGTTCTTTGTATAAATGTTATAATGATTTTGGACAAGGCGAAAGAAGAATGTTTTTAAAGAGTTAAGTGATTCAGTGGAGCTCTTACTTTCATCCCTTTTCTTATTGTTTTCGGGTTTTTGCTAACCCACTAAGTGCCGGTTTTTCAATCTCTGGTTAAAATTTTAACTTCTAGTTAAGTAAACAATATTGCATCATCTTGTTGACAGCAATGATAAATTTGTCATTTGACAGTTCATTTCGTTTCAATGTTGTTTATTTAACTATTAGTTATAATTTTAACTAGATATTGAAAAACCGGCTCTAAGTGGGAAACGCGTGATTTTATGTATGTATGTAATCTTTTAATACATTAACTTTATCGGTTCGATTCTCAAAAAAGTTTAATCTAATCCTCATTTTTGGATTAGTGAATTCAATTCTATTCCGGTATTTAAAATTTAATCTACAAAATATTATCAAAAACGTAGATAATAGGAATAGATTAGAATCTATTTTAAGATATAAACTGCCAAAATTAGAGTAGAATTCGCTAATCCACAAATAATGATTAGCTTAAACTGTTTTGAGAATCGAGCTGTTAATCTATTGAATATGAAGAAAAATGTATAATCAAACCGTATAGACAATAAGATATTTCATATTGATAATCACATATAATGTCAAAAATAGTATATTATACGCCAAGGTTGAGAAGATAATCATTATTGACCCAGCGCCTATTGTAACCCGAGGGATATAAGGTGCCTGGTCAATAATGATCTTCTCAACCGTGGTTTATATACTATTTTTTTCACTACTAGCACATAAATCCTCTTTTAATTTTTTTTTATTGATAATAACAATAATTTTGACATGAATAATGACGTTACTTATTTGTTAATATTCACAAAAACAAAGTAGGCTGCATTTGTTTTTATCTGACGTTGTGCTCATTTCGCTGGTTTTATAACCTCACTTATGGGCCTTGATTTGTATTTGATTTAATTATTTAATAAAAACACTTTGTGCTGTTACAGTCAGCAGCCTTATTAGTTTATTATTATTTTTAAATAAATCTATTGAAATGTATTTACCTACAAATACAAATAAATAATGATTTGTTCAATCCTACATGTACAAATATTTCACATTTTCACCAAAACAGCACAGTGGCCAGGCGAGGCGGCAGCGTAGGTCAATTTAAAATTATAGTGGCAAATTTAAATTATATACTTAACACCTTTCTTGAGTTTATTGAATTAAATAATATTTGGATTTGGAGGCTTGAGTTTGATTGAAAAGTGACAGTTTGCATTATAGACCAAGGTTAATAATAAATTATTATTGACCTAGGTTACCATGGTTACAAGCAAGCGGTAGTGAAAAACAATTTCTCATGTCAAATAAAGGTAAATAATAGTGGGTTCCTAGGCTAGTAGTGAAAAATTGATATTAAACTGCGTTTTTTAAAGAAAAAGTGTTAAAACTGCAAATAAGGAAACTTTTGGTTGACCAATTTTAAATAAAATCTTAACAGCTCTTTATATGGATGTAAAGAAGAGGAATACGAAAGAATATTTTTTAAAATTGTAGTTGGAGAAAAATTTGTCACACACACACACACACACACACATACAGACAATACCTTCCTTACCTAAAAGATGACGGAAGGTAATAAATATAAATATATCATCACGGCATATTACCCATTTCTGGGTGTGCCAATCTGCTGTCAAAGTGTGTGGGTGTTTACCAGGAGTCCCCTCACGGGCACTCATTGCTGGCGTGTACCAAATTAAATTCGTATTCTTTTGAAGAGGTTACATTAATAAAATTTTGTTATATACCTCTGCTTTGTAAGCCAGGTATGCAAATAAAGTTAATAAAATTTAAGCAGGCCCAGAGCTTGTGTAAGACAGCTTTTGTGTATAATGATATGTAATTAAATGTTTAAGCTTTTTACACCTAAGTTTTAATTATTCTTGTTATTCAGTTTACTTTGTACAACTTCAAAGACTGAGCTCGTGTTCTTTTTGCAAAAATGCAAAGGCTATAAAGAACTAAATACGCTGTTTTACTTAAATTACTTGCTGATGTTGCTTTTAGTAATTTCTTTACCTTTAATAAAATGAGATTTATACAAGAAATACTTAACATCTTATAACATATTCCATTTATATAGCAGGGTTCGAAAATATCATGATATTTATATAAACATCATATCAAGCGATATATATCGGATATATATCCGATATATATCATTCTGTGAAATATTTTATTATTAAATAAAAATGCACACATTTCAAAAGTAAACTTGTATTTAAAAACTAAATGTATACATAAACTTAATATATGATCTTGGATAATAATAGTACGAAAGAATAATAATTTATAACAGAGTTGAAAGAGGCATTTCTTCATATGAAGAATCATTTATAAAATCACTGTGACCTTTAGTTGAATCTGATGATTCCCATGCCCATCCGAGGTTGGTCTTCTTCTTGTTAGTCTTAGGGAGGTATTAAGCGATCTGCTAATGTGTGATATTTTCGGAAGAATCCAGATTTATTCAGAATAAAATAAATGAATACAGGGTGTCTCTTAAATAGGGGGACATGGCTTAACCACAGATTCCTGAGGCTAAAATAAGACGATTTAACTAAGCTTGCTTCTACCGGAAAGTGTACCATTTAGCCAGAATTCTACTTCAAAGTCCTTCGAAAAAAAATTAATTTTGCTTAGAATAACAGAACGCCTTATACGATTTGGATGAAATTTGGTACGACACTTCATATGGTTATAAGTCATCTTTTAAGGTGATACTTGTTATTATTGTGAACCACTAGTGTATGAAACTTAGGTGTCCCAACATTGATTAGACCGTAACTTTTTAATGGCCACGCCGATAATGTGAAATTATTTTTTTTCGGAAAGATACATTCAATAGTAAACTTTTCTCTCTCTGTTTATTTTGTGATATCTGTAACGGTTCAGACAGAAAAAAATAAAACCTGGGTGACTGCACCGTGAATTTTTATAAAATAAATTTAATCTAGCAATCTATCCAAATGTCAAACAACGAATTTCTAATGACAGTAACAATTGTTTATGGGTTGTCAAAAAATTCCTTCGCAATATACAGAAACTAGTAACATCTGTTTGTTCGGCCTAATAGTATTTTACTACCATTATTATAAATAATACGAATAAATATGTTAGTTTACTCCTAAACAAGTTGAGAAGATTGACAACTCGTTACTGTCATTAAAAATTAATTGTTTGACATTTGGATAGACTGCTAGATTAAATTTATTTTAAAAAAATTCACGATGCAGTCACTCAGGTTTTATTTTTTTCTGTCTGAACCGTAACATATATCACAAATTACACAGAGAAAGAAAAGTTTACTATTGAATGTATCTTTCTGAAAAAAAAATTTCATGTTATCGGCGTGGCCATTAAAAAGTTATGGTCTAATCAATGTTGGGACACCTTTGTTTCATACACTAGTGGTTCACTAATAATAACAAATATCATCTTAAAAGATGACTTATAACCATATAAACTGTCATACCAAATTTCATCCAAATCGAATAAAGCGTCCGGTTATAATAAGCAAAATTAATTTTTTTTCGAAGAACTTTGAAGCAGAATTCTGGCTAAATGGTACACTTTCCGGTAGAAGCAAGTTTGGTTAAATCGTCTTATTTTAGCCTCAGGAATCTGTGGTTAAGCCATGTCCCCCTATTTAAGAGACACCCTGTATATCGTGATATATATCAAGCTATAAATATCATGATATATATCGTATGATATATATCCTCCGAACCCTGTTATATAGCAAATCAAATTTGGAAATTGACTAAACCCCAGTATTTTAAACTATCCCTTTTCAGAAGTACAACCTATCTCATTAAAAAAATTGATTTACATTATCGTCGGCCAAAAAGTTTGACATAATTTTCGTGCATGAAGTATTTTCCAGCGCTCCAGCTAATAAGGCACTCGCCTAAGGGCTCGTACCTTAAACAAAGTTGTCGCGCTGTAAAAACAACTTACACGCACTCGAATGTAAATAACTATTATATTTCTCTTATGAACCACTATATTTTTTGTCTATTTTTTGGTCTGATTATCCTCAAATTCTTCTCTCAAATAAATAAACATTTGGAGTGAATTTATCCTTTTTTTCTTCATGTATTATTAATGTCTAGCGTTGGAATTGATTTAAGTTGAGCGGTTGATAAAGAACATTAATTGAAACGTAAACAATCCCTCATCGTTCGTGCTCTAGGGGAATTTCTCGGACTTATGTTGGTAGCTGTGGTTTCGATGCACCGGAACCGGATGGGGATGTTTGTTTACCCCGGAAGTGGATGTAACAATTGCGAAGAATCGACTTTAAAAAGAAAGTATACTAATACTAAAATATTTCATCTATAGTCCGGGACACGAAAGATGAACTATGAAAACATGTTAGCACAAATCACTGTCTAATGTATGCGATCTGTTTAAGTACACAGAAATACAATTAATTTACTTTCTGCATACCTAATATAACATATAACAGTTCCCCAAATAAGTTTTAAAACTTCACAGCCTTTTTACCTCCCGCTACCCTTGGTAAGGGAGGTATAGGGATAGTGCTAAAAATCACATATCAAGATTTTACTAAATGACCACTTTTAAGGTCCATTTTCACGATGATGTCCGAGTGTGTTTGTGTATGTGTATGGATTTTGTCTAAGCTCTAACTCAAATACTATCATTCAGAAAATTCTGATACCTTGTATTTCGACCCTATTCTAATATGGCAAGAAACCATTACATTTTGGTGTAAATCGGATAACCGATAAAATACCTTTAAATGTCATTTTTACCTTCCGTCACCTTTAGGCAAGGAAGGTATTGTCATTGGTCAAAAAATTCGGTGATGAGTTTTAATGAATAAGCACGTTTAGGGTCCCTACAATACGAATTTACTGTGTGTGTGTGTGTGTGTGTGTGTGTGTGTGTGTGTGTGTGTGTGTGTGTGTGTGTGTGTGTGTGTGTGTGTGTATGTGTCCGTGTGTGTGTATGTGTGTCCGTGTGTGACAAATTTTTCTCCGACGATAACTCCAATACTACAATTCTAAAAATTATAATTCTTTCGTATTCCTCTTCTGTACATTCAAATGAAGAGTTGATTAGATTTTGGTTATAATTGATCCACCGGAAGTACCCTTAATTGAAGTTTTTAACAGTTTTTCTTAAAAAAACGCAGTTAAATATTATATTTTGACATTTTGTTATTATATATGTTAACGAAAATACTCTTCCCTATACGGTTTGATTATACATTTTCCTTCACATTCAATAGATGTAGAGTTAAAGAATTATAAAGAAATTAATTTTCAAAAATTAGTCAGCTTTGCTATTTATCATGGAAACAGCTGATACATTCAAAAAATTATTATTAACAGATGTCTGTTGCAAGTGCAAAACGAAATATGGAAAGTATAATAGGATCAAACATCGGTATATGTCATAGTGTTCCTCGCAAGTGACATGCCGTGAAAGGCCAACGAGAATATGGAAGGACTGTATAGCAGAAGACTTGAGAAAGATAGGACTGTGTGAAGAAGATGCGTTGGACAAGAATGAGTGGAAAAGAAGAGGAAACAGCGACCCCTAATAAAATAGTGGAAAGCTGAAGCAGAAAGAAGGAAGTGTCAAGTGCATTTTACTTACAACTTTTGGTATGGAATTTGCAAAAAATAGTATGTGTTCGTGTTTGATTTTACATACTATTATATAGAAACTATTCCAAGGTCCTTTTGGTATTTGTATAAAATACATCAATTGACGGAAGGTCTTGTGCTGGCCACAACAGATTTTTTCGTTTGTTATGTCATTATGAATACTGAAGATTATCGAATTTTCTACAGGGTGTACAATAATACTTTTTCTATATATTGTACAGATAAATTAAAAAACATTTTTTTTGTAAATCTCAGAGCTTATGATTTAAAGATTTCTTTGTTACACAGTTCATATTTCAAATGTATACCGTGAGTATTTTTTAACGTGAAACATTGGGTTTGTCATATCCATAGTTACGACTTGACATTTGATTGACAGCAATGTATTTGCCCGTTCCATTTAAAATGAAACATAGGGAACGAATTTGACATTTGATAAGACGTCAATAGAGGTTAATTTTGTTTAAATAATTATACGCATTCTAAATTAAAATTAGTTGTAGAAAAAATATAGTGTGCACCTTGTGCCCGAGTGGTTTTCTGACTCGGCTAAATCTCTTACAATATTTAAATATAATACTTCTGTCAAATTCATTTCCCATGTGTCATTTTAAATGAGACAAATATATTGCTGTCAATCAAATGTCAAATTATAACTTATAGGAAAATTCAACGGTTATCTGTCATATTGACAAGATGTCTTTAGAGGTTAATTTTGTTTAAATAATTATACTTATTTTCTAAAAATTAAATTTGGATGTAGAAAAAATACTGTGTACACCTTGTGCCCGAAATATGTTTAGTGTTCTCGAGTGGTTTTCTGATTCCGCTAAATTTCTTACAATATTTAAATATAATTCTTCTGTCAGATTCGTTCCCTATGTTTCATTTTAAATGGAACGGGCAAATACATTGCTGTCAATCATATATCAAGTCGTAACCATGGATATACAAACCCAATGTTTCACTTTAAAAAATCTGTTGTAGCCAGCACAAGACCTCTCGCCATTTCCATATTAGGCTATATAAGTATTGTATTGCACTTTGCTATCGAACCGTCGTTTTATAATAAAATATTACAGAACTTTACCCAAATATTGTCTTTTATTGTATTTAACATGTCTTCTGCACACATATAATTTTATTTATATCTATTTTTCATTGTATGAGGAAGTTTCTAAATGTCACAGATTCTTCCAATTCATTAACCAGATTGGAGGTATTTCTGATGGATATATGCATATTACAAATATTTAATTAATAAAACAATAAGAAAGATTAAATGTACTTCCCAGAAAAAGCTATCAAAATGTCACTAAAACTGTTTATTTTTGACACTGAAATCTGTCATTTACAAATTATGTTATAAACATTTGAATTTGTCAACTGGTTTCCTTAGTGTAGTTTCGCCTACTCGACTTGTTATATCCCGATATTCTATATATTATAGCGTCTTTATCTCTAAATTTATAGAAGATATAATAAAAAATTTAAATGTATCAGGTGTAGAATTTTGTTCTTCATAATTAGTAATATCAAAAATTTTCAAAAATTAATATTTGGAAGATTTTTTTTTAAAAACTACTACTTCCGGTTGTTCAATTGTTACCAAAACCTTTTCAGCTCTTCCCAGGAATGTCAGATTGAGGAATTCATAGTTAAACAGGTCTTATGTCTTATAGTTTTTGAGGAATCGTCCGTCCAACATCCAGCCATACACACACACACACACACATACACACATCCACACACACACACACACAGACATCATTTTAAAAATGTTATAATCGGATTCTAGGGACCTTAAATCGTGCTTATTCAATAAAATCTGGATATGCGAATTTTAGCATGAATCCAATACCTCTCTTAGCGAGAGGTAAAAATACTCACGGTATAACTGACAGGTAAATTTCACTGTCAAAAATCTAATCACTTCAAATTAATAATAGTGACATTTTAAAAAGAAAATAGTAAATAAAGTAATAGTAATATGCAATGGAACATAATATAGTAAATACGTAGGTAGGTAGGTATGTATTTAAATTAATAAAAATTAAATAGCGGGAGGTTTTGTGTTGGCCAAATCAGATTTTTATATTTATTTATCAAATTGTTGAATCATCTTTTACATTTATGATATAATCTTAATCTCTATCTTATGACTGTCTTATCCTTGTCATTGACTTATCAAGGCAGTCCATTGGAGAACACTCGATGCAGTACTCAGCCTTCACAAAGGGGAAGGGTTCTTTCAGCTTCAGGCACTGAAAGCAGTCTGAAACAACGAGAATTCAGACCGCAAAAAACTTTACCGCACACTGATTAATCGATTGGGCGTGGTGAACCACTTACATTTCTACACGGTTAAAATACGGAAGGAGGCGAGAATGTTGCTGAGGAATTAAGATACCATGCCCAGAAAAATCTGTTGTGGCCAGCACAATGCCTCCCGCCATTTCAATTTTATGTAATATAAGAATTGCACTTCGCTGTCGAACCGTCGTTTTATAACAAAAAAATTACAGAACTTTACCCAAATATTGCTTTTTATTGTATTTAACATGTCTTCTGCACACATACAATTCTAATTATATCTATTTTTCATTGTTTGAGGAAGTTCCTAAATGTCAAAGTTTCTTCCAATTCATTACCAAGATTGGCGCTATTTCTGATGGATATATGCATTTTACCTATAATTTTTTATGGGGTCCCGTGGCCGCGTGCGTAGTGTCTGGTCGCGAACCTGGGGGAACCGGGTTCGATCCCGACTGACGCCAAATATTTCCAATTTTAAATGGCACAAAAATGATCCCTGTGGTGCACTCTCCACACCAGCTATGAGTGCCCGTGAGGTGACGCCTGGTAAACGCCCACACGGTAAAATATATCGTCATCATTACCGATGTCTACATATGTTGTAGATACTGGCACACCCAGAAATGGGTAATATGCCGTGATGATATATTTATTTTATATTTTATTTTACCTATAATTTTAAATATTTAATTAATATAATAATAAGAAAGATTAAATGTACTTCCCAAAAAAAGCTTTCATTATGTCACTAAAACTGTTGATTTTTGACACTGACATCTGTCATTTACAAACTATGTTATAAAAATTACTATGTTATTCTATATATTACAGTGCCTTTATCTCTAAATCTATACAAGATATAATAAAATTTTTAAGTGTATTACATGGAGAATTTTATGTTCTTCAATATTTGTAATAACAAAAATTTCAAAAAAATTATATTTAGAAGATTTTTTTAAAGAAAATATTACTTCCGGTTGTCCAATCTAATCAGCTCTTCCCAGGAATGTCAGATTGAGGAAACTGCAGTTAAATATTTTTTGTCTTATAGTATTTGAGAAACCGTGGTTCCAACATCCAATCACACATCCACACACACACATACACACATACACGGACATCATCGTAAAAATGTTATAATCGGATTATAGGGACCTTAAAAAGTGCTTATCCACTAAAAAACGGGTTATGCGAATTTTAGCATGATTACAATACCTCTCTTAACGAGAGGTAAAATAACACTATTTGCCAATTACGAATTGTAAGAGCTACATGCACTTGTTTTTTATTATTCTAAAAAGAATAAATATTCTTAAAATATTTTTGTCATCTACATTTGATGTAACGTCAAAAATCCTTTTAAATTTCATTCTCTAACGTCTAACATATGATTTCTATAACCCAGCAATTTATAAATCTGAGTAAAAAACGCGTTGGAAAATATGGAAATCACAGAATATAATATCTGCTCTTCAAAAAATTTGAATAACAAAACAATGGGAGGATTATTCGACAAAATGTTAGAACGGAAAAATTCCATGAAATAAAGATATTCGCATTTTAAATCGTACCATTACAAAGATTATTTCCAGAGTTACAAAATCAAAGAATAAAGAATATATTTTATTGATGATATTGTATTTAATTCCATAAAAGATAACAGAATATTTTAGTGAAATTGTTACTGAAAAGTGGTCACCCATCTTACATTTAACTGCACTGGTACAAGCTTTAATAATGACTTATTTAACGTAGTTCATCAGTGATATTCCTAATCAAGTGAGATATTATATTTTACCTCATTAAAAATTGGGTTCGGCCTTGTACGTTTTTGTACATTAGCCCGGAGCTATTTTTTTTAATGGAAGTATTTTGGGACACACACAACATCCAACCCCCTGGTGGGAATCGAACCCACGACCCTAGAGCCGAGCGGTGATTATTAGAATTCAACAGTAATCTAAAATAATTATGGCAAGAGCGTAGAAGATTGACAGATTCTTGTATGAAACATTTGACTAGATTTAAAATATTTATCAAGGTGTCCTGATTATTTATTATTACGTATTAAATAAAATTAAAAAATCTGATGTGGCCAGCACATGACCTCCCGCCAATTTCATGTTTAAAATAGCAATGAGCTTTAAGTAAAGTTTCACTTCCGATTGATCGTTTGTAAACAAAATCTACTTTGTTGTTCTAATAAATAGAAAAGTTTGTACTACGAAATTTTGGATTATACATATTTTATTATGTTTTTCCTGAAAAATCTGTTAGAGCTTCAAATTGAGTACTACATCCGGTTTATCATATATAGTCAAAATCTAATATGTTGTTTCAAATTATATAAGAGTATTAAATACCAACTTTGCGAAGTTTTGGATGATTAATATATTTTAAGGAAAAATCGTCACACACACATTATTGTCAAAATCATCACCAAATTCCTTATGCTCTAAAATGCAATCTGTGTAAATTCTTCGCCGTATATTATCCATTTAGTAAATGTGTAGTTGCAAACTATTATTTGACACTTTGAAATCACGTTCTTATTGAGAGTTGTTTGATATATAATGCTGCAAACATCAAACTTAAATCGAATTATCCTGTATATCTAATATTTATGTATGATGGAAAATATATTATTTTTACAAACCTTAATTTCTTTAGAATCATACTACTAAATTCTTCTTAACACGGTTTTATTATTAATTTTAATGAAAATTTCTTCGTGACAGTGACATTTGTTTAAATATGTCAAATTTGATATTAAAGTATTGTTTTTGTTTGACGCAAAGGCAAACTGATGTACAAAAATAAATTATTTTATAATATAAAGTTATTTCAAGTTATTTACTAAATGCTATTATCGTAGAATTGAAGACTGTGCCATTATATCCAATTTGTATAGGTAAAAGTTGCTAAAAATTTATATTCAATGAATTTTTTACAAGAAAAACTGTTAAAAGCTTGTATAAATGATACTTCCGGTTATCCGATATGCACTAAAAACTAATGAGCTCTTCCCACATAAGTACAGAATGGATATACATAATTTCAAATTTTTCTGATTGATAGTATTTGAGTAATCGTGTCCACAAGATCCACACACACACACACACACACACACAGACACACACACATACATACCTACAGACATCATTGTAAAAATGTTAAAATCGGATTCTGGGGACATCAAAACGTGCTTATTCACTAAAATCTCTATACCCGATTTTTAGCACGATCCCTATACCTCCCTTACCTAGGGTAGCGGGAGGTAAAAACTATAAGACTTAAGAACTGTTTAACTATTCTTCAATCTGATATTCCTGGGAAGAGCTGCAAAGGTTTTGATAACAATTGAACAACCGGAAGTAGTAGTTTTTTAGAAAAAATCTTCTAAATATAATATTTTAGAAACTTTTGTTTTGAATTGAATATCTAATTCACTTAAAATTTTTATTATATCTTTTATAGATTTAGAGATAAAGACACTATAACATATAGAGTAATCTAATCGCAGAGGCTAAGGCACTAAGGAAACCAGTTCAAAAAATCTAATGTTTATAACATAGTTTGTAAATGACACATGTCAGTGTCAAAAATCAACAGTTTTAGTGACATTCTGATAGCTTTTTCTGGGAAGTATATTTAATCTTTCTTACTGTTTTATTAATTAAATATTTGAAATTATAGTTAAAATGCATATATCCATCAGAAATACCACCAATCGGTTTAATGAATTGGAAGAATCTCTCTCATTTAGGAACTTCATCATACAGTGAAAAATAGATATAATTAGAATTATATGTGTGCAGAAGACATGTTAAATACAATAAAAAACAATATTTGGGTAAAGTTCTGTAATTTTTCGTTATAAAACGAAGGTTCGAAAGCGAAGTGCAAAACAATACTTATATAGCCTAATATGGAAATGGCGAGAGGTCTTGTGCTGGCCACAACAGATTTTTAAAAACTAAAATCGACAAGTTTCAGCGTTTTTAAAAAAAAACCGGCTGAGTTCGGTTTTATTTTTGATATATTATACTTTCATCTCACAATGTATTTCCATTTAACTTGTACAAAGTTATTTTTATAAGCTGTAACTCCTTGCAAAAATCTACATAAAACATAAGAGAAATTATTATAAAAACATTGCCACCCATCTTACATTTAACTTCACCGGAACAAGCTTAACTAATTACTCATTTAATGAAAGAAATATAGTTGAATTTTACGAAGACACTATTATCCTAGCTTAAACATCGCTTATAAAAATTCCTATAGTAATTCCGCTATTCAGCAGTAATTTCCCTGCTCTGTAATTCTAATCTCCACCGTAGATTCATCTCGAGTTGTTTGAGTGTTTGATTATATTAGCAACGTTTGCACTACGTACGAGAATGTCTAATTACTATAATGAGAACTGTGAACACACTAAGGACTACGGAGAATATAACTTTGTATCTGTAGAAGAAAAATGCATGCCGAGACGTCTTTGATCATCTAAACATAACAAAGGATATAATCAACATCGACACTAAGGAGATACAACAATAGATATACGAAAATAACTATAGTTAGATAATATTTTTCATAGGAAAATTCGCGACAATTTCTCTTGTATTCTCTGCAGACTTCTGCAAGGAGTTACAATTTATATTGCCTCCCAATATTACAAGAGATTCCCTTACTAAAAATTTGATGTGGCCAGCACATTATCTTCCGTCAGTTCTATGTATTTTGTACAAATCCCATACCAAAAGTTACTTGGAAAAGATACTATATATCCGGTAAAATTGTAACACGAACATAATACAAATTCCATACAGAAAGTTCCTTGGAAAATATTTTATAAAAATCCAATAAAATTATATTACGAACACACTCTATGGAAATTGCACTTGACACTGCCATCTGTCAATTAGAATTATTTGAATATATCAGCTGTTTTTATGATTATAGCAAAACTGACTAATTTATAAAAATTAATCTCTTTATAATTCTTTAACTCTATATCTATTGAATATGAAGGAAAATGTATAATCAAACTGTAAAAACAATAAGATATTCTTTTATATTGATACTCATATAAAATGTCAAAAAATCTGTTGTGGCCAGCACAAGACCTTCCGTTAATTTGATGTATTTTGTACAAATCCCATACCAAAAGTTCATTGGAAGAGATTCTATATATCCAGTAAATTGTACAATTTTTTACAAATTCCATATAGAAAGTTCCTTGGAAAATATTCTATAAATCCAATAAAATTATCAAATGAATATACATTATGTATATTCATTGCTCTAAAAATACGTACACTTACGTAACATTCTCAGTACAATCAAATAATATTACATCCAAGTTTATATCTCTACCCATTTTTGAATTATTGCCCCAAAAGTCAATATACCCCACATTTAGATAAAAACTTGATTCCAAATTTTGAAACCGCAGGTCGATATCTCTTTTCGTTCTCGAGATATTTAGATTCAAAATTTTGCTCAAAACTGCCCATTTTTGGGTAATAACCCAAAAATGGGTCGAGTTATGAATTTGGCGACAACACCATTCGATTCTACGGACAAAAATACATAAGTATAGCAATTTTCATCATTTTTGTCCAACCGGTTCATTTTTTATGAATAAAAGTTTGAAAACCCCTGAAAATAGCCAAAATTTGAAAAAATCGTAAGGGGTACCCCTTAGGATTTTTGCGATTTTTGGCCATTTTCAGTTATTTTGCTTTAGAGATTGTATGCGATGTTCAAAAATTCTGAAAATTGGAGTACTTGTGTAATTTTGCCCGTAGAATCGAATGGTGTTGTCGCCAAATTCATATCTCGACCCATTTTTGGGTTATTACCCAAAAATGGGCAGTTTTGAGCAAAACTTTGAATTTAAATATCTCGAGAACGAAAAGAGATATCGACCTGCGGTTTCAAAATTTGGAATCAGCGTATTGAGAAGTATCTAGATACATAAAAATTAGATTTTTGAAAATTTTGAAGTTTTTATCTAAATGTGGGGTATATTGACTTTTGGGGCAATAATTCAAAAATGGGTAGAGATATAAACTTGGTAGTAATATTATTTGATTGTAAAGAGAATGTTACGTAAGTGTAAGCATTTTTAGAGTATTTGAACAACTGTGTTACTTTTCAGTAATAAATTATTATTACCAAACGTTACATTGTTAAATTAAAATACAGTATATTAGCTCCTCCACCATTTTTCTCTGTCATATGTACTAATACTATTCACTGTTACATTTCATCTACTTTTACTTTTCTCTTTTCCTTTGGCCATAATTTACTTGGTCTCATTTCCTTAGTTTAACCATAACCATCTAACATCTCGACAGTTCATTTTACAGTTGCCACATTATTTAGTGACAAACCTACAGCATTTGTCTTAAAGCAGACAGACGTAAACTGGCACAGGGCTCTAGATCTCGGATCAGGCAATTTACCTTACAATCAGTCAATAATTGTGTTACTTGTTGAATTAACACAATACCCTAGAGACAGAAAGACATGGGTGGAATTTGTAAGTAAATGAATTTGTTACAGCCGAAATAAAAGGTCATAAGTTGATTTATACAATAGGGTCTTAAACCATAATAAAAAATAATAAAATGTACACTTTATCCTTAAAGTACTACTCAATAAATAACGATTAAGATAAAAAAAAAACATTTTTAGCTTCCGTCACCTTTAGGTAAGGAAGGTATTGTCTTTGGTCAAAAAATTCGGTGGTGAGTTTTTAATGAATAAGCACGTTTTAGGGTCCCTACAAAACGAATTTACTATTTTTAAGATGATGTCTGTATGTATGTATGTATGTGTGTGTGTGTGTGTGTGTGTGTGTGTGTGTGTCCGTGTGTGACAAATTTTTCTCCGACGATAACTTCAATACTACAATTCTAAAAATTATAATTCTTTCGTATTCCTCTTCTGTACATCCCTATGAAGAGTTGATTAGATTTTGATTATAATTGGTCCACCGGAAGCACCCTTATTTGAAGTTTTTAACAGTTTTTCTTAAAAAAAACGAAGTTAAATATTATTTTTTGACATTTTGTTATTATATTTATTAAAGAAAATACTCTTCTCTATATGGTTTGATTATACATTTTCCTTCATATTCAATAGATGTAGAGTTAAAGCATTATAAAGAAATTAATTTTCAAAAATTAGTCAGCTTTGCTGTATATCATAGAAACAGCTGCTCATTCAAAAAATTCTAATTGACAGATGTCTGCTGCAAGTGCAAAACCAAATATGGAAAGTATGGGATCAAAAATTAGTATGTCATAGTGTTCCTCGCAAGTGACTTGCAGAGAAAGGCCAAAGAAGATGGAAGGACTGTATCGCAGAAGACTTGAGAAAGGAAGGACTGTGTGAAGAAGATGCGTTGGACAGGAATGAATGGAAGAGAAGAGGAAACAGGGACAGAAGAAAGTGTCAAGTGTATTTTAAGTACCACCAAATTCACCAACCGTTAATCAAGTCTTGATTCTCTGATCAACACTAATCTGTAAATCAAGTTCTGGGTTAGCTTGGAGATCAACAGTTTTAACAAAGCAACAGTGTCAAATTTTGTTGATCAGAGAATCAAATTTGATTCAGGGATGGTGAATTCGGTTGTTAGTGTATGTTTATGTTATAATTTTATTGGATTTATAGAACCTTTTCAAATGAACTTTTGGTATGAAATTTGTAAAAAATAATATGTGCTCGAGTTCGATTTTACATGATATTATATAGAATCTGTTTCAAGGACCTTTTGGTATTTTTTTCTGGCTAATTAAAAAAAATTTTGTCAAAAGAAAAAATATGGGTAGCAATTTTTTACCTGCTCTTCAAAACTATTAAATAAAAAAAGGTACGTAAGTAGCCCATTATTTATCAAATTCGAAATTTGCTAGTGGTCCATCTCTTACCAATTTTATTCTATGGTTTCTGAATTAAAATAAATGAACTTTTGGCGATTTTTAATTAACGAAAATGCGGTCCTTCGGTTTGCTCGTTCGGTGAATGGTATTGAAAACTGTCTGTGGAGTATGTAGAAAAGGAATAAATGTAGAGCAGTCGTTTTTCAGCGATCGACCGCTCGAAATAATTCTGTGTAATTTATCGTTCCGTTTTCCAGAGTACTAATTAACACCATTCGACATTCAACAATTAGAAACTGGGGCTGATCACCTAGCTACGGGTCAACCAGGGGCGACTCGTCGCGCTTAAAACAGGGGCCAAGACACAAATAATTAACCATATTTGAGAGATTATTTTTTGACATTTCTTTTGATCCACCGGAAGTACCCTTATTTGAACTTTTTAACAGGTTTTCTTAAAAAAAGCAGTTAAATATTATTTTTTGACATTTTGTTATTATACATATTAACGAAAATACTCTTCTCTATACAATTTGATTATACATTTTCCTTCACATTCAATAGATGTAGAGTAAAGAATTATAAAGAAATTAATTTTCAAAAATTAGTCAGTTTTGCTATTTATCATGGAAACAGCTGATACATTCAAAAAATTATAATTGACAGATGTCTGTTGCAAGTGCAAAACCAAATATGGAAAGTATAGGATCAAACATTGGTATATGTCATAGTGTTCCTCGCAAGTGACATGCAGTGAAAGGCCAACGAGAATATGGAAGGACTGTATCGCAGAAGACTTGAGAAAGAAAAGACTGTGTGAAGAAGATGCGTTGGACAAGAATGAGTGGAAGAGAAGAGGAAACAGCGACCCCTAATAAAACAGTGGAAAGCTGAAGCAGAAAGAAGGAAGTGTCAAGTGCATTTTACTTAGTGTATGTTTATGTTATAATTTTATTGGATTTATAGAACCTTTTCAAATGAACTTTTGGTATGGAATTTGTAAAAAATAGTATGTGTTCGTGTTCGATTTTACATGATACTATATAGAAACTGTTCCAATGTCCTTTTGGTATGGGATTTGTATAAAATACATCAAATTGACGGAAGGTCTTGTGCTGGCCACAACAGATTTTTTTCTGTCAAAGTTATGTTCTAGTTGTCAAAACAGACTTGCCAACTGCACCATGTAAATGAATATAGTTAATTACGACAGTAGATGGCGATACAATAGCAAAACAGTGGCTTTCCGTTGAGATTTTAGTAAATGACCACGTTTTAGGTTTTCTAGTATTCGATTTTAACATTATCATAATGATATCTGTAAGTGTATATACCGTGAGTATTTTTTAACGTGAAACATTGGGTTTGTCGTATCCATGGGTACAACTTGACATTTGATTGACAGCAATGTATTTGCCTGTCCCATTTATAATGAAACATAGGGAACGAATTTGACATTTGACAAGACGTCATTAGAGGTTACTTTGTTTAAATAATTGTACCTGCTTTCTAAATTAAATTTAGTTATAGAAAAAATATTGTGTGCACCTTGTGCACTAGTGATTTTCTGACTTGGCTAAATTTCTTACAATATTTAAATATCATACTTCTGCCAAATTTATTCCTTATGTTTTATTTTAAATGAGACAGGCAAATGCATTGCTGTCAATCAAATGTCACATTGACAAGATGTCATTAGAGGTTAATTTTGTTTAAATAATTATATATGTTTTCTCAAAATTAAATTTAGTTGTAGAAAAAATATTGTGTGTACCTTGTGCCCGAAATATGTTTAGTGCGCTCGAGTGGTTTCCTGACTAAGGGTGGTTTTCACCAATGACAGTTAAATCTATGGTTACCTGACAAAGCAATAAATTAAAACGGTAGAATAAATTAACTGTAATTTCACCAAATAATTTCAGCGCCAGTTAGTTATCAGTCGAATGTCATATTTTAACATTAGATTTTGAATGTTCTACTTATTGATAGATGGATCTACTGATCATTTTTGTATTTTATCTTTGATCAATTTACCACAAATATAGAAAATATATTATTGTTTTAATTATTCTTGACAAGTAGTGCATCTGTCATTGACATTGTCAAAGCGTACTAAAAAATATAAAATAGATGACGAAAAAAACTGCAAAAAGAGGGAAAGGTGTAAGAATTACACAAATGGTGAAAAATAATTTTTAAATATTGTGGAAAGGTATATAAGCGTCGTAGAAAATAATAATAATAAAAAAAAAAACAGATAAAAAGATTCTAAAGTCAATATCATAATACATCAGTAAAGGATTATTTTTCTCTCTCAACATTCGTGGACGTTTAGGAAGATATTCTTCATCAGAATCAGAACAAGAATTACAGGACGTTATAGACACAGATAATGATGACGACGAATTTGATGCAGAAGATGACGAAGAACTCACTTTTTACACTTTTTTAAACTTAAATACGACAAAATGTCAAAAACTAAATTATAATTTTTTCTATGTTTGTCATTGTAACCAGGGAAATGATTAAGATAACGGCCTGATAAATATTTAACCCTAGAATATTCGTCGGTTAGTTTAACAAATGATTTACTGGGTTGCTAGACTTAACTGTAGTTGGTGAAAATGAAATATACAGTTTAACAGCTTGTTAAATTTAACAAGAGAATAAATTGTTTAACTGTCGTTGGTGAAAACCACCCTAAGCTAAATTTCTTACAATATTTGAATATAATACTTCTGTCAAATTCGTTCCCTATGTTTCATATTAAATGGGACACGCAAATACATTGCTGTCAATCAAATGTCGTAACCAGGGATATGACTCCTTTCTTCCTCTAATCGTTCTAACTCAAATACTATCATTCGGAAAATTTTGAAACCTTGTATTTCGGCCCTATTCTAAAATGGAAAGAAACCTTTAGAGTTTGGTGTAAATCTGATAACCGGATAAGACACTTTACTTGAAGATCAAAACACCATCTTTTGGTATAGTATTTGCCAACTTTACGAAAAGGACGCAGAAACTTCGGAACACATTGTATGTGGAGTAGTAACTAGCTTCATGAGAACTCTGGGACTGCTTGTACTTGAACGATTGAAGAGAGAGACACACCGAACGCTACTGATGTACAACATGCATGTCTGTGATCAACGCCCATTTGAGAGTAATTCAATAATTGCATTTCCCTGTTGGACGCCACTGTGTTCGCTGCACGTTAGTGTTGTGTTGTTGAATACTCCAAATGAGAAGCGTTTACCATGTTTAGCTGCTGGTTTTGTCGAATTGCTGCCTTTGTTTTAACTATAAATAAGGGCCGTATAAACAAACACGTCATCACGGCATAAAAATCAAGGCTAAAGGATTCTGTTGTTTATTCACAATTTAAACGAAATATAAAAATCTGTTGTGGCCAGCACAAAACATCTCGCCATTTCCATTTTATGTTATACCGTGAATATTGTTTAACGTGAAACATTGGGTTTGTTATATCCATGGTTACGACTTGATATTTGATTGACAGTAATGTATTCGCCCGTTCCATTTAAAATGAAACATAGGGAACGAATCTGACAGAAGTATTATACTTAAATATTGTAAGAAATTTAACGGAGTCAGAAAACTACTCAAGAGCACTAAACATATTTCGAGCACAAGGTGCACACAGTATTTTTTCTACATCTAAATTTAATTTTTAGATTGCAGGTATAATTATTTAAACAAAATTAACCTCTAATGACATCTTGTCAATATGACAGATAACCGATGAATTTTTCTATAAGTTATGATTTGACCACAGACCATAATATACTATTTTAGATTGGAAACGTACATGTTAAGCATCGGTACCACATCAATGTCGCCATCTGGTGTATGGAAGCAAAAGTAAATATAAAACTCGGTCGGTATTATCATTACCTACAATTAATATTGGTATATTCGGTTTATTAATTACCCCTAATTTGTAGTTGAAGCATTTTTTTTCACAAAATACTATCATTGCGTAGCATTTTATGAAAAATCTACTTCAACTACAAATCAGTCTTACAAAGATTACATAAAATGAGTAAAAAATAATGCATTTTTGAAGACACTGTAATTTCATTTAGGAAAGATACAATACTCAATAGCAGTTCATCCATGTTTAAAATTTCCAACCACTTGACAAATAAATCCCGATAAGTTCGAGACTGTCGAAATCTGTAGTTTGTTATTCCTAGAATACGATTTTGTAATATGTTTTACTGGTATAAAATAATACATATATAAAAATATACTTTCACTTTCCGGTAGCAGTACAGTTTGGTACACAACACTTTATTCTTGTCATCTTAAATATTAACAAGTTTTTTCACACAAAATAACTACTTATAATACAAAAAATATATTCACAATGACAGTCAGAATTGTTTCAACTGAAAATGACAAATGTCAAAATTAGCGCAAAAAAAAAATGAAAAAAAAAATTGACACACTAATGATACTGGTGTCGCCATATCTAGTGTATGGAAGCAAAACTAAAAATGCTATCCCGGTATCTCCCATTTGCGTTTCCCGGGCCTGGATTTGACATTTGATTGACAGCAATGTATTTGTCTGTCTCATTTAAAATGACACATGGGGAATGAATTTGACAGAAGTATTATATTTAAATATTGTAAGAAATTTAGCCTAGTCAGAAAACCACTCGGGCACAAGGTGCACGCTATATTTTTTCTACAACTAATTTTAATTTAGAATGCAGGTATAATTATTTAAACAAAATTAACCTCTATTGACGTCTTATTAAATGTCAAATTCGTTCCCTATGTTTCAAACCCAATGTTTCACGTTAAAAAATACTCACGGTATACAAGAAGTACTTCAAAGTACATATATATGCAATTTGTACGATCAGACATACGTTTCTCTCTTCTAACCCGAAGTAGGTTTTTTTTTATCACACTGAATCATCTTTTTGAGATATAAACGCTTTTAAAATCTTAAACGTTTTAAATATATGAATATACAAAGTTTCTTTATAATTTCTGTCAAAGTTTGTATTAAATGCATTTTCACACAATTAAAACTTCTTAAAATATAATTAATCAAAAGGTTCACGATCCTTCTTAAGTAATTGTTATCCTTTGACAACGTTTAATATTTTAATTGCTATCTGTTCATTATTAATTAATTGTCCGTTATTATATCATGAAAACCATATTTAAATTCTTGATAACTTTGTGAAATTTTAATTAAATTGTAACAATAATTGTTATATTGAAAATTAATACGATGAAGTGGTAAACGCTTCGCATTATGAGTATCTATTTTATTAGTTTATTTATTTATTTATTTAATGATCAACGCAGCAGGCTAAGCTCAGATAAAGGGTTGTAAAATAATATATATAATATACTCAACAATACATAAAAATAAACAAAATGCTTATTACATATTACATAACATATTAATGAAATTTTTAAATTCCAAATGAAATATATCAATCCTCGAAAATTTCCAATTATAAAGATTGCATATACGATATATAGGCGACAGCATTAAATAATTAGTTCTAGCACCCAATAAATAAAAAGTAAAGCTACTTCTGGTACGAAAAGAGGGAATATGAAATTGGAGAGAGGAAAGAGTACAAGGATCGTCAACGCAGCTGTTTACAACTTTAAATAGATGTATTATTAGGGCATTTTCACGGCGTTCAAAGAGATTCTTGAAATTAAACATATGTAACAACTGTTTATAATTTACATAATAATCAGGGTAGTTATTATGTGCCTTGTAATAAAGGTATTTGAGAATTTTTTTTTTTTTGAACAGATTCAATCAGATCTTGATGAACTTCATAAATAGGGTTCCAAATGATGTGACAGTACTCCAGCTTAGAGCGGACGAAAGAAAAGTATAGGTTCGTAATTGCCGATAAATTTAGGAAAGTTCGAGTATTTCTTATTATGAAGCCTAGCATTCTCATGACACTGTTATAAATATCTTGTATATGATGTGTAAATGTAAATTTGGTGTCATATTTGACTCCAAGATCTCGTACAGTAGTAGATCGCGACAAGGTGACATTTTCGATCGTACAATTATAAATAATTGGCAATAGTTTCCTAGTAAAAGACATTACTGTACATTTATTTAGATTAAGATGTAATTTGTTAATTGAGCACCATTTGGAGAGTCTATCGAAGTCTTCTTGGAGAAGTTGGCAATCTTGTACTGAGAGAATTGGGTAAAATATTTTTAGGTCGTCGGCGAAAAGAAGTTTATCAGTGTGAATTACATCTGTCACATCATTATTAAAAAGAATAAAAAGTAGTGGACCTAGATTTGAACCTTGTGGAATCCCTGAAGTCGGAGAGAAAGAGAAAGAATTGACGCCTTTGTAATGAACGTACATTTTTCGTTGACAAAGGTATGAGGTGAGAAGGGAACGTAAAGGAAGAGATAAAGAAAAGGAATCAAGCTTGCTGATCAGTATAACATGATCAATAATAGATGTTGAACATTATTAATTAATATTCTGACCTGTTGTCCATGAGTGTATTCAACGCCTGCTACTAAGCAAGTGGCTGCAGAAACCAGCCTCTCCAAGTTATGTGTAGTGGAATCATCTTCAAGAATTAGTTCTTCAGGTTCTTCAACGGTGTTGTCAGGTGCTGAAACCACTGAAACTGGCACTGAAACAAACAGAAATACATATATTACACGGCGAATGACACTGAAAATAAATTACGAGGTCTGTCCGAAAAGTATCCGGCCTTCCTTCATATCTTCGCGCCTGACAATTTTAGCGCCCTCTGTTGGGTATGAGTATCAACTATAAAGCTTCACGAAGAAGATGTGAGAGAGGAAGAATTGTGTGAAGAAGATGCGTTGGAACTAAAGAAAAAACCCCTTAACCTTAACAATAAATTTAAAAACTATATACGTATTTCGAGAACTAAGTTCTCATCATCAATAGAAACTACAAAGTAAAAACAGAGAAGTTAAGATTACTCAGCATGTAAACCATGCCAGAGGTCAAAATAGCTCTGAGGAATAAGGGAGAGAACACGGGTTATATAGGGACAGGAGTCATAGGTGAATGGATACCTAATTGGATAACTAAGATTAAACAGAGTAATTGTCTTATATTAACTCATATAATTTAGAATTTGGGATGGGACCTAGGTCCGCGTTCATCAATTTATCTTTAAATTTATGTATTATCAAACTCTCATGTGCGTCTAAATATCTATTATTATCAACTTGTTTCAATAATTTTATATTAGAATTGTCAATTTTATGATTATTAATAAACATATGTTGTGCTACACTAGATTTATTAGGATTACCGCTTTTTAAATGATAGAAATGTTCTTTAAACCGACTATCAATTTGTCTTTTAGTTTGCCCGATATAAACTTTATTACAATCTTTACAGTCAATTTTATAAACACCGGATTTTTTATTATTATCTATTTTATCTTTAGGGTTACCTAATAATGATTTAATGGTGTTATTTGATTTATAAGTTACCGTTAAATTTTGATTTTTAAAAATTTTGTTTAAACCTTTGGCGGCATTATCAAATGGTAATGTTATATATTTATTATTTTTATTATTAGTTGGCGTTAAAGTTGTGAAATCTAATACGGATTGACGATTTTTAAATTTATGGACTAGTTTTATAATTAAGATGCGTTGGACAGGAATGAGTAAAAGAGAAGAGTAAGAAACAGCGACCCCTAATAAATTAGGGAAAGGAACTTTCGGTATGGAATTTATAAAAAATAGTGTGTTCGTGTTACAATTTTACAGAATATATAGAATCTTTTTCAAGGAACTTTTGGTATGGGATATGTCCAAAATACATCGAATTGACGGAAGGTTTTGTGCTGGCCACAACAGATTTTTTTTATAATTTCATCTGAAAATATTAGGAAAATTAAGACTATTGATGAAAATCCGGTGAAAAAATTCCTATTAATAAGCGAGTTATGGTCTCCCGAATTTTGAAAAGATTGACGTGACGTCACGCATATGTGTTTTTATATCAAACTGTTTTCATCATGGACCTAAATCTTCTTGAAATATATGCTATTTTAAGTTATATTTACATAAAATAAATGAATATTATAACACTGTATAAGTCTACATACTTTATAATTACAAGTGTATTTAAATTATTAAGTTTAATGTAAAAAAATTATGTTAAAATAAAAACTGTTTGAAAACTGCAGTACAGGAATGTGAGCCCCTCCTTTCGAATTTGAATTTCTTAACTTTCATTGGTAGTAACCCCCACCTCCTAACACGCTATTTGTTATGTATGTATAGGCGGTCTTTCGGTCGCCAATCAAAATAGTATATATAGATTTCATATTCGTGTCGAAGCGCTATAACAAAAAACCCCTCATTTCCGAAATATCTCAATTATACCATTTAATTTTTTTTATTAATATTCGTTATTCAGCATATACATTCGTATTTTTTTACTATTTTCCTTTAATTCGATTGAGCTGGAATCCCCTATTATGCACAGAAACCACTACAAAACATTCTTGAATTCGTGAAATTCTTTCGCTCTATTTAAAATTCAAAGTTCTCCGAGTTTCTTTCTGTCATGTGCGTGTGACATATTATTCAAAGCCAGCTACCGTGTGTATGTAACCACCAAGGCGTTACGGCAACGCAAAATAGAAATTTTACACTTCAGGAAGCAAAATTTCGCGGCTCAAACCACTGAGAATGGTTTATTAATATTTAAACAGAGTATACAGGATACGTAGGGCTGGAAAATGTACGATACCTTAAAGGTTTTCGTTATTTTTAAATCAAATTGGATAGACGTCTATTATTGCAGTGAATTACGTGTTCACATTGGCTGTTCTTGCTTTAAGTTACATATATTTATGCCCGGAGAAATTACTAAACTTGTAAATAAATTTTGAAAAAACCTTCCTTGAAAAAAAATCTGTTGTGGCTAGCACAATACCTCTCGCCATTTCCATTTTATGTTATATAAATATTGTATAGCTGTCAAAACGTTTTTATAATAAAAAAAAATATGTTGTGGCCAGCACAAGACCTCTCGCCATATCCATATTAGGCTATATAAGTATTGTATGGCACTTCACTTTCGAACCGTCTTTTTATAACAAAAAATTACAGAACTTTACTCAAATATTGTTTTTTATTGTATTTAACATGTCTTCTGCACACATATAATTCTAATTATATCTATTTTTCATTATATGAGCAAGTTTCTAAATGTCAGAGATTATTCCAATTCATTAACCAGATTGGCGGTATTTCTGATGGGTATATGCATTGTACCACAATTTTACCTATAATTTCAAATATTTAATTAATAAAACAATAAGAAAAGTTAAATATACTTCTCAGAAAAAGCTATCAGAATGTCACTAAAACTGTTGATTGATGATGATATTTTATCTTTTTTCTTTATCTCTAAATCTATACGAGATATAATAAACATTTTAAGTGTATTAGATGGAGAATTTCATGTTCTTCAATATTTAATAAAAAAAACTCCCAAAAATTATATTTAGAATAATTTTTTTAAGAGACTACTACTTCTGGTTGTTCAATTGTTACCAAAACCTTTTCAGCTCTTCCCAGTAATGTCAGATTGAGGAAACAACAGTTAAATATTTTTTAAGTCTTATAGTTTTTGAGGAATCGTCCCTCCAACATCCATACATACACACACACACACATACACACATCCACACACACTCACACAGACATCATTTTAAAAATGTTATAATCAGATTCTTGGGACCTGGAATCGTGCTTATACCTCTCTTAGCGAGAGGTAAAAATACAGAACGTTACCTAAATATTGTTTTTTAATTTTATTTAAACATGTCTTCTACACATACAATTCTAATTATATCTATTTTTCATTGTATGAGAAAGTTTCTAAATGCCACAGATTCTTCCAATTTATTAACAAGATTGGCGGTATTTCTGATGGATATATGCATTTTACCTATAATTTTAAATATTTAATTAATAAATAATAAAAAAGATTAAATGTACTTCGCAGAAAAAGCTTTCAGAATGTCACTAAAACTGATGATTTTTGACACTGACATTTATCTGTAATTTACAAACTATGTTACAATGTTACAAATATTTGAATTTGGTGTAATTTAGCCTCTGCGATTTATTACATCCAATTATTCTGTGTCTTTATCTCTAAACCTATAGAAAATATAATAAAATTTTTAAATGTGTTAGATGAAGAATTTTATGTTCTTCAATATTTGTAATAACAAAAATTTCTAAAAAATAATATTTAGAACAATTTTCCTAAGGAATTACTACTTCCGGTTGTCCAATTGTTACCAAAACCTTTTCAGCTCTTCCCATGAATGTCAGATTGAGGAATACGTAGTTAAACAAGTCGTAAGTATTATAGTTTTTTTTTGGAATCGTCTTTTCAACATCCAGACATACACACACACACACTCACATACATACACACATCCACACACACAAACAGACATCATCGTAAAAATGTTATAATCGGATTATAGGAAACTTAAAACGTGCTTATCCACTAAAATCTGGGTATGCGATTTTTAGCATGATTCTAATACGTCTCTTATGGAGAGGTAAAAAAAACTTTAAAAATAAAGTGCTGTAGAAGTGTAAAACATGATTTCCAGAGAGTTAAAATAAAAAGTGTTCTTCCACTTTTTCAGATAAATAGAAGACGCAATTAAGCCCCTGTTTAGTTTGTACGTGAACAGCTTCATCAATGGAAGTCTTGTGCATCTTAATATGCAAACCAGTGACGTGCAGGATGAATTATCCTGGGGGCAAGTCAGCAAAAACAAAATTAATTTGACGCGAACATGACGCAGTTAATAGAGAACTTCTTACAGTGTTCCCGGTTGAATATAATGGAATAATAGTCACGTACTTCATATTAGTGACAGGAAAATATATCTACTATTATCATCTCTCGCTAAGAGAGGTATTGGAATCATGCTGAAAATCGCATATCCAGATTTTAGTGGATAAGCACGATTTAAGGTCCCCATAATCCGATTATAAATTTTCCATTTAAAATGAAACATAGGGAACGAATCTGACAGAAGTATTATATCTAAATATTGTAAGAAATTTAGCGGAGTCAGAAAACCACTCGAGAGAACTAAACATATTTCGGGCACAGGGTGCACGCAGTATTTTTTCTACATCTAAATTTAATTTTTAGAAAACAGGTATAATTATTTAAACAATATTAACCTCTAATGACATCTTGTCAATATGACAGATAACTGTTGAATTTCCCTATAAGTTATGATTTGACATTTGATTGACAGCACTGTATTTGTCTGTCTCATTTAAAATGACACATGGGGAATAAATTTGACAGGAGTATTATATTTAAATATTGCAAGAAATTTAGCCGAGTTAGAAAACCATTCAGGCACAAGGTGCACACTATATTTTTTCTACAACTAATTTTAATTTAAAATGCAGGTATAATTATTTAAACAAAATTGACGTCTTATCAAATGTCAAATTCGTTCCCTATGTTTCATTTTAAATGGAACGGGCAAATACATTGCTGTCAATCAAATGTCAAGTAACCATGGATATGACAAACCCAATGTTTCAAGTTAAAAAATACTCACGGTAAAAAATAATTAACTACAGTTTTCTCAACCTGACATTTCTGGGAAGAGCTGATTAGATTTTGGTAACAAATGGACAACCGGAAGTAATAGTTTCTTTAAAATTATTATTATTTATTTTTTTATTTTATTATCATTTTAGAAACAAATATGATATTTTTAATACATAATCACATTCTCAAAACATGGGGTCCCGTGGCCGCGTGCCTGAGTGTCTGGTCGCGAACCTGGGGGAACCGGGTTCGATCCCGACAGACGCCAAATATTTCCAATTTTAAAATGGCACAAAAGTGACCCCTGTGGTGCACTCTCCACACCAGCTGGTAAGCGCCCATGCGGTAAAATATATCATTACCGATCTCTACATGTGTTGTAGATACTGGCACACCCAGAAATGGGTAATATGCCGTGATGATATATTTATTTATTTTATTTTTATTTTTTGAAAATTTCTGTTATTATTAATATTAAACAATATATAAATCTCTATCCGATACATTTAAAATTTTTATTATATCTTCTATGGAGTTAAAGATAGAGACATATAATTATATAAAATAATTAGTTGTAAATGAATCTTGCAGCCCATGGAAAACAAGTGAAAAAATTAAAATGTTTGTAATTGACAGATCTTTTCTAACTACCCCACACTATAATTTCCAAACAGAACCTTAAAAAATATCTGTCTATGAACTTTAGGGTAAAAAGTTGATATATTTATATAGTTTATTATAAAAATAATATTTATTCTCTGATTTGCGTAATTGTTAAGCATTAAAAATATATTTTCATTTGGGATATTTTTCTTTGTAACATCTTCTGTATACTTTCCTTTTTCTGGGAGCAAAAAGAAACAGTAAAATATTTATCCGGTTGAAAATCATGTATTTAAGTCTTTCTCTTGTTCCATTCTTTCCGAATCCTGAAATTAAATTCTGTTTGCCTTCTTTCCATTCAATTTATATTTCATGGGCGTATTGTACGATTCTCTAAACGCTTAAACTCTTTCAATTGCGAACTGAGTTTTCTTTTTCTCAGAGCAGAATTCGTGACAATTTCTCTTGTATTTCATGTAGATTTTTGCAAGGAGTTACGGCTTATAATGCCTCTCAATGTTATAGTTGTTGAGTGTGGGATTTGAACCACATTTCCTTTAGTGAACGAGGTACTATTTAAGCTTGTACCATTGTAGTTACAAATAGGATGTGTGAACGAATTACAGCTTGTAGTATTAAAGAAATCACATTAGTTGGTGCGGGGTTGAAACACATCACATTTACTAAAAAAATCACTAGGCAAGATTGTTTCATTGCTGTTAAAATGGGTGACTATCGCATGATTTTAGTGAATAAGCACGTTTTGATGTCCCCAGAATCCGATTTTATCATTTTTACGATGATGTCTGTGGATTTGTATGTATGTATGTATGTATGTATGTATGTATGTATGTATGTATGTGTATGTGTATCCTGTGGACACGATTACTCAAATACTACCAATCAGAAAATTTTGAAATTTTGTATACCAATTCTGTACTAATGTGGGAAGAGTTCATTAGTTTTTAGTGTATATCGGATAACCGGAAGTATCACTTATACAAGCTTTTAACAGTTTTTCTTGAAAAAAATACATTGAATATAATTTTTCAGCAACTTTTACTAATAATAATAGAATATAATGGTACAATCTTCAATTCTACGATAATAGTATTTAGCAAATAACTCTAAATAACTTTAAATATGAATTTATAATATAATTTATTTTCATGACCCCTGTGGTGCACTCTCCACGCCAGCAATGAGTGCCCGTGAGGTGACGCCTGGTAAGCGCCCGCATGGTACAAATATGTTATCATCATTACCGATATCTGCGATAAAGCAGATTGTGGCAAACTCAGAAATGGGTAATATGCGTGATGATATATTTATTTATTTATTTATTTTCATACATATCATCTTCTGTGTACGTCAAACAAAAACATAATATTTTAATAACAATTTTGACAAATTTAAACAAATGTCACTGTCAGGAAGCAATTACATTAAAATTAATAATGAAACCAGGTTAAGGAGAATGTAGTAATACTATATGTATTTGAATCTAATAAAATTGAGGTTTGTAAAAATAATATATTTTCCATCATACATAAATATTAGTACTATTGATTTGCTACATTGGGTGGTAATATGAACAAATGATTAAGGGTGATTAGCTAGGAGATGACTAGCAGTGTTTTAGCACTGTCAATCGTTTATAGATTATTTTAGAGAAAAATACTTCAAATAGCAGTTATAGAAAAATTAATTGTACACAACTTTTATTTGAAGTAATTTTCTCTAAAATAATCCATAAACGATTGACAGCGCTAAAACTCTGCTAGTCATCTCGTGGCGAATCACCCTTAATCTTGTTCATACTACCACCTAATGTGTTTCAGGATACGGCTCTGAAATGACTTTGTGTAAAGATGCGGGTACTATTTTGATTTTTGTTAAGTTTTTTTTATTAGTTTTGTCAATATTTGTGAAATTTATTTTGTGTATGGTATATTTGTTAAATGGAAAATAAAGATTGTTATGTGTGAATATAAAAATATTTACGATACGTGGTTAAATACCCAGCGGGAGGTTATGGGCTGACCACATCAGATTTTTAGTAACAGTAACAACACAACTAGTTCAGAATTTGTATCATATTTGTAACTTATTTTATCCGTGTCACTTTATAAAATTTAATATCACATATAGTTGGGTGGTATGATATTCAGTTTATTGTTAGAAAGACGGTTGGAATTCCAGGTGAGTTCCATGCATTTGCTGGGAGATGAATTCCTTTTGCATTCCAGAGAAAAACATGAGATAGATGCACAAGCATTTTCATATTAACCTAAACAAATATTCTTGGTTTATACGAAAGGAATTTTCCTAAAAATAGAACAGAAGGAAAGGGTTTCCTTTCAACAATTAAAATAGAGGAATCATCAGATACAAAACATGAACTTCTTCCACAATCGGTAACAAATTCATTATTATTCAACTTAAAATAGTGAGCAAATTAGAATGTTGAATCATAAATGAGAAAATTAAATAGCTTTATTTAAAAAAAATCTGTTGTGGCCAGCACAAAACCTTCCGTCATTTCGATGTATTTTGTACAAATCCGATACCAAAAGTTCCTTGAAAAAGATTCTATGTATCCTGTAAAATTGTAACACGAACTCACTATTTTTACAAATTCCATATTGCATGTTCCTTTGAAAAGATTCTATAAATCCAATATAATTATAACACGAATGTACATTCTGTAAATTGCACTTCAAACTTCCTCATTCCTACCCAACGCATCTTTTTCACACAGTTCTTCCTCTCTCAAATATTCTGCTACACAGTCCTTCCATCTTCTCTTTGGCCTTCCTCGTACTCCCGGCATTGAAACTGCAAGTCACTTGCGAGGGACACTCTGTCACTTATGTTACTTTCTGATCCTATACTTTCCACTTTGGTTTTGCACTTGACACTGACATCTGTCAATTAGAATTTTTTAAATATATCTGCTGTTTCCATAATTTTTGCAAAGCTGACTGAATTTTGAAAGTTAACCTCTCTTAATATCTCTATAACTCTATATCTATTGAATATGAAGGAAAATGTATAATCAAATCGTATAGAGAATAAGATTTTCTTTCATATTAATGATCATAAAATGTCGAAAAATGATATTTCACTGCGTTTTTTCCAGAAAAACTGTTAAGAACTTCAAATAAGGGTACTTCCGGTAGACCATTTATAACCAAAATCTAATCAGCTCTTCATATAATTGTAAAGAAGAGGAATACGAAAGAATCATAATTTTTAGAATTGTAGTTTTGAAGTTATTGTCGGAGAAAAATTTGTCACACACACACGGACACGCGGACACACACACACACACACATACAGACATCAATGTAAAATTAGTAAAATTGTATTCTAGGTATCTTAAAACGTGCTTATTCATTAAAATCTCACCACCGAATTTTTTTGACCAAAGACAATACCTTCCAGATGTCATTTTTATGACGAAAAAAGTATATTTTATATTGTATGAAATGTTAATTTAAAATTCTCAAAATGTAAATTTCTTCTGCGCAAACAACATATGAAATATAATGCATAGTTAAAAGCATATTTTCAGTAAAACAGCGAGTTTACTATATGTAATATGAAGCGATAATATCAAGTAGTTTATATGTTGCGAGCAACAGTGTCTTGCAAAACGGTCAGTATAAACTTCTGAAACTATACATAGTTAAAAAGCTGTAATGCACTTGGCGATTAGTCAGATAGAAACCCTTTTAACACGAGAACTACCCTTATAGATACACGGGGTTGACGCTGACTACTACTAATGGCAATAAAGTACCCCTCAAGAAACTATGACAAACACTGGAACCGATTTGGTTATTTTTTATGTCCAAATCCAAAACATATTTTATACATACAGGGTTGGGCAGAAAGGACGGACTTTTTTAATATATATATATATATATATATATATATATATATATATATATATATATATATATATATACACAGGGTGTCTCAATAAGCTTGCTCACTATTGGTAACTTTTTTATTTGAAGAGATACGAGGTTGGTTAAATTAGCAAAATTGTGCCATTTTATATTAGAAAATAGCGGTTCCCAAAATTTGAGACAGAATATATATTTTTTAAATGGAACTATATATATTATATTATCTTATTAGAAAGAGTATTTTTTTCTCTTTCCAATAAGGTAATGTTGTTTATGTACAATTTTTTCAAATAAACGAGTTATTTACGTTTGAAGATAAAAATTATCTTTTATTAGTTTAGGTCAAGTAAACTATGGAAACAATTATCTTTTATAAAATTATTATTTTATTAATTTATTTTACATTAATAACAAAACAAAGAAAATATTCAAATTGAAAGCCATTATTTCTTTCGCACATTTAAACTTTTTTGGAAAGAGAGCCGACCGTTCTACGTAACTGGAAACTATTACTTCCGATTGTCCAATTGTTACCAAAATCTAATCAGCTCTTCCCAGGAATGTCAGATTGAGGAAACTTCAGTTAAATATTTTTTAAGTCTTATAGTATTTGAGAAACCGTGGTTCCATCACATCCACACACATATATACACACCCACACACGGACATCATCGAAAATTATAATCTCTGTATTAGTACCAAAGAAGTCTTCGTCATCACCTTATACAGTGCGTGGCGGCATAATCCAGATATATTTGCTGCTAAGTCGGGCACTTGGCTTCTCTCCAAGTCTGGGGTTTGTTTATGACTGTGTTTAGGGCTATTTTAATTTGTCTTTGCTTTTTGCCTTCCTCCTTCACCCTCTGACATATTTATTACTATGGTTTTATATCCCAGTTTAAAATTAAGAAAATTGCACGAATTATTCCAGGCTTATTGCAGCCCAAATTTGTACGAAGTCATTCAGGATAATATATCTCGTTCAAATTAATTCACAGGAGATTTAAATGCCAACTTTTCTCATGAAAATCTTGCCATTTTATTATGTAGTAACAGTAACAGTTATACATAGGTATAGTTTGAACAGAATTCTACCGTTATGGTTTTCACTTACTAACAGGCCTATTCTACTAAAAAAATGTATAACGATGTCGTTACTGAACGACTGTCGCTAAGCATTTGGTTAAACGACTTTAATAACGACAAATGCCAAAAACCTATTCTACTAATCATATCGTTATAAATTATCGTTATCAGGATTATAACGATAAATTCCAACGACTAGTTTTTAACCAATCATGATGCAAAACACTTGAAAATTCAACCAATGGGAACAGTATTATACTGATAAAACCTTGTTACCCCGATAAAACCCCGTTACCCCGATAATTTTCCGCTACCAAGTAAATAAACAGTTGTTATGGTTTATAACTGTCAGTGTGACAATTAATGTGTCAAGTTTCATTTTGCGTTGTCTTTGGAATTTATCTCACCAAATACCACACGACCTCTCAGATTTTCTCAGATAAACTTTTATTTTTAAGCACTCATTTTTTTTGCTTTTAAGCAAAATCACTCAAGCAAACTGACATTAGGTAAAACCCCTTCTCCTTCGGAGTCGGGATTTTACCATGCAGTTTGCTTTCGTGTTTGTTGCTAAGCAAAAAAAATTCGTGCAAAATAAAAATTTATCGATAAAATCAGGAGGTCTTGTGATATTACTTCTGATAATATCTAACTTCATGTATATTTTGACAGAATAAATTTTTATATGTTTATGTTATAAGAGAAGGGCTTCGAGGACAACTCAAAGACAGTATGAAATATATGTTGAAGAACTAGAAAATAACAGTTCATTAGGAATTAATAAATTGTCCACTGAAGAATTGGAAGAAATATGGAGAAGACTTACAAGTTATTTAAATTCTGGGGGACCGGGTAAAAGGATCAGATGTATCACGCAGTGTACGATTATATACTCTGACATCCCTATACAAATATATAATTTTTAAATACATAGACAGTGCATCTATATTCTATATTATATTATATATCAATATATTAAATAATATTATCTAAGGGTAGAAAAAACCTTGCATTTTTCTTTTTTCTACCCTTATCAACATGCAGAACAGCCTGGAGTCCTTCGTCCATTAAATATTACCTAAATCTAAATTTTTAAATATATTTCTGAAATATAAATAAAATGTCTATACTAAAAAGTATAATATATATAATTAGTGTACAGAAGTGAATAAATACTCATCTTTGCAGAATCTCTTTCTCAGCTACAATTAACAAAATATCTTCTTCAGCCATTTTTACTTTTGTTCTCAAAATACGTCTAAACTTTACGACTTCAACGATGCATGTGAACTTGTCGTTATTAAACGATGTGAAATAACGATATGTAACGATTCGTAACGATAAATAAATTAACAGAATAGGGTTTTGGCAAAAATCGTTATCATAACGACTTATCGCCTAGTAACGAGTTATAACGATACATATTTTTTTAGTAGAATAGGCCTGTAAGGCTGTGTCCGATGTTGCACTTTTATCACACTAATATCTAAATCCTAAATTTATATGCCCTAAATCTTGTGATTATTTAGGATTTTAGGAATTAGATTTCAGGGTTTTGTAGAAGCATATTATGCTTGACTTGAATGTTCATAAGAAAAAGTGAATACGAAAGTATCTATAGTATCAGAGCAATTGAAATCAGCAAATGTCCTTCATGTAAAATATTTATAATTATTGTAACGTCAAGTTGTAATTATTTTATTTAAATACATATGTTTGAAGAAACAATTAACTTACATGCTCGTCACACAAAGAATCACTTTTACTCCTAATAACACAATATACTATTTAATAAGTGTATTATCACTAATTTATACCCATATCTGGGCTCGCCAGGCGTCACTTCACAGGTTGTATATAATTTTGACTAACAGATTTCAGATTTTTCAGATTGTTCTCTCCTGAATCTGTCTGAATGCTGACCTGTATGTCAACCCCAACAAAACAATAATCTGTTGTACAGTACGAAGTCTGTGCAATTCTCGTTTAGTTGGACAAAATCCTTTAAACGATTTTACTTCAATCCTGTCTCTAATCGCATTTACTTTTACAACGTTTATCCTACTGGATCAAATCAAACATAATAACAAACAAACAAACAGGACACTGTTATCTTTATTGTATACTACGACTATATTTAACCAGGAGGAGTAGATGTGCAGTGTTTGAACTTTGTCAATCGTTTATGGATTATTTTAGAGAAGAATATTTCAAATAAAAGTTGCGTACAATTAACTTTTCTATAACTGTTATTTCAACCTTTTTTTACCTCTAGGTAGGAGAGGTATTGGATTCATGCTAAAAATCATCTCCAGATTTAAGTGAATAAGCTCGATTTAAGGTCCATATAAACCGATTTTAACATTTTTACGATGATGTCTGTGTGTGTGTGGATGTGTGTATGTATGTGTGTTGTATGTGTGGATGTTGGATGGACGATTACTCAATAACTGACCTGTTTAACTATGAATTCCTCAATCTGACGTTCCTGGGAAGAGCTGAAAGGTTTTGGTAACAATTGAACAACCGGAAGTAGTAGTTTTTTAAAAAAATTCTTCAAAATATTATTTTTTGAAAATTTTTGATATTACGCATTTTGAAGAACAAAATTCTACATCTGATACATTTAAATTTTTTATTATATCTTCTATAAATTTAGAGATAAAGACGCTATAATATACATATATCGGGATATAATAAGTCGAGTAGGCGAAACTACACTAAAGAAACCAGTTGACAAATTCAAATGTTTATAACATGATTTGTAAATGACAGATATCAGTGTCAAAAATCAAAAGATTTATTTACATTCTGAAAGCTTTTTCTGGGAAGTACATTTAATCTTTCTTATGGTTTTATTAGTTAAATATTTAAAATTATAGGTAACCTGCTTATATCCATTAGAAATACCGCCAATCTTGTTAATGAATTGGAAGAATCTCTGAAATATAGTAACTTCCTCATACAATGAAAAATATATGTAATTAAATTGTATATGTGCAGAAGATATGTTAAATACAATAAAATACAATATTTGGGTAAAGTTCTGTAATTTTTTTTGTTACAAAACGACGGTTCGATAGCGAAGTGCAATACATTACTTATATAACATAAAATGGAAATGGCGAGAGGTCTTGTGCTTGACAGATTCTTTGCCAGGTAATAGTCATATTGAGTGGTTACTTTCATTTCATTAGAATCAAATATATTACTACTATATTCTCTTTAACACGGTTTCATTATTAATTTCAATGTAATTACTTCCTGACAGTGATATTTGTTTAAATACGTCAAAACTGTTATTAAACTATTATGTTTTTGTTTGGCGCATAGGCAAGATGATGTATAAAAATAAATTATTGTATAAATTTATATTTAAAGTTATTTACTAAATGCTATTATCGTAGAATTGAAGATTGTACCATTATACATACCCATAGACATCATTGTAAAAATGATAAATTTGGATTCTGGGGACATCAAAACGTGCTTATTCATTAAAATCTCTATATGCGATTTTTACCTCGATCCCTATACCTCCCTTACCTAGAGTAGCGGGAGGTAATACTGACATTTCAATTCTCTTTTTCTTGTTTAAAACAGTAACTTCGTTTTCGTGTTAACATTTCCTGATGTTTTTGTAAGTGCATAAAGTTACGAAGGCGTTGTAAAGATCTCCGGTTGCATTCGGCTTGGAAGAAGGCCAGGAAATGTGTACAAAATATAAATCAGAGGATTTATTGGCGTTATTAGCGACCGCTTGCTACTTATCAATACGATTAATAACTTTCTTCAATTCCCAGAAGAATTATAACACTCGTTTATTTAATTCCGGCCAATTTATTTACTAAACGTTTACTTGTTGATGTTTTTACTTACAAGACGCCCAAGAGATAAAATTGTACTACCATAAAATGGTTTAGGATTTCTCTAAAATACAACGTATCGTCTACAATTTCAGGTTATCTGCAAATTTTGTGCCTTCTATCTAATCTGTATGTATTATACTTACTTACGTTATTAGAAAATCTAATAAAGAATTAAAAGTAGAAAATTTATGGCATTTAAAAGTAACAGTTAAATACGGCGGTGACAGCATTATGTTTTGGGGGTATATTTAGATAGGAGTACGAAAATTATAGTAATTATGCACCAATTATGAATAGCAAACATTACCCTGATATTTTTTAAGCAAATTTAAAGCAAGTATCGCAAAATAAGCTTAATCATCCCCCACAGTATCCGGACTTTAACCAGATTGAGAAAGTCATAAAAATCCTTTAAAGAAACAAGAATATGAACTAAAAAAGAATATAACAATAAATTACAAGAAAAATGGCAGACTTATGCCATCGGTGACTAAAAATTTGGTAGATTCAATGGTTCGTCGCTCAATTACTAGTGAAAACCCAAAGGAAACCCATCAAAATATTATATTTCTTTATAAAACATAAATAAATGGTTTATTATTTAAATGTTCTGGTTATCGTATGGAGCATTTGTCATGAAATTATGAATATTTTCAATATTTACCACACAAAATAAATAAAATAACTATATTATTTGTTTATTTTTTATATATAATAACGTAACATAATAACATTAAAAAAATGTGAAATATATTGGCATTTGGATAGCTATTTTTCCTAAAATAGATTAAAATAGGCCCATAAACCAATTTTTTTAAATAAAAGATCGTTTAATTTTGAAGCAATTCGTGGTATCAAAAAGTCATAATGGGGTCATTTCACATTTTCTGATTTATTTTTTCTTGAAAAAATAGGTCAAATTAAACATGTATGTGTATGTTTTACATCTTACAAGTCTTTAGAATCAGAGATATGATTTTTTAAAAGTTGCGTTTAATTTCAAATATTTCAACGGCTGTCGACACATTCACGGATGCGACAGTCGAGCTCTACCGGTTTAATTTAGAACTATGATTATTTGGTTTCGTATTTATTTAAATAAATGGTTTATTTACATACCTTATACTGCACTAGTACTTTTAAAGAAATAGAAAGTAATAATAATCTTCTCTCTTGTATATTTTGCTGTCAGCTGTCACACTTTTAGGTTAGGTTACTGTTTCATGTTGTGAAGCGTGTGTGTGTGAGAGAGAATTGTCTTTGTGTGAGTATGAATTTGTGTCGTCACAAATTTAGTCCGTGTTTAAAAGCGCGAAAGTTAATTAACAAATTTATGAATGAAAAGTCGCATATTATAAAAAAAATCGACAATTATTTTTTTTAAAATGACCCCATTGTTTTTTGTATAGCTGTTTTTTTAAATCTTAATCGTTATTTATTGAGTAGTACTTTAAGGATAAAGTGTACATTTTATTATTTTTTGTTATGGTTTTTGGGGCTATTATTGTCATAAGGAGGCTTTTTTATATGAATGTATATAGTTTGTTAATAAACTGTTGAATGAATACCCATCTAATTCTTCTCAAAACAACTCAAATCTTTCCTAAATGCATTTGTGTAACGCCTTGGCACCATTTCAAAGCGAAGTATATCTCCATAACTTCAAAGAGCTATGTTCAAATCCTGTTTGAAGTAAGGGCGTTAATACGGCCATTATCTCTTCACAAAGGGAAGTTTCTAACTTGAAAAGGGGTGAAGTACGTTTTTACAAGGGTGCATAATAAATATAGTTGACATTTGTACGGAAAACTAACTTTGCCATACATGAAGACGTACCTATTTAGTATTTCTTATTAGACATAAAAAATCTACAGCTCCAGATTGGAATTGAGAACCTTTTTAGATATTTATGTATACGAAGACATAATGTATATACTATTTAATATTATTTCTGTTTCTATTAGTCGTCTTCCTATTTTCTTCTCAGTCTGCTCTGACATAAAGGAATAAATTTTGAAAGTTATTGATCATATTCTTATCTTATTTTACTGTTATTAACCTCGTAAAAGGACTGCGAAGAATAGAAGCGTATGTTCAAAGAATATCGCAAAGTTCAAAATAAAAGACTTCGGATATTGGCTGAAAGCCAAGTATTTTTTTATTTTCACGAGACTTTTCATGCATTTATTTTGCACCGGAGTATCTCCAAAATGTCACAGCCTATAATATTAATTAAAAAACTTTATTTTAAATATTTTGTGTAGATTTCTCTAAGGAATTGCAACTTATAGTGCCATACAAATCAGTCACACACACATTTAAATAATACAAAAACACAAATAATTATTTATTTATATTTTATGAACAATATTTCTCGAAAACTATTTTATCTTTTTGATTATTTTCGTTTGTTGTCATATTAAAAAAATCTGTTGGGCCAGCACAAGACCTCTCGCCATTTCCATATTAGGCTATTATTTAATATTTCTGATACACACGCAAAAATTCTAATTACATTTATTATTTATATACAGGGTTAGTTAAAAGTATGGAGACGGCGATTTATTGTCGTAATATTCATTTTAGGAAATTACGTTCAATACAAAAGTTTTTTAAGAAATTTTAATCTACATTTGAGAATACTTGAATTTTATTTTTCTTCAATTGTTTTTGAGTTACGCTTGTCCGCGTAATTTTTTTAAATGGGAACCTATTAATTTTACTCTACCATTCGATAGAGTGTTTTTTTCTCTTTACAACAGTATGTTTGTTTTTTTGTTTTTCAATTTATTTTAATAACATTTTTACAAGGAAAACACCTGTTCAAGTATTTACTAATAGTAGGTACATCTAAGATAGACAAAAGTGAAGCGATAAATAAACTTGAGCGATGTAATTTACTTAGTTATTAATTTGTTTTTAATGCTAAAATTGTGACGGACAACTTTATTGGAAATAATTTTGTCTATCTTAGATGAATTTTTGACACTGACATTTGTGCACATATAATATTCTAATTATATCTATTTTTTCATTGTATAAGGACGTTCCTAAATGTCTGAGATTCTTCCAAATCATTAACAAAATTAGTGGTATTTTTTATGAATATATGCAATTTACCTATAATTTTAAATATTTAATTATTAAAATAATAAGAAAGATTAAATGTACTTCCCAGAAAAAGTTTTCAGAATGTCACTAAAACTGTTGATTTTTGACACTGACATTTGTCTGTTACAAACATTTTCAGCCCGATTCACAAAAAAGTTTAAGCTAATCCTCATTTTTGGATTAGCGAATTCTACTCTAATTTTGACAGTTTATATCTTAAAATATAGGCTAATCAATTCCTAGTACCTACTTCATTTGATAATATTATGAATATTAAATTTGAAATATCGGAATAGAATAAAATTCACTAATCCAAAAATGAGGATTAGCTTAAACTTTTTTGTGAATCGGGCTGTTTAATTTTTCAACTGGTTTCCATGGAGTTATTTGGGCTATTCATACAATGGATTATTAATAATATTTATAATTCTTTAACTCTAAAACTATAGATGATATAATAAAAATGTTCAATGTATCAAAGAGATAATTTTATATTCTTTAATATTTGTAATATTTCCAAAAAATAATAAATAGAAGATTTTTTTGTAAGAAACTACTCTTTTTAGCTCGTCCCATCAATGTCAGATTAAAAAAAAAACGTATTTAAATTTGAAAAATCATCCCTCCAACATCCACACACACTCACACACACATTATTGTAAAGTGTTCAAATCGGATTCTAGTGACCTTAAAACGTGCTTATTCAGTAAAATCTGGATGTACGATTTTTAGCATGAGGTAAAAAACACAAATAATTATTTATATTTTATGAACAATATTTCTTGAAAAATATTTTATCTTATTAATTAATTTTGTTTGTTATGACATTAAAAATAATAAGGGTTATAGAACTTCCCTAAGTAGGGGTTTAGGAAATTGTTTGTTAGGAGTTTACTCTGAAGTGCTGACCCAGCGGTTTCAGGAAACAGGTTTGGAATCGCCCAAACGGAAACGCTGAGTAGCAAAATTTTTATTTGATAAAGTTTGAACTTTCCTATAAATTATCCCCCATAATAGAATAGTTTAAAGGATGGCCAGGTTGGGATTAGACAGCAAAATTCACACATGGTCTCTTTTTATTACAAAATTGACTTAATATTTATACAAAGAAAAAACTGCATTAAAATTGTTTGTCTACGTTTTAGTTACCATGGCGAAAACTGAAAGATTACATTCTGCGGGCGGTAAAGTAGAGCAAAAGCCCTACGTCAGGTAAACAAAACAACAAAAAGTTCCTTTGCATATATCTATTGGTTTACATGATCCATTTCGTTAATGTGTAATTGTAAACTAATATTTGACACTTTAACACGTGCTTATAGACAGCTGTTTGATTTTTAGTAATGCAAACATAGCAAATTTATATCGGATCATCCTGAACATCTAATATTTATGCATGACAGAGAATACTTTTTTTACAAACCTTAATTTCATTAGATTCATTGTAATCTTCTTAACACGTTTTATTATTAATTTTAATTTAATTGTTTCCTCACAGTGACATTTGTTTAAATATGTCAAAATTGTTATTAAAATATTATGTTTTTGTTTGACGCATAGGCAAGATGATGTACAAAAATAAAGTATTTTATAATTTAATACTTAAAGTTATTTCAAGTATTTTACTAAATGCTATTATCGTAGAATTGAAGATTGTACCATTATATTCAATTTTTATTAATAACAGTTGCTAAAAAAATATATTCAATGACATTTTTACAAGAAAAACTGTTAAAAGCTTGTATAAATGATACTTCCGGTTATCCGATATACACTAAAAACTAATGAGCACTTCCCACATTAGTATAAAATGGGTATACGAAATTTCTAATTTTTCTGATTGATAGTATTTGAGTAATCGTGTCCACAAGATCCACACACACACACACACACACACACACACACACACACATACACACACACACATACACACATACTCACAGACATCATTGTAAAAATGCTAAAATCTGATTCTGGGGACATCAAAAGGTGCTTATTCACTAAAATATTCATATGCGATTTTTAGCACAATCCCTATATCTCCCTTACCTAGGGTAGCGGGAGTTAAATGAAAGTTTATGCAATATTTTTCGTAGTAATAATAGGGCTGTTGCAAGAATTTTTATATGACTTCTAAGTATTAAATTTGAAAAGATATTGTTCTTTAAAGAGCCTCAAATTTGAAAATATCACGAAATATCCTTTAGATATTTTACAATTAATTTTTGAAATTTGGATAAAATTTTGAATAAGTCACGTGATCTGAAACAGAATGTGACGTCATAGCACATACATCTTCAGCGGTTTTAAGGTGTCAAGTGTATTGTCAAAGTTGTCAAACAAGTGTCAAATAAGAATCACGACCAGAACTTTAAAGTAAAATATATTATTAATTTATATAATAAATTCAGTTATTATATTTTATTTTACCTCAACTCTTTAACACCCCTTATTTCGGTAGCAGTAAAACAATCGTTCTGATATAAATTCAGCCTTCAGCCATCATCCAGCTATCGACCTTCGGTTAATTGTCCGATTTAGCTTGAGTGCGCTTTGAATTAGCCATTATTACTTTATTATTCATTTACAATGAGCAATGTCAGCGTCAAATGTCAAATTAAAAGATTTTGTTATTAACATGTGACAAACTTTAGCCTACGTTTATTTATATAAATAATATAAATAAACGTAGGTGATGGAAAAACCATTTTCCTATTGGCTATTAATGATGTAATGTATGTGTTTCTACGTCACAGGAGTGGGGGGTAGTTTTTCAGGACGCCAATCTTTTTATTTAATTATTACCACAAATAACAACAAATTATTAAAATAAAAATTATTACTAAGAAAATCATTCCACAAACTTTCATTTAAAATAGTTTTTGAAAAATATGAAACAGGCTCATTATAATAATACAAAATAAATAAATAAAAAAGATTGCCGCCAGAAATAGTCATGAAAAACAACCCCTGCGAAGTACATACATTACGTCATTTGTAGCCAATAGGAAAAGAGTTTACGTTATTCATATAAATAAAAGTAGGCGATAGTTCGTCACATGTTAATCTGCATGTACTCTGACGTTTCAGATCACGTGATTTTTTCAAAATATTACACAAATTTCAATAACTGTAAAATATCAATGGATATATCTAGATATTTTTAAATTTGAGGCTCTTCAAAGAACAATATCATTTAAAATTTAGTACTTGGAAGTCATATAATAATTCTTGCAACAGTCCTATTGTATGGTTAAGATTTTATAAACCGTGTTTTGTAATTTATAATTTCAGTAACCTTAACCTGCATTTTATCTTCGGCTGGTGAGGTGATGAGATTCATTGAAAATTCGCTCACGTTTTGGGGTTCGAAGCTTCCATAATTTAATTATTAGGTTACTGATATTGCGAAGTACGTCTTCGCATGGAAATTGCTTTACAGCACGATAAAGGATTACAGGATAGCTATAGGAGATTAATATTTTCAAATTTTCAATCAGCAGAAATTAATAATAATTATGCAGGCACACGAAAGGGAAGATTAATCTATATGTTATATGATAACCGAAATATTAAATATACGATAATTATTATTGATTTTCCCCGAAATATATGGTCCTCGATCATACATTTAACAATATTGATACAAGCTTGAGGAGTGCTTTATTTAAAAATCTGTTGTGACTAGCACAATACCTCTCGTCATCTCTATTTTATGTTATATAAGTATTGTATTGCACTTTGCTATCGAACCGTCGTTTTATAACAAAAAATTACAGAACTTTACCCAAATATTGCTTTTTATTGTATTTAACATGTCTTCTGCACACATATAATTCTAATTATATCTATTTTTATTGTATGAGGAAGTTCCTAAATGTCAGAAATTCTTCCAATTCATTAATCAGATTGGCGATATTTCTGATGGATATATGCATTTACCTATAATTTCAAATATTTAATTAATACAACAATAAGAAAGATTAAATATACTTCCCAGAAAAAGCTATCAGAATGTCACTAAAACTGTTGATTTTTGACACTGACATCTGTCATTTACAAACTATGTTAAAAACATTTGAATTTGTCAACTGGTTTCCTTAGTGCCTTGGCCTCTGTGATTAGATTATTCTATGTATTATAGTGTCTTTATCTCTAAATCTATACAAGATATAATAAAATTTTTAAGTGTATTAGATGGAGAATTTTATCTTCTTCAATATTTGTAATAACAAAAATATCTAAAAAATTATAATTAGAAGAATTTTTCTAAGAAACTACTACTTTCGGTTGTCCAATTGTTACCAAAACCTTTTCAGCTCTTCCCAGGAATGTCAGATTGAGAAATTCATAGTTAAACAGGTCTTAAGTCTTATAGTTTTTGAGGAATCGTCCCTCCAACATGTTTTTACAAAAACATGTGATTTACTCAAAATTAATATGTTTTATTTTTGTAAATTTTAATTAAAATTGTCAAAATTATTTCTTTTTTTTTTATAAAACAATGAATTTTAAACTTCACCAAAACTGCCCTGATGAAGTGTAAAACCAAACACACGAATTTGGACTTTAATTAAAGCCCAGAATCCGCTATTATACCCACAAAATTTTCTTCCTTAACCAATCGAAACACAGTTACGATTACACTCTACATATACAGTGTGTTAATTAAGAACCTGGCCATAGGCGTTTAACACGGGAAAACAGTTTTTCTTTGCGCAAAAGTCCCCAATTAATTTTAGACAAAAATGTTTCAAATAAGTGTTGTAGATGTTAATATTCTACGTCTAAATCACTATACAGATTTAATTCTGCACGTTTAGTAACTTGTAAAATCTAATTTGAAATTGTACAAATATTACCCATGAAATTGAAACAAAATTACGAAGAAATTATATCGTTTGAACTGTCAGAAATTTAATTTATAAGTTATAGATTACAGAATGTGAAAAAATAATAATAATAAAAGTGTTAGATTTTAAAAATAATACCTGTTTAGTGATTTAGGTGCAGAATTGAATTATCTGTAACTTTTAATTGAAAATTGAATTTCTGACAGTTCAAACGATACGCATTTCTCTGTAATTTTGTTTCAATTCCATGGGTATCGCTAGAAATGAGCAATATTTTTATACAATTTCAAATTAGATTTTACAAGTTACCAAACGTGCAAAATTAAAACTGTTTACTGATTTAGGCGCAGAATATAATTGTCTGTAACACTTATTTGAAACATTTTGTCTAAAATTAATTGGGGACTTTTGCGAAAAGAAAAACTGTTTTCCCATGTTAAACGCCTATGGCCAGATTTTTAATTAACACACTGTATATATATATATATATATATATATATATATATATATATATATATATATATATACAGGATGTCTCAATAAGCTTGCTCACTATTGGTAACTTTTTTATTTGAAGAGATACGAGGTTGATTAAATTAGCAAAATTGTGCCATTTTATATTAGAAAATTGGTCATGTAGACAAAATAAAAATTGTGTCAGCGGTTCCCAAAATTTGGGACAGAATATATATTTTTTAAATGGAACTATATATTTTCTATTATCTCTCTATTTGAAAAAATTGTACATAAACAACATTATCTTATTGGAAAGAGAAAAAAATACTCTTTCCAATAAGATAATAAAAAATATATGGTTCCATTAAAAAAATATATATATATTGTCCCAAATTTTGAGAACCGTTGACACAAATTTTATTTTGTCTACATGACCAATTTTCTAATATAAAATAGCACAATTTTGCTCATATAACCAACCTCGTACCTCTTCAAATAAAAAAGTTACCAATAGTGAGCAAGCTTATTGAGACAGCCTGTATATATATATATATATATATATATATATATATATATATATATATATATATATATATATATAATAATCTGTAATTTCTTACAGAAATTTATATGAAACATACACATTACAAGCAATATATTATTATACTTTCTTTCTCTGTTTCTACAAACCATCTAGTCTTATAGGAAATGACAAATTAGCAATTGGCAAATGGGTAGCTCTATAGGTAGTTAAATTTATCCAAGAGCCTGGGGCATATAAAGGCAATTTAACTAATGCAAACTGCTTCAGGTTTTATTTGGTCCCATATTCTCTGTGGGAAATGATCACCCTGCAGATATCAACTTTGTCGTCTAATTACTTGTCACACTTTTAGAGTAACGGTTATTGCATTAATGCATTGTATACTGACCCAGTTATTAGATAACAAATGGATAGAGAGAATGATATTGTGAAGTCTAAACTGATAGATAAATTGGTGCTATCAAAAGTTAAATGTTGTTCATACAGTTTGTTAACTATGTTTTTAGATAAATTATTTGTTGAACTACATTTTCTGTAGTAAACAAGTTACTAATTAAGTTTGCTCAGGAGCAGTTAAATATAAGATGGGTAACCATATTTACCCTATAATTACACTAATATTTTATATTGATTTTTCCAAGAAGTTACAGTTTATAGATTGTTTTGCACAAAAAAATATGTAAATAAATAAAACATTAATTTAGATAAATAGCAAACCAAACAATCATAGTTTCAAATTAAACCGGTAGAGCTCCACCGTCGTATCCATGAAATTGTGACGTCAGCCATTGAAATATTTGAAATTAAACGCAACTTTTAAAAAATCTGATGTGGCCAGCATATGACCTCCCGCCAATTCCATGTTTAAAATAGCAGTGAGCTTTAAGTAAAGTATCACTTCCGGTTGATCGTTTGTAAGTAAAATCTAATTTGTTGTCCAATAAATAGAAAAGTCTGTAATACGAAATTTTGGATTATGTTTTATTGTTTTTCGTCAAAAATCTATTAGAACTCCAAATTAAGTACTGCATCCGATTTATCATATATGGTTAAATTTTAAAATATGTTGTTTCAAATTATACCTATATGAGTTTTTAATACCAAATTTGAGAAGTTTTGGATGATATTTTAATAGACTTTAAGGAAAAATCGTCACATACACATTCTTATAAAAATCAGCATCAACTTCTAGGTGCTCTAAAACACAGTCTTTGTAAATTCTTCGCCGTTTGATCCATTTCGTAAATTTTAATTTATAGTGCTGCAAAAATAGAAAAAATTTAAATCAGATCATCCTGTACATCTAATATTTATGTATGATGGAAAATATATTATTTTTACAAACCTTAATATCATTAGAATTAAATATTTTAGTATTATATTCCGCTTAACACGGTTTCATTATTAATTTTAATGTAATCGCTTCTTGACAGTGACATTTGTTTACATATGTCAAAATTGTTATTAAAATTATGTTTTTGTTTGACGCATAGGCAAGACGATATATGAAAATAAATTATATTATATATTCATATTTAAAGTTATTTAGAGTTATTTACTAAATATTATTATCGTAGAATTGAAGATTGTACCATTAGATTCAATTTTAATTAGTAAAAGTTGCTAAAAAATTATATTCAATGAATTTTTTACAAAAAAAAAAAAACGTTAAAAGCTTGTATAAATGATACTTCCGGTTGTCCGATATGCACTAAAAACTAATGAGCTCTTCCCGCATTAGTATAGAATGAGTAATCGTGTCTACAAGATCCACACACACACACACACACACACACACACACACACACACACACACACACACACACACACAGAAACACATACATACCTACAGACATCATTGTAAAAATGTTAAAATCGGATTCTGGGGACATCAAAACGTGCTTATTCACTAAAATCTCTATATGAGATTTTTTAGCACGATCCCTATACCTCCCTTACCTAGGGTAGCGGGAGGTAAAAATCATATCTCTGATTCTAAAGTCTTGTAAAAAACATATACCTACATATTTAATTTGACCTATTCTTTCAAGAAAAAATAAATCAGAAAATATAAATTTGTTGAAAAACCGATCGAATTATAATGAGTTTGGGCTCGTAGTTAACAGTGACTAGAGATCTATCATTTTAAAAACAGAGTGATACATAGTGTTTCCGGTATCTATGACAACGATTGACGTTTGAAATAAAACCAAAACAAATGTATTTCCGTCATGTCAAAATTATACGTGTTATCTAAATTATTTGTGATAAACAGCAGACGCAAACAAGCCTAACGCCCTTCTCATTTATGTCATTTACATTTCATTTGAGTCGTAAGTAAGTTTATACAGCCATCTTTTAAAAGAGAAAAGTTCAACGAAAACACTGGAGCAAGGAAGTGAAAATATTGACAGTTCTGGTTCGAATAAAGTTCCCAATCTTTTATACGTTGCGAAAAATGGTTTAAGGACTTACATCTCGGATATAAAAAAAGGTTTCCTTTCTTTTCTTACCAAAATATTTTTATTTTCCTAGCAAACAAACCCTAGCAATGTAGACAAATTGTTTTCTTTGCAATCGTTCAATTCAGAAATAATATTGTATCAAGCAATGTTTCTGGTCTTAGAAGACACGAGATTTCGAGGTTTTAATCCACAGTTACAGTTCTTAATCCGTGTAGTAAGCAATGATTTATATAGCACAAACTAATGTATGTATGTATCAAAAATTTTGAGAAAAAGTTTCTATAAACTAAAAATATAAGTTTGGTTTTACAAAACTAATAGAAGACTATTTACTTCAATACAACGCAATTTTTTTTTAAAAATCTTATCTCATTTGCCTCTGGAAGATGTTAAATCTACTTCCTGGATTGTCAGAAATATTCTTGTCTGTAACCACTAATCTCCATACATACAGTATTGGCCATAAAGATAGCAACTTTTAAAAAATTTCTATTTCTCTGAAGTGAACATAAGAATATTGAAAATAAATTACATAAAGAATAACCTCTTAAAATAAGTTTATTTTATGTTAAAATAATTTATATTAAATTTATAAAATTTATTTAATTTGCATAATTCTTACTTTTGTCTGGACATAAAAATAGCAACTACATAATGAATGTCTTTATTTTCTCAATTTCAACGTTCATATCGAATAATTGTTTAAAAAATATAAATTAGTACTTCAAAATTATGGGTCGTAATAAGACTTTGACTAAAGAATTTCGCAATTTAATAATTAAATCATATGAAAATGGTGCTTCGCGGAATAAAATGTCGAAGAACTTTAATTTGCATAAATCTACAATAGCACGAATAATAATCCATTTTCGAAGGAAGAGTAATATTGAGCCTTCTACAATTTCTAGTAGACAAAAAAAAAACATCAAACCGAAGCGACAGAATGATAAAACACATATCGTTAAAAATCCGTTGTTATCATCAAAGAAAATTTTAGGCTTTCTACTAAGTAATGTTAAAGATAAAATATCTTCAAGACAGGGAAGAAGAACATTAGTTGCCGGAGAACTTTATACTCGTCGGCCTGCAAAGAAACCACTTCTTTCGAAGAAGAACGCGAAGGCCCGATTATTTTTTTGCAGAAAATCATGTAAACTGGACAACTGACATGTGGAAAAGAGTATTATTTAGTGATGAACTAAGATTAATTGATAGAAATGTAATAACAAAATTACTTGAATTCATGATGAAACGAGAAGAAGTAATAAATTCTCGTGGATCCGGTTATTATACTAAATATTAGAAAATTTAGTTTTTATATTAATTTTATAAAAGTTGCTATTTTTATTTTTATGTCCAAATAAAAAATATTTTTTGCACATAAATCAATTTTTAAGAATAAAAGAAGTATTTCGAACTTTCATTGTCTTTATTTTTTTTTTTTTTGAGTTACACAAAGTTTCGATTGATAAAATCTCCTATTTTTATCAAGTTAATCAATTTTTGTTAATATAATGCAAATTATTTTAATGTAAATTAAACTTGGTTCAAGACACTAATACTGCAGTAATTTATTTTTGAAATCCCAGTTTTTACATTAGAGCAATTGAATTTTTTTTAAGTTGCTATCTTTATATCCAATACTGTATGTATGTAGTGAGAACTCACGGAAAAACCTTATTTAATACTAAAATTTAGAGCGTAAAATTTTCTCAAAACTTTTGTTGCCTACATGCGTTAAGACCAAAACTTAAGACAGTATAAAATTTATAAAACTAGCTATACTTATAGAGAAAGATGCTCTGATTCCAAATTTGCTATCTCTTTTACTTATCGAGATATGAATTTTTAAAATTAGCAATTTGTAAAATCTCGAATAGATAAGTATTAGAGTATTTTGTATTTTTGCTGGTCAGATTTAGTAAATAAGGTAATGCAATCACGCCATAATGTTAGCGCCGGAGTACTAATGGTCGGACCACATTATCGCGTTGGGAAGAAAATTGGGAATGGCAACTTTGGCGAGCTGCGATTGGGCAAAAACATCTACAACAATGAGCACGTTGCTATCAAGATGGAGCCACTCAAAGCAAAGGTACCTCAGCTGGCGTTAGAGTATCGGTTTTACAAGATGCTGGGGACCTATGATGGAGTTCCGAAGGTATGTACATTAACTACGGAACAAAATTATCGCACCACTTCTGCTTTCGCGATTTATTTTAAAACAGAATGTGTGACATGATGATGATAATCATAGTCGGGTTATGTCCAGGGTTCTTTTTAAATGAAACACAAGAATGGATGGAGATGTGATCTTTTATTTCAGAAACAGTTGTCATAGTATATTTTTTGCTCAAAAAACATATATTGTGAAATCCCTACGAATACTAGCCTACACAGAAATTTCTGAAATAACACTTCAACAATTAATATACTTAATTGTTTCTCAAACGATAACATTTGCAGTTAAATATTGTAGTCTGACTAAATGAAACCCTGCAAAATTATAACAAATACGCTCGCGATGAAATAATGAATATCTAATGAATATGAAGGAAAATGTATAATCAAACCATATAGACAATAAAATATTCTTTCATATTGATAATCACATAAAATGTTAAAGAATGATATTTAACTGTGTTTAAAAAAAAAAAAAACTTAAAAACTTCAAATAAGAAAACTTCCGGTTGACCAATTATAACCAAAATCTAATCAGCTCCATATGAATGTAAAGAAGAGGAATACGAAAGAATTATAATTTTTACCTCTCGCTAAGAGAGGTATTGGATTCATGGTAAAATTCGCATATCCAGATTTTATTGAATAAGCACGATTTAAGGTTCCTAGAATCCGATTATAACATTTTTAAAATGATGTCTGTGTGTGTGTGTGTGTGTGTGTGTGTGTGAGTGTGGATGTGTGTATGTGTGTATGTATGTCTGGATGTTGTAGGGACGATTCCTCAAAAATTATAAGACTTAAAAAATATTTAACTGCAGTTTCTTCAATCTGACATTCCTGGGAAGAGCTGAAAAGGTTTTGGTAACAATTGAACAACCGAAAGTAGTAGTTTCTTAGAAAAATTCTTCTAAATATAATTTTTTGGGAGTTTTTTTTTTATTAAATATTGAAGAACATAATATTCTCCATCTAATACAATTAAAATTTATATTATATCTTGTATAGATTTAGAGATAAAGACACTATAATTTATAGAGTAAACTAATCGCAGAGGCTAAGGCACTAAGGAAACCAGTTGACAAATTCCAATGTTTATAACATAGTTTGTAAATGACACATGTCATTGTCAAATATTAACAGTTTTAGTGACATACTGATAGCTTTTTTCTGGGAAGTATATTTAATCTTTCTTATTGTTTTATTAATTAAATATTTGAAATTATAGGTAAAATTGTGGTAAAATGCATATATCCGTCAGAAATATAGCCAATCTGGTTAATGAATTGGAAGAATCTCAGACATTTAGAAACTTCCTCATACAATGAAAAATAGATATAATTAGAATTATGTGTGCAGAAGACATGTTAAATACAATAAAAAACAATATTTGCGTAAAGTAATTTTGTGTTATAAAACGACGGTTCGAAAGCGAAGTGCAATACAATACTTATATAGCCTAATATGGAAACGGCGAGAGGTCTTGTGCTGGCCACAACAGATTTTTAGAATTGTAGTATTGGAGTTATCGTTAGAGAAATTTTTGTCACACACATACACACACAGACACAAATACAGCTAGTGATCCTAAAACGTGCTTTTTCTCTAAAAACACCACCGAATTTTTTTGACAAACTTTGCTCCTTCTGTATAATAGTTTTTAATTTAGAGGTATATTTTGTTGCTTTATTTTCTACAAATTTTTAATTACCCGTAAAAGGCTTAAATTAAACGAAAAATTAAAAGTGGTGCGATAATTTTGTCCTGGAGTTTATAAAAGTATAGAGCAAAATAATCGAGAATTATGACATGAGTTCTTTATACTATTTTTTATATTTTACACTTCGTATGCCTTTTTTAAATGAAAAATGTCCAAATTAAGGGAATTTTGTCAGTTGGCAGTATTAATATGACGTTTGATAATTCATTTGACAACTCTAACCTTATTTTTGAAACACCATACGATATTTTCTATTTCATGCTAAATTTACTACTTTATGTCTTCTCCTCTTCTTATTCTTAGTTTTAAATCCAAAATTATATATGAATAAAATTCTTAACAATCGTTTGTGTTCGTTTATTTAACGAGAATTGACATTTGATACCTTTGAAATACTTAGCAACCAACCTTACAAAAATAAATTGTACTAGTCTACTACATCACTTGAATGAGCCATTAACGAACCCTTTGGGTGCTGTACCAGTTTAGTTACAGATGCCAAATAGAAAGAAGAAGTTTGCTACCACAAAATATCTACTGTATTTTTTCTCCAGGTGTATCATCTGGGCACTTACGGTGGCAGATACAACGCCTTAGTAATGGAACTCCTCGGACCATCCCTCGAAGATCTTTTTTCGCAGTGCAAACGCAAATTTCACTTAAAAACCATTCTTCAAATCGTTGACCAACTTCTCAACCGCATACAATACGTTCATAGCAAATGCATCATCTATCGAGACATCAAACCAGAGAATTTTCTCATCGGATCACCGAAGGGCAAGAAAGAAAATGTCATCCACATTATAGACTTTGGTCTGGCGAAAGAATACATCGACCCAGACACGAAGAAACACATACCCTACAAAGAGCATAAATCGCTGACTGGAACAGCGAGGTATATGAGTATTAATACGCATATGGGGAAGGAACAGAGTCGAAGAGATGACATGGAAGCCTTGGGGAATATGTTTTTGTATTTTCTGAGAGGTAGTTTACCCTGGCAAGGATTGAAGGCTGATACTTTGAAAGAAAGGTGAGAAAATCTAATGATAACTTACGAAGGGACAGTAGACACCCTTCTGGATCTGTTGCACAATCGTCATCCTTGGGGCAATATTTGAGCGATCAGTGTTATTTTTAGAGATGCACTCGATTTCGAGCTTTGGCTCGGCCCGGCCCGAAGCCCGCCTCGATTTCGAGTCGATCATCGAGCCGGGCCGAAGATATTTTTTATCGGACCGTATCGGGCTAATCATTTTCAAAAATCGAGGCGAGTCGGACTTTTGATTTTGGCCCGGCCCGAAAATTCGAGCTTTTCGGGCCGGCCCGAAAAATCTTATAGTTCAATCAAATGCACAGTTTCCTTAATATTTTAATGAAAATGGATGAAGTTAAAAAGGATCAAAATGATTTAATAACAACACAGTTCACATATTAATAAATAAAAATATATTATTTTACTTCAAGAATTCAAGGTTATTCATTAAAGCATGATAATTATATTGTGATGTTGCTATTAATATTGTTATTACTCGTATACTTAAATAAAAGTGATTTTTGTTCCTACCATAATGATTTCTTGTCCTATTTTTGAGCAGAAACAAAGTTAGATAAAAAATCCTTATGTAAATTAAAATTATATTTTTTTTATATAAGATATGTGAAAAAGTTGTTTAAATTCTTTGGTAAACAAAGTGTTAAATACTCGTAGGTCTGTAATTTTTATAACAAACTTCACTAGAAGGGTCTCTTTTTTAACTACTTATGCTAACTAATGTTGAAAGTTATAAGAATGTAGAGGTTTTTTTTTAAGTTTGATACGAAAATACTTAAACATTTCGCCTTAACATAAAAATCAACATTAGGAATGCCGGATGCACCCAATTTCGAGCTTTGGCCCGACCCGGTCCGATTTCGAGTCAATTTTCGAGCCGGGCTAGCTAATTTTTTTGTCGAGTCGATCTTCGAGTCGGGCCGGTAATTTTTATTTTCGAGCCGAGTCGATCCAAACCTCAAAGCCCGGCCCGGCCCGAATGCATCTCTAGTTATTTTGTAAGAACTTTTAAACATGTTCGGTGATTTTTGCAATAACAGACATTAAAGTTTTATAAAAGTGACCTCTGTGGTGCACTCTCCAAGCCAACAATGAGTGCCCGTGAGGTGACGCCTGGTAAGCGCCCGCATATCTGAGATAAAGCAGATTGTGGCACACTCAGAAATAGGTAATATAGAATTAGAAACAATGTCAGATATTGAAAAAAGACTCTGAAATCGATCCGGATTTTTTGTAAACTCTCCCAAGCATTGTTACTGATTTCCCTAACAAGAAAAAGAACTTGATGTGAACACATTACTCTTTATTGTTCATTACAATATTGCCGAAAACGGCAAACAACGCTTACGAAAAAAATCACACTGACCACGGTTGAAGCTTGGGAAAAATATCTAAAAGGGTGTCTGGTAAAGGCACCTAGCGGGAGAAGTTAGAATTAGTACCTTACCACCCGCCAGAAATAGTGTATTCCGAAATTAAACCACGGTAACCATTGAAAATGGTTAAGGTTTAACCGCGGTTACAATGTTACCGACACTACACTGAAAAAACGGACCACCTAACAGCTAACCTCAACTTTAAATTTAAAATAGTTGTTGAAACTACTACTGCTCAAATGTCCTGTGCTAAAATGTAACCACACCACAACTGTCGATCTAACGCGGTTAGCCTGGTTACAGAAAAGTTACCAGCTTTCAGTAACCGCGTTCCGAAAATATAAACCAGTTACTAAAAAAGTAACCATTTTGTGACGACACTGCTCTGGCGCCATTTTGTGACGTCATTGTTCGATCGCCAAATTGTGACGTCATTATTCGGTCGCCAAATTGTGACGTCACCCTCACCCTCCATCGCTGCTGTCTGGGTTGTTTCATGCTCGGGCGTCATCTTGTATCTCCGTGGAACTGAGAGAAGGATGAGGAAGGTTTGCGGATAGCTAGTCGTGTAGGCCAGGATTCTTAGGGTATTTTGTGCAGTGAAAAATGCAGTACACTAAGACTATGTTTATTTACACACTATGTACAATTTAATAAATGAATGCGACACTGTGACTTATGTTATTCAAACTACTGAGAATTTTACTATCAAGTAAAACTGGATATATCAACTTTGTGAACTTAGTACGCGAAATATTATTTATATTCTTGACAAACTTGAAATAATATTTATTCTGAGAACTTGTACGTGAAATCTTTACTCCGTGAAACTTGGTACGTGAAATATTAACTCTGAGAAACTTAGTACGTGAAATATTCTTACTCTGAAGACAAACGTGAAGTAATATTTACTCTGTGTGGAACTTTGACTTTGTTGAACAGCGACAATCGGTGACTGAATTCTACAGAGCAGCTGTAGAAGATCTGGACTCTGCCTTCTGGGGCTGGTACTGGAACTTTATTCTATAGAACGGCTATAGAGCTCCTGGTTCTGACTAGAACGGCTAGCCAGAAGACAGAACCGCGGTTCAATTTCGGAATACACTAAAAATAAATCCGGTTATTTTAATAATCTAACACCGTCCTTCTTTTAAGGTATCAAAAAATTGGAGACTGCAAGAAAAGCACCCCAATTGAAGTATTATGCGATGGACAACCCGAAGAATTCGCGATATACATGCACTACGTCAGAAAACTTGATTTCTTCGACGAACCGGATTACGAATATTTAAAAAAACTCTTCAGGGATCTCTACCATAGAAAGGGTTACGTGGATGACGGTAGTTTCGACTGGACAGGTCAGTAATCAATCAATATAAAAAGGGAGTTTCTACTGCACTGTCTCGAACAGAACCTAAAAACCGCTTACTTTAAAAATGGAAAATCAAAATATTTTAATATTTTAAAATAATTTTCACATCTTATTTTTTATAATTTTGTTCATCAATCGTGCAAAAAACGTACCTAATAAGTATTACGGTCAGTAATTGCTCTTCTACCGGTAATCACCTCAACCGGTAAGAAGCACTGACCATAAACTTAAAAAACTAAGACATATCTGATTTCGATTGATATGATGATGATTTATTTGTTTTTAGCGATATTACATCGTCGTTTATTACATAGTGATAATGATAAAGCTAGCAGAAATTCTCGTACACTCCAAAAGAAATAGAAACGTTAATTGTTAATAAATTGTGAATAGTAATTATTATTAATAATATTTTGTACAATGTCGGTAAATAAAGTCATTTTTTTAGTAAATTCTGCTAGTTTTCTTTCTTTTATAACAATAAATACATACAGTGAGTATTTTTTAACGTGAAACATTGGGTTTGTCATATCTATGGTTACGATACGACTTGACATTTGATTGACAGCAATGTATTTGCCCGTTCCATTTAAAATGAAACATAGGGAACGAATTTAACATTTGATAAGACGTCAATAGAGGTTAATTTTGTTTAAATAATTATACCTGCATTCTAAATTAAAATTAGTTGTAGAAAAAATATAGTGTGCACCTTGTGCCCGAGTGGTTTTCTGACTCGGCTAAATTTCTTACAATATTTAAATATAATACTTCTGTCAAATTCATTCCCCATGTGTCATTTTAAATGAGACAAATACATTGCTTTCAATCAAATGTCAAATCATAATATAGGAAAATTCAACGGTTATCTGTCATATTGACAAAATGTCATTAGAGGTTAATTTTGTTTAAATAATTATACCTGTTTTCTAAAAATTAAATTTAGATGTAAAAAAAATTCTGTACACCTTGTGCCCGAAATATGTTTAGTTCTCTCGAGTGGTTTTCTGACTCCGCTAAATTTCTTACAATATTTAAATATATATATATGTTTCATTTTAAATGGAACGGGCAAATACATTGCTGTCAATCAAATATCAAATCGTAACCATAGATATGACAAACCCAATGTTTCACGTTAAAAAATATTCACGGTATACGAGCCCAAACTCATATTACCTACTTGTAGTTCGACCGGTTAACATTTTCAACAAACAAATTATAAAACCTACACAAATGGTGAGAATTTTTTACAAATTTCTTTCTACTAGTTTAAATCGAATATTTTCATAATAAAAGTAAAATAAAGTACAATATGATGGCGACAGTTGGTGAAACAGTTCAAATAACATATTTTAATAAAATAACACACGACATGTTTCACAAGATTTAAGTCTCTAATGCCCATTTGCACCAACATGGCTCAAATTTTAAATAACAAAGAACAGATTTGTGAAAAATTCATGAATCTCACTGGGGTTTGAACCCAAGGCCTTCCGATATCTAGTCGGACACTCTACCAACTGAGCTATGAGACTCCAGAATAATAATTAAGTCACGTTGGTGCAACCACAGACGCATTTCGCTCTTCAGTGAGGTGTACTTTATTATTATTTGCCCGCTAAGATCGTGGTGTTCTCGACAGATGGCTCTGCATGTAATTGCTTATTTCTGCAGTCATCTTATCTTTTTGGAATTTTATCATCCGCTCACTCAGTCGACTCAATGTCTTCTAAAGGAGTTAGACAGTTAAAAAAGCTCCAATAAGAGCGAAACGCGTCTGTGGTTCTGGTTGAGTGAGTCAGTCTATGATAAATAATCGAAAGGTTGATTCAGAAACTGAAATCTTGTGAAACATGTCAAGTGTTATTTTTTAAATATAGATTTCAAGCTTACAAAAACTGAATATTTTTCTATACGAAGAGGTTTTTGGATAAATGCTTCATTTATTTCAACATAGTCAAAATTTACAAATGCGACGTTTCGGTTATGGTTATAACCATTTTCAAGTTAACAAAAAAATTTGTATTTGTTAATTACATGTAAACATAATGTAACAATTGTCAACTTACCAATAAATAAATTATTACAACATATGAAAATAATACATTTTAAATATAAAATTTTACATCATGAATCTAACATTCAAAAGAGATTATTTCTTGAAAGTCGTTACATAAATTTTGACGATAATTCTATAAATTGTAAATCTGATTACAATAATTCTAAAAATTTATACCCTAATATTAAATATATCACTCCACAGTGTTTTTTAATTTTAGAGTTTTTAAGTGTTTTTGTCTTTCATTCTTGCATCTGTCTATAGATGTCATTGTTGATTTTGGCGGTCACTTATAAGACGAATTGTTAAAATTTTTATTTAGTTGGCTTTTAACCATGTAGTTCTTTAAACTCATTGGTTTTTACAAAATCTTTTATATTTAAAATGTATTATTTTCATATAATAATTTATTTATTGGTAAGTTGACAATTGTTACATTATGTTTAGATGTAATTAACAAATACAAAATTTTTTGTTAGCTTAAAAATAGCTATAACCATAACCGAAACGTCGCATTTGTAAATTTTGACTATGTTGAAATAAATGAAGCATTTATCCAAAAACCTCTTCGTATAGAAAAAATTTTTAATTGCTTCCAAAAACTAAATCAAAAAACTGAATATGTTATTCAAGTATTCCACCAATTAATATTGGTTACATTAGTAATACCAGCTTTAATTCTAGTAGGCATTGCATACCTAAGCTCAACACATTTTCTTGTGAGTATTGTTCCATATGTCTTGCAAGGTATATTTTACAGTACGCACTGGATTTTTATGAAGTTGCTTTTTATTGTACCAAAGTAAAGAGTCTCGGTAGAATTATTATGAGTTTGGGCTCGTATTTTCATTGCTATTTTAAAAACTTGTTTCTGACTTTTTATTTTTCGTTTCAGATTCTCTAAGCTTTGCGGCTCTCAAGCAGAAGTACAGTGAGTGAGTTAAAGTATTTTTGTATCACACTACACCACACCTTATATTGGGTATGGCAGATAAATGTTACAGCTATATGGTGCCTTCCAAATCACTGATAAACACACCGGTATATTATAGTTCATGGGTGTGGGATTTGAACCATATTTTCCTTACTCAATAGGTTTGTTGGCAAAAAAAATATGCAACTAATTGCAAATTTTGCAGTACGCATGCGTAGTTTCAAACTGTTTGGAATTTTTTGGGTTCAGCGAACAGAATTAAAGGTTATTGTTATTACTACCATCTGGAGTGAACAGAAGCCCTTTTTCTTCTCATCCATGCATAAAGGTGTTGTAAACTTACACGTCTGCACGCTTACCAGAATTAGCTAAACTTCCTATAACGACTCTGGTTTCTTCAGTTGCCTAGCTGAAATTGTAGGTTCGAACAAGCAAAGATTTGTTATTATTAAATAGTGTAGGTTTATTATATTATCGAGGATCTACATGAAGTCTTAGTTCTACGTCTAATACGACTTTACGAGTTGACGATGTTGTTAGAACTCTATTCGAGTTGACGGTCTGCTTTCAAATAACTAACACATATAGTATATTCAAAAATTGAACACAGTTCTCCCCGTCTGTCGTCGCTTATCCGCGCGTCCATACCATCAAGGCGTGGAAGGGAAAAAATGATGATTTAGGGTTTTTAGTGAGAGAACAAAGAAAGTCCCCTGTAAGTCATTTGAAATAAACAATTCTAAGAACGGATGTAGCGAATGCAGATTGAACATGAACTAAGAAATTAAGGAGTGTAAAATGTTGAATTACGTCTGAAAGAATAGTGAAAAACAATCCTAAGAATGACAAATAACTAATACTCGGAATTTACATTATATTCAGCACTTTAAACTACTTTTACAACAAATAAAATATATAGTAACTTATCATAACTAAAATTGATTACATATATTGATTATTGATTAATGAATATTGATTGATCTTAAATTATAAAAGGATGGACTTTACTACAAAGGGATATCAAAACCTTCTTGTAATATGCTTGCAATGCTTGGTTAACGAAATGCCCCTCAGGCACCCAATCCATGGGACCAATCACTCGCATTTCGAAAAAAAAAAAACAATGAGTGCACGGCTGAGACGCTAATCGTCTCCGATCTATTTTCTTCCTTCTTTAATGCCCGTATTCATAGTCAGTACTTCGCCTCGACTCATACTTGAGTCTGCCTTGAGTACCAGATTTCGTTTCATAGTCGCTACTTGTTTCTTCACTCGTACTTCGATCGAAGGTTTACTTGAGGCGAGTTCCAAGCAACCTTGAGTAATGCTCAAGTACTGATTGATGCTTTTTTCAAAAAAATTAGGTAGACTTGATCAATATTTAAAAAAAACTGTCAAACTGTCATTTCCATCACATATGACATCTAAGTTAAATAATGTATCATGAAGATAATCAACAATTTTTAGAATTTGTAGACATAGTAGAAGAAGCCTTAATAATAACAATGAAAAAGGGTTGCTTCAAGAAGATATATCCGTGATATGACTCATGTATATGTAACCTGTGACATTCGGGCCGGGCCGAGCCGGGCTTTGAGGTTTGGCTCGACTCGGCCCGAAAATAAAAATTACCGGCCCGACTCGAAGATCGACTCGACAAAAAAATTAGCTAGCCCGGCTCGAAAATTGACTTCGGGCCGGGCCGGGCCAAAGCTCGAAATTGGGTGCATCCGGTATTCCTAATGTTGATTTTTATGTTAAAGCGAAATGTTTTACTTTTTTCTTGTCAAACTTATAAAAAACCTCTACATTTTTATAACTTTCAACATTAGTTAACATAAGTAGTTAAAAAAGAGACCCTTCTAGTATAAGTTTGTTATAAAAATTACAGACCTACGTGTATTTCACACTTTGTTTACCAAAGCCGTACGAAAATTTAAACAACTTTTTCATAAATCTTATATAAAAAAATATAATTTACATAAGGATTTTTTATCTAACTTTGTTTCTGCTCAAAAATAGGACAAGAAATCATTATGGTAGGAACAAAAATCACTTTTATTTAAGTATACGAGTAATAACAATAACAATAGCAACATCACAATATACAAATAATACATTTTTATTTATTAATATTTGACGTTTGTTGTTATTAAATCATTTTGATCCTTTTTAACTTCATCCATTTTCATTAATATTAAGGAAACTGTGCATTTGATGGAACTATAAGATTTTTCGGGCCGGCCCGAAAAGCTCGAATTTTCGGGCCGGGCCAAAATCAAAAGTCCGACTCGCCTCGATTTATGAAAATGATTAGCCCGATTCGGCCCGATAAAAAATATCTTCTGCCCGGCTCGATAATCGGCTCGAAATCGAGGCGGGCTTCGGGTCGGGCCGGGCCAAAGCTCGAAATCGCGTGCATCTCTACCTGTGACATATATGTAGATGTCAAATATACGATTTAAGAGAAAAATATTAAAATTTACAAATATACCAACATAGTTATTACAAATTTTCTAAAATCCTCCCTAGAAAACCGAGAATTCACGAAGTTTCGACTATGAAACATATGATGTTCTTGAGGTCGAGAACAAACGCTGTAATGCTTGGCAAAGTAATACTCAAGTACGAGATGGGGTTCCGTGGCCTCGTGCCTGAGTGTCTGGTCGCGAACCTGGGGGTACCGGGTTCGATCCCGACCGACACCAAATATTTCGAATTTTAAATGGCACAAAAGTGACCCCTGTGGTGCACTCTCCACGCCAACAATGAGTGCCCGTGAGGTGACGCCTGGTAAGCGCCCGCACGGTACAAATATGTCATCATCATTACCGATATCTGCGATAAAGCAGATTGGCACACCCAGAAATGGGTAATATGCCGTGATGATATATTATTATTATTATTATTATTATTATTATTAAGTACGAGATTGAGCATCGACTATGAATACGGGCATAAATCTTCTAAACTGCTCGAAAACTTGAGTACTGGATAGACCCTCATCACCATAAACATTCTTCAACAATTCGTACATTTCTGTAGCAGATTTTTTAAGTTTCACACAGAATTTCATATTGACACTAACATAATTCCGGCGGAGTACGAGAAAGTAGTTAACTTCAATCAAAGGCTACTGCCGAACGGTTTGCCTAATTATCTTGAAATTTTAACAGTGGATGGAGGGAAGATGACAAATTAATATGACGTAGTCTGCAATGTTGCCAAATTAATAGGGAAGCCGGAAACGAACAAATGACTTTTAAACTCAGGATGGTATTACTGTTGTGCCAACAAACCTATCAAGCTTCTTGTATCCCTGTTGTTAAATTCAAGATGGGTGACCAAGTTTCCCCAATAACTTTTCTTGTATTCCAATAGACTTCTGCAAGGAGTTACAACTTATATTGCCTATAAATATTATAAATCTTGGATGTGGGATTTGAACCAAATTTTTGTGCTTATTAATAAAGTTTAATAAAGTAGTCATACCCGATATAAATTACATGATATACTCTTATCTGATAAGACCCGGTATTGAATTTCATGCAGTCAGGAAATTTATCAAAAATAACCATTGAGCAAAATTAATATCTGATAACGGAAAATCGGAATTAAACCTAGTCGAATCAAACGATTCCACTCCATTTAATACTCAGCCGAATATGATAAGGAATACTGTAATATACAGGGTGTCTCACAACTCGCGCCCCAGAGCGAATGAGGAAACACGAGACTGCACTCGGATGTGTAATTTCGAAGAAAAAAATCTAACTTAAAAGATATTAGAGAAAAGACTTCTTAAAATTGACCAGAGACCTACATCTTTAACGTGTGTTTGCCGTAATTTTACGTTACTATGGTTTTATACAAATCAAATCTGTAATTTTCGAAAAATGTCAGTGTCACATTAAATTTGACAAGGTGAATAAAAAAAGGCAAATTCTTACCATGTATTCAGCCGCTGATTACTTAGAAATGATTATAATTTTCGGAGAATGTGGACAATAATATTTTCGTTTAACACATTTTACACAGCTGCTACAACACGTTGCACTGTACGATATAAATGATGATCTCGGATGACACCTTCGCTAACCTAAATTTGTTGACAGTGAAAAGTCAACTCTAAAGTGTCAAAATTACAGTAAGTCACGATTTAAAATATACTGGTTATGCCACTTGTCACATTTTTCATTGTTTCTGATGGTCCGCTTGATACGTGTTTCCTTGAATAATCCGCTAGATGCGCTACGTGAGAACGACCCTACCACAGCAAACTATTTTTACATAAAATATAAAAAAATGAAATGCATAATGAATTTATTTTTAATACAAATTTATATATTTAATGGAAACCTGAATCAATACATTGTTAGAATTTAAAATTGGAAAAACTAAATAAATTGATAGAACCATACGCTTCCAGATTTCCATTCGGTAATAATATTTTCTTCCCGAAAATGTTTTCGGCAAACATCATTGAATCTTAATTCGCGATCATCTTTACTAATTGCACATTGCCATTTTTGAAAAAGTGATATATCGGGCAAACAGAGATTCTTTTTCAGTGGATTTCTTGTAACCGGTTTCACATCTAGGAATGAAACATTTTATATTTAATTTTGTTTTCATTTTGCATTAATTGCAATATCTTTCTACAAAATATTTATATTACATTACATATAATACGAATATGTCTTCAAAACCTGTTTTATTTACCTTTCTATAAGATATAACATGTAATATTTTCAAAATGATATGCAAATGACAGGTGTCAGTTGGGTCGTTCTCACGTTGCACCTCTAGCGGAAAAAAAACGAGGAAACACGTATCGCTTTGGACCCTCGTTTTGTGCAGAGTGGCACAACCAGTATATTTTAAATCGTGCAGTAAGTCAAACAAATTTTGTAACTCACGAGTAGTATTTTTAAAACCTAGCAACCAGTTTTATTTTGTAATAATATCATCACACCTAAGATATCCTTCCGGGATTGATGGATTCAAAAGTCTTATAACTCCGTTATGCAAGCAGCCACAAATTATTTTCTTCTATTTGTTGGCAACCTATTGTCGCCGGCAAGTGTCAGTTTCGTCTAGGGCGCGAGTTGTGAGACACTCTGTATAGGGTGTTTTTGTGTGTGTGTGTGTATTATAAATAAAAATTATACAGATTAATTCCGTAAATATGTGTTCTTGACTGCATTGATTCATTGTTTTATATATTATGGTTAGTTCCTATTTTTGTCTGTCTAATTCTGGCTTCGTGTCTTTCTGACTGTGCAGTACTAAGAGAGAAGACACACATGGAACTCATTCCGGGAAGGCAGCGGCGGCTATCGAAAGAATCTGAAGAAGAAGATCTTACCATTCCTCCCAAATATTTCATCAAGCAAAAATGAAGAATATACACAACAAATGCAAAGAATTTACAGAAGCATTTTTTATATATAAGATGTTACACATTTTATGTACACTTTTAGAAATTATAACACGTATATTTTAGACTGAGTTTTTCAAAAGTACCCAAAATAAATTTTTTCACTTCTAGCCTATAAACATATATCATTATTGACACATTATTGTTCCGTGAAATTATTTTTCTTCACCTAGAGATCAATAATAGTGTCAAAATTATTGACCTACGGGTCCCGTGGCCGCGTGCCTGAGTGTCTGGTCGCGAACCTGGGGGAACCGGGTTCGATCCCGACAGACGCCAAATATTTCCAATTTTAAATGGCACAAAAGTGACCCCTGTGATGCACTCTCCACACCAGCTATGAGTGCCCGTGAGTTGACGCCTGGTGAGCGCCCACACGCTAAAATATATCGTCATCATTACCGATGTCTACATGTATTGTAGATACTGGCACACCCAGAAATGGGTAATATGCCGTGATGATATATTTATTTTATTTATTTATTTAAAATTATTGACCTAGGTCAATAATAATGTTATCGTTTTCATTCCATTATTTTTACCTCCCGCTACCCTTGGTAAGGGAGGTATAGGGATCGTGCTAAAAATCTAATATCGAGATTTTAGTAAATGACCACATTTTAAGGTCCCTAGAATCCATTTTTAACATTTTCACGATGATGTCTGTATGTGTGTATGTGTAGGGATTTTGTCTTCGCTCTAACTCAAATACTATCATTCAGAAAATTCTGAAACCTTGTATTTCCATCCCATTCTAATATGACAAGAAGCCATTAGATTTTGGTGTAAATCGGATAACCGGAAACGGCACTTTACCTGAAGCTCATAATGATTTTTCTTCAAAAAATACCATTAAATGCCATTTTTCGTATTTTATGTCTTATGAAAATTAAAGATTATTGAATTTTCTACTGGAATACATTAATACTTTTTCTATATATTTTACAGATAAATATAAAAATATTTTTTTTTTATTAGTCGCGAAGCCTAAGATAAACACAATAATTCCTTTGTTCCGCAGTTCATATTTCAAATGAATGTAACTGACAGTAAATGTCACTGTCAAAAAACTAATCACTTCAAATTAATAATAGTGACATTTTAAAAAGAAAATAGTAAATAAAGCAATAGTTTTCTGCAATGGAACAGTTTGCAGCGTTAGTAAATACGTAAGTATGTATTTAAATTAATAAAAATTCAATAGCGGGAGGTTTTGTGTTGACCACATCAGATTTTTTAAATAATAATAAATAAAGGAAAACAGTCTTAATGAAATTCCGAAACAAACTTAAAATAATAAAATGTATTAAATCTTAAAATCGTTTTAAACTAATAAAAAAAAGTCTCCTCGGTGGTCGAGCGTGTAAAGGCAGCGCTCAAGCGACCTTCATCGCTCGGCTCCGGGGTCGTGGGTTTGATTCCCACCAGGGGCTTGGATGTTGTATGTGTCTCAAAAATACTTCCATTAAAATAGCTCCAGGCCAAAACAGGATGGTTGATTTTTCATTGTCCAGCTTATATCTTCTGAAATATTAAAGATACAAGAAAAAGTTCTTTGATACAACCTGGTCTATAATTTAGCATAAACAATTTTTTTCCAATGCCTACCAATTTTCCAGAAAAATATTTAACTTTGATTTTTTAAATGGAACATCCTGTATATTTATACGGAATAAAATTCTAAATAAATTTCTCTTTACAGTGATGCATAACAAGGAAGGATTAACCTTTAAATTATGTCTAATAAAGCAAATAGAAATACGATAAACGTAGGCTGTAATATTCTATTGTTTATACCAGTAACAACTGTCACAGATTTAATAATACTGATTATAATAATGAGAAAGGTGTTAAGATTCTTATTTAACTAAGAAAAATGAACGTCGGTTACAGTAATACTGAAAAAGTTGATATGCTTTGCTGTTTTCACAGATCAAATAATAATAAACGTCGGGCTGCTATCCTGTATCAAAATTTATATCCTGATAGAAGACAGACTTTCCAAAATTTAGAAAATTCTCTGCGACAGACCGGTAATATAATTATACGTAGCCATTGACCTTTAAACTAATGGACCAAGTGTTTCCTATTGTTTTATTGTTAGAATAATGCTCCAACATAAAAGGATAGAAATATATATTCTGTCCTTCGACAATACGGAAGTTCTCAGTTAAAGTATACTGCGCATGCGTTCGTACTCATTGTACATCTTTTTCAGCCATATGTAAACCTCTATACATCGCTCTCTATCACTAAATAGTTGTCAAAATCTATTTGACGTTTCGTGACTGTTTGTGTATTATTTTACTTTTTTGGAGAACATTTACAATTATTTCTGTCAACGTATACGAATATGTGTTGTGAGGTGCATATGCGACAAAATAATGGGGAAACGGTGTATTTTGTGCAGTCAGCAGTTCGTACGCCGTTTAGCTGTGTCATTTCATATGTAAGTTCTTATTAATTATTACTTGTTCCCTATAATATAATATGTGTAATAATATATTGTATTAAAAATATGTAATGAAAGTAACTATGCACAAAAAAATTAAATATATACTCTTAGCGATTATGCACCAAGTATAACAAGTTAGGGATAAATCAAATTTTTATTTTGCCGCGTTTTCTTAACTTCCGTACTGTTGAAGGATAGAGATACTGTGTCTGCACCGTTATGGCGGGACAAGCGTTTTGCTCGTACGCTGCGTCTATTAGTTTAAAGGTCGATGTACGTAGCCAATGTTCATGTGTGACAGGAGTTATGGGTATAAACAATAGAATATCATAGCCTACTTTTATCATATTTCTATTTGCTTTATAGGACATAATTTAAAAATAAATCCTTACTTGTTACACATCATTGTAAAGAGAAATTTATCAAGCAACTTATTCTGTCAAAATATACAAGCTGTTCCATTTAAAAAATTAAAGTTAAACATTTTTTCAAAAAATTGGTACGTCTTGGAAAAAATTGTTTGTGCTAAATTATAGATCAGGTTGTACTACTGTATACACCACGGTGCAAACGGCCACGTGACACATATGCTATTAAAAACTCGATTATTTTAAAAATTAATAACTTTTCAATCCTGTATCAATTTATGCATCTATTTTTGAATATACGTGCATATCAGCAGGTCGACTGTTGTTGCCACAGTACTGACGTGAATTCACCCCTCCCCCGCCCCCTAAATGCGTTCCTGCTTTTTATTTTATTGCCTGTTTGTGGCTCGAACGTGACCAGTTTAGTAAACAAGCTACCCCTTGTTTTTTGAAACATAAATTTAATTTTTTCTTTTTGTTGATTTCAGTGATGCATTAGCAGCTTTTTGGCTGAAATATTACCGCATTTTAATAAAGTATAGTTGGAGAAATATGATGGTATTTTTCACAGAAATTTCACTCAAATCCTTTCATACGTTTCAGTGATAATTTTCTTGTATTGAGTGCAGATTTCTGCAAGGAGTTACAGCTTATAATAGCTTCCAAATCAATCACATGCTTATTTGTTAAACAATAGTTATTTATTGACAATGTATAAAATTACACAAAACAAATATTGCCACCTTCAATGTACTCTCCTCCCCGAACCCTACACCGCCCGATGCGAATATTCCATTGTTCGAAGCAATGCCTGCAGGCCTTTTTTGTTAGGTTGTTCATAAACTCTACCGCTCAAAGGCAATACCAGAAAACGAGTTCCAAGTAGTGCTGTGAGGATCCGGCAAAACTTGGATCCGAGTACCCGGATCTCAAAATATCCGGTTCCTCGGATATCCGATGTTCGGTTATTGAAGCGGATCTCCGTAAATTTAATTCGGATTTGGATCCGGATCCAGATTTGAGTCCAGATCCCTTTTGGATTCGGATCGAATTTTAATTCTGGATCCAATTCTATTAACTATATCAAACAAAAATTTATTGTGGATTATTTATACATTCAAATATTATCATCGGGTTCAATACTGAGAATATTCGAATCCGAGAACCGATGTGGATTCTGAAATTCCATATCTAAAATCGTATACTCATACTCATATTCGGATCCGGATCCAAAATCCAATACTCAGATTTGGATTCAAAATCCGATACTCAGATCCGGATAGTTCAACAATCAATTATCCGGACATCCGGATATTTTTGGATCCGAAACCGAAACTATCCGGATCCCACCACTAGTTCCAAGACTGCTTCCAAAAGTAGAAAGGCCGTTGGAAGCGAATTCTTCAACCAAATGGGGACTACTTCAAAGGATGCCACCATCCCGATGACGCAAAATAACAGCAGCGGGGAAATATAAAAGAAGGTCGGATACTTTTCGGACAGACCTCCTACAAGGTGTGGCAATTAAATAAATAAAATTGCACAAAACAAATACTGCCACCTTCAATGTACTCTCCTCTCCGAACCCTACACCGCCCGATGCGAATATTCCATTGTTGGAAGCAATGCCTGCAGGCCTTTTTTGTTAGGTTGTTCATAAGCTCTGCCGCTTTTCTATAACTACATCTCGGCCCCGAATTGGTGCTTTTTAACGCAGATTTACAATTTGGGAATAAAAGCAAGTCACATGGCACTAGGTCAAGTGATTACGGTTGATGTACCAACACGGTGATTTTGTATTTCGTCAACAGGGCGTTTTGTTCCGGCGCGTTGTCTTCTTGAAGAATCCATCACATTTCAACCCTTTTTCTTCTCACCCGTGCATGAAAGGTTCTTGTAATATGCTAGGTTAACGAAATGCCCCCAAGGCACCCAATCCATGTCAACAATCACTCGCATTTCGAAAAAGAAAAACAATATCAGTCTCCGATCTCTTTTCTTCCTTCTTTAAATCTTCTAAACTGCTCAAAAACTTGAGCACTAGTTAGACCCTCATCACCATGAACATTCTTCAACAATTCGTACATTTCTGTAGCGGGTTTTTTAACTTTCAAACTAAATTCCGGCGGAGTACAAGACAGTAGTTAACTTCAATCAAAGGCTACTGCCGAACGGTTTGCCTAATTATCTTGAAATTTGAACAGTGGATGGAGGGAAGATGACAAATTAATATGACATAGCCTGCAATGTTGCCAAATTTACAGGGAAGCCGGAAAAAATTAATCTCATTATTTAATTGCCACACCTCGTATACATGACATATTTTGTTGCATTTTATTGTCGTGATTTATTTATTTATATATTTTATTTTAATATGTTTTCTGGGCATAAAATACTAAACAATATTTTAATTTGTATGCTTGTATAAATGCTTTTAAGGCAAGCCAACTGAAAACATTTTTTATTAATTTGAAATTCATGTTTCACTGCTAAAACATATTAAAATTGGAGCAGGCGTTACGCTTTTTACTTTTTCCAACATATTTTTAATTTTTCCTTTTTGTTTTGCTTTAAATTTGTGAAATATTATACAAATATTTCAGTCATTTCACAAATGCTTAGCCATTTCAGTTCACAAAGGGAAACATATTTGTAATAATAAAAAGTCTAATACAAGCTCCAACTCATAATAGTTTGGCAGGTTTACATTTTCAACAAACAACAAAGTTATTAAACCTACACGAATGGTGAGATATTTCTACAAATTTCTTTCGACTTTTTAAACTTATAAAAATCTGTTGTGGCCAGCATAAGACCTCTCGCTATTTCTATTTTATGTTATATAAGTATTGTATTGCACTTCGCTATCGAACCGTCGTTTTATAACAAAAACATTACAGAACTTTACCCAAATATTGTTTTTATTGTATTTAACATGTTTTCTGCACACATACAATTCTAATTAGGTATATCTATTTTTCATTGTATCAGGAAGTTCCTAAATGTCAGAGATTCTTCCAATTCATTAACAAGATTGGCGGTATTTTTGATGGATATTTGCATTTTACCTACAATTTTAAATATTTAATTAATAAAACAATAAGGAAGATTAAACGTACTTCCCAGAAAAAGCTATCAGAATGTCACGAAAACTGTTGATTTTTGACACTGGCATCTGTCATTAACAACAAAAATTTCAAAAAGGTATATTTAGAAGAATTTTTCTAAGAAACTGCTACTTCCGGTTATCCAATTGTTACCAAAATCAGAAGTAGAAGTTTCTTAAAAGAAATTCTAAATATTATTTTTTTGGAAATATTTGTTATTACAAATATTAAAGAAAATAAATTTCTTTTTCCGATACATTTAACATTTTTATTATACCTTCTATAGATTTAGAGATAGAGAATTAATTATAAATATGTAAAATAATAAGTTGTAAATGAATCTCGCAGCCCATGGAAAACAAGTGGAAAAATTAAAATGTTTGTAATTGACAGATAAATGTGAGTGTCAGAAAGCCAGAGACATTACTGAAGACTTTTTCTGGGAAGTACATTTAATATTTCTTATTTTATTATTAATTAAATATTTAAAATTATAGATACATATAATATTATACATATACTTATCAGAAATACCGCCAATCTTGTTAATGAATTTGAAGAATCTCGAACATTTAGAAGAATAGGAGTCAACTTATTTATAGAATGAATTAAAAAAATAAAAATATATTAATAATAGATATATGTAATTAGTAAAGATGTGCCGACTAGTCGGCGACTAGTCGGTAAAGCCGACTATCCGGCCACTATCGTAGTCGGCGACTATTCGGCGACTATTCGGCAAAGAGCGCCGACTATCCGGCTTTTTACTTTGTATATGTTTCTCAATAAAATGTATGTAGGGGGAATTACATTAAATAAAAACCTTGATTGTTTATTAATATTTTTATTTTATAATCAGTCTTATATCTCGTCCACATTTCATTTGAACAAATGACTTTTAAATCCTCTGAGTTAATTCTATTCTTTGCTACTGTGAATATTTTTACGTTTCACGCATATATAGTTTCTTCTCAAAGTACATTATATGTCTATGAAAGTTGAAAATTGCTTGTAACTATTTAAAAGGGGAAAAGTTTTATTGGGGTAGTGGGGTATAACTCAATATAATCCTGTACCTCGTGCATATTTACATTTTGGCACTACCAGTTGCTCAATTCATTAATGAGCGTTCATTGTTAAAGCAAGCATAACATCTTGGATAAGAATTTTACAGGTCAACTATGGTTCTCTGGAACCCCAATAAAACTTTTCCCCTTTTAAATAGTTACAAGCAATTTTCAACTTTCACAGACATATAATGTACTTTGAGAAGAAACTATATTTGCGTGAAACGTAAAAATATTCGCAGTTGCAAAGATTAGGATTAACACAGAGGATGTAAAAGTCATTTGTTCAAATGAAATCTGGACGAGGTATACACATTTTGAAATGTAAAGCAAAGCATCCTTTCCTTTGGTAATCAGTTTCTAAAATTACTTGCTTGTAAAGAAAACATATCTATGACATTTACGTCACGGAAATCCCTCAAAACCATGATCGGCTTGGCCGACTAGTCGGCCTCTTTACAACCGACTAATCGGCTAGTCGGCTAGTCGGCCAAAGTCATAATCGGCACATCTCTAGTAATTAGAATTTTTGTATGTGTACCAGAAATGTTAAATCAGAAATACTGCCAATCTTGTTAATGAATTGGAAAAATCTCTGATATTTAGGAACTTCCTCATACAATAAAAAATATATATAATTAGAATTGGGTATGCAGAAAACATGTTAAATACAATAAAAAACAATATTTGGGTAAAGTTCTGTAATTTTTTTTGTTATAAAACGACGGTTCGATAGCGAAGTGCAATACAATACTTATACAACAGATTTTTATTTGTTTTCGCTCGTAGGTCACAGCATAATATTAAAAAATAGCTGGAGCGCTGTAAAATACTTCACGCACGAGAATTGTATCAAATTTTTTGGCCGACGATAATGAAAATCACTTTTTTCAATGAGATAGGTTGTACTTCTGAAAAGGGTTAGTTTAAAATACTGGGGTTGTCAATTTCCAAATTTACTTACCTTCATTAGAGTACTTCTTCTACCAATAATTTATCTGTAATATAATTGACTGATATATATATATATATATATATATATATATATATATATATATATATATATATATATATTTATTTGCTCATGTTTTCTTCGTAATAAATAATAGGTAGGTGTCGATATTTGACATTTCAGCAATTCTCGCGTATTTGACAGGTATATCGATCGGTGACTATGTCGGTAACGGCGGATTTTTACAATAATGACAGATGTCGCTACCGTGAGTTTGGTTTATATAAATTAATTTTAAATATAGGAAATGTTAAAGTAAAAAAATAACTTATGTAGGTAGTTCTTTTTTACATGAACTTTATTATAGTAAAGATGATTTCTTTTCTAAATGCCCATAAACGTCCAGGGTATTTTCATTATTTTACCGTATAGTTAGACAAGTTACAACACAGCAAGCGTAAAATGCAGGTTACACTTGCTGTGTATACAATTGTAAAGTTCCCATTACACTTCAGGAGGGCAAAAAAATATTACGGCTTAACGAATAACAATAAAGACTAATAAATACAAACCGCTTTCAGTTTATGAGGATACTGTACCATCTGCAATTGCCACATCCAAAATCCCACCCACCTTTGTGAAATATTTCCCCATTCTTTTCTTTTTTTCTTTCATCTTAAAATTCTGCGCCTGTAATCACTTCTTTCGGCGCTTATCATTTTGTTTTTAGTGTAATTAAAAGCTTTTGTTGGCGGCAAGGCGTAGATTATTCAAGCTCCGTGAGCTTTCAAAGTCCCAGCGAGGGCTTTGTTAATTGCCGTCCAATATGACAGCCGTGGAAACCAAGTATTGGGGGTTTCCACGTTTTTATACCCAGGGAAAGGATGGTATTCGTATATTCATACGGGACGCATTGTAAGAGCTTTTGTCATAGAATGTGAATGTGGGAGAGCTTTTTGTGTAGTTATAGAATGAGATATTGATGTAAGTGATAATAGGAAAAAAGTATTGTTGTGTGAAATTGATACAAAAAGCAGCAAATAGATAAAATTTATGTCTGTCTCAAGTATATTTACACGATCAAGTTTTTAGTCTAATTTCCACCGAATGTCTTAATGTGTAAGAGCTTTAATTAACACTAAGCGCAATACGTAAAAATGTTTATCATATGGCAACGTTTATTACCATTTCCAGTTTTGCATAAGGATTAATATTTAAGAACTAAGTAAGAACCAGGGACCTGAACCAAAATGTATTTATGGTTCAGGTTCGTTTCAGGTTCAGGAAATAAATATTGGTTCAGATTCAGTTTCGGTTCAAGAAAATGAGAATTATAACGGTTTATCGGTTTTGGGTTCGGGTTCGATTTTCAGTTCAGAGCAGTAAATGATCAGCAAAACTATGTTGGTATTAGTATATTTAAAATCATATTAAATTTGAATTTATAGTTTTTAATTATATATTTAACAAATCTGAACCGGATCCCGGATCTAAAATTCTAAAAATTATAATTCTTTTGTATTCCTCTTCTGTACATTCATATGAAGAGTTGATTAGATTTTGGTTATAATTGATCCACCGGAAGTACCCTTATTTGAAGTTTTTAACAGTTTTTCTTAAAAAACGCAGTTAAATATTGTTTTTTGACATTTTGTTATTATACATATTAAAGATAATATTCTTCTCTATTCAGTTTGATTATACATTTTCCTCCATATTCAATAGATGTAGATTTAAAGCATTACAAAGAAATTCATTTTCAAAAATTAGTCAGTTTTGCTATTTATCATGGAAACAGCTGATGCTGATATATTAAAAAAAATTCTAATTGACACATGTCAGTTGCAAGTGTAAAACCAAATATGGAAAGTGTAGGATCACAAAATTGGTATGTCATAGTGCTCCTCGCAAAGTGACACGCAGAGAAAGGCCAAAGAGAAGATGGAAGGACTGTATCGCAGAAGACCGAAAGGGATGCCTGTGTCAAGAAGATGTGTTGGACAGGAAAGAGTGGAAGAAAAGAGGAAACAGCTACCTCTAATAAAATAGGGGAAGCTGAAGAATAAGAAGAAGTGTCAAGTGCATTTTACTTAGTGTATATTTATGTTATAATTTTATTGGATTTATAGAATAGAAATAGTATGTGTTCGTGTTTGATTTTACATGATATTATATAGAATCTGTTCCAAGCACCTTTTGGTATGGGATTTGTACAAAATACATCGAATTGAAGGAAGGTTTTGTGCTGGTCACAACAGATTTTTTTGTTATAAAACGACGGTTCGATAGCGAAGTGCAGTACAATACGTATATAATAGAAAAAGGAAATGGCGAGAGGTATTGTGCTTGCCACAACAGATTTTTTTCGGTATGAATACAGATACAAACAATTATGTATATAAAATATGTAAAAAGGAAAAGAATTGCCGCTGTAATGGCAGTCTGCTAAACAACAAGTAATAAGGGAAAAATTGTGACATTTCTGTTGAATTAGTCACTAAAAAAAGTAGCTGGAAATAGTATCCTAATAAATTGTCGTAATGCGTTAAGCCTTATGCACTGATCATTACACATTATGATCGTTGACAAGTGCAATGTAAACGTTTTTTAAACTCAATTTCTAACACTTGGCCACGTTTTTAAAATTGACAAAAAATGTAAAATAGGTATTAGGAAAAATAATTTTACCTATACCTATATTTTTGCAGAGTTCTGTACATATGAACAATGTATATACCCTTCATATGTAAAAAAAAATAATGAAAAACTACAAACTTATAAACACTAACCTTGTTCGCTGATGGAAACGATTTTATCTGCTTCTAAAGTTTGTATAAAGTTTTAAAGCACAATAAATGTTTATAAATAAACTACACATATTTAAAAACACTGTGTACATATAATAATTATTGTTAAATATAGTTCACTATGTAAAAACAACTATGTTTTATAATAATAACAACAAAACACTCCACAAATCGCCATATTGTTTAACAAATGACAGTTGTTACTTCATGCGCTAACTGCGTAAAAACAGTGAACCTCAAAATGTTTTTAAATATGTAAAAACAATATTTTAATTATATATTTAAATATTACAGCTGTTTGGTGATATTTTATTTAGTTTTACAGTAATATTAGACAAATAGATCATGTTTAAGATATTCACTTATACTAAAGAAAAGAATATAAAACAAATGTATACCTTGTTCAACGAGAAAAGGTACGTGATCACAAACCAAATTTGTATTATTATTTCATTCTTACTAAAATTATATTCCGATTTTAATTATATAAATCAAAAAATATTAACAATACAACTTTGGTGTGACCTTCGCCCAAATTTTATATTTGCCTGCGCGAAACAGGTAAATGTCCATAATACATTCCCATTTAATTTGTGACAAAAATGTTTCAAATAAATGTTGTTTAGAATTAAATTCTACACCCAAATCACTAATCAGATTTTATTTTACATATTTAATAAGTTGTAAAATCTGAAATTTAATAAATAAATAAATTTCGATTTTGCAGGTTATATAAAAAAAAAAAAATTGTGCAGAGATTTAGATGAAGATTATGAAAATAAAATATTTTATGAACTTAGGTACAGAATATAATAATCTGTAATTTTTATTTGAAAATCAAATTTCTGACAGTTGAAACGATATGCATTTATTGGTAATTTTGTTTAAATTCCATGGCTAACACTACAAATGAGCAATATTTATAAAATTTCAAAATTGGTTTTTAAAGGTTACTAAACATGCAGAATAAAATCTGAATAGTAATCTAGGTGTATAATAGGGTATTCCGGTGATATGGAATTAATACAAAATAATAACTTTTTTCTATAGTTTCCATCTTCATATAGTAGAAAAATATAATAAAACATGTTTAATAAAAAGTTTTAATTCATAATTTAATGTTACAAAATTGGAATTTTTACAGCTCTAAAAACGTCCTTGAAATTTGTGACGTCAAGTTGATAATCTGTTGCTCATTTCAAAGTAAATATTATCGTTTAAAAACACAGATGGTGCCAGTAGTTAATACGCGCTGGTATATTTCTTGTTTGACATTTCGTCCACTTTATAATTATTACTCCTATTTTTACCATAAACAAACACAGAACAAACACCGAAATACACGCTGCTACTAAAATCATATGTAAACAAACAAATGGCTGTCATGACCATGTGGATTTAGGCGCTGAAGTTCGTTGCAGATGTCACCATCGAGTTGACGTCATAAGCGCGTCATGATAAGAAACTTTGAATTGCGATGAAATTTTTTAAAATTCATATCTCATGTGATGCATACATTTTCTTACTCAAAGTTAGATATTCAGAGTCCTACTGGTCTGAACTAATGTAAAAAATATTTTAAAAAAATGTCGGAATACCCCATTACATTCTCATTAACATTCATTTGATACATTTTTGTCTAAAACTAAATGGGAAGTTTTGCGCAAATAAAAACTGATATCCCCTGTTAAACGCCTATGGCCCGCTTTTTAACGAACAGCCTGTATATATAGGTATATTATTACTCCTAAACAAAGTTTCTCCTTCAATGGTTAAAGTTAAATAATTATGGTTTCCTGCGGTTACTATGGTTTCGGCTACACCAAGTAAAGACATACCTAACAAGACTATTAAAACCACAAGGCCCTTTACAAATTAACTAAGTACTCTCAAAATCCAATGCAAACGTTAGTAATTGAGGAGTGTTTTGCTAATATGTTTCACAAAAAGTACCTTAGTCACAAGTTATTACAATTTAAGGTTTTTGTATTTCTATAAAAACGTCCTAATTATTATGATATTAATTGTTCATCAATGTTTATTTTTCTATTTCTTAACATCCAGTAAATAATAGGGTCCTCCACATAACAAAAAACAATAGTATGTACTTAAAAGTATCACTCAACAAATAACGACAAAGATAAAAAATATTTTTACCTCTCGCTAAGATTGCCCCAAAAGTCAACATACCCCGCATTTAGATAAAAAGTTCAAAATTTTCAAAAATCTAATTTTTATGTATCTAGATACTTTTCAATGCGCTGATTCTAAATTTTGAAACCGCAGGTTGATACCTCGTTTCGTTTTCGAGATATTTAGATTCAAAGTTTTGCTCAAAACTGCCCATTTTTGGGTAATAACCCAAAAATGGGTCGAGATATGAATTTGGCGACATCACCATTTGATTCTACGGACAAAAATACGTAAGTATAGTAATTTTCATAATTTTTGTCCAACCGGTTCATTTTTTATGAATAAAAGCTGGAAAATGGCCAAAATCTGAAAAAATCGTAAGGGGTACGATTTTTGCGATTTTTGGCCATTTTCAGTTATTTTGCTTTAGAGATTGTATGCGGTGTTCAAAAATTCTGAAAATTGGTGCACTTATGTAGTTTTGCCCGTAGAATCGAATGGTGTTGTCAACAAATTCATATCTCGACCCATTTTTGGGTTATTACCCAAAAATGGGCAGTTTTGAGCAAAATTTTGAATTTAAATATCTCGAGAACGAAACGAGATATCGACCTGCGGTTTCAAAATTTGGAATCAGCGCATTGACAAGTATCTAGATACATAAAAATTAGATTTATGAAAATTTTGAAGTTTTTATCTAAATGTGGGGTACATTGACTTTTGGGGCAATAATTCAAAAATGAGTAGAGATATAAACTTGATAGTAATATTATTTGATTGCAAAGAGAATGTTACGTACGTGTACGCATTTTTAGAGTATTTGAACAAATTTTCCAAGGAACTTTCTGTATGGAATTTGTAAAAAATTGTATTATGTTCGTGTTACAATTTTACTGGATATACAGGGTGGTTGATTTTTCATTGTCCAGCTTATATCTTCTGATATATTAAAGATACAAAAAAAAGTTATATACAAAAGTTGTCTAATACAACTTGATCTTTAATTTGGCATAAATAATTTTTTTCCAAGGTCTACCAATTTTTTGGAAAAATGTTTAACTTTAATTTTTTTAGTGGAACACCTGTATATTTTGACAGAATAAGATTCTTAATAAATTTCTCTTTACAATAATGTGTAACAAGTAAGGATTTACCTTTAAATTATGTCCTATAAAGCAAATAGGAATATGATAAAAGTAGGCTATGATATTCTATTGTTTATACCTGTATCTTTTGTCACACATGAACATTGGCTACGTAAGGGTATTCCTTTGAATAAAATTATGTCTAATAAAGCAAGTAATAGAATTACTAGCATTGATGATTTACAAAATTATTAATACTTTTATTTAAATATCAAGTAGCAATCTATGACATATGTTACTGGTATAAACAATAGAATATCACAGCCTACTTTTGTCGTATTTCTATTTGCTTTATTAGACATAATTTAAAGGTAAACCCTTACTTGTTACACATTATTGTAAAGAGAAATTTATTTAGAATTTTATTCCGTAAAAATATACAGATGTTCTATTTAAAAAATCAAAGTTAAATATTTTATTGGAAAATTGGTAGGCCTTGGAAAAAAATTGTTTATGCTAAATTATAGAACAGGTTGTATCAAATAACTTTTCTATATAACTTTTTCTTGTATCTTTAATATTTTAGAAGATATAAGCTGGACAATGAAAAATCAACCATCCTGTATAGAATCTTTTCCAATGAACTTTTGGTATGGGATTTGTACAAATTACATCAAATTAACGGAAGGTCTTGTGCTGGCCATACCAGATTTTTTTCCCCACCTCTATTGACTGGACTAATAAGGCTTTAGTCTGTATGTTCCCAGAATTCAATTATGATTCCTATTCCTTCATTCTGGAAGTAGAAAGTTGCTTTAATTTTTTCTCTGCCAGTCCTTCGCAACCCTGTCGGGCTAGTAGTTAGCGCTACTTGTGGGAGAGTATGATGGATTGTTCAAGTTCGGTTGTTCCCGGACAATGTATTGATAAATGGCTGTTAGGAAATTAACCGAGTTCGAGTGGTATACGAATGGAATGCCCAGTAATAAATTGCTAAACTTGTCAACTCTTAAATTATAAATACTGCCAAGGAACACAAAATAAATTGAATTAGATTTGTTCTTTCTGAAATTAATTTCGGAGTCTTTCCATTAATATTATAACTGTTGAAATGACAACGATTTGTATTGCTTCTTACCTGGATTCATGCTAAAATTCGCATATACAGATTTTATTGAATAAGCACGATTATAACATTATAACATTTTTAAAATGATGTCTGTGTGTGTGGATGTGTGTATGTATATATATATATATATATATATATATATATATATATATATATGTGTGTGTGTGTGTGTGTGTGTGTGTGTATGTATGTATGTATGTATGTCTGGATGTTGTAGACACGATTCCTCAAAAACTATAAGACTTAAAAAATATTTAACTGCAGTTTCCTCAATCTGACGTTCCTGGGAAGACCTGAAAAGGTTTTGGTAACAATTGAACAACCGGAAGTAGTAGTTTCTTAGACCAAGATAACATGACAAGTACATAAATGTTACTTATTTTTTTATGTATACAATTTACTAGACAGTATACCGTGAGTATTTTTACCTCTTGCTAAGAGCGGTATTGGAATCATGTTAAAATTCGCATATCCAGATTTTAGTGAATAAGCACAATTTAAGGTTCCTAGAATCCGATTATAACATTTTTAAAATGATGTCTGTGTGTGTGTGTGGATGTGTGTATGTGTGTGTGTATGTATGGATGTTGGAGGGACGATTCCTCAAAAACTATAAGACTTAAGTGTCTATCTCTAAATCTATACAAGATATAATAAAAATTTTAAGTGTATTAGATGGAGAATTTTATGTTCTTCAATATTTAATAAAAAAACCTCCCAAAAAATTATATTTAGAAAAAAATTTCTAAGAAACTACTACTTCCGGTTGTTCAATTGTTACCAAAACCTTTTCAGTTCTTCCCAGGAATATCAGATTGAGGAAACTGCAGTTAAATATTTTTTAAGTCTTATAGTTTTTGAGGAATCGTGACTACAACATCCAGACATACATACATACATACATACATACATACATACACACACACACACACACACACACACACACACACATACACATCCACACACACACAGACATCATTTTGAAAATGTTGTAATCGGATTCTAGAGATCTTAAATCGTGCTTATTCAATAAAATCTGGATATGCGAATTTTAACATGAATCCAATACCTCTCTTAGCGAGAGGTAATAATAATTTATAAAGTAAAATAATCTCAGAGGCTAAGGCACTAAGGAAACAAGTTGACAAATTCCAATGTTTATAACATAGTTTGTAAATGACACATGTCAGTATCAAAAATCAACAGTTTTAGTGACATTCTGATAGCTTTTTCTGGGAAGTATATTTAATATTTCTTATTGTTTTATTAATTAAATATTTGAAATTATAGGTAAAATTGTGGTAAAATGCATATATCCATCAGAAATACCGCCAATCTGGTTAATAAATTGGAAGAATCTTTGATATTTAAAAACTTCCTCATACAATGAAAAATAGATATAATTAGAATTATATGTGTGCAGAAGACATGTTAAATACAATAAAAAACAATATTTGGGTAAAGTTCTGTAATTTTTTTGGGTGTGACATTTCTAATCCCTCCCGCTTATAAACAATTCATCCATTATGATTTTCCCCTTTGTATTATTTCCCGCCCTTAATTCAATTCTCCCCCCGGAAGTGGATGATTGACGTTTCGATTTTCGAAGCCGTCTAATTTCCGGTGTTGGAGAAGGAGTATTCGTAGTTTGAGGATCTCTGGTTTGCATACCAGTCGTGGAATTTCTGGATAGATGGGATGCATCAATTGATAGATAGCCGAATATTCCCGAATATTCCGATCTTACTAATGTCACAAGGGAATTTACTAATTTCGACCACTAGGAATTAATGACAATAGATATTATAGGGATAGTTAATGATGGGTTTATAATAAAATATATTTGAATCTCAGAAATCACTCACAAACAATCAAGAATATTATGTATTGGGTATGGGATTTGAACCAAATTTATGTTAATAAAAATCTGTTAGAATTTAAAATTGGAAAAACTAAATAAATTGATAGAACCGTACGCTTCCAGATTCGGTAATAATATCTTTTTCCCGAAAATGTTTTCGACAAACATCATTCAATCTTAATTCGCGATCATCTCTACTAATTGCACATTGCCATTTTTTTAAAAGTGATATATCGAGTGGAGCAGCAAACAGAGATTCTTTTCCAGTGGATTTCTTGTAACCGGTTTCACATCCAGGAATGAAACATTTTCTATTTAATTTTCTTTTCATTTTGCATTAATTGCAATATCTTTCAACAAAATACTTATATTACATTACATATAATACGAATATGTACTTCAAAACCTGTTTTATTTACCTTTCTATAAGATATAACATGTAATATTTTCAAAATGACATGCAAATGACAGGTGTCAGTTGGGTTGTTCTCACGTTACGCCTCTGGCGGAAAAAACGAAGAAACACGTATCGCTTTGGACCCTTTTTTGCAGAGTGGCACAACCAGTATATTTTAAATCGTGATTTAACGCAAAAGTGAAGTTGTCAAAATTTATCTTGAAATGTAATTTTAAGAGAAAAGAAAATAAAGGAGGAAACAGAATTCATATTGCCGTTCGCCATTTCCTAATTTATTTCTGTTTCTAAAATAAGATTCAAGAAGAAAAGCTTTGATTTTTTTAAATAACATTTTTGACAATATACATCTCGTGTCAGATTGACATTTAATTAATAGCATATTACATTACGAGAGTTGTAAAAAGTGCACGTCATTAATAAAAATTGAATTTTAGTAACTAGGTGTGTGACGTCATGTACTGCTACGTTTGCAGAGGTTTTAGAATCTTTATGAAAAGAGTTATACAGATTGCAATCTATATTATCGACATGTTCATGAACTGTCACATCTACAAAATAAATACTATATTTTCGTCACTGTCCATTTCTATTTAAATTATTTTATAATACTAACCTTATTTATACTTATGTGTGCCATATAAAGGCAATAAATAAAAGTGAACCGAATTTCAAAGAAATCCACCGAATTCTTCTGATTGATTAGAAGTGCTACTTTTGGCAGATTCACAGATTTTGTGTTTGCGTTAACGGTCACGTTGCGCCGTTGCGTTGCGTTTAACATTACTTTATAATAAATAGGCCTTTACAACGCACAAAATGTTTCAAATACGATACAAATATTTTTCAAATAATAACTTTGACAGTATGAAGATACAAATTATCAATGTTGCCAACTATAGCAACAATTAAAGTGATGACGTGCATTGGCTGCTTGAATGATTTGGGTATAGTACATCTACATTTCCCTTACAAAATAAGCCATTATTCAAGCTTGTTCCCCAGCAGTTAAATCTAAGATGGATGACCATATTCAATAAAATTAAAATCTTTAATGGTAATGTATAATATATGGCCCGTTTATTTGAATATATGTATGTAGACTTGCAAATGTCAGTGTCGGACTGCATGAGATTTATTTGGCAATTTCCTGTGGGCTGTAATCTGCGGTTGACCGCAAAGCGCAATTGGGCCGAACCGACCCTGTAGTATGAGGGTGTTTGTTGTGGTTGCAACGCCTGTGATGTATTCACTCATGGATAACGTGCAGGGCAGGGCCCACAAAAATTAAACACCCGAAATTATGGACGACGAAATCCATGCTGAGTGGCGAGAAAAATAATTGGGAATTCCATGATTTTTTGATTTTTTTATATGTTATAGTATTTTCAAATTCAGAAATTTCCTAATTTTTCTTGTTTTAAAATTCGACTTCTTTTGGAAGAAAAAAAACTGTTGTGGCCAGCACAAGACCTCTAGCCATTTCCATATTAGGCTATATAAGTATTGTACTGCACTTCGCTTTCGAACCGTCGTTTTATAACAAAATATTACAGAACTTTACCCAAATATTGTTTTTTATTGTATTTAACATGTCTTCTGCACACATATAATTCTAATTATATCTATTTTTCATTGTATGAGGAAGTTTCTAAATGTCAGAGATTCTTCCAATTCATTAACCAGATTGGCGGTATTTCTGATGGATATATGCATTTTACCACAATTTTACCTATAATTTCAAATATTTAATTAATAAACAATAAGAAAAGTTAAATATACTTCCCAGAAAAAGCTATCAGAATGTCACTAAAACTGCTGATATTTGACAATGACATGTGTCATGTTATAAACGTTGAAATTTGTCAACTGGTTTCCTTAGTGCCTTGGCCTCTGCGATTAGTTTACTCTATAAATTATAGTGTCTTTATCTCTAAATCTATACAAGATATAATAAAAATTTTAAGTGTATTAGATAGAGAATGTTATGTTCTTCAATATTTAATAAAAAAAAAACTCCCAAAATATTATATTTAGAAGAATTTTTTTAAGAAACTACTACTTCCGGTTGTTAAATTGTTACCAAAACCTTTTCAGCTCTTCCCAGGAATGTCAGATTGAAGAAACTACAGTTAAATATTTTTTAAGTCTTATAGTTTTTGAGGAATAGTCCATCCAACATCCATACATACATACACACACACACACACACACACACACACACACACAGACATCATTTTAAAAATGTTATAATCGGATTCTAAGGACCTTAAATCGTGCTTATTCAATAAAATCTGGATATGCGAATTTTAGCATGAATCTAATACCTCCTTAGCGAGAGGTAAAAAATTGCATCAATAACACAGGTATATGGGGAGAATTAATCATGTATATAATTTATATAAAAGTTCGATATGGGTGGAATCCCCTATTCAAATAACTGTTATAGAAAAATTAATTGTACGCAACTTTTATTTGAAGTATTTTTCTATAAAACAATCAATAAACGATTGACAGAGATAAAACAATGCTAGTCAACTGCTTGCTAATCATTTGTTCATAGTAACAGGCCAAGGTTCCATATTCATATAATAAAAATTCGACCGATTTATGTACAACATTTTCAACAAATTATAAAATTTACAAAATTGGTTAGAAATTTATACAAAATTCTTTTGGCTACTTTAAAAGTAGACTTAAAACTTAGAAAACTGTTAGCCAAATGACTGATGACAATAGTTCTACAGGTATTTTAAATGTTTATATTCTCTTCCAGAATAGAAGATTCACATTTTATTGATTTTTACCTCTCGCTAAAGGTGGATTTATGCAGCCTACTTTTTATTTTACCTTTTTCTTTTACTTTGTAAAAGTTAAAGGTGTGTTAATAAATGTACTACTTGATGTGCACACTTTTAATTTTACTTTAAGAACTAAAGTTGAACAACTTTCAACTTAAGACCGTTAAAGTAAAAGAATTTCATAACTGTGCATGTGCACCACTTCACGTGACAAACGTCAGCGTGTGCTATATTTATTTATTTTTGTATAGGTAAGATTACAAAAATTAGAAAATGGGTAAAGCTGCAAGTAATATAGCAGACGCACAAATTATTAATTTGTGTCCATTTTTACAGATTATAATTATATCTTTACATTTATGACAACTGACATGCCAGAAAAATCACATCTGCGCATGTGTACCGAAGGCTTTAAAGAAGCTGTATAAAGCACCAAACTTAAAAAAAAGTAAAAGCGAAAATGAAAAGAAAAAGTAAAATAAAAAATAAGTTGCATAAATCCACCTTAAGAGAGAGATTTGAATCATGCTAAAAATCACATATCCAGATTTCAGTGGATAAGCACGATTTAAGGTTGAAAATGTTAACCGATCGAACTGTTATGAGTTTGGGCTCGCATGTTTTCAAAATTCTCTGAATACTAGCCTGTGTTTTCTGCCAGCAGTGGCCGATAAAACTGTCAACTGCAACACCAAATACCAATTTCGTTGATATTATTAACAGAACAGAATTATGGCACTCCTGATGAAACCCAACACAGCTACATATTCTCTATTCTGTTTATTACGGACTTTATTTTATCCCTTATAAATACAGTGTTACATTCGCATACATCTATTGAATTTAATCTGTATTATTTAACTAATAAACTGATACCACTTTATAACTTTAGAGCAAAAACAATATTATGCATTTACGAAAATTCTACCGGTGAACTGTTACCGGTATATACCGGTAAACAGCTGTTCATCAGGTTACAGCAACCGGGACAGATACTTTAAGAACGCAAGTGATAAACATGGTAGATTTATAAAGATGAAACAGATTTGAAATTTGACGTAGTTAAACGTTACCTCGTCTCGTCTTCTGTATTATCATAATTAACTTCTGAAATCTACTTCCCGTTCCCAACTTCGCTTGGTATCTCTACCTTTTTTTAAGTTTAGATTCTTCATTTACCGGCTGAATTACTAGATCCACAAATCATGGATCCGATAGATGAATTTGGTATACAGGGTGTCTCAATAAGCTTGCTCACTATTGGTAACTTTTTTATTTGAAGAGATACGAGGTTAAATGAGCAAAATTGTGCCATTTTATATTAGAAAATTGGTCAGATAGACAAAATAAAAATTGTGTCAGCGGTTCTCAAAATTTGGAACAATATATATATATATATATATTAAATGGAACTTTATATTTTTTATTATCTTATTGGAAAGATTATTTTTTTCTCTTTCCAATAAGGTAATGTTGTTTATGTACAATTTTTTTCAAATAAACGAGTTATTTACGGTTAAAAAATAAAAATTTTGTAAACTGTTTTATTAGTTTATTTAGCATGTGTGTGTGTGTGTGTGTGTGTGTGTGTGTTGTGTGTATGTGTGCGTGCGTGTGTGTGAGTGTGTGAGTGTGTGAGTGTGTGTGTGTGTGCGTATGTGTGTGTGTGTGGCTGGATGTTGGAGGGACAATTCCTCAAAAACTATAAGATTAAGACCTGTTTAACTATGAATTCATCAATCTGACATTCCTGGGATGAGCTGAAAAGGTTTTGGTAACAGTTGAACAGCCGAAAGTAGTAGCTTTTAATAAAAATTCTTCTAAATATTATTTTTTGAAAATTTTTGATATTACTAATTTTGAAGAACATAAAATTATCTGATATATTTAAATTTTTTATTATATCTTCTATAAATTTAGAGATAAACACGCTATAATATATAGAATATCGGGATATAAGTCGAGCAGGCGAAACTACACTAAGGAAACCAGTTGACAAATTCAAATATTTATAACATAATTTGTAAATGACAGATGTCAGTGTCAAAAATCAAAAGTTTTAGTTACATTCTGAAATCTTTTTCTGCGAAGAAGGTACATTTAATCTTTCTTATGGTTTTCTTAATTAAATATTTAAAATTATAGGTAACCTGCATATATCCATTAGAAATACCGCCAATCTTGTTAATGAATTGGAAGAATCTCTGACATTTAGCAACTTCCTCATACAATGAAAAAATAGATATAATTAGAATTGTACGTGTGCATAAGACATGTTAAATATAATAAAAACAATATTTGGGTAAAGTTTTGTAATTTTTTTGTTACAAAACGACGGTTCGATAGCGAAGTGCAATACAATACTTATATAACATAAAATGGAAATGGCGAGAGGTCTTGTGCTGGCCACAATAGATTTTTAACACTGTATTTGTTATTCTCCAATGCATTACACGGTTTATTTGATAACTCAATGTTCTCTTAGGGCGATAAATAATAAAACAAAACCTTTAGTTTACAATATCTTCCCGGGCAATTACAAAACTCATTAAATTTTCTCGTTAATAACTGAAAGCACTTAACATTTTTAAGCGCCGTGTACATCTCGTTAATTCAGCCGTATATTAAACTTGTAATTTCAGAGGAGGAACAACCGAGCTTTATATTATGAGAGAAATAACTATATATTAGTTTTTGCTACAGAGATACATCAAAATAATAGCTTGTTTTACACGACCAACAGCGCATGTAAAAACAAATTTTATTCTTGTGTTTTGGTTAAATTATACTTTTTAGCTTGTATTTAAACTAGCTGCAAAATAAAGCAAAAATCTGTTGTGGCCAGCACAAGACCTCTCATCATTTCCGTATTAGGCTATATAAGTATTTTAACATTTCTGCTACACACACTAAAATAAATAAATATATCATCACGGCATATTACCCATTTCTGGGTGTGCCACTATTTACTTTATCGCAGATATCGGTAATGATAATGACATATTTTTACCGTGCGGGCGCTTACCAGGCCTCACCTCACAGGCACTCATTGCTAGCGTGGAGAGTGCACCACAGGGGTCATTTTTGTGCTATTTAAAATTCGAAATATTTGGCGTCGGTCGGGATCGAACCCGGTTCCTCAGGTTCGCCACCATATACTCTAAAATTCTAATTAAAAATCTATTTTTTAATTCATTATATAAATAAAGCTCCTCCTACTGTTCTAAATATTCGAGATTCCACAATTCATTGACGAGGTTGGCGGTTTTTCTGATGCGTTCGAAAACACAAGTGGTTAATAGTTACTGTGTTCGAAAATTGTACCATATACAGAATGTCTCAATAAGCTTGCTCACTATTGGTAACTTTTTTATATGAAGAGATACTAGGTTGGTTAAATGAGCAAAATTGTGCCATTTTATATTACAACATTGGTCAGGTAGACAAAATAAAAATTGTATCAGTGGTTCTCAAAAATTGGGACAATATATACCTATATATATATATATATTTTTTTTAAATGGAACCGTTTATTTTTTATTATCTTATTGGAAAGAGTATTTTTGTCTCTTTCCAATAAAGTAATGTTGTTTATGTACAATTTTTTCAAATAAACGAGTTATTTACGGTTAAAACTTAAAAATTTTGTAAACTGTTTTATTAGTTTTTTTAACCAAGTAATCCCCTGTAAACAATTAATTCTTTGTTTGTTTGACGTTTAATAATTTCTCCCATCAAGTTCTCTGTGTTTAATAATGTTTAATAATTTTACAAATGAAGAAAATTTAGTTATGATCTTGCTATATGGAAAGTTATATCTAAACACCAGTTACGTAGAACGGTCGGCTCTCTCCCAAAATTTGGGACAGAATTTATTTTTTAAATGGAACTATATATTTTTTATCTTATTGGAAAGAGTATTTTTTTTTTCTCTTTCCAATAAGGTAATATTGTGTACTTATGTACATTTTTTTCAAATAAACGAGTTATTTACGTTTAAAGATAAAAATTATCTTTTATTAGTTTATTTAGTCAAGTAAACCATGGAAACATTTGTCTTTTATAAAATTATTATTTTATTATCTTATTTTACAGTAATAACAAATCAGTTAAAGAAAATATTCAAATTGAAAGCCATTATTTCTTTGGCACATTTCAGCTCTTTTGGAAAGAGTGCCGACTGTTCTACATAACTGGTGTCTAGATATAACTTTCCATATAGCAAGATCATATCTAACTTTTCTTCATTTGTAAAGTAATTGAACACATAACATCATCGTAAAAATGTTATAATGGAATTATAAAGACCTTAAAACGTGCTTATCCACTAAAAACGAATTTTAGCATGATTCCAATACCTCTCTTAGCGGGAGATAAAAAAAAATCTGATGTGGCCAACATAAAACCTCCCGCTATTTAATTTTTATTAAGTGAAATACATACCTACGTATGTAGTAATGCTTCAAACTATATTATGTTCCATTGCATATAACTATTGCTTTATTTACTATTTTCTTTTTAAAATGTCACTGTTATTAATTTGAAGTGATTAGTTTTTTGACAATGACGTTTACCTGTCAGTTACATTCATTTCAAAAATAAACTGTGTAACAAAGGAATTGTGTTTATCTTAGGCTTCGGGATTAAAAAAAGAAAAATGATTTTTAAATTTATCTATAAAATATGTATATAGAAAAAGTATTAATGTATATCTGTACAAAATTCAATAATCTATAATTTTACAATGACATTAAATGCGAAAAAATGGCATTTAATGGTGTTTTTTGAAGAAAAGCCATTATGAGCTACAAGTAAAGTGCCATTTCCGGTTATCCGATTTACACCAAAATCTAATGGCTTCTATTCCTATTAGAATAGGGTAGAAATACAAGGTTTCAGAATTTTCTGAATGATAGTATTTGAGTTAGAGTGCAAACAAAATTCGTACACATACACACATACATACACACACACACACACACACACACACACACACACACACACACACACACACACACACGTACACACATACAGACAGCATCGTGAAAATGTTAAAATGGATTCTAGGAACCTTAAACGTGGTCATTTACTAAAATCTTGATATGTGATTTTTAGCACGATCCCTATACCTCCCTTACCAAGGGTAACGGGAGGTAAAAACAATTCGGACTAGAAGATATAACACCTGAAATGCTCATTAGAAATGGCGAATGCATTTTTGTCTTGAGAATAATGGACATTTTCAACATCTTTTTTAAATAAAATATCTGTTTCCATCTTTATTATCTTTTCTTCTTAAAATTACATATCAATTTTCACAATTTTGACAACTTGACTTTTGAATTGAATAACGATCAGACATACGTTTCTCTGTTCATAGCCTACTCCGAACTGTTTTTTTTTTCTTTTTGAACAGGCTTTATACCCCTTTCTATGACGACGAAGTGTAGAGATGTTTCTGGCGTATCACATCTTTTTAATAAATTGTTTGCAGCAGGTATTTTCGTTCAATACAGACCCAGGTGTTCTGTATAGTTAAAGCATTCTATAAATTGAAATATGAGTATTATTTATTACACGTTTTCCTTTTACCCTGTACTTACTCGACACGAATATCCTAAGAATATTTTTCAGTAAGAGTTTACTTAAAATAAGACATGAAATATGTAGAAGTGTTAAATTCATTCCCATCAGTTCAAGATGTCGCACCGGCTGAAAAAAAAATTTTTTTTCGTTACAAATTATTCAATAATTGAAAGATGCCAAAAGGAAAACAAGGAGAAAAATGTACCATCCTTCGTATAGTCCAGAAAAATCACGTAACTTCAAACGTCTGTAACTCAAGATACGATGAAAAAAAAAAATTTAACCGTGTAGGAGAGGTGCATGAAAATATAAAAAATGAACTGAATTATTTAGTTCATATTTTATAATTTAATGCACCACTCATGCACGGTTAAAGATAGAATAACGCACGATGAAAGTCTATATTCAGCATGAAATTCTCTTTCTTTTCATGTCACGCGTGATTCTTTTACTTCATCGGATCTCGAGTTACAGACTTTTGAAATTACATGATTTTTCTGGACTATACGAAGGATGGTACATTTTTCTCCTTTTTTTCCTTTTGGCATCTTTCAATTATTGAATAATTTGTAACGAAAAAAAATTTTTTTTTCACCCGGTGCGACATCTTGAACTGATGGGTATGAATTTAATACTTCTACATATTTCATGTCTTATTTTAAGTAAACTCTTACTGAAATTTCGATGAAAAATCATGGAACTTCAAATCCCTGTAACTCGAGATCCGATGAAGTACAAAAATCATGCCTGACATGAAAAGAATGACAATTTCATGCTGAATACAGGCCATTTGGTTGGTTCTCTGACTCGGCTAAATTTCATATAATATTTAAATATAATACTTCTGTCATATTTGTTCCGTATGTTTCATTTTAAATGGGACAGGCAAATACATTGCTGTCATTCAAATATCGAATCGTAACCATGGATATTGCAAACCCAATGTTTCACGTTAAAAAATCTGTTGTGGCCAGCACAAGACCTCTCGCCATTCCCATATTAGGCTATATAAGTATTGTATTGCACTTCCCTTTCGAACTGTCGTTTTCTAACAAAAAAAATACAGAACTTTACCCAAATACTGTTTTTTATTGTATTTAACATGTCTTCTGCGCACATATACTTCTAATTATATCTATTTTTCATTGTATGAGGAAGTTTCTAAATGTCAGAGATTGTTCCAATTCATTAACCAGATTGGCGGTATTTCTGATGGATATATGCATTTTACCTATAATTTCAAATATTTAATTAATAAAACAATAAGAAAGATTTAATATACTTCCCAGAAAAAGCTATTAGAATGTCACTAAAACTGTTGCTTTTTGACACTGACGTGTCATTTAAAAACTATTTTATAAACATTGGAATTTGTCAACTGGTTTCCTCAGTGCCTTAGTCTCTGCGATTAAATTACTCTATATATTATAGTGTCTTTATCTATAAATCTATACAAGATATAATAAAAATTTTAAGTGTATTAGATGGAGAATTTTATGTTCTTCAATATTTAATAACAAAAATTTCCAAAATATTTTATTAGTTGAACAGTTCTTACGTCTTATAGTTTTTGAGCAATCGTGTCTACAACATCCAGACATACACACACACATACACACATACAAACATACACACAACCACACACACCCACACATCATTTTAAAAATGTTATAATCGGATTCTACGAACTTTAGATCGTGCTTGTTCAATAAAATCTGGATATGCGAATTTTAGCATGAATCCAATACCTCTCTTAGCGAGAAGTAATAAAAATACTCACGGTAGTTTACAACATCAATAAATATGGAGGTTTGTATTTAAATTAATAAGATTAAAAAAATAATAACGGTTAAGTTTCACAAGAAAGCTGTGTTTTTACTTTATTGTACAATTTCGACAGTTACGGCATCATGACAAGTACTGGCGGGAGGTACAGTGCTGGCCACAACAGACTATTAATTTTATTAATGTATTTTGAGGAAAACTTTTATAATTTCTTCAATATATCTTTCGAAAATCCTAGAGGTTGAGGTTACAGATTTTCTAAACAAAAATAACTTTTGATAAAAAACCACTGATTTCCGTACAAATTTTATTATATAAACACGAAAATAATCTCATTATTGTCAGTCTGTATAACTAGTCAATAATGAAGACTACAATCGCTATTTTTCTAGTAGTTTTTATTGCTCTAGGAGAATCTAGAATCTTCTCTAGATGCGAGCTAGCAAGAGAACTATTAAACCATGGATTCGCCAGGTCTGAACTCGAAAACTGTAAGTATTAATCCACAATAGATACTCGGAATCCAATGCGCAATAATCCGAGTATTTTTTCGGTACTATTTTAAACTTAGTCAATTGCCCAATTATTATATCTTGTTCTTGATATACGAGGTGTGGCAATTAAATAACAAGATAGATCTTAGAACATTGACAATGTATAAAATTACACAAAACGAATATTGCCACCTTCAATGTACTCTCCTCCCCGAACCCTACACCGCTCGATGCAAATATTCCATTGTTGGAAGCAATGCCTGCAGGCCTTTTTTGTTAGGTTGTTCATAATCCAATACTCAGATTTGGATTCAAAATCCGATTCTCAGATCCGGATCCAAAATCCGATACTCAGATTCGAATCCAAAATCCGATACTCAGATCCGGATAGTTCAACAATCAATTATCCGGATATCCGGATATTTTTGGATCCGAAACCGAAACTATCCGGATCACACCACTAGTTCCAAGATTGCTTCCAAAAGTAGAAAGGCCGTTGGAAGCGTATTCTTCAATCATATGGGGACTACTTCGAAGGATGCCACCATCCCGATGACGCAAAATAACAGCAGCGGGGAAATATAAAAGAAGGTCGGATACTTTTCGGACAGACCTCCTACAAGGTGTGGCAATTAAATAAATAAAATTGCACAAAACAAATACTGCCACCTTCAATGTACTCTCCTCCCCGAACCCTACACCGCCCGATGCGAATATTCCATTGTTGGCAGCAATGCCTACAGGCCTTTTTTGTTAGGTTGTTCATAAGCTCTGCCGCTTTTCTATAACCACATCTCGGCCCTGAATTTGGTGCCTTTTAAAGCAGAATTACAATTTGGAAATAAAAGCAAGTCACATGGCACTAGGTCAAGTTAGTACAGTTGATGTACCAACACGGTGATTTTGTATTTCGTCAAAAATGTCTTGCCGGACAGGGCGTTTTGTTCCGGCGCGTTGTCTTCATGGAAAATCCATCACATTTCAGCCCTTTTTGGGTTATCAAAACCTTCCTGTAATATGCTTGATTAACGAATGACCCTCAGGCACTCAATCCATGTGAACAGTCACTCGGATTTCTAAAAAATCTGTTGTGGCCAGCACAAAACCTTCCGTCAATTCAATGTATTTTGTACAAATCCGATACCAAAAGTTCCTTGGAAAAGATTCTATATATCCTGTAAAATTGTAACACGAACACACTATTTAGGAATAAAAGAAAGTCACATGCCACTAGGTCAAGTGAGTACAATTGGTGTACCAACACGGTGATTTTATATTTTGTCAAAAATGTCTTGCGGGACAGGGTATTATGTTCCGGCGCGTTTTCTTCATGGAGAATCCATCACATTTCAGCCCTTTATCTCCTCACCCGTATATGAAGGGTTATCAAAACTTTCTTGTAATATGCTTGGTTAACGAAATGTCCCTCAGGCACCCAATCCATGTGACCAATCACTCGCATTTCGAACAAAACAAGCTCATTGCACGTCGGATGCGCTAATCGTCTCCGATCTCTTTTCTCCCTTCCTTAAATCTTTTTGTAGCGGATTTTTTAAATTTCACACAAAATTTCATATAGACACTAACATAATTCCGGCGGATTACGAGAAAATAGTTAACTTCAATCAAAGGCTACTGCCGAACGGTTTGCCTAATTATCTTGAAATTTTAACAGTGGATGGAGGGAAGATGACAAATTAATATAACATAGCCTGCAATGTTGCCAAATTTACAGGGAATCCGGAAAAAATAAATCTCATTATTTAATTGCCACACCTCGTATTTACAGATGTTTTAATATTTTCGTCTCTGTAGGGGTTTGTCTCGTAGAATCCGAAAGCAGTCGAAATACTGGAGTAACAGGACCTCCAAATTCTGATGGGAGCCGGGATCATGGACTCTTCCAAATAAATGATAGGTACTGGTGTGGTAATGGCTGGAATGGGGGTGACTGTCACATTGATTGCGCAAGTAAGTACTTAAAACTATAAAACTAAAAGCAATGAATTTTTATATGGGTTCTAAGTACTAAATTTTAAAAGATATTGTTCTTTAAAGAGCTTCAAATAATAAAAATTATCTTATAAATAAATGCCTAGTCATATTTTGAAATGAATTTTTGTAAGGTGAAGTAAAATTTTGAATTTAGAACTATTCAGGAATGCACTCCATTCCCATTTACAAGTATTTACGCAATTTCTTTGCCATATTGCAACTTAAATTTTATATTATTTTTTTAACATTGACGTAATGGGGATATTATAATTTTGTTTCATATTTTTATTAAAATATCTTTCAGAACTCATATTATTAATTGGAAAAATACTACCTTTTTTTAGTTTAAGTTCTGTATTTAATATTTAAACCCAACGTTTCGGCACCATAAACTGTTGCCTTCTTCAGGGGATACATTGACATAAATATGTGAAATAACAAAAACAACAAGTAACCAAGGTAACAAGACCTACTCGACTTAACAACAGATTAATTAGAGAAGCCATTGAGATTTATAAAACAAGAAATAACAATCTCAATCGCTGTGACGGATTAGAACTTAGTCGCGCATGGCTTCCAATATTAAATATGTTGTAATTTGTAATATGTATACAATTTTTTCTAAACTTTTTCTAACATATGTTAATAAAGAGTACGGCTGCGGTATTTCGCAACCGATAAAGCGTCTCTGAGTTATACTTCTCTACTATTTTTAATAAACTTCCCAATGATTTGAGAAATTTGCCTATGCGTAATTTCAAAATAAAACTGAAAAGCTTTTTATTGTCAAAAGCGTTTTATACTATGCAAGAATATCTGGATTACAAATTTTGATGTACCTACTTATTATTGTTCTTTGTTTATGACTTGGTTTACGATACTCTGTATTTCTTTTGCTTAAATAAAATTATTATTATTATTATTATTATTATTATTATATTACCAGTTTTTGGGACGGTTTTTCCTCTGGCAAGAGGAGATTTTTTCCTGAGAAGATGCATGTTCGCCGTCCATGTTATTGCCGGGCATGCATATATTGTCTAGAAAATTGTATACATAAAAAAGGTAACATTTATGAACATTTCTTGTTACCTTGGTTACTTGTTGTTTTTGTTATTTCAAAAAATATGTCATTGTATCCCCTGAAGAAGGCACCAGTTTATGGTGCCGAAACGTTGGGTTTAAATAATAAATACAGAACTTAAATTAAAAAAAGGTAGTATTTTTTCATATTTTTATTTAATTTTTAAACAAAATGATGGCTGAAGTGCTAGTGCATAAAGGAGGGAAAACCCCCATGATGATAAATCTCTCGTCCTATTTTGTTGCTATAGGAATCTCGTCCACAAAACCCCATTTACTTTATAATAATAATATTGTATTTTTCAGGACTCAGAGACGATTGGATTGGTGATGACGTCCAGTGTGTAAGGAAAATCTTCTCTGTCCACCAATGGGGAGCATGGTATGGATGGGTTAGGAGATGTCAAGGAAGGGGCTTACCCAATATTGGAGCCGAATGCGGATTCTAAATTTTAAGTTATAAATTTTGTACTACATCAAATAATACGTTTAATATCGTAATACTATATTTGTATTTTAATATTGAATAAAGTATATTTAGTATAAATATCAATTTAAAATTATTTATTGAAAAACTGTTACGAACTTTAAATAAAGGAACTTCCGGTTGACCAATTATAACCAAAATCTAATCAGCTCTTCGTATGGATGTAAAGAAGAGGAATACGAAAGAATTAAAAATTTTAGACTTTATTGTAGTATTGGAGTTATCGTCGGAGACATCATCGTAAAACTAGTAAAATCGTATTTTAGGAATCCTAAAACATACGTATTCATTGAAAACTGACCAAAGACAATACCTTTCTTATCAATAGGTGACGGCGGTAAAAAAATTGTCTGAATAGAACTACCAACAATTCTCAAAAATAAAATAGTTATTTATGTATTAAGAGCGTAAGGAGGCCTTTAAGGCCTGTGGCGGGATTTTGAGCCCGAGGCGTAAGCCAAGGGATAAAAACACGTCAAAGGCCATAAAAGCAAGTTACGCTCGTGGTACATACAAAACTTTATGCACGGACGAAAATTTTCAAATTATGAGTGTTAGAAAAATTCTATCGAAAAGAATTTGTCCTCGTACATCCAGTATCTAGTGTTGCTATGAACGCGAAGGACAACAGTTTATTGTTTGTTTATTAGTTATATTATTTGAGTTTTATTTTGTGTATCTCCGTGCTTTCCATATAAATATCACAAAATTAATTTTCATTTTTCATTAAATAATATAAAATTTTCGATTTGTAGTAAAAACTTTAAATTGTTTATATTGTAGGTTATAATTTGGTTTGACGTTTCAATATAGCCCGGCGGGCTATAATGAGGCCCGCGGGCTATAAAATGACGTTTATGTCAAAGAAATTCGTGTATAATTGTTAAATTATGACACGTCCGTGCATAAATAAACATATGAATGATGCAATATCTGACAGATAATAAAATTTACTGTACGTGATATTATTATCATTTAACAAATTACATTATAATCTAGAAATATATTAATGCATGTATGAGTGTACCTTATATAAATAGGAAAAATATATACATTGTTTGTTTATTTACGTTTACTTTGTTCATATTTGTGTTATGCATATTAACCCAGATTCTTTATATGCGTTTAATTATAAATTATTTTTGATAATATTTAAAAATTCCTATAAATTATAATTTTAAAATTTCCCAATATAAAAAAATAATAAAGCATTGATAAATAATATATTATAACGGATTTTTTTTTTGTATATAAACAACACGAATTTCAATTTCAAATCAGTGCATTTTATTGTTTAACTTACGAACATGAAGACTATAACAGCAGTCATTCTTCTAGTGGGTTTTGTAGCTGTAGCAGAATCTAAAATTCTTTCTAGATGCGAGATTGCTAGAGAATTATTAAATCATGGATTTAATAGAGGTGATCTAGATAACTGTAAGTATAATAATTCAAAAATCTGTTGCCATTTCCATATTAGGCTAAGCTATACCGTGAGTATTTTTTAACGTGAAACATTGCGTTTGTCATATCCATGGTTACGACTTGACATTTGATTGATAGCCTGTCCCATTTAAAATGAAACATAAGGAACGAATTTGACATTTGACAAGATGTTATTAGAGGTTAATTTTGTTTAAATAATTTATTATAGCTGTTTTCTAAAAATTAAATTTAGTTGTAGAAAAAATATCGTGTGCACCTTGTGCCCGAAATGCCCTTATTCACAGCTACGAAAATAAGAAATATAAATAAAATTATAAATAGGACTTTATGGTTGGTGTTCACAGCTTCGAAAGTAAAACGTAAATTAACATGAACTGTCATTTAATATATTCATAATTAACAAGAAATAATGGGGTCCCGTGGCCGCGTGCCTGTGTGTCTGGTCGCGAACCTGGGGGAACCGGGTTCGATCCCGACCGGCGCCAAATATTTCCAATTTTAAATGGCACAAAAGTGACCCCTGTGGTGCACTCTCCACACCAGATATAAGTGCCCGTGAGGTGACGCCTGGTAAGCGCCCACACGGTAAAATATATCGTCATCATTACCGATGTCTACATATGTGTAGATAATGGCACACCCAGAAATGGGTTATATGCCGTGATGATATATTTATTTATTTTATTTAACAAGAAATAATAACAACTTCATACCTTTTAAAGTACTGTACGCAATGAACCTTTTTCTTAAGACAGCTTTTTAAAATTATATTTAAATTGAAAACCTTTTCCCAGATCGTAAATTGACAGCTCAAATGACGGTTGTTAAGCATGTGCTTATTTTTGTGTAAAATATTTAACATTTGTAAATACTTGCGTTTATGACTTATGTTTAATTTTATTTTCGGGAGCTCTGAACACTTTCATAAGGATCTATTGTTTAAAACCTGGCATACACTTCACAGATGGTTTTACCAACAATATAATAATTTAACTGTATGTATTTTCTAGGGGTATGTCTAGTGGAATCCGAAAGTAGTGGCAACACTCAAGTTGTAGGTCCACCAAATTCAGATGGCAGCCATGATTATGGCCTATTCCAAATTAATGACAGATATTGGTGCGGACATGGTTGGAATGGAGGAGATTGTCATATAGAATGCAACAGTAATATTTAAACAATAGAGAGTTATTGCAGCTTCAACGCAAAAATAACGTGCACTTTAAACTAACGGGACAGCTCGAGTGCGCATGCGTACTAATATGTGCAATGGAATAGCGAGCGTTTAACGTCACATGTTTTTTTGAGGTTATGTTTCGGTGAAAAGTGTGGATGTAACCTCGTTTGTGTTGCTTTTACCGTTAACGTTAGCGTGAATACACTAATTAAATGCGGTAAACATTAAAATTGAAAGTCCTTTATTTCTAAAATAAAGTGTTTTCTACATAAGGTTAACGTTTACGTTCTTTCATCTTAGAAGTTGCAATAACTCCCTAATAACAGCTCGATTCACGAAAAAGTTTACGCTAATCCTTATTTTTGGATTAGCGAATTCTACTCTAATTTTGACAGTTTATATCTTAATCTATTCCAAATATCTACCTATTTTGATAATACGACGGTTGTGCAGTATTTATTGTCCCTAATATATAAAACAAATTTATTTTTCATCATAATCACCGTGTACCTAAAGACACTTATTTTACCTATGTTCTAACATAGTACCAATTTTTTTTTTTAAATTCGGAGTCTTTATCGCAGATGAAGTTCTGAACTGCTGCTATAAGAGCTTCGTCGGTTTTAAAATTTCTTCTTCGTATACTTTCCTTTAGCTTGAGAAATAAATAAAAATCAATAGGCGTTAGTTCAGTTGAATACGGTGGATGTAACATCAGTCTGAAACCGACATCGTGAACTGCGTTCATGGAAACAAGACTTTTATAAACTTGAGGGTGGTCCTGATGAGACAGAATTGTATCTGTAATTTTTATAACAAACACACTAGAAGTGTCTCTTTTTTTAACAACTTATGTTAACTAATGTCGAATTTTATAAAGATGTAGAGGTTTTTTTATAAATATGGTACGAAAAAAGTTAAACATTTAGCCAGTTAATTTTTTGTCGAGTCGATCTTCGATTGGGCCGGCAATTTTTAATTTCGGGTCGAGTCAATCCAAACTTCAAAGCCCGGCCCGGCCCGGCATCTCTAAATAGAACAGAATTCACTAAACTAAAAATAAGGATTTGCTGAAACTTTTTTGAGAATAAACTCTGTATGATATGTGTTTTTGAATTCCAGATCTTATTAACGATGACATTTCTGATGACGCAGTTTGTGTCCGTAAAATTTTCTCCATCCATGGATGGGGTGGATGGTATGGATGGGTACGAAAATGCAAAGGACAACAATTACCCAATATTGGAAAGGAGTGTGGAGTATAAAATTTTCAACTTTATATGTTACTGGACTACATACTTAAATATAGCCAAATATATTTGAAGTATACTTAATGTATTTCAATAATTAATAAAAAATAAATATATAAAAATATAAATTGTTTGTATACAGAAAAAAAAAATCTGTTGTGGCCAGCACAAGACCTCTCGCCATTTCTATATTAGGCTATATAAGTATCGTATTGCACTTCGCTTTCGAACCGTCGTTTTATAACAAAATCTTACAGAACATTACCCAAATATTGTTTTTTATTATATTTAACTTGTCTTCTGCACACATATAATTCTAATTATATCTATTTTTCATTGTATGAGGAAGTTTCTAAATGTCAAAGCATGCCAAAGATTGTTCCAATTCATTAACCAGATTGGCGGTATTTCAGATGGATATATGCATTTTACCACATTTTTACCTATAATTTCAAATATTTAATTAATAAAACAATAAGAAAAGTTAAATATACTTCCCAGAAAAAGCTATCAGAATGCCACTAAAACTGTTGATATTTGACAATGACATGTGTCATGTTATAAACATTGGAATTTGTCAAATGGTTTCCTTAGTGCCTTGGCCTCTGCGATTAGTTTACTCTATAAATTATAGAAGTCTTTATCTCTAAATCTATACAAGATATAATAAAATTTTTAAGTGTATTAGATGGAGAATTGTATGTTCTTCAATATTTAATAAAAAAAACTCCCAAAAAATTATATTTAGAAGATTTTTTCTAAGAAACTACTACTTCCGGTTGTTCAATTGTTACCAAAACCTTTTCAGCTCTTCCCAGGAATGTCAGATTGAGGAAACTGAAGTTAAATATTTTTTAAGTCTTATAGTTTTAGAGGAATCGTGACTACAACATCCAGACATACATACATACATACACACACACACACACACACACATACACACATCCACACACACACACACACACAGACATCATTTTAAAAATGTTATAATCGGATTGTAGGGACCTTAAATCGTGCTTAATCAATAAAATCTGGATATGCGAATTTTAGCATGAATCCAATACCTCTCTTAGCGAGAGGTAAAAAACATATAAATTGAATTAAATTAACTAAATAAATTACTTACTTTTCAACCTACTAATATGTTTCATTAAAATATCTAAGTTGATTTAGTTCAATTTTCTAAATGTGTAATAACAAATTATTACAATAAATTAAATACAAAATTAGTTGAAATGATTCATTTATATCGTAATAAGTATTGAACTAAATAAAAATAAAGAAATTAACTAGATATGCATTTAAAGTTTCTATTTACTTACCTAGTTCATTAGATAAATTACCGAAAATTGTAGGACAAAAGTAATGAAACCAAAATATAGTAAAATTACATAAAATAAGTAATTAAAGTAACCATTTGCATATTTAAATTAACGATTTTTTTTGAAATGTCGCGAACCTGGGGGAACCGGGTTCGATCCCAAACGATGCCAAATATTTCCAATTTTAATTGGCACAAAAGTGACCCCTGTGGTGCACTCTCCACCAGCTATGGGTGCCCGTGAGGTGACGCCTGGTAAGCGCCCGCACGGTAAAATATATCGTCATCATTACCGATGTCTACATAAGTTGTAGATACTGGCACACCCAGTAATGGGTAATATGCCGTGATGATATATTTATTTATTTTTATTTTTTACAAAATATTTATTATCTATTTCGGATTAGTTAAAATTCGAAAGTAAGATTTGTACATTATACTATAGTATGAGATATGAGACATATTGCCTAATAAAATGACTAAATATAATTAGACTTATTTTTCTTCTGTGTAATAGCTCCAGAGTAAACCGTTTTATTGACTATTTTTAACGGTCAATTAACAGCATAGGCGCCGCCAGCAATTTTTCCAAGAGGGGGCAAAAACTGATTTATCTTTTTTCGTACTCACTGCCTAGAAAATAATTAATTCGTTCGTTACAAAAAATCTTGTACAATACTTATGCGGAAATACCTTGTGCATGTTTCCGCATTTGTATTGTAAATAATTATTTCTAAACCTAAACCTATTTATTATTTAATGACAAGTACATTAATCAGTAACAATTAAATTAAAATAACTGAATAAAATATACTGAATTATATCATTTAACAATAGCGGAAATTCCGTCGATCTGGCAACACTGACAAAGAGACGAAAGGGAAATATGTACATAGTGCATTGATGTGATCAAACAATGTCATTGTTGCAATCAATTTTATTATCATTGTTGTAATCAAGTTTTTGAAATACTTATTTATTTAATATTAAGTTCAAAAAGATATTCCAATGTAATTAATTTATGTAGTTTTAAAATTAATGGTAGAACTAAAACTGTAGATACTTTCTTGCCCCAAGAAGTGGGCGCCCATGATTAACCGTCTTAAAATATTAAATCTGATGATTACTATGTGACATTTTTATTAGTGGTGAACTATCTAATCGCAAAAAAAAACTTCACCGCGACAACTTTATAAATTTTATTATCTCAATATAGGTAGATTAAAAAGGAAATATTCTAAGATATCTCGGGAATCCCACATTAAAATGATGGTTTTCCTTTTATTTAATAAATAAATAAATCATGACGGAATATTATCTATTGCTGGGTACGTTGAATCGGTAATGATGATTAAATATTTGTACTGTGCAGGCGTTTACCAGGCGTCACCACACGGGCACTCATTACTAGTGCGAAGACTATTTCTGTTTTCTAACTTTTTGTCAAGTGACGATAACAGTTAAAACTATTTGCAAGTAACACAAATCTATTCATGTAACTTACCTTTATACAAAATTATTCGACATTTTAGTATTCCCTGATGAAGTTACAAAATATGTAACGAAATATTGGGAATTTAAATAAAATTAACTACTTTTATGGGGTCCCGTGGCCGCGTGCACAAAAGTGACTCTCCACGTCAGGTGACGCCTTGTAAACGCCCGCACGGTACAAATATGTCATCATTACCGATATCTGCGATAAAGCAGATTGTGGCACACTCAGAAATGGGTAATATGCCGTGATGATATATTTATTTATAGAATAACAATAAATTTCCTCATATCTCCGCCGGGATATCCGTTATTACATTTTATCAATAAATATATATTTTCCTATCATCCATTAATAAATATTTATTAAATAAAAAAATGCGAGAAAAAAATTATTGATAAAAACAATAAATTATTAATATTTATAACAATTAATATAAAAAATATAAACACATAAAATATGATGTAGATAAAACTATTTAATAAATTATATACATAAATTAATACTATTACTGTTATTAATACGAACTATACAGTGTGAACACTAAATACCGTGACATAAGCGTTTAACATGGGAAAACAGTTTTTTTCAAATATTATCTGTCCCGTAAGACTATAGTGGGAGTTTTTGATAGGGTTAGAAAGATTATTTAATTTGGCATCGAAGAGTATCTAAATGCTCTTAATTTAATGCTTTATTATTGAAATATTTACGAAAGTATAATCCTACTTGACAGTTATTACTTATAATTTACTAAAAACAGTAATCAAGGAAACGTGTTCGGTAGCTGACTTGGTTAAATCAAGGCTCCATGATAATTTTTCACTAGCTCAAATTCCTCCCGGTTTACGTTAATATTTTTATAATTTTTATATTTATTTTTGTATTATTAAATACATTCTTTCCGAAAACTTTGTAAATCCAATGGATTTTTCATTAGAAGAAAAAATTAGTATAATTAAATTTTACAATCAAGGGATGAGTTTACGAGAAATCCGAGACTTTTTTGCTAGGATATATTCTGATAGACAAATTGCATCCCATGAACGAACTAGACGAATCATTTTAAAATTTGAAAAAACCGGTTGCGTTAATGACGAACATAAAACTAAACTTAATTTGGCTTAAATTTACATATTTATTTCACTTCTTGTACATTTAGTCAATAAAATACTTGATGTACCAAAAAATTATTTGTTTTAATTTTGTAATTTATTTAATAATAAATTGTACAAAATAAATATAAAAATAATAAAAATATTCACTTGAACCGGGAGGGATTTGAACTAGTGAAAAATTATCATGTCCTTGATTTAACCAAGTCAGCTACCGAATACGTTTCCATGATTACTGTTTTTAGTAAGTTATAAGAATAACTGTCAAGTAGCATTATATTTTCGTAAATATTTCAATAATAAAGCATTAAATTAGGAGTATTTATGTACTCTTCGATGCCAAATTAAATAAACTTTCTAAGCATATCAAAAACTCCCACTATACTCTTGCGGGACAGATAATATTTCAAAAAAACTGTTTTCCCATGTTAAACGCCTATGTCACGGTTTTCAGTGTTCACACTGTAGATACATATTAATCAGTCGAAATAAATAGGCTCGTATTACGAGCGCACTTTTACAATAAAAACGCTTTTATGGAGCGCGCTGTTACATGTTACATTACCCTGTTATGAGGAGAGCGCTCCATAAAAGCGCTTTTATGTACATATACAATATTATTGTGTATGGCATCATTGTTTATACACAGTTCTATGTAGATGATATTATTTGAAACATTTTGATATGTCTGGTAAGGTTGAATTCGCACATCTTTTGGTCCATCCATGCCACGCTTTGAAACCTTGTCTTTTATATATTTTTTTCACACACTGTAGATCGTCCGTTATATCATCGTCCAGTAATACTACAATAAAATGCATAAATAAAACTTAGGCTGTGTCCGATGCGCATTTTGACATTTAGAATTTAGGTCTTCTTCACATAAATACAACTCCGAATGGCACACTAGTGATACCCATTGGTTTGTATGGCAACATTTTAGAACAACAAAAATGAATTATACAAACCGATTAAATTTGATGTTTGAGAGTAAATATTATTATTGTAATTCATAAAATAGAACCCCGTGGACGCGTGCCTGAGTGTCTGGTCGCGAACCTGGGGGATCCGGGTTCGATCCCGACAGACGCCAAATATTTCCAATTTTAAATGGCACAAAAGTGATCCCTGTGGTGCACTCTCTACACCAGCTATGAGTACCCGTGAGGTGACGCCTGGTAAGCGCCCACACGATAAAATATATCGTCATCATTACCGATATCTACATGTGTTGTAGATACTGGCACATCCAGAAATGGGTAATATGCCGTGATGATACATTTATTTTATTTATTTATTTATTTATTTATTTATTTACTTATTTATTTATTTATTTATTTATTTATTTGTTTATAAAATAGAAGTTAACAAGCTATTCATTGACAGTAAATTTGACGTTTTGTACAAATTATAGCAACGAAGATAATTTGTTTAATTAGTGCGCGTCAACTTCAAGGCATAGTGTGCCCCTGCAAAACCCTAAAATCTAATTCCTAAAATCCTAAATAATCACTAGATTTGGGGCATATAAATTTAGAATTTAGATATTAGGGTGATAAAAATGCAACATCGGACACAGCCTTAGAGAGTATCCCGGTGACATTTGTTTTACTAGTTTCGGCATTTGTGCGTTAAGTTAGGTAAGGTTTAAAATACACTTTCTAAAAATTAATAATGAATTATAGTTACATACATTTGCAATCCATATGACAATCGCCCCCTTTTTTTCCTAATGCACACCAATATCCATCGTTTATTTGAAATAAACCATAATCGAAACTGCCATTTTTGTTTGGACCTCCTAAGGCACTAGTGTTTCGGGCACTTTCATTTTCGACCAGACAAACCCCTAGAATATAGTACACTAGTATTATAATCAAGTCATTTTACATATTTCTAGATGGTATGGCAGTATTCATAAACAGATTTTTACTTCTCGCTAAGAGAGGTATTGGAATCATGCTAAAATTCGCATAGCCAGATTTTAATAGATAAATATGTTTTAAGGCCCCTATAATCCGATTATAACATTTTTACGATGATGTCCGTGTGTGTATGTGTGTGTGTATGTTTGTGTGTATATATGTGTGAATGTATGTGTGGATGTTGGAACCACGGTTTCTCAAATACTATAAGACATAAAAAATATTTAACTGTCGTTTCCTCAATCTGACATACCTGGGAAGAGCTCATTAAATTTTGGTAATAATTAGACAACCGGAAGTAATAGTTTCTTTAAAAAAATTTCTAAATATAATTTTTTGAAATTTTTGTTATTACAAATCATTGAAGAACCAAATTCTCCGTCTAATACATTTGTATAGATTTAGAGATAAAAGCACTGTAATATATAGAATAATCTAATGTAATACATCGCAGAGGCTAAGGCACTAAGGAAACCAGTTGACAAATTCAAATGTTTATAACATAATTCGTAAATGACAGATGTCAGTGTCAAAAATTAACAGTTTTAGTGACATCCTGAAAGCTTTTTCTGGGAAGTACATTTAATATTTCTTATTATTTTATTAATTAAATATTTGAAATTGTAGGTAAAATGCATATTTTCATCAGATATACCGGCAATCTTGTTAATGAATTGGAAGAATCTCTGACATTTAGAAACTTCCTCATTCAATGAAAAATAGATATAATTAGAATTGTAGGTGTGCAGAAAACATGTTAAATACAATATTTGGGTAAAGATCTGTAATGTTTTTGTTATAAAACGACGGTTCGATAGCGAAGTGCAATACAATAGTTATACAGGGTTAGTTAAAAGTATGGAGACGGCGATTTATTGTCGTTAATATTCATTTTAGGAAATTATGTTCAATACAAAAGTTTTTTAAGAAATTTTGATCTAAATTTGAGATTACTTGAATTTTTTTTTCTTCAATTGTTCTTCAATTAGATAGAGTGTTTTTTTCTCTTTACAACAGTATGTTTGTTTTTTTGTTTTTCAATTTATTTTCATAATATTTTTACAAGGAAAAACACAGGTTCAAGTATTTACGAATAGTAGGTACATCTAAGATAGACAAAAGTGAAGCGATAAACAAACTCGAACGATGTAATTTACTTATCTTAGATCAACCTACTATTCGTAAATACTTGAACCGGTGTTTTTCCTTGTAAAAATGTTATTAAAATAAATTGAAAAAAAAAAACACACATACTGTTGTAAAGAGAAAAAACACTCTATCGAATGGTAGAGTAAAATTAATAGGTTCCCATTTAAAAAAATTACGCGGACAAGCGTAACTCAAAAACAATTGAAGAAAAAAAAAATTTAAGTATTCTCAAATGTAGATCAAAATTTTTTAAAAAACTTTTATATTGAACATAATTTCCTAAAATGAATATTAACGACAATAAATCGCCGTCTCCATACTTTTAACTAAGCCTGTATAACATAAAATAGAAATGGCGAGAGGTATTGTGCTGGCCACAACAGATTTTTAAAGTTTTAATGCCCATATTCATAAACACTCGTAAAGTTTCAAAACGGTTCGTTATAATTTTTGACAAATAAAATCAAACTTGACAGCTAAAATGTCGACTGTTTTTATTGGATAAAAATTATAACGAACCGTTTAAAATTTTTACAAGTGTTTATGAATACGGGAATTAGTCTATATTAAAAGTATCCGAAAAAACTTTGTAAATTTTTTAAATTATTTGCGTAGATTTTATAATTTGTTGAAAATATAAATCGGCCGAATTATTATGAGTGTCTGCCTATCTGTCTATGATCAAAGTTACCACCAAAATAAAAACAAATGAATACTTACAATCAGGTAATAATTTTTTTTCAAAATTATGACTTTCTAGTACTCTAACCAAACTACACCGTGAAAAAACTAAACAATTACAACAATTCATTGTTGTAATCAATACAAATAACAATAATCCAATAGCGAAATTCATTTTTACTGCCAATTTTTGTAGATCTTGTAAAAATGAATAACAAATTTATACTAAATGTCGATTAGTATTGTATCAACTTATATAAGATGACACAGGATATGAAAAAAGTTGTCGGTGGAGTCAGGGGCTTTACAAAAGATAAATCCCCGTAAAAAAAACGTTAAATTATTATTATTGGGCTATTAGTATGGTAATAACGACCTTGAACCCACTGAACTATGCGATATTATAGTAGATTTTTGAGAATGATATCAACATTTTTATCATTACGTATTTGTGAATTACTATGTTGATTATTACGAGAAATACTATAACTTAATAGTAAACAAATTATAATGTAAATATTTGTAATTGTATATTTTTACCTCTCGCTAAGAGAGGTACTGGATCCATTTTAAAAAACACATATACAAATTTTAGTGAATAAATACGTTTTTATTAAATTTTGACGTTTTAAACTGTAATTATTAACTCCATAGCAACAACTATAAGTAACACTTTTTTCACAAGTGAATTAAAAATTTTTAAATCACTCTCACAAAATTTTTAACTCTCTCTGCAACAAATAATGCATTTAAAATAACATCAGGTACGAAAATAACACCATAATATTTATCAGACATCATCAGCCATTTTCATTATTTTTCACGGCACAAATGACGGACATTAAAGCATTTTAAATAGATGATTTGATAACGACGATCGTCATAGCCTACTGGCTGATCAGTTTTTTATTTTGTCAAAATTAAATATTATAATGGTTTTTCTTATTATTTGGTCAAAATTGAATAAAATATTGTACAAACCACGTGAGCTAAGAATGTTTATTCACTCGAAGAAACTAACTCACTCCATATAAAAAGTTCCTTGGAAAATATTCTATAAATCCAATAAAATTATCACATGAATATACATTATGTAAACTCACATATAAATACCCTAAAAATGCGTACACTAACGTAATTACAATCAAATAATATTACTACCAAATTTACATCCCTACCCATTTTTGAATTATTGCCCCAAAAGTCAATATAGCCCGCATTTAGATAAAAATTTCAAAATTTTCAAAAATCTAATTTTTATGTATCTAGATACTTCTCAATGCGCTGATTCCAAAATTTGAAACCGCAGGTCGATATCTCTTTTCGTTCTCGAGATATTTAGATTCAAAGTTTTGCTCAAAACTGCCCATTTTTGGGTAATAACCCAAAAATGGGTCGAGATATGAATTTGGCGATAACACCATTCGATTCTACGGGCAAAATTACATAAGTACACCAATTTTCAGAATTTTTGAACACCACATACAATCTCTAAAGCAAAATAACTGAAAATGGCCAAAAATCGCAAAAATCGTAAGGGGTACCCCTTACGATTTTTTCAGATTTTGGCCATTTTCAGGGGTTTTCAAGCTTTTATTCATAAAAAATGAACCGGTTGGGCAAAAATTATGAAAATTGCTATACTTATGTATTTTTGTCCGTAGAATCGAATGGTAATGTCGCCAAATTCATATCTCTACCCATTTTTGGGTAATAACCCAAAAATGGGCATTTTTTAATAAAACTTTGAATCTAAATATCTCGAGAACTAATAGAGATATCAACCTGCCGTTTCAAAATTTGGAATCAGCGCATTGAGAAGTATCTAGATACATAAAAATTAGACTTTTGAAAATTTTGAAGTTTTTATCTAAATGTGGGGTATATTGACTTTTGGGGCAATCATTCAAAAATGGCTAGAGATATAAACTTGGTAGTAATATTATTTGATTGTAAAGGAAATGTTACGTAAGTGTACGAATTTTTACATATTATAAATAAATAAAATTTGAAATATGACGCACACGACATAAAATTCCAATATGCTGACATTGGCCGTTGTTGCATTGAGTCACAGATATTACACCAAAAATTAAACAGTACAATGATGAAACAAAATTAATATTTGTCACTAATTATTCTAAGAATTGTGCGTGTGTATTGAACTAATTTTATTCTAAAAAATATAAATAAGGGGATTTATATTTATCATCAATTTTATGTTGATAACACAGTTTCAAACAAATGACAAAAATATTATTATAATATCCTAAAATGCTGGGTGTGGGATTTGAACCACATTTTTCTCAGTAAATAAGCAAAAACGTAAAAGATCCCTAAACCTTAACTAAAAACGCTAAAACTATATACGTATTTCGGCAAGTAAGTTGCCATCATTAGTAAACTTACGTCTAAGAACAGTTCAGTTTTGGATTACTCAACATGTCAACCATGCCAGAGGCACAAAAACAAATCTGAAAAAGAGAGAAGATTTGTTTTTGGACCTCTGGCATGGTTGACATTTGAGTAATCCAAAATTGATCAGTTCTTAGACGTAAGTTTACTATTGATGGCAACTTTTAGTTGGAAAAATACGAATATAGTTTTAATGATTTTTGTTAATGTTTAGGGATTTTTTAACTATTATCTATTTAATCTTAGACTCCAATAAAGTTTTATTATAAATTAGCCACTAATCAAGCTTGTATTAGAGCAGTTAAATATAAAATGACCACGTTTCATTGTTAATTTTTGTTTTATTTTATGCAGATTTTTGCAGAGAGTTGCAGCTTATAATTTTATTTGTTTAAGGTGGGATTTAAACCATATTTTGTTTATTAAATGAGTTACTTATCAAGCTTGTATTAGTGCAGATAAATATAAGATGGGCGATTATGTTATCAATATATAATTAAATTATAATAATTATTAATATCGGTTCTAGTAGTGTTATCATTTCCAAAAATAAAATCAATTAATTTGAACTACTGAATGAAGCATTAAAAATATAACTAATATATTTGCACATAATATTGCCTATTGTAAATTTATCTTGTTCTACTAATCAAATAATAAAATGATAATAAAAATATTTATTTTGAACGAAATTCTAAGGAAACAATGACATTATAATAATAAGAATAGATAATAGTAAATAATAAAACTATAAAATACTTAAAAAATAATCCTTAAGTATCTTTTATTGATAAGGAAAATTGTATATAATGAAACATTTTCAAAAAAATTTATTACAATAATTTGTAAGTTCAAGATGAGAACAGCAGTAATATTTTGTTTTGTTGTTGTGTTAGCCCTGACTAGTGTGCAGGGCAAAATATTCAACAGATGTGAGTTAGCCAGAGCCCTTAAGGCCCAAGGTTTTCCCTTAAACGAGTTACCAGATTGTAAGTATTCCAATTTTTTTAATATTTTAGTTCTATAAAATCTAATTTTTTTAATATTTTTAATAAATGATTATTTTTTGACACTTCTTAAAACCAATGAAATGTTTCATTACCTATCACGTGGCTCCGTTTTAAATAATCCTGCCATTATTATAGTGAGAATAATCTCTGTAGCTTTTGTTTTGTCAGATAGTTATCAAAACATAATTTAAAAAATCTGATGTTGCCAACACAAAACCTCCCGCTATTTAATTTTTATTAATTTAAATACATACTTACGTATTTACTAACGCTGCAAACTGTTCCATTGCATAAAACTATTGCTTTATTTACTATTTTCTTTTTAAAATGTCACTATTATTAATATGAAGTGATTAGTTTTTTGACAGTGACATTTACTGTCAGTTACATTCATTTGAAATATGAACTGTGTAATAAAGGAATGGGGTATTCCACTCAATTTTTTTTATTATTTTAAATAAAACTTCATTCAGTTTTGAAGAAATTCATAGTATTAAAAAATGTTAATTGTTCCTAGTTTAACAGTATTTTACTTTCGAGAAATCAGTGTAACGTCACATTTCCCCTATACTTGTCTTTCTCACACACACTGCTCTAAGTACGCAGCGAGAGAAAGATAACAATTGTATGACGTCAATTTTCCCTTTTAGCAAATGTGAAATATCTCGTAAAGTAATTATTTAAAAAATGTGTTCATTGTTTTAACTATTATTTATTGAGCCATACTTTATGTTAAATAGAATTTTTTTAAATTTTTTTGTTACGGTGGAATACCCCATTGTGTTTATCTTAGGCTTCAGAACTTAAAAAAAAAAATTTTTTTTAAATTTATCTGTAAATTATATAGAAAAAGTATTAATGTATTCCTGTAGAAAATTCAATAATCTATATTCTCATAATGACATAAAATGCGAAAAATGGCGTTTATCGGTATTTTTTGAAGAAAAACAATTATGAGCTTCAGGTAAAGTGCCATTTCCGGTTATCCGATTTACACCAAAATCTAATGGCTTCTTTTCATATTAGAATAGGGTATAAATACAAGGTTTCAGAATTTTCTGAATGATCGTATTTGAGTTAGAGCGAAGACAAAATCCCTACACATACACACACTAATACATACACACATACATACATAAATACATACGTGCTTATTCATTAAAAACTCACCAACGAATTTTTTGGCCAAAGACAATACCTTCCTTACGTAAAGGTGACGGAAGGTAAAAAGGCCTGCAGGCATCGAGCGCTGTAGGGTTCGGGGAGTAGAGTGCACTGAAGGTGGCAATCTTTGTTTTGTGTAATTTTATACATTGTCAATGTTCTAGGATCAATCTTGTTATTTAATTGCCACACCTCGTATTTCTATTTATGTATTTTCCTATTTCAGGGGTATGTCTCGTAGAATCAGAATCATCTCGTAATACTGGTATCAGAGGGGGCCCAAATAAAAATGGCAGCTATGACTACGGCCTTTTCCAAATAAATGGCAGGTATTGGTGTACTGTTGGTAGGCCTGGAAACGACTGTAACGTAGACTGTAACAGTAAGTACCTTTCATCATTTGTAAATAAATTCGGTAGTATAGCAAAGCACTTTATTTTTATTATTAAACATCACTAAACTGTTACATTGTAACCCTAAATAATATAATAATAAAATAATTGACAAACTACATGACATTAAACTATGCTTCTTTACCAAAGACTAGCTAAAAACATACGGTTATCTCTTCAGTAGAGCATATCTGATTAGGGGTGAGGGCTATATCATACAGCATCCATAGCTAAATCACAACAATGCAAGTAGCGTAGCAATAACTTCTCTTCTTAATTGTTAACGCAATAAATGCCAGAGCAGTTCACATCCAGACTAAACATGTAGGAAAAATGATTATTATTTCTAAACAGAATTTTGACTAACAAAAAATTAATTTAGAAGAGTTTATAATAAAAATGTTTAGCTAGTTATTCACCACGCTTACCTTGTTACATAAATGATGATATATTCGTATTTTGTTTCAGAATTGCTGGATGATGATATAACTGATGATAGTCGATGCGCTAAGCTCGTCTATAGAAGACATGGGTTTGATGCTTGGTACGGATGGCTTGCCAAATGTCAAGGAGCATTGCCAGATTTGAGGGGATGCGGAATATAAAATTATATTCATATATGATGTTACTTACGCGAAATTTAAAACTATATCAGCCTGATTCACAAAAAAGTTTAAGCTAATACCTCATTTTTGGATTAACGAATTCTACTCTAATTTTGACAGTTTACATCTTAAAATATAGTCTAATCTATTTCTAGTACCTACCTTTATTGATAATATCATGAAAATTAAATTTTAAATACCGGAATAGAATAGAATTCACTAATCCAAAAATGAGGTTTAGCTTAAACTTTTTTGTGAATCGGGCTGTATAAGATTATATTCATTGTGTGTTACTTATACTAATAAATATAATAATTTAAAAAATCTGATGTGGTCAACACAATACCTCCCGCTTTTTATTAATTTAAATACATATTTACTAATCCTGCAAACTATGTTAAGTTATTAGAATAATACTACCATTTTAGTTTATGTTCTGCATTTTTATTTAATACCAACGTTTCGGCACCATAAACTGGTGCCTTCTTCAAAGAAAAATTGTATATAAAATTTGACAAAAGCAAAAAAAAAAGTTACCAAGGTAAAATGAAAAGTACATAAATGTTACTTATTTTTTATGTATACAATTTACTAGACAATATATGCATGCCCGGTATTAACTAGGACGGCGAATATGCATCTTCTCAGGGAAACTCTGCTTTTGCCAGAGGAAAAACCGTCCGCAAAAACTGGTAGAGAAGTGATCTGTATAACTCAGAGATGCTTTATCGGTAGCTAAATATCGCAACGGTACTCTTTATTACCAGATGTTACGAAACGTCTAGAAAAAAAATAATGTATATACAGGGTGTCTCACAACTCGCGCCCCAGAGCGAATGAGGAAACACGAGACTGCACTCGGATGTGTAATTTCGATGAAAAAAAAATCTAGCTTAAAAGATATTAGAGAAAAGACTTCTTAAAATTGACCAGAGACCTACATCTTTAACGTGCGTTTGCCGTAATTTTACGTTACTATGGTTTTATACAAATCAAATCATCTTTAAAATGTGTGGGCGACTGTAGTTTTCGAAATATGTCAGTGTCAAATTAAATTTGACAAGGTGAATAAAAAGACAAATTCTTACCATGTATTCAGCCGTTGAGTACTTAGAAATGATTATGATTTTCGAAGAATGTGGACAATAATATTTTCGTTTAATACATTTTACAAAGTTGCTACAACACGTTGCACTGTACGATATAAATGATGATCTCGGATGACACCTTCTCTAACCTAAATTTGTTGACAGTGAAAAGTCAACTCTAAAGTGTCAAAATTACAGTAAGTCAAACAAATTTTGTAACTCACTAGTAGTATTTTTAAAACCTAGCAACCAGTTTTATTTTGTAATAATATCATCACACCTCAAGATATCCTTCCGGGATTGGTGGATTAAAAAGTCTTGTAACTCCGTTATGCAAGCAGCCGCAAATTATTTTCTTCTATTTGTTGGCAACCTATTGTCGTCGGTAAGTGTCAGTTTCGTCTGGGGCGCGAGTTGTGAGACACCCTGTATATATTACAAATTACAATATATTTAAAATTGGAAGCCATGCCGTTAATTAAAAATACAGAACATAAAGTAAAAAGGTAGTATTATTCTAATTATTAATATAATAACACTCATTACGATTCAGATTTGTATTATGATACAGATTATCATTATGATACACATTTTCTTTTCATTATGATAGTTATGATACCAATTAATTTTCGATTTTTTTTAATTAAACCTACATATGTATGCCTGTCAGCATTACAAAAAATTCTTTAAAAAACTGGAAACCTTTTGAAAACAAAAGACAATTAACAAATGTAAAAACATTTGAGCGACATACGCTCAACAAACAAGCAAACAAACAAACGAACAAACATCATTTTAATTAATGATCAACTTCTAAACAACGCAACATCGTGTCAGGTAAATAAACGTTCTTCTTTTGTTCCTGAAACATAGCTACATTGATCAAAATGCTTCTGAATTATTTACAAGTGTCTAGCTGTAAGAATGGACACAGAAGTCGATTCCAGAATAATAAATCTGACATTCTGGACTTATGAATGTTTTATGAAGAGACGTTTACGCAGGGATACTTGCCAGCCTTTCTGAAACTTAATTAAGAGGAAAATTTGTGCTCTATAATAACTATAAGTTCCTATAAAGTTTTAATAGTTTTGCAATGACTTAAAATTTGTTAAAAACTCTTAAGCGTCTTATTAAAAGACGGCATTTATAATATGGCTACAATTCATACAGTGGCGTGCAATAGTTTTGAGCCAAACACATTTTTAACCATACATGGATTTTATTTTAACATGCAACATATGGTCATTCACTTCCATGGTTACTCACTATTGTCAAAAAATGACAGCAATGTAATATTTGTCCATTTTAAAATGCAACATACAAAATTTGTAGTTTTGTATTATCAAAACTAATTTACACTAAATTAGCCTACATACGATTAAAAAGAAATCAAAACATGAATGTTGCACATCTTAAGAAACTTTAGATTACAAAAATTCATAACTTACATATAATAAATGTTAAGAAAATACCCCATTCATATTAAGGCAATATCCTAGTCGGTCGTAATAAGAATTGATACCATTTGTGATGTGTGGAGGTATTTCCTGTGCTGCAATACTATTTATAACGTTGCATTTTAAAATGGACAAATATTACATTGGTGTCTGTTTTTGACAATAGTGAGTAACCATGGAAGTGATGAACCATAATGTTGCATTTGATGACACGAAGTTTGGCAATTAAATAACGAGATTTATTTTTTTCCGGCTTCCCTGTAAATTTGACAACATTGCAGGCTATGTCAAATTAATTTGTCATCTTCCCTCCATACACTGTTAAAATTTCAAGATAATTAGGCAAACCGTTCGGCAGTAGCCTTTGATTGAAGTTAACTACTTTCTCGTACTCGTACGTCAATATGAAAATCTGTGTGAAACTTAAAAAATCCGCTACAGAAATGTACGATTTGTTGAAGAATGTTTATGGTGATGAGGGTCTATCTAGTATTCAAGTTTTCGAGCAGTTTAGAAGATTTAAAGAAGGAAGAAAAGAGATCGGAGACGATCAGCGCCTCGGCCGTGCATTGACATTGTTATTTTCGAAATACGAGTGATTGTTCACATGGATTGGGTACCTGAGGAATATTTCATTAACCAAGCATGTTACAAGAAGGTTTTGATAACCTTTATGCACGGGTGAGAAGAAAAAGGGCTGAAATGTGATGGATTCTCCATGAAGACAACGCGCCGGAACAAAACGCCCTGTCCGGCAAGACATTTTTGACGAAATACAAAATCACCGTGTTGGTACACCAAGCGTACTCATTTTTATTCCCAAATTTTAATTCTGCGTTAAAAGGCATCAAATTCGGGGCCGATATGTAGTTATAGAAAAAGGCCTGCATGCATTGCTTCTTACTTCCAACAATGGAATATTCGCATCGGGCGGTGTAAGGTTCGGGGAGGAGAGTACATTGAAGGTGGCAATATTTGTGTCATTTTATACATTGTCAATGTTTTAAGATCAATCTTGTTATTTAATTGCCACACCTTGTATAAATATTAGTTTAATTATTTTATCTGTTCGCTTTGTTGGTTTACGGGGTCTATCGCATCTTGGCTTGTCAGCTAATGATTTTTTCAACCCAAATTTGGTAATAATTCCATTTGTTGTACTTTTATCTATCATTAGCGAACCGACTTTCTGACAAGAAATCTTCCTTGTAGGGCCTGAATTTTGCTACAGTGACTTTTGCGTGTTAGGTTATTGTTGTTATATTTAGAGAAATATCTTGCATCATTTTGTAAGTGCGCTAAGTGAATTTGGGGATCAATTTCGAAGTTATCTAGCCTTCTAGTCAGAGTAGATGACTTTCGTATCCAATCTAGCAAGTAAACAAACTAATCTACGTCTCAAAGCCACGCGAAACACACACAATAAGTCCAAATTACACGGTCTTTCAATCACCAAGTCGCGAAGATGTTCCTAGTCGTCGAACACTAATTACTACATTCATCCATGTTAAATTCATCAAAGAATCTGCGAATAAGATACTTTATATTTGGTTAATAAAAGTTGTCAGGCGACAATCAATCGAATTAAGTTGGAATTAAGTTAAAGTTAGGTTCGCAACTGCAATTTGTGTACAGTAAAATTTTTGAAAGAAGTCCGATCAAGGCCATCTACCAAAATCTAATCAGCTCTTCCCAGGAATTGAGGAAACTGCAGTTAAATAATTTTTAAGTATTATAGTATTTGAGAAACCGTGGTTCCAACATCCACACATTCAGAATCAGAATACACACACACACACACAACACACACACACACATACACACACACGGACATCATCGTAAAAATGTAATAATATAATAATTATAGGGACCTTAAAACTTGCTTATCCACTAAAATCTGGATATGCGATTTTTGGCATCATTCTAATATCTCTCTTAGCGTGAGGTAAAAATATCTGATGTGGACACCACATGACTTCCTTGTACGCCTGTCGTCTGTTACTTAATAATTAAAATATGTATAATAACAGACCCAATCATAAAATTGCACGTATTTGACATAATTTGACATTGACATTAAATTCTTTATTTTTTTTGTTATTTCTTGTCCTAATTCATAGCAAACTTAATTACAGAAAACAAAAAGTACATAGTATTTAAATTTACATATCTCACTTATACAAAGAACTAATTTAATCATACTTGAAGTTTTCGACGCAAAATTCAATTCTCTAAAACTTTTATTTGAAGCATTTATTGATAAATTCAAAATAACCATTTTTTTTAAGAAAAACTGATAGTAGCTTCAAGTAAAGTATCACTTCCGGTTAGACTATTTTAATCAAAGTCTATTATCTTATTTCCATTGATATAAAAGTATTATATACCAAATTTGAAAAGTTTTGGATTATATTTTAATATAGTTTTCCATTAAAATCTATTATAGGCTTCAAGTAAAGTACCACTTCCTGGTATACCATTTTAACTAAAATCTATTATGTTATTCCCACTGATATAGAAGTATTATATACCAAATTTGAAAAGTTTTGGATTATATTTTAATGTAGTTTTTCATTAAAATCTACTATAGGCTTCAAGTAAAGTACCACTTCCGGGAAGACCATTTTTACTGAAATCTATTATGTTATTCCCATTGATATAAAAGTCTTATATACCAAATTTGAAAAGTTTTGGATTATATTTTAATATAGTTTTCCATTAAAATCTATTATGGGCTTCAAGTAAAGTACCACTTCTGAATGTTATGCAATGACCAAAAAGGGAGGTGCACAACTAGATGTTATAACAGTCCTAAATACAAAATTTTAACTTTCTACGGCTTCCCGTTTTTCAGTTATGCGAGATACGTACGTACGTACAGACGTCACGACGAAATTAGTCAAAATGGATTCAGGGATGGTGAAAATGGATATTTCCGTTGAAATCTGGAAACCGAATTTTTTCGCGATTACAATACTTCCTTTACTTCGTACAAGGAAGTAAAAATGTTTAAATTTACAGATACAGAAACTATCACCCCAAATATATTTCCATAATAACATCTCCTCCACCATAAATTTCCCTGTCCATAATACAATTTCTTCCTTTTTTGGTACATTTTTCCATTAGCCTTTCCATCCGCTTTCCAGCACCCCGTGTCAGATTTTGGTGTCGCCTCGTACACAAATAATTAAAATGCAAATGTCGGTACAGGAGAAGGACCCTGGACTTGCCTTGCCGCAGGAAAAATAGGACACGTGCCTTCCTGTCGCAGGATGACAGCTAAGAGACCGTGTCACTCACGACGAGCGGTCAAGAACAGACCAGGAAACGCAAAAATGTAGCAGGAATTAGGAATGAATCACGGGTAAAGGATATTAAAAGCAGGATGATCTTTTATCCAACACTGACTCATAATATGCTTGTTACTATGGTTATTTGAAATAACTAATGTACATTACTCACTCCGTGAGAGAATGTTTAGAAAGTCACGGAAGAATTTTTACTGGTTTTTTCGGTTTTTACCTCTCGCTAAAAGAGGTATTGGAATCATGATAAAAAAATCTGATGTGGCCAACACAAAACCTCCCGCTATTTAATTTTTATTAATTTAAATATATACCTACGTATTTATTAACGCTGCAAACTATTCCATTGCATAAAACTATTGCTTTATTTACTATTTTCTTTTTAAAATGTCACTATTATTAATTTGAAGTGATTAGTTTTTTGACAGTGACAGTTACTGTCAGTTACATTCATTTCAAATATGAACTGTGTAACAAAGGAATTGTGTTTTTCTTAGGCTACGGGACTTGTAAAAAAAAAAAATTTTATATTTATCTGTAAAGTATATAGAATATGTATTAATGTATTCCTGTAGAAAATTCAATAATCTTTAATTTTCATAACGACAAAATCCAAAAAAATGGCATTTAATGGTATTTTTTGAAGAAAAACCATTATGAGCTTTAGGTAAAGTGCCATTTCTGGTCATCCCATTTACACCAAAATCTAATGGCTTCTTTTCATATTAGAATAGGGTATAAATACAAGGTTTCAGAATTTTCTGATTGATAGTATTTGAGTTAAAGCGAAGACAAAATCTCTACACATACACACACATACATACATACATACATACATACATACACGCACATACATACACACACACATGTGTATGTGTACATACAGACATCATCGTGAAAATGTTAAATTTGGATTCTAGGGACCTTAAAACGTGGTCATTTACTAAAATCTCGATAAGTGATTTTTAGCAGGATCCCTATACCTCCCTTACCAAGGGTAGCGGGAGGTAAAAATTATTTTAAAATTTATTTGTAAAATATATAGAAAAAAGTATTAATGTATTCCTGTAGAAAATTCAATAATCTTTAATTTTCATGACATAAAATGCGAAAAAATGGCATTTAATGATATTTTTTGAAGAAAAACCTTTATGAGCTTTAGGTAAAGTGCCATTTCCGGTTATTCGATTTCACCAAAATCTAATGGCTTCTTTTCATATTAGAATAGGATAGAAATACAAGGTTTCAGAATTTTCTGATTGATAGTATTTGAGTTAGAGCGAAGACAAAATCCATACACATACACACATACACACACACACACACACACACACACACACACACATACAGTCATCATCTTGAAAATGTTAAAATTGGATTCTAGGGACCTTAAAACGTGGTCATTTACTAAAATCTCGATAAGTGATTTTTAGCACGATCCCTATACATCCCTTACCAAGGGTAGCGGGAGGTAAAAACGCATATCCAGATTTTAGTGGATAAGCACGTCTTAAGGTCTCTATAATCCGATTATAACATTTATAGGATGATGACCGTAGGTGTGTGTGTGTGTACGTATTTATGTGTGTGTATGTGTATGTGTGTAGAAGTATGGATGTGTGTGTGGATGGTGGAACCACGGTTTCTCAAATACTGTAAGACTTGAAAATTATTTAAATGCAGTTTCCTCAATCTGACATTCCTGGGAAGAGCTGATAAGATTATTGGACAACCGGAAGTAATAGTTTCTTTAAAAAAATCTTCTAAATATTATTTTTTGAAAATTATTGTTGGGTATAGCTAATATTAAAGAATATAAAAATCTCTAACCGATACATTTAAAATTTTTATTAGGTATATGATATGTATATCTTCTATGGAGTTAAAGATAAAGACATAAGTGGTGTAGCAATTATTAAATAACAAAATTGATAGAAAAGAAGTGTTGGATAAAATGTTGTATTACACTCATGTGGAATACATATTAGTCACTAATATGTTGCATTTCATGCTACATTCATGAGTATATAATAAATAACTATTATCTTAAGAGTAATTCAAATTGCTAATGATATATAATATTCTGTAATAATAGATAAATAATTACATTTAATAATTTGTCAAGCTTATACGGTGTGCGCCCTTGTGTAAATAGGTTTACTATAATTAATTTTAAGAGTTAAAATCTGTATTAATCATCCTTGAAGTAGTGTTGTACATAAGCTTCTTATTTAAACTTAATTTTATTATACGGGATGTTTCGTGTAACAGTACTAGGCTTCGAAGTATGAATTCTAGATACCAACAGAGACATAAATCCCAATAGACATTGATGGTACAGGGTTTATAACATAGTTTGTGAATGACAGATGTTAGTGTCAAAAATCAACAGTTTTTGTGACATTCTGAAAGTTTTCTAAAAAGTACATTTAATCTTTTTTATTGTTTTATTAATTAAATATTTATAATTGAAGGTACAATGCATATATCCATCAGATATACCGCCATATGTTAATGAATTGGAATAATCTTTGACATTTAGGAACTTCCTCATATAATGAAAAATAGGTATAATAAGAAATGTATGTGTGCAGAAGACATGTTAAATACAATAAAAAACAATATTTGGGTAAAGTTCTGTATTTTTTACCTCTCGCTAAGAGAGGTATTGGATTCATGCTAAAATTCGCATATCCAGATTTTATTGAATAAGCACGATTTAAGGTCCCTAGAATCCGATTATAACATTTTTAAAATGTCTGTGTGTGCGTGTGTGTGTGTGGATGTGAGGATGTGAGTATGTGTGTATGTGTGTATGTCTGGATGTTGTAGGGACGATTCGTCAAAAACTATGAGACAAAAAATATTTAACTGCAGTTTCTTCAATCTGACATTCCTGGGAAGAGCTGAAAAGGTTTTGGTTACAATTGAACAACCGGAAGTAGTAGTTTATTAGAAAAATTCTTTTAAATATAATTTTTTGGGAGTTTTTTTTTATCAAATATTGAAGAACATCAAATTTTCCATCTAATACACTTCAAATTTTTATTATATCTAGATAGAGATAAAGACACTGTAATTTATAGAGTAAACTAATCACAGAGGCCAAGGCACTAAGGAAACCAGTTGACAAATTCCAATGTTTATAACATAGTTTGTAAATGACACATGTCATTGTCAAATATCAACAGTTTTAGTGACATTCTGATAGCTTTTTCTGGGAAGTATATTTAATTTTTCTTATTGTTTTATTAATATTTGAAATTATAGGTAAAATTGTGGTAAAATGCATATATCCATCAGAAATACCGCCAATCTGGTTAATAAATTTGAACAATCTCTGACATTTAGAAACTTCCTCATACAATGAAAAATAGATATAATTAGAATTATATGTGTGCAGAAGACATGTTAAATATAATAAAAAACAATATTTGGGTAAAGTTCTGTAATATTTTGTTATAAAACGACGGTTCGAAAGCGAAGTGCAATACAATACTTATATAGCCTAAAATGGAAAAGGCGAGAGGTATTGTGCTAGCCACAACAGATATTTCTCGGTTGGTATCTAGAATTCATACTTTGAAGCCATGTACTGTATTACAGACATTACTTTAAATCAGAATGGTATTACAACACACTAAGAACACAAATTTATTAAATATACCAATTAATATCTCTAAAACTAAAACAGATAGGGTGGTAGTATGACCAAGTGATTAAGGGTGATTATCTGGGAGATGATTAGCAGTGTTTTAGCGATGTCGATCGTTTATGGATTATTTTAGAGAAAAGTACTTAAAAAAAGTACTATTTGAAGTATTTTTCTCTAAATTAATCCATAAACGATTGACAGCGCTAAAATACTGTTAGTCATCTTCTACCTAATCACCCTTAATCACTTGTTCATACTACCAACTGTTCAACTTTACACTGAATACTCATATACCATCAACAATCTTACCAATATTATTCGTGACCCATAACCAACACAGATTTTTTTTCCAACAGGAAAACATAAAATGATGTTAAACTCTCTTTTGCAGTGGAAGGTAATATGCATTTAAAAAACTATTAACCTAGTCTGAGTTCAACGACATGTCCTAATGACACGTGAAAACCTAAACAATCGTTACCAACTCACATTATGTCCTGATAGAAAAGTTATCGACCCACAAAATGCCTCACAAACAGGAAGTATTCAAATTAGTTTTCCTAACACGATATGCAATCTACCGACATTAAAAATACCGTGTGGTGGTATTATAAGTTGTAACTCCATACAGAAATCTACAAGGAATACAAGATACAAGAGAAATTACTAGGGAAATATGATCACCCATCTTGAATTTATATGCACTGATACAAGCTTGATTAATGGCTTATTTATTAAAGGACATAGGTTTAAAATCCCACACCAAACATAAACAACTAGATAGGGACTGTAAAGGCTGCTTTATGATGAATTTAATTTTAAAATCTTGATTTAAAATTTTCTCTCTGGTTTACGCTCGATTTTGAAATTCTGTATTTGACCAATCAATATCTATAAGTTCAGATATTATTTTAGTTTCAAAGTTTCAAAACGGTTCTTTATAATTTTTGACAAATAGAATCAAACTTGACAAATAAAATTTCAATTTTTCTTTCAATGTCGATTGTTTTTATTAGATAAAAATTATAACGAACCGTTTAAAATTTTTACGAGTGTTTACGAATACGGGCATAAGACAAAATATATTTATTCAATTTTGACGTTTTAAACTTATATTATTAACTCCATAGCAACAACTATAAGTAACACTTTTTTCACATGTGAATTAAAAAAAAATTTAAATCACTCTCACAAAATTTTAACTCACTCTGCAACAAATAATGCATTTAAAATAAGATCAGGTACGAAAATAACACTTACCATAATATTTATCAGACATTTTCAGCCATTTTCATTATTTTTCACGGCACAAATGACAGACAATAAAGCATTTTAAATACATGACTTAACGTCTATCAGCGACGTTTGTCATGCACAGCCTACTAACTGATCAGTTTTTTATTTTGTCAAAATTAAATATTATAATGGTTTTTATTAGTATTTCGTCCAAATTGAATAAAATATTGTACAAACCACGTGCGCTAAGAATGTTTATTCACTCGAAGAAATTAACTCACTCGCCTTTAAGGGCTCGTGAGCTAAACTTTCTTCTCATGAATAAACATTACCTTAGTTCACTTGGTGTGTAAATATCTATTAACTGCAGTTTCCTCAATCTGACAATCCTGGGAAGAGCTGATTAGATTTTGGTAATAATTGGACAACTGGAAATATACGAAAACAGTATTAATGTATACCTGTAGCAAATTCAATAATCTTCAATTTTTACAATGACATAAAATGCGAAAAAATGACATTTAAATGTATTTTTTTGAACAAAACTATTACGAGCTTCAAGTAAAGTGCCATTTCCAGTTATCCGATTTACGCTAAAATCTAATGGTTTCTTTCTATATTAGAATAGGGTCGATTGTTGTTGTAAATTTCATTATTTCAGATAACTCTGTCCTTTATACATCTGTATTTATCCTTATTATATTATTGTAAATTTCGAATTTGTAAATAATTGTTTTTATGCATATGCATAATGGTGTATACACTTTTGTAAATTCGCGGGAACCTGTTTGGCCTAGGCTGTTGGTTCTCCTTAACTAAATAAATAAATAAGTAAAAAAAGACATGGTTTTTTCCTCAGCAAAATTTGAATACATTTTTATCACATCTTCCGCTGAATTTTTTCACAATTTAAATCGTGACAATTGAAACAAAACAGAGTCTCTTCAACTCGTAGTAAAATCTGAAATCTCACGTACGTCTCTTGAGGTTTCCAGTGGCGTAGAATTCTAGAATGGGTTAGGGTTAATTTAATTATAATTTAATTCCTCTTGGCGCTAGACACGTGACAGATTGTACGTATAACGTAGAATGTACCCCACAGTATTAAGGAAAATTGTTTAACAAGATATACAGGGTGTTCCTAAACCTGTGTCACAAATTTTAAGGGTATACAGGGTGTTTCATAATATATGAGCAGGACTTCAGGATGTGATAGCTCGTCCAAAAATATGAAAAAAGTATTATTGGTCATAAGCTCTAAAGTTGACAGTTTTCGAGAAAAATCAACTTTTATGTTGAAAAACATGGTAAATTTTTTGAAATAATTTTTTGTTTACTAATTAAACAAAAAAAATTCAAACGTTAGAACAAGTAACAAAACCAAACGTTAACTTCATAATTGCAAAATAAAAAAAAAACAATAACAAATCATAAATTGTTGGGAATGTCCACCGTTAGTTTTCTTTTTATCAAGTAGGCTTTAAATTTTAAAACAAAAGCTACCTCCTGTCAAAATAACAATTTGTTTGTACCTACATAAAGTAAATTTGTGTTACAAAATTAAAAATGAATTACACAAACGCTGAAATGTGCGAAATGCATTACCTTTACGGAATGGCGAGCGGTAATTCGGCAGAAGCAAGGCGGTTATATCAAAAAAGACATCCTGATCGCCGAGTACCACACCATAACTTGTTTCAACGCATTCAAATTTTGCCATGTTTTCAACATAAAAGTTGATTTTTCTCGAAAACGGTCAACTTTAGTGCTTATGGCCAAGAGTACTTTTTTCATATTTTTGGACGAGCTATCACATCCTGAAGTCCTACGCATATATTATGAAACACTCTGTATAGTACTAACCAAAATTAGTAAAAGAAACAAATCATTTTGTATTAGAAGCGAAGAAAATAATGATCGAACAAATTTTTTGTCTATGCCAGTAAATAGACTATAAAAATACAATAAAATTTAATATGAAATATTTTTTTCAGTTTCTAATAGTTAAAAATCTGATGTGGCCAACACAAAACCTCCCGCTATTTAATTTTTACATACATACATACATACATACATAATATCACGCGTTTCCCACTTAGTGGGTTAGCAAAAACCCGGAAACAATAGTAACAATAAGAAAAGGGATAAGAGTAAGAGCTCAGCTGACACTTCACTCTTCAACAACATTCTTCTTTCGCCTTATCCACAATCATCATAGCATTCATACATAAGAACATATTAAAGTGACCGATTTTCGGTAGCGAATAACCGCATCCGGACCACAATAATAGTTACGCAACAATCATCCTTCGCTACACATTCCTATCCATTTTTATTAATTTTAATACATACTTACGTATTTACTAATGCTGCAAACTGTTCCATTGCATAAAACTATTGATTTATTTACTATTTTCTTTTTAAAATGTCACTATTTTTAATTTGACAGTGACTGTCAGTTACATTCATTTGAAATATGAACTGTGTAACAAAGGAATTGTGTTTATCTTAGATTTCGGGACTAATAAAAAAATTATTTTTAAATTTATCTGCAAAATATATAGAAAAAGTATGACTGTATTCCTGTAGAAAATTCAATAATCTTTAATTTTCATAAGACATAAAATGCGAAAAAATAGCATTTAATAAAAGACTCTTTACTTACAATTATTTGATTTTTTTTAAATAAAAACAGCTAAGATGATACCCTAATGGTAAACAAAATCATTTAATCGAATCGTAACTCTAATTATTTGCGAAATAACAGAGAATGTATTCCTAACGCACTAACAGTACCACATCCCATAATCTCTAACCATAATACGGGTTAATCACAGTGATCACCTTTGATGCACCTAATTAATTCTGAACTGATCTATTTACTGTTCGATTTGAAATGCGTAAACATAATTGCATCACTATTCTGGGTTTACACAGTTAAACCCCTTAAACCCATTTGTGGGTCGAGAACAAACAGGAATGATAATTTTCAGAAGCTTTCTGTTTCAGCTATCTGACACTTATTGAAAAAGATCAGCTGAATCCATATTTTCAAACCGCAAGTCTCTCTCGCTAAGAAAGATATTGGATTCATGCTAAAAATCGCATATCCAGATTTTAGTGAATAAGCAAGTTTTAAGCTCACTAGAATCAAATTCTAGCATTTTTACAATGATGTCTGTATGTAGATGTGTGTGTGTGTGTGTGTGTGTGTATGTTGGAGGGACGGTTTCTCAAATCTAAAGCTTAATTTAAGCACGTATTCCTTAATCTGACATTAATAGGAAGAGCTGAAAAGGTTTTGGTAAATCTTCTAAATGTTATTTATTGGAAATTTGTGTTATTACAAAGATTACTTACTTAATCCTGCACCTTTCTACCCTCACGGGTATAAGGCGTTCCCCGGCTTGCGGGGGAGGGGGTTGAGTTCGTGTTCGTCTTCTCCATATTTCTTTCCACTCTGCTCTATCTTGTGTTGCTGTCTTCGTTTCTTCCCAAGTTAGACCTCTTCTTTGCGCTGCATCCTTTACTTCTTCCAGCCACGTTCTTCTTGGTCGTCGTCGTGGTTTTTTTTTTCCAATTTTTGCTTCAAACACCTTTTTAACTATTCTCTCCTCTCCCATCCTTTCTACATGACCATACCATCTCAGCTGTCCTTCTGCTATCTTATCTTCCATTGAATTTACTTTTAAGTTTTGTCTGTAGGTTGTGTTTTCGATTCTGTCCAGTCTTGTTTTCCCCTCTATTTTTCTCAAGAATCTCATTTCGATGGCCGTAATTTTTTATTTTTGTCTTTGCGTTAATGTCCATGTTTCAGCTCCGTGTATGAGTGTAGGTGTCACTACTTTCTTAAATATTTGTACTCTGGTCTCTTTCGGTATTTCTTTCATTCCTAAGAAGCTGTGTTTGTTGCTATTGAATATTTTGCCTCCTGTTGTTCTTCTTACTTTTATTTCTTCATCAAATCTTCCATCTTCTGAGATCATTGACCCCAGGTATTTAAATTTTTGGACTTGCTGTAGATTTTCATTTTTTAGTTGCATCGTGTGGTGTTGTTCATTTCTTCCTAGTATCATGGTTTTCGATTTTTCTGTATTGATCTTTATGTTTAATTTTTTGTAGCGCTTTATCATATATTTCTATTTTCCTTGTTAACGTTTTCTCGTCTTCTGCTATGATGACCATGTCATCTGCATAGCATAGTTCTGCTATTTCCACTCTTCTCAATTTCCAAGATTAAAGAATATAAAATTCTCTATCCGATACATTTAACATTTTTATTACATCTTCTATAGATTTAGAGATAATTATAAATATATAAGTACAGCTCAAACAACTCCATGGAAACCAGTTGAAAAATTAATTTTTTTGTAATTCACAGAAAAATGTCAAGGGCCAAAATTCCATTTACATTACTGAAGGCTATTTCTGACAAGTACATTCACAGCCCGATTCACAAAAAAGTTTAAGCTAATCCTCATTTTTGGAGTAGTGAATTCTATTCTATTCCGATATTTAAAATTTAATTTTCATGATATTATCAATAAAGGTAGATACTAGGAATAGATTAGACTATATTTTAAATTATAAACTGTTAAAATTAGAATAAAATTTGCTAATCCAAAAATGAGGATTAACTTAAACCTTTTTGTGAATCGGGCTGTTAATATTTATTATTAATTAAATATTTAAAATTATATACATATTGTATGGGTTCGCATGGTCATGTGCGTATAGTATCTGGTTGCCAATCTGGTGACCCGGGTTCGATCCCGGCCAGTGCAGACTTTTAATCGCACCAAAGTGATCCCTGTAGTGCTCTCTCCACACCAGCAATGAGTGCCCGTGAGGTGACACCTGGTAAGCGCCCACACGGTAAAATATATCGTCATCATTGCCGATATCTACATGTGTTGTACATACTGGCACACCCAGTAATGGGTAATATGCCTTGGTGATATTTTTAGTTCACATACACAAACATCCATGCCTTAGTGGGATTCGAACCCAGAACCGCGAGCACTTTCATGACAGAGGCGTTGCTCTAACCATTGAGCCACCGAAGCCGACATATATGAATTAAAAAATATAAAAATATAAGCCTAATATGGAAATGGCGAGAAGTTTTGTGCTGGCCAAACATATTTTTATTTTCAGAGATATTAAGTAGAAAACTTCACTATTTCTAAAAAATCTATTCCTATCTACCTATTTAATGAACCATTAACGGCTTATGTGCCCTATTTAAAATGCTCTGTCTACGCCACTGAGTAATTTAAATAGGCTTAACCGTTTTGTTCCCAATTTAATCCATTTGAAATACTCTGTTCGTGGATATTATAATTGCAGATTGCAGTTGCATTATCGGTTAAATTCGGCTTTGTTCGGCCAGGATCGTCCCTGCTGAAGGTTCGTTATCTACCGGAAACGGATGCAGCAGGGCAGTTGATGTGCATTTGTTTGAGATCGAGAGGAAAGAACAAAAGAAAACGAAAAAACATTTCATTCTGCGAACTAAAGATAGATTATATTTTAGCAGTTTATTGGGAAGATTTACTTGTAATATATAAGCTTGTTAAATGTAATATGACAATGTTTTCAGCTATAATATCCCAAAGACATTGATAATAACGATATAATTTTATGTAAGTCACCGAAATCACGTTGCCTAAAAGCAACGTGCTTGAGGAAGTTGTAATAAAATTATAAGTATTTATCAAAGATCAAAGGGTATTCAGTGAGAATTTCTTTTGCAATTTTAATTAAATTTACGATGAATTTTTTATTTATAATTATAAAAGCACCCAATAGATGTCAGTAGTAGCTATGAATATGTTCAGCGTGAAGTGTGTAACGATAATAAGATTGACATTGACACTACGAGATACCGAGGCACGTTCAGTTTTATTATACAAACGTTTAATAGTAATAATAATAGAATATTTTCTAATCTAAATCTAAAGTTTGTTTTGATAGGTTACTTTCACACAAGTGAATAGAAATAACACAGAAAAAGTTTTCAGTAATGTCACTGGCTTTTCGACACACATTCATCTGTCAATTACAAACATTTTTATTTTCCACTTATTTTCCATGGGCTGCGAGATTCATTTACAACATTATTTTATTCAATTTTGACGTTTTAAACTGTCATTATTAACTCCATAGCAACAACTATAAGTAACACTTTTTTTAAATCACTCTCACAAAATTTTAACTCACTCTGGCACTCTGCAACAAAAATGCATTTAAAAATAACATCAAGAACGAAAATAACACTTACCACATAATTTATCAGACATTATCAGCCCTTTTCATTATTTTTTACGACATAAATGACAGACAATGAAGCTTTTTAAATATGTGACTTGACGTCTATCAGCGACGATTGTCATGCTTAGCCTACTAACTGATCAATTTTTTATTTTCTCAAAATTAAATATTATAATGGTTTTTATTATTATTTCGTCAAAATTGAATAAAATATTATATAAACCACGTGAGCTAAGAATGTTTCTTCACTCGAAGAATTTAACTAAACTTTCTTCTCATGGATAAACATTACCTTAGCTCACTTGGTGTGTAAATATCTATTATATATTTATATGTCTCTATCTTTAATTCAATAAAAATTTTAAATGTATCGGATAGAGATTTTTATATTCTTTAATATTAGTAATAACAAAAATTTTCAAAAAATAATATTTAGAAGATTATTTTAAAGAAACTATTACTTCTGGTTGTCCAATTGTTACCAAAATCTAATCAGCTCTTCCCACGAATGTCAGATTAAGGAAACTGCAGTTAAATATTTTTTAAGTCTTATAGTATTTGAGAAACCGTGGTTCCAACATTCACAGACACGGACATCATCGTAAAAATGTTATAATCGGATTATAGGGACCTTAAAACATTCTTATCCACTAAAATTTTGATATGCGATTTTAGCATGATTCCAATACCTCTCTTGCGAGAGGTAAAAATTTTCATAACAATTTCTCCTGAGTTTCATGTAGATTTTTGCAAGGAGTTAAAGCTTATAAAAAATAAATAACCTAAAAATAACTTTGTACAAATTAAATGTATTCATTTCATTCTGTGAAAACGCTGAGTGCATTTTTTCACTCTACGTGTTTGTATATCCCATTTTCTTTTAAGAACGGTAAATATTTTCAAAGGATTTGGCCGTAATTAAGTTTTTACGTTTTTATAATTAGTTACTGTCTCGGAGTAAATGAAAAACTGTGAGAAATTTAAGAGTTTCTTTGAAAAAGAAATTAATACTTCCTTGTGTTTAGCATAAAGTTTTATACAAAATGTTTGAATCTTATTAAGACAAGAAAAAGAAAGTCTTTAAAAATTGTGAACATTGCGTCAAAAGAGAGGGAATGTATTCAAGACGATCACTGTGAAAAAATTAATAAACCTAGTGGAATAAATTGAGAAAAAATCAGTGATAATAGTTATTTATTATATGAGTGTGGAATGTAACATATTAGTTACGAAAAAACACTTTTTTACCTTCCGTCACCTTTAGGTAAGGAAGGTATTGTCTTTGGTCAAAAAATTCGGTGGTGAGTTTTCAATGAATAAGCACGTTTTAGGGACCCTACAATACGAATTTACTATTTTTAAGATGATGGTTGTGTGTGTGTGTGTGTGTGTGTGTGTGTGTGTGTGTGTGTGTGTATGTGTGTCCGTGTGTGACAAATTTTTCTCCGACGATAACTCCAATACTACAATTCTAAAAAATATATAATTCTTTCGTATACGTCTTCTGTACATCCATATGAAGAGTTGATTAGATTTGGTTATAATTGATCCACCGGAAGTACCCTTATTTGAAGTTTTTAAGAGTTTTTCTTAAAAAAATGTAATATAAATATTTTGTTGAAAGATATTGCAATTAATGCAAAATGGAAAGAAAATTAAATAGAAAATGTTTCATTCCTGGATGTGAAACCGGTTACAAGAAATCCACTGAAAAAGAATCTCTGTTTGCTGCTCTACTCGATATATCACTTTTTAAAAAATGGCAATGTGCACTTAGTAGAGATGATCGCGAATTAAAATTGAATGATGTTTGTCGAAAACATTTTCGGGAAGAAGATATTATTACCGAATGGAAATCTGGAAGCGCACGGTTCTATCAATTTATTTAGTTTTTCCAATTTTAAATTCTAACAATGTACCTATTGATTCAGGTTTCCCTTAAATATAAATTTATATTAAAAATAAATTCATTATGCATTTCATTTTTTATATTTTATGTAAAAATAGTTTGCTGTGGTAGGGTCGTTCTCACGTAGCGCATCTAGCGGATTATTCAAGGAAACACGTATCAAGCGGACCATCAAAAACAATGAAAAACATGACAAGTGGAATAACCAGTATATTTTAAATCGTGGTGTTGGATAAAAAATATTTCTGCCCCTTCTGAAAATATTTCTTCCCCGTCTATGTGACGTTATCCCATTGGTCATTCACGAAAACCTGTCGTGACACGTCCGTATGTGTTATCCTTACAACCCTGGGGGAATCGACTGAAGTTCCTGAGGGAAAAGTACACGTTCTTCGGATGTTACCGCTTCGATTTTGTTCTTGATTGAACCTCCATGTTTTCTATACCCGCCAATTAGGGATCAATTGATGAGAATAAAACAAAAGACGGAAAAAGAGAACAGACCTTAAGGGTAGTTGTACAGTACTGTCCAAAAGTAGGGGGACATTTGATAATAACAAAATATAAATAGTATATCACATTTTATTTTGGCTAATGATTGTTCTTGTATTAAGCTATAGAAATAATATTCTCCCTGAAAGAAAAAGCACTCAATTTGTTGTCCAAGTGTACGAATATTCCCCTTCAATGAATGTCGAAGTTTAATAGATTTTTCGTTCCCCTTATTTCTATATTTCTTCCCCTAAGACAGGGGTGGTTCCATCAAGGGAACATGTAATATTTAACAAACATTAGGGTAGGATACATTATGATCACGGCAACTATTACTACTGAATAATTGATCTATTATGAATTATGACTCACAAGAATTTCGGAACTATGTAGGTATACAATAAAATTCTTTCCCAGAAAAACGGATGATTGAGTTTTCAAAGAATGAAAATGACACACTCAGTATAGTATACTTATGCCCGGTTTCTCCAGAGCGACTTACGACTTAAGTCGTTGCTTATTCCTAAGTTCCACCTTAAACTGTTGCACCACGCAAAAATGTCAAAATGTGAGACGTAAGTAGCACTTAATTGTAAGTCGAAAAAATCGGTGACTTATGTGGTTAAGTGTCATATGTCAATTGACATATCGGTAAGTCGCGGTAAATTTGTTTCGTTTTGGTCCGTTACGGCAAGAAAATTAGATGATATAAAGAAGAAACGATTAAATTATAGCAAAGAGGAAGAAAATTGGTCTGTGAGATTGTAGAAATAAAGATTTAAAGAGAATATTGAAAATTAAAAAATCATTGCGGTGTCCATGTCCAATATTCAAAAAGATAACACCTGGAAATTAATTGCCGCAGCATTGGCAATAAAATGTGTGCAAATATGGAGACTGACGCAAGGAAGACGACATCGAAGAAAAAGGCTTCAGTTTATAAGACTGGCGGTGGTCCACATAGAAATATTAAAAATAAATAATATATTTGGAACAAATCAATTCTGTTACTTATTTGTCGCGGAGTCCTACCATTTTCGACAATATCGACTTCCAACACAGTATCCACGACATTAACGTCGTCAAAATTAGGGAAATCCTGTAAATCCATATCGAATATTGTTGAATGAATACAAATATAAACCCTGTTAAACACATTGACAGCTTTGACATTTGACAGCCGGTATTTTATTTTGAATCGCTAAATTTAAAATTGACCAATCATAGAACAACATTACGCTGTTGCCAATGTAATTTGTGACATAAGTTAAGTTCACATTTGAATTTGCTGGTGCAACGCAATTGAGATATAAGTCCTACTTACAATTAAGTAGCACTTTAATAATCAACAACTTAAGTTGCTGTGGAGTAACCGGGCATAAGTATTACCTCTCGCTAAAGCGTGAATTACATGATGAAGTTTTTATTTTCAAGTGGCTTGAAAAATGTCTAAAATCAAAGAAACACCTTTCATTTTATAAGTTAATAAAATCTTTGTTGTCTTTAAAATTTCCCGCGCAACAAAATTCTATAACAAATGAACAGCAGACTGCAATCCAAGGAACACTAGATCTCTAAATGGGATAACTTGCGTTGTCAACAAAATAATAATTGAAACAGTAAATAGAAATATGACAAATTATTTCTATTACAAAGAGAAAACAGTCTTGTTGAAAAATGGCTATTTATGGTCACTTCCTTCTTATTCTTTTTACGTTATTTCTTTTTCTTGATTATCATTTCGTTTGGTACATCCATCAGTAAGAACAAGACATTGACAGAAGACTATTTATATCTCTGAAGGAGAATTTCGCAGGAAACAAGAATGATAGAAAAATTAAAGAATATTTATTATTTTGATGTATTTTTACTTCCTTGTACGAAGTAAAGGAAGTTAAAATTTTGTATTTAGGACTGTTATAACATCTAGTTGTGCACCTCCCTTTTGGGTCATTACATAACTTTCGGAAGTGGTACTTTACTTGAAGCCTACAATATATTTTAATGAGAATAACATAATAGATTTTAGTTAAAATGATATACTTGAAGCCTATAATAGATTTTAATGAAAAACTATATTAAAATATAATCGAAAACTTTTCAAATTTGGTATATAATACTTTTATATCAATGGGAATAACATAATAGATTTTGGTTTAAATAGTCTAACCGGAAGTGATACTTTACTTGAAGCTTTTATCAGTTTTTCTTGAAAAAAAAAAAAATGTGTTATTTTGATTTTAGAAGTAATTACTTCAAATAAAAGTTTTAGAGAATTGAATTCTGCGTCGAAAACATCAAGTATGATTAAATTAGCTCTTTGTATAAGCAAGATATGTAAATATAAAAATTATGTACATTTTGGTTTCTGTAATTAAGTTTGCTATGAATTAGGACAAAAAATAACGAAAAAAATAAAGAATTTAATGTCAATGTCAAATTATGTCAAATACGTGCAATTTTATGATTGGGTCTGTTATAATACATATTTTAATTATTAACAAAATATTTATAGTGTAACAGGCGTACAAGAGGTGCGTTCGGTAAATCATACGGATTTGGAGTATTTACGGAGTGGTGTTGGAGTGGAGTGGGAGTAGAGAGAGAACGAATAGAGTTAAAATTTTGGTGCACGAATATAATAACCTCCTTTTTTGACAATCTGATATACTGCACTGCTAAAAGAAATAAATAATGAACCATACAGAAGTTATTCAGTTCGGTATTATTCTTTAATGATTCTGAAGAAAGTATATATTAGAAATGGTACAGAATTCTTACCGTTCCGATATACTGTGCCTTGTTATATTACAAAACAATATTATAAATATAAAATAATTGTGTATAATAAAATATTTCAACATAAAAATACAAAATGATCTGACAGATGTCAAATAAAACAAAAAAAAACTCCATGTATGCTTGCATATCGAGGTTGGACTTATGGAGTTAACACTTTTTACTCCACTTGACTCCATTCTGCATTTGCCGAACGCTCCATTTTAAGACGCTTATCACTCTATGTAATTACCGAACGGTGCTAGGAGTGTACAGAGCGAAAAGAGTGAACAGAACTCATTTGCCGAACGCACCTAAGGAAGTCATGTGGTGTCCACATCAGATTTTTTACCTTCCATCACCTTTAGGTTAGGAAGCTATTGTCAAAAAATTCGATGGTGAGTTTTTAATGAATAAGCACGTTTTAGGGTCCCTAGAATACGATTTTACTAGTTTTACGATGATGTGTGTATGTGTGTGTGACAAATTTTTCTCCGTCGATAACCCTAAACTAAAATTCTAAAAATATTGTACTGTTAACATTTGTAGGTTAGGTAGTACAAATTCTACTGCCCTGATTGTTTTTTCTCTAAACGCACGGACTCTACTATGGCGAAGGACCTTTTTTATGTCAATAACCCTTGTCCTGCTTCATTTCTAGTTACAAATTCCTGCAGTAGTGTTTCACCTTGCATAGATATATCACAAGGGTTTAGTTGGACGTATCCTGCTAAATCCTGCGGGCTCAAAATCCTGCACCACACACAAGGATTACACGCAGGAATTTGTAAAGGAATCATAGGGAAAGGACACTTCAAACTTGAGCAATATTTATATGTATTAAGTATCAAATAATCTAGAAACACCTCAAATCCACATAATCTGTTTCTATTTCGCATTTCCAAAGTGTTACAATGAACAGTTTTGTGTAAATGTTTTTGGGGATTTTTACCTCTCGCTAAGAGATGTATTGGATTCATGCTAAAAATCACAAATCCAGATTTTAGTAAATAAGCACGTTTTACGATCCCTAGAATTCGATAATAACATTTTTTTGCCCTCCTGAAGTGTAAACGAAACTTTACAATTGTATACACAGCAAGTGTAACCTACATTTTACGCTTACTGTGTTGTAACTTGTCTAACTATGCGGTAAAATAATCAAAATACACTGGACGTTTATGGGCATTTAGAAAAGAAATCATCTTTACTATAATAAAGTTCATGTAAAAAAGTACTACCTACATAAGTAATTTTTTTACTTTAACATTTCCTATATTTAAAATTAATTTATATAAACCAAAATTACGGCAGCGACATCTGTCATTATTGTAAAAATCCGCCGTTACCGACATAGTCACCGATCGATATACCTGTCAAATACGCGAGGCGAAAATTGCTGAAATGTCAAATTTCGATACCTACCTATTATTTATTACGAAGAAAACATGAGCAAATAAATATATTAACAGTCATAAACAACGTCTATTATTATAAATAAATTTTCGCTAGAAGAAGTACTCTAATGAAGGTAAGTAAAATCAAATTTGGAAATTGACTTAACCCCAGTATTTTAAACTAACCCTTTTGAGAAGTATAACCTATCTCATTAAAAAAAGTGATTTTCATTATCGTTGGCCAAGAAATTTGATACAATTCTCCTGCGTGAAATATTTTACAGCGCTCCAGCTAATAAGGCACTCGCCTAAACAAAGCTGTCGCGCTGGAAAATACAACTTACACGCACTCGAATGTAAATAACTATTACATTAATATCTGTAGCTGTGTCTGGATGTTGGAAGAACGATTCCTCAAAACCTTTAATACTTAAGATCTGCTTAATTACGTATTCCTCAATCTGACATTAATGGGAAGAGCTGAAAAGGTTTTGGTAACAATTGGACAACCGCAAGTAGTAGTTTCTTTAAAAAAAAAACTAAATATTGTTTTTTGAAAACTTTTGTTATTACAAATATTGAAGAACATAAAATTCTCCGTCTAATACACTTTTATTATATCTTCTATAGATTTAGAAACAAAAAAATATAAGATATAGAATAATCTATTGCAATAAATCGCACAGCCCAGACTAAACCAAGGAAACCAATTCAAATTCAATGGGGGATTCCACAATTTTTTTTTATAATTTCATCTGAAAGTATAAGGAAAACTAAGACTATTGATGAAAATCCGGTGAAAAAATTCCTATTAATAAGCGAGTTATGATCTCCCGAACTTTGAAAAGATTGACGTGACGTCACGCATATGTGTTTTTATATCAAACTGTTTTCATCATGGACCTAAATGTTCTTGAAATATATGCTATTTTAAGTTATATTTACATAAAATAAATGAATATTATAACACTGTATAAGTCTACATACTTTATAATTACAGGTGTATTTAAATTATTAAGTTTAATGCAAGAAATTTATGTTAACATAAAAACTGTTTGAAAACTGCAGTACAGGAATGTTAGCCCCTCCTTTCCAATTTGAATTTCTTAACTTCCGTTGGTAGTAACCACCACCTCCTAACACGCTATTTGTTATGCATGTATAGGCGGTCTTTCGGTCGCCAATCAAAATATTATGTATTGAATTCATATTCGTGTCGAAGCGCTATAACAAAAAAAAACCCTTATTTCCGTAATATTTCAATTATACCATTTAATTTTTTTTATTAATATTCGTTATTCAGCATATACATTCTATTTTTTTACTATTTTCCCTTAATTCGATTAAGCTGGAATCCCCTATTGTAATTGACCGATAATGTCAATGTCAAAAATCAACAGTTTTACCAACTTTACTGAAAGTTTTTTTTTCTGAGAAAATGTCAATGAATTGGAACCATCTTGAACATTTTAGAAAAGTAGGACCAGATTCATTATAGAATAAAAGAATAAATATAATTAGAATTTGTGTACAAGAAACAAGAAATGTTAAATATTAAATGTTTTTAAAGCACAATGTGAATAATACCATAGATGTTTTCTGATGTAGGTACCTATCAGGTTCTCTTTCTATTTATCTATCTCTTTTTTGTGTCTCTCTTTAAGAGTTTCCCCGTGTACAGTCCTTGAGAGAGAACATCGTTTTCTTGACATTCTTGGGCCACAGGTGTAGCAAAATATTATATTTGAATTATATTAAGTTTTAGGACAGATTTGGTACATAAGAGTATAAAATGGCATTAAAGTATAAATAATGAGGTAAGGAGAGATTTAAAATGGATGTAAGGGTTGCCCAAAATACATCAAAATACATTGACATTTGGATAGACTGCTAGATTAAATTTATTTTTAAAAAAATCACGGTGCAGTAACAGATATCACAAATTAGGTACACAGAGAGAAAAATTTACTATTGAATGTATCTTTCTGAAAAAAAAAAAAAATTCATGTTATCGGCGTGGCCATTAAAAAGTTACGGTCTAATCAATGTTGGGACACCTAAGATTCATACACTAGTAGTTCACTAATAACAAGTATCATCTTAAAAGATGACTTGTAACCATATGAACTGTCATACCAAATTTCTTCCAAATCGAATAAAGCGTTTTGTTATTATAAGCAAAATTAATTTTTTTTCGAAGAACTTTGAAGCAGAATTCTGGCTAAATGGTACACTTTCCAGTAGAAGCAAGTTTAGTTAAATCGTCTTATTTTAGCCTCAGGAATCTGTGGTTAAGCCATGTCTCCCTATTTGAGAGACACTCTGTATATATTTACCTTCCGTCACCTTTAGGTAAAGAAGGTATTGTCTTTGTTGTTAAAGAGTGAAGTGAGTCAATTGAGCTCTTACTCTTATCCCTTTTTTTATTGTTAGTACTGTTTTCGGGTTTTTGCTAACCCATTAAGTGGGACACGCGTGATTTTATGTATGTATGTCTCTATGTGGGTCTGTGAGTCCGTGTATCAGTGTGTGTGTGACAAATTTTTCTCCGACGATAACACCAATACTACAATTACAAAAATTATAATTCTTTCGTGTTCCTCTTCTTTACATCCATATAAAGCGCTGATTAGATTTTGGTTATAATTGGTCAACCAGAAGTTCCTTTATTTGAAGTTTTTCTTGAAAAAACGCTGTTAAATATTATTTTTTGACATATGTTATTATCTATATGATAAAATATTTTATTGTCTATACGGTTTGATTATACATTTTTCTTCATATTCAAAAAAGTTAAAGAATTATAAAGAGATTAACTTTCATAAATCAGTCAGCTCTGGTATAATCATGGAAACAGCTGATATTATATTCAAAGAAATCTAATTGACAGATATCAAGTGTAATTTAATAGTTATATTGTATTTATATAATCTTTACCAAGGAACTTTCGATATGGAATTTGTAGAAAATAGTAAATGTTCGTGTTACAATTTTACTGGATATATAGAATCTGTTCCAAGGAACTTTCGGTATGGGATTTGTACAAAATACATAGAATTAACGAAAGGTAATGTGCTGGCCACGTCAAATTTTTTCCAAGAAGTTTTTATTCGGTAAATGTATAAGAAAAGTAATAATATACACTTTACTCATTAATCTTAAATCTGACATCGCAGAAGATGTATTACGTATAAATATTTCATTTCTTCTTTGTTTTTCATGGCACTCTAATCCAACAATGTCTAAGACTCCAACACTCGAACTATTTGATAGTGTTAATGTTTAATTTTGGTTGAGTATACTTAGTTATAAATTATGAGTATTCATATGTTTATAATTGCTTACCAAGTTTCCTGAATAACTGAATACGAATGAAGGAAATTACCTGAAAACAAAAACAATTGTTAGAAAAACAGACGCAAGAATTAGACGAATTAATTAACAAGAAAAGAAGAAGAATAAGGAAATGAAGGTGTATGTGCTTAATTAAAACTAAAAATTAATTTTGGTGTAGCTCAATCATGTTTACAAGATTTTAAATAAATACAAACTACTTTTTGCTTAAGAAAAAATGTGTTGTGGCCAGCACAAGACCTCTCGCCATTCCATATTAGGCTATATAAGTATAGTATTGCACTTCGCTTTCGAACCGTCGTTTTATAACAAAAAATTACAAAACTTTACCCAAATATAGTTTTTTATTGTATTTAACATGTCTTCTGCACACATATAATTCTAATTATATCTATTTTTCATTGTACGAGGAAATTTCTATATGTGAGAGATTCTTCCAATTCATTAACCAGGTTGGCGGTATTTCTGATGGATATATGCATTTTACCTATAATTTCAAATATTTAATTAATAAAACAATAAGAAGGATTAAATATATTTCCCAGAAAAAACTATCAGAATGTCACTAAAACTGTTGATTTTTGACATCTGACATGTGTCATTTACAAACTATGTTATAAACATTGGAATTTGTCAACTGGTTTCCTTAGTGCCTTAGCCTCTGCGATTAGATTACTCTATAAATTATAGTGTCTTTATCTCTAATTCTATACAAGATATAATAAAAATTTTTAGTGTACTAGATGGAGAATTTTATGTTCTTCAATATTTAATAAAAAAAATTATATTTAGAAGAATTTTTCTAAGAAACTACTACTTCCGGTTGTTCAATTGTTACCAAAACCTTTTCAGCTCTTCCCAGGAACAACATCCAGACATACACACACACACACACACACACACGCACACACACACACACACACACACATACACAGACATCATTTTAAAAATGTAATAATCGGATTCTAGGAATCTTAAATCGTGCTTATTCACTAAAATCTAGATCTAGAATTTTAGCATGAATCCAATACCTCTCTTAGCGAGAGGTAAGAAAAAAAATCTGTTCTGGCCAGCACAATACCTCTCGCCATTTCCATGTTATATAAGTATTGTATTGCACTTCTCTATTGAACCGTCGTTTTATAACAAACAAATTACAGAACTTTACCCAAATATTGTTTTCTTATAGTATGTAACATGTCTTCTGCACACATACAATGAGGTATTCCACTCAATTTTTTTTATTATTTTAAATAAAACTTCATTCAGTTTTGAAACAATTCATAGAATTAAAAAATCTTAATTGTTCCTAGTTTAACAGTATTTTATTTTCGAGAAATCAGTGCAACGTCACATTCCCCCTATACTTGTCTTTCTCACACACACTGCTCTAAGTACGCTGCGAGAGAAAGATAACAATTGTATGACGTCAATTTTCCCTTTTAGCAAATGTGAAATATCTCGTAAAGTAATAATTTAAAAAACAGGGCATCGAACCCGAACCTGAACCGAACCAAAACCGGAACCAAACCTTAACATTTTATAGAACCCAAACCGAGAACCGAACCTCAGATATATTTTTAATTGAACTTGAGTCGAAACCGAACCGAGTATTAAAATTCAGGTTCGGGGTTCAACTCCGGTTCAGATTAATTTTTAGTTCGAAAAGTAAATACAGCCGATAGTCGACGTCTTACGCGTCTGCGTTGCTGTCTGGGCTGACTTCGTGAAAATTCTGTTCGTTTCTTGTTGCGTTTTGCGTAAATTCCGGCTCTCATTTTACATTATTTCGAAACTGAACCGCGAACAAAACCGCAAATTTTATTAATGCTTGAACTAGAACCGCACCCGAACCCATCTTTCAAAAAACAAATTAACCTGAGCCTAAACCGAACCCAGTTTTTGCCGGGTTCGATGCCCTGTTAAAAATGTTTTCATTGTTTTAACTATTATTTATTGAGCCATACTTTATGTTAAATTGAATTTTTGTTAATTTTTTTGTTATGGTGGAATACCCCATTCTATTTATATTTATTTTTTCATTGTATGAGGAAGTTCCTAAATTCATTCATCGTATCTCGTGTTACAGCTCTTTGAAGTTACATGATTTTTAATCTAAATGTATGATTGAAATTCTTTTTACTGTTGCACACCAGTTGCAATTGTTACATTACTACGAGTAAATAAACTGCCACATTCAAAACAAATTCCCGCATCTTTCGATGAAACATTGTTCTATTTACACAATTCTAAAACAATATTATTTCGCCTGATTTGCCGTTTGTGTGCTGCGTCCGTTCTCTATTTTTCGTCATCTCTTTTTGTGCGATTTTCCTTGCGGGGATTGTGAATTCAGACAGCTGTGGTGGTGTGATTCCCAGTGCTCACGGATTGCACCTGAACCCATTACTAATGCACCAACCGTGCACGCGGATAACCCCGAACCCCTTTAAACCCGCGCTAATTTAGGGGGCGACTAAGACCAGATGGCGTGGAAGAGGTAGAAATTAGATCATTTACAGCAAGTTGAATTCAGGGTTTATGGAAAGAATCATTATTTTGTTCAAATAGAAAAAATCTGTTGTGGCCAGAACAAGACCTCTCGCCATTTCCATATTAGGCTATATAAGTATTGTATTGCACTTCCCTTTCGAACCGTCGTTTTATAACAAAAAAATCTGATGTGGCCAACACATAACCTCCCGCCAATTCCATGTTTAAAATAGCAGTGAGCTTTAAGTAAAGTGTCATTTCCGGTTAATCGTTTGTAAATAAAATCTAATTTGTTGTCCAATAAATAGAAAAGTCTGTAATACGAAATTTTGGATTGTTTTATTGTTTTTCCTCAAAAATTTGTTAGAGCTACAAATTAAGTACTACATCCGATTTATCATATATGGTTAAAATCTAATATGTTGTTTCAAATTATATATGAGTTTTAAATACCAAATTTGAGAAGTTTTGGATCATATTTTAATAGGCTTTAAGGAAAAATCGTCACACACGTACATTCTTATAAAAATCAGCATCATCTTCTAGGTGCTCTAAAACGCAATCTTTGTAAATTCTTCGTCGTACATAATCCATTTCGTAAATGTGTAGTTGTAAATTAATATTAATATATAGTGCTGCAAAAATAGCAATTAGCAAATTTAAATCAGATCATCCTGTACATCTAACATTTATGTATGATGGAAAATATATTATTTTTACAAACCTTAATAAAATATTTTACTATTATATTCTCATTAACACGATTTCATTACTAATTTTAATTTTCTGCCTGTCAGTGACATTTGTTTAAATATACATACCTACAGACATCATTGTAAAAATGTTAAAATCGGATTCTGGGGACATCAAAACGTGCTTATTATATAAAATCTCTATATGCTATTTTTAGCACGATCCCTATACCTCCCTTACCTAGGGTAGCGGGAGGTAAAAATATACAGATTTTTACCCAAATACTGTTTTTTATTGTATTTAACATGTCTTCTGCACACATATAATTCTAATTATATCTATTTTTCATTGTATGAGGAAGTTTCTAAATGTCAGAGATTCTTCCAATTCATTAACCAGATTGGCGGTATTTCTGATGGATATATGCATTTTACCTATAATTTCAAATATTTAATTAATAAAACAATAAGAAAGATTAAATATACTTCCCAGAAAAAGCTATCAAAATGTCACTAAAACTGTTGATTTTTGACACAGACATGTTGTGCCTGAGTGTCTGGTCGCGAACCTAGGGGAAACGGGTTCGATCCCGACAGACGCCAAATATTTCCAATTTTGAATAGCACAAAAGTGACTCCTGTGGTGCACTCTCCACACCAGCTATAAGTGCCCGTGAGGTGACGCCTGGTAAGCGCTCACACGGTAAAATATATCGTCATCATTACCGATGTCTACATGTGTTGTAGATACTGCACACCCAGAAATGGGTAATATGTCGTGATGATATATTTATTTTATTTATTTACATGTGTCATTTAAAAACTATGTTATAAACATTGGAATTTGTCAACTGGTTTCCTTAGTGCCTTAGCCTCTGCGATTAAATTACTTTATATATTATAGTGTCTTTATCTCTAAATCTATACAAGATATAATAAAAATTTTAAGTGTACTAGATGGAGAATTTTAAGTACTTATTTTAATATTTAATAACAAAAATTTCCAAAAAAATATATTTAGAAGAATTTTTCCCAGGAACTACTACTTCCGGTTGTTCAATTGTTACCAAAACCTTTTCAGCTCTTCCCAGGAATGTCAGATTGAAGAAACTGCAGTTAAATATTTTTTAAGTCATAGTTTTTGAGGAATCGTCCCTCCAACATCCATACACACACACACACACACACACACACACACACACACACACACACACACACACATACAGACATCATATTAAAAATGTTATAATCGGATTATAGGGACCTTAAATCGTGCTTATTCAATAAAATCTGGATATGCGAATTTTAGCATGAATCCAATACCTCTCTTAGCGAGAGGTAAAAATGCTAGCTATATTTATAGCCGTTTGCACCGATGTAATCTTAAGTTCTCTTTTGCTAAGTTTTACTTAAAGTTACAGTTCACCTTAAATTTTATTCTGTTGCACATGTAAATTTTAAGTTCTACTTACCTAAGAATAGGATTTGGTTAAAAAGTCACCGTTTTTGATTTAGGTATTACAGGAAGGCAGTTAGTTTGACATTATATAATTTTATCACAACTTGCTCAAGCACGTTGCTTTTATGTAACACCCCCTCCACCTTCGGCGTCGAGCTTTCGGTAACGTCATAAAATTATTTCGTAATTATCAATGTCCTCAGGATATTATAGCTAAAAACATGATCACCCATCCTGCATTTAACTACACTAACACAAGCTTGAATCCCAAGTCCAACGACTATAATATATTATGTTGTATGTACACAAATCGTCAATAAACAAAGCTGCCTTCAACATACACACAACAACGTGCTAGAATATTAATATAAATTAAACTAATTATAAACTTTTAATTGTTGAAAACTCTGGCTATTATTAAAACTAAGGTGTATAAAACTTTCGCTTCAAAATTTGTGAGTTACCGCCCATTGTTTTACTAATTCTCTTATATTGATTTACTGTATGTGAATAAATGGTTTTTGTATTGAACAGTTTATTAAATACCCGCCAATACAAACAGCTAACTATAACGGGGCAAACTTTGCTAATGAAAGGTACGGGAGAAATTTTATTTTTACTTATTTGTTGTTTATTTGTTCCTTTACAATCGAGGAACGAAGTAAGGAAATAAGCGGACGATCAGGTGATTAAAACTTTGCAAATAAGCATAATGAAGTAAAGCAACTATCGGCAGAACTCTATGTAGAGAGACATACGAGGTAGCGTCAAAATATTCCTAGAATTGGGCAATAATTATTTTACGTTCCGTCACCTTTAGGTAAGGAAAGTATTGTCTTTGGTCAGAAAATACGGTGGTGAATTTTTAATGAATAATCACGTTTTAGGCAGGGTTGTTAAAAAAGCCGTTTTTTGAATTTTGGACGATGCAGTGGTTAAATTTGGTTTTAACCGTCCAAAATTGGTCAGAAATGGCCAAAACTGGTCAAAATTACTAGGTAATAATTCATTTTAAATCATTTGACTAGTTGATTTTACATCTATTATTCATTTTTAAATGAACTGTTCCATAAATAAACAGAAGACATGATATTGTTAAAATTATTTTGGTTTAACTCATTTATTAATTTAATCCGACGCATATTGGTGCTTGTAGGCAAATATGTTCGTACACGTCTTATTGCCTGTTGTTTGAGTATAATGTGAAACATTTTTGTAAAATAATTTTCAGTTTAGTTTTATTAAATGAAATGTATCAATAGCATGTCAAAATTTTCAAATTTGAATTCCTAGTGAAATAACGTATTATTTGAATGGTCTAATGTATTTTGACCAGTAGTAATGGTCAAATTACCTCTTGACCAGGACGGTTAAAACCGGTTAAAACCTGTGGATAAAACCACTCTGGTCAAAATACCTACAACTCTGGTTTTAGGGCCCCTAGAATACGATTTTACTAATTTTACGAGATATCTTTATGTGTATATGTGTATGTATGTGTCTGTGGGTATGAGGGGGGGAGGTGTGTGACAAAAATTTCCCTTTTTAACAGTTTTTCTTGAAAAAACATAGTTAAATATAATTTTTTCTACTCCCGTTCGTGAAGTGAGTACTTCACGTATCAATTTTTATGTGTGAAGTTTGATTTTTTGTACACAGTGCGTGAAGTAACAGTTCATTATTTTAAATATTACAAAATGAATTGTATTTTAATAAAACAAAGCTGTTAAACCCCTGTAACGTTGATAACCATGGTTACACAAGTCGATAATACAGAGGCTTTACGTTAAAAGAATGACAATGTCAAGAAAAATTATATTTTATTGCAAGATCGTAGAAAAAGTATAGTATGTAATACGTTTGTGAAGCCTATTTTACATTCGGTAAAAATTTCAGCTTCACACACTTGCCACATAATACACTATTTTACCTGCCGTCACCTCTAGGTAAGTAAGGTATTGCCTGGTCAAAAAATTCGATGTTTTTAATGAATAAGCACGTTTTAGGGTCCCTAGAATACCATTTACTAGTTCTACGATGGTGTCGGGAATGTGTGTATGTTTGTGTCCGTCTGTGTGTGTGACAAAATTTTCTCCAACGATAACTCCAATATTACAATACAAAAAATTATAATTCTTTCATATTCCTCTTCTTTACATCCATATAAAGAACTGATTAGATTTTGGTTATATTTGGTCAACCGAAAGCTCCCTTATTTGAAGTTCTTAACAGTTTTTCTTGAAAAACACAGTTGAATATCATTTTTTGACATTCCATGTGCTTATCAATATGAATGAATATCTTATTGTCCATACAGTTTGATTATACATTTTCCTTCATATTCAATAGATATAGAGTTAAAGAATTATAAAGAAATTAACTTTTATATGCCAGCCAGATATGACAGATGTCAGTGTCAAGCGCAATTTACATAGTGTGTGTTCGCGTTATAATTTTATTGGATTTACAAAATCTTTTCCAAAGTACTTTCGGTTTGGGATTTGTAGAAAATAATATATGTTGGTGTTACAGTTTTACTGAACATATAGAATCTTTTCCAAGGAACTTTTGGTATGTGATTTGAACAAAATACATAGAATTGACGGAAGGCAATGTGCTGGCCGCATTAGATTTTTTTAAAAAAGATACACAGTTGCTCCACCTTTCGTTTAACTGTTCAAAACACTCCTGGAAACTATTTTCTGCAAGTGCCGTCATAAATTTTCATTCAAAATTTCATGATTTACTAAGTACACCAGAAGTGTGGACTTTTCTTGGTAAGTTAAATAAACCATATGAAATCGGAAAATCATAAAATTTGGAATGAAAAATGATGACATTTGACATTTATGTACATAATTACCAGCTGTCATTCTGTCAAGGGCCCCCATATCTGCTTGTCAAGAAAGACCAATAAAGGCATATGACTACTAGCGCATTATAAATTAGTATCCCATGTAAACGTAGTATATGACGACATTACTTTAGTAATATTTTTGATGACGAGACTTTTCTGCCTAATCATCTCTATCATAGTTTTGCCCTATTTTATTATAAAATTTTGAATACTTGCGTATTCATAAAAAATAACATTTAGATTTCATTTAAGTCGTAAATACTTCCATGATAGATAAATATTCGTATATATCTTAACAAAAACTAAAAGTCAAAACAAATCTATCAACTATTGTTGTATGTCGGACCCACGTCGCTTATAGGAAACATTTCTATCATTCCTCATTGTGAGAAATATGTCCTGTTGAAAGGAATAAAGGATATTCAGTGGCGTTCGTCCACTGGACCAATGGGGGCTGACAAATACCTACCGTTTATAACCCCAGGATTGGCTATTGGATAGGGGCATTTGTACCAATTTAGGAAGGCTGGTCACCAAGTAATAAGAAGGTTTTTAACCCTTATAAAGCACTGTCTACACGACAGGGACATTAAAGATTTTTTATTATGTTTTGGAAAATAAATAGGGCCACCAAAATATTAGAAGAATTATAGCTCAATAACGAAGTTTTATATAAAAATATAAATCTCTCTTTAATTCGTCGATTATTGATTGAGAAATAATGCAACAGTAAATCTATATTTAACTGCTGGCAATACAACAATACACGCGAATAAATTAGCTAAATAAAGATAAATATTCCTATTTATGCAAAATCTCCATGACAAATAAATATAAATAAATATAGGGATAGTGATAAAAATTGCATATCCAATTTTAGTAAATGGCCACATTTTAAGATCCCTAGAATCCAATTTTAACATTCTTACGATGAAGTTATTAGTTTAAAACGATTTTAATATTAAAAATCTGATGTGGCCAACACAAAACCTCCCGCTATTTAATTTTTACATACATACGTACATAAAATTACGCGATTCCCACTTAGGAGGTTAGCAAATACCCGGAAACAATAGTAACAATAAGAAAAGGGATAAGAGTAAGAGCTCAGCTGACTCACTTCACTCTTTAACAATATTCTTCTTTCGTCTTGTCCACAATCATCATAGAATTCATACATAAGTGACCGATTTTCGGTAGCGAATAACCCCATCCGGACCACAATAATAGTCCGCAACAATCTTCCTTCGCCACACTTTCCTATCCATTTTTATTAATTTAAATACATACTTACGTATTTACTAACCCTGCAAACTGTTCCATTGCATAAAACTATTGATTTATTTACTATTTTCTTTTTAACATGTCACTATTATTAATTTGAAGTGATTAGTTTTTTGACAGTGACATTTACTGTTAAGTTACATTCATTTGAAATATGACCTGTGTAACAAAGGAATTGTGTTTATCTTAGGCTTCGGGACTAATAAAAAAAAATTATTTTTAAATTTATCTGCAAAATATATAGAAAAAGTATTAATGTATTCCTGTAGAAAATTCAATAATCTTTAATTTTTATAAGAATCTAAAGGTTTCTTTCCATATTAAAATGAGGTAGAAATATTAGGTTTCAGAATTTTCTGAATGATGAATTAGAGCGTTGACAAAATTCATACACACACATACACACACAAGCATCATCGTGAAAATGTTAAAATCTGATTCTAGGGACCTTAAAACGTGGTCAATTACCAAAATCTAATGGTTTCTTTTCATATTAGAATAGAATCGAAATACAAGATTTCAAATTTTTTCGATTGTTAGTATTAGAGTTACAGCGTTAAGAAGATCCAAACACACACACAAACACACACACACACACACACACACACACACACACAGACATCATCATGAAAATATTAAAATCGAATTCTAAGGACCTTAAAACGTGGTCATTCACAAAAATCTCAACATGCGATTTTTAGCACGATCTCTTACCAAGAGTAGCGAGAGGTAAAAAATAATTAAATTCAAAATTAAATTCAAAACTGCAATTTCTATTATTTCTATGCACGTAAGTGTATATTACCCATTTCTGGGTGTGCCAATTTGCTTTGTACACAAATTTCACTAATGGGGTATTCCACCATAACAAAATTTTTTTAAAAAAATCAATTTAACATAAAGTATGGCTCAATAAATAATAGTTAAAACAATAAAAACATTTTTTAAATAATTACTTTACGAGATATTTCACATTTGCTAAAAGGGAAAATCGACGTCATACAATTGCTATCTTTCTCTCGCAGCGTACTCAGAGCAGTGTGTGTGAGAAAGACAAGTATAGGGGAAATGTGACGTTACACTGATTTCTCGAAAATAAAATACTGTTAAACTAAGAACAATTAACATTTTTTAATACTATGAATTGCTTCAAAACTGAATGAAGTTTTCTTTAAAATAATAAAAAAAATTGGGTGGAATACCCCATTGCCGGCGTGGAGACTGCACCACAAGGGCCAATATTTTTACAAAATAAGTACCGTACATATTTTAGTATTACATCCGTTTATCCCATATGTAATACAGCCAATGTAATGACAGTATTATAGTGTTTTAGAGATGTTACACCCTCGTTACATTATTTAGGGCCCGTTACGATGATGTAACTCCAGTGGTCATAATTACACATGCATGTCTGTAGTTGACAACTACAGAAATGTAACATTGTTCATCATCTGACCGGGATGCGTTATTACAAACCCTTATTTAATAAAATATTAGAGTGGGGACATTTAAAAACAATTATAAAGTCAAAAACACTAACCTTGTTCGTTGATAGACACGATTTTATCTGCTTCTAAAGTTTATATAAAGTTTTCAACCACAATAAATGTTTCTGAACACACTACACACACTAAATAACACACTAAACATATAATAATCATTATTAAATATAGTTCACTATGTAAAAACAACTATTGTTTTATGTAACAACGACAAAACACTTCTCAAATCCGCCATATTGTTAATAAGTGACAGGTGAATTACTTTGTTGTTACTAAGCGTCACACTTGTTAGAATAATGAACTATTTACAACATTTGAAAAATTTATTTGAAAATTATTGTTTTAAACGTTTTTAAGTACATAAAGAGCTTCAATTATTAATTTTATAATAAATATTATTTATATTGTACGTTAAAATAGTTTGAAAATACAAAATTTTAAATAAAACAACATATACAGCTCGATTCTCGAAAAAGTTTAAGCTAATCCTCATTTTTGGATTAGCGAATTCTACTCTAATTTTGGCACCGGAAATACCGGAATAGAATAAAATTCACTAATCCAAAAATAAGGACTAACTTAAACTTTTTTGTGAATCGGGCTGATAAATTTTATGTTGAAAAATCTGATGTGCCCAACACAAAACCTCCCGCTATTTAATTTTTATTAATTTAAATACATACATGTATTTACTAATGCTGCAAACATCGACCTTTAAACTAATGGACCAAGTGTCTCCTATTCCTTTATTGTTAGAATATTGTTCCAACATAGAAGGATAGAAATATATATTCTGTCCTTCAATAATACGGAAGTTCTCAGTTAAAGTATACTGCGCATGCGTTCGTACTCATTGTACATCTTTTTCAGTCATATATAAACCTCTATACATCGCTCTCTGTCACTAAATAATTGTCAAAATCTACATTTGACGTTTCGTAACTGTTTGTGTATTATTTGCTTTTTTGGAGAACATTTACAATTATTTCTGTCAATATATACCTGCATGTGTTGTGAGGTGTGTATGTGACAAAATAATGGGGAAACGGTGTATTTCGTGCAGTCAACAGTACGTACGCGGTCCAGCTGTGTCATTTTATATAGTTCTTATTAATTATTACTTGTCCCCTATAATATAATATTTATGTAATATATTATATTAAAAATATATAATGAATCTAATTATGCACAAAATTAAATCTATACTCTTAGCGATTATGCACCAAGTACAACAAGTTAGGGACAAATCAAATTTTTTATTTTGCTGCGTTTTCTTAACTTCCGTAATGTTGAAGGATAGAGATACTGTGTCTGCACCGTTATGGCGGGACAGGCGTTTCGCTTGTACGCTGCGTCTATTAGTTTAAAGGTCGATGGCTGCAAACTACCATGAGTATTTTTTAACGTGAAATATTGGGTTTGTCATGTCCATGGTTACGATTTGACATTTGATTGACAGCAATGTATTTGTGTGACCATTTAAAATGAAACATAGGGAACGAATTTGACAGATGTATTATATTATGTAAGAAATTTAGCCAAATCAAAAAAACACTCGAGAGCACTAAACATATTTCGGGCACAAGATGCACACAATATTTTTTCTGCAACTAAATTTAATTTTTAGAAAACAGGTATAATTATTTAAACAAAAATAACCTCTAATGACGTCTTGTCAATATGACAGATGACCGCTGAATTTTCCTATAAGTTACGACTTGACATTTGATTGACAGTAATATATTTGCTTGTCTCATTTAAAACATAGGGAATGAATTTGACAGAGTATTATATTTAAAAATTGTATGAAATTTGGCCAAGTTAGAAAATCACTCGAGCACAAGGTACACTAAATTTAATTTAGAAAGCAGGTATAATTATTTAAACAAAATTAACCTCTACTGACGTCTTATCAAATGTCAAATTCGTTCCCTATGTTTCAATTTAAATGGGACACGCAAATACATTGCTGTCAATCAAATTTCGAATCGTAACCATGGTTATGACAAACCCAGTGTTTCACGTTAAAAAATACTCACGGTATATTATATTCCATTGCACATAAATATTACTTTATTTACTATTTTCTTTTTAATTTGAAGTGATTAGTTGTTTGATAGTGACATTTCAATGTCATTTACATACATTTGAAATATGAAGTACCTATGTAACAAAGAGATCTTGAAATCATAGGCTCTGAGATTTATAAAAAAAAATATTTTTTAAATTTATCTGTGAAACATATAAAAAAGTATTAATGTATACCTGTAGAAAATTCAATAATCTTTAATTTTTTTAATGACATAAAATGCGAAAAAAATACATTTAATGGTATTTTTTGAAGAAAAACCATTATAAGAGATTAGACTTGTAATCGTGAATTACATCCGAGGTGAGATAAAGCGCGAGGCTGTAATGAAACTCCTACCGAGGTTATGTATACTATTTTATTCACAATTATCCTCATTTTAAATCAATAATTTTCAAAATAAATCAATGAGTTATAACCTTTAATTTTATTAATATTTTGACATTTGCAACACAAGAGATGGAAGTGAAATCTGTTATTTCCAACCCAAGAGATTGTCATTAAAGTTAGGAATGACGTATTTCCCAACCTCCAAAAGGTTATGAATCAGTATATTACTATAATGATAGTGAATAAAAGTATTTCTACCGCTTATTAGGAGTTGAAAATATGCATCCTTGACTGTCTACTACGATACAGAATATCTATTGTCGTTTCACAGTACATATCAGCTAATGTTCCAGAATTCTAAATACGATAAAATGAGGAATATTTGAACTGTTCATTACTCCATAGAATAAGGAATCGACTGATAAGTTTATGGTTATAATAACAAAGAAATAAAAGATTAATGTGATAAAAAGTTATGAGAAAAAAATCTGTTGTGGCCAGCCCAAGACCTCTCGCCATTTCCATATTAGACTATATAAGTATTGTATTGCACTTCGCTTTCGAACCGTCGTTTTATAACAAAAAAATTACAGAACTTTACTCAAATATTGTTTTTTATTGTATTTAACATGTCTTCTGCACACATATAATTCTAATTATATCTATTTTTCATTGTATGAGGAAGTTTCTAAATGTCAGAGATTCTTCCAATTCATTAACCAGATTGGCGGTATTTCTAATGGATATATGCATTTATCTATAATTTCAAATATTTCATTAATAAAATAATAAGAAAGATTAAATATACTTCCCAGAAAAAACTATCAGAAAGCCACAAAAACTGTTGATTTTTAACACTGGCATATGTCATTTACAAACTATGTTATAAACATTTGAATTTGTCAAGTTGTTTCCTTAATGCCTTAGCCTCTGCGATTAGAATATTCTATATATTATATAATTAACCAGATTGGCGGTATTTCTGAAGAATATATGCATTTTACCACAATTTTACCTATAATTTCAAATATTTAATTAATAAAACAATAAGAAAAGTTAAATATACTTTCCAGAAAAAGCTATCAGCATGTCACTAAAACTGTTGATATTTGACAATGACATGTGTCATGTTATAAACATTGGTCAAGTGGTTTCCTTAGTGCCTTAGCCTCTGCGATTAGTTTACTCTATAAATTATAATGTCTTTATCTCTAAATCTATACTAGATATAATAAAAATTTTAAGTGTATTAGATGGAGAATTTTATTTTAAAAAACTCCCAAAAAATTATATTTAGAAGAATTTTTTTAAGAAACTACTACTTTCGGTTGTTCAATTGTTACCAAAACCTTTACAGCTCTTTCCAGAAATGTCAGATTGAAGAAACTGCAGTTAAATATTTTTTAAGTCTTATAGTTTTTGAGAAATCGTCCCTCCAACATCCATACATACACACACACACACACACACACATACACACATCCACACACACACACACAGACATCATTTTAAAAATGTTATTCGGATTCTAGGGACCATAAATCGTGCTTATTCAATAAAATCTGGATATGCGAATTTTAGCATGAATCCAATACCTCTCTTAGCGAGAGGTAAAAATAAATGTTTGTTTGTAAAATTTTGTCAGCTATAAACTAATTTATTTGCATCGTAAATGAAACAGTTGCACACCTAAAATATTAATTAAGCAGTTGACTGCAGAGCAAATGAAACAAACAAACAAACGAACTTTCTCATTTCCGGTTAAAATTTCGAATTTCCCTCAAGATTTCATTTGTCTCCAGTGCACTCTTCAATACAACACATCACGTTTGTCTTCCATTTTCCGTGAAAAATTCATCAAAAATTTTGTAATTATATAAAGAGGGATGCTTCATTTGATAATTAATTATTTTTAATTAACGAAAATTTGTGAAAATCTAGAATAAAATACTGTCAACACATTTTAGCGTTGATGTCCATTTTTAATAGAATTGGCGGGTCTCCAAATTGATTTTATTGATGGTATTTCAAACGCATAAATCTACAATATAAATTAGAGCGAATCAACATATAAATATGAATTTATCGCCTATGGAAATTTACCAATAATAATGCAGTTATTTCTAAAAATAATAGGCGACGAAAACTATTCTATTTATAAATTGTTTTGTCGAAATATGAGAAGAATTTTCTGTCGTATTTTAAAACACGAAACCTTCGACCGCTATTTGAAACATTATATGTTGAACGTTTTATTGTGCAAGATTAGAATTCGAAATAAGAATTCTTGGGGTCAAATATCACACACATAGTAAAGTATATGTGACAGAGAAATACGAGAAATGTTGAAGTATACGTTGCGGGAAATATGTTTAAGAGAAATCGCCGAAACCAGGGCCGCGCAAAGAAGCGTTGGCGCCAGGGTGCCAAAAATAAAAATTAACGCCCCTAAAAAGATAAAATGATTTCATCCTTTAAAAGATAACACTTTAATTAAATATACTGGAAAATTAAAATTAAAGTAGAGAATATAAAGAAAGAATAAAGGTTTAATTATCTATTTTAAGTACATATGCTTTTGATAAGGGTAAATATTAGTTAATTATTAAAAAAGAAAAAAAGGAGACACAAATATATCATGTTTTATAATTTTAGCTCTTGCGTATACTTATGTAACATACTCTTTACAATCAAATAATATTACTACCAAGTTTATAACTCTACCCATTTTTGAATTATTGCTCCAAAAGTCAATATACCCCCACATTTAGATAAAAATTTTCAAAAATCTAATTTGTATGTATCTAAATACTTCTTAATGCGCTGATTCCAAATTTTGAAACCGCAGGTCGATACCTCGATTCGTTCTCGAGATATTTAGATTCAAAGTTTTGCTCAAAACTGCCCATTTTTGGGTATTAACCCAAAAATGGGTCGAGATAGGAATTTGGCGACATCACCATTCGATTCTATGGACAAAAATACATAAGTATACCAATTTTCATAATTTTCGTCCAACCGGTTCATTTTTTATGAATAAAAGCTTGAAAACCCCTGAAAATGGCCAAAATCTGAAAAAATCGTAAGGGGTACACCTTAGATTTTTGCGATTTTTGGCCATTTTCAGTTATTTTGCTTCAGAGATTGTATGCGGTGTTCAAAAATTCTGAAAATTGGTGTACTTATGTAATTTTGCCCGTAGAATCGAATGGTGTTGTCGGCAAATTCATATGTCGACCCATTTTTGGGTTACTACCCAAAAATGGGCAGTTTTGAGCAAAACTTTAAATCTAAATATCTCGAGAACGAAAAGAGATATCGACCTGCGGTTTCAAAATTTGGAATCAGCGCATTGAGAAGTATCTAGATGCATATGAATTAGATTTTTGAAAATTTTGAAATTTTTATCTAAATGTGGGGTATATTGACTTTTGGGGCAATAATTCAAAAATGGGTAGAGATATAAACTTGGTAGTAATATTATTTGATTGCAAAGAGAATGTTACGTAAGTGTACGCATTTTTAGAGTATTTGAACAAATTTTCCAAGGAACTTTCTGTATGGAATTTGTAAAAAATTGTATTATGTTCGTGTTACAATTTTACTGGATATATAGAATCTTTTCCAATGAACTTTTGGTATGGGATTTGTACAAAATACATCAAATTAACGGAAGGTCTTGTGCTGGCCACAACAGATTTTTTAATTGTTAGATAAAATTTTAACTAAATATTGAAAAATCGGCCTTTATTAATTTAAATACAGACCTACAAATTTATTGATGATGGAATAGATAGAATCAAATATATTACTACTACGTTCTCCTTAAGACGGTTTCATTAAAATTAAATTATTTTATTATTTTATATTTAAAGTTATTTATATGGTATTTATTTCAAAACAATAAGCAGTATATTCAAATAACTTTTTTTTTTGATATATATACTCATTTTATATTTTAAATAAATACATATAAAACTCTATATTCTTTATACAGGTGTCAGGATATTGAGTCTCAAACGTCTTTGATGTTCTTATTCTACTCCACTCGAATACTCAGTTTCTTATACTTTGTAATAGCTAAGGATCCAATAATCTTTTATCCTTTATATAGTCCTGGTAAATAAATACACTCCCAGGATAAACAAATGCAGAGAAAGCCTTTTAGACTTGAAAGAAAATTTGTTCCCTATATAGGAAATGTATTGATTACATATACAAAACCATTGAAAGAAACAAATTGAATGCTTTGAATTTTAAATTTAGAACATCAGTGTTTTTATTGTATTTTATATATGCAAGACTAACCACTTAATCACTCGTTGCTCGGCAACCTGTGAATAATGAAACCTTATTACTAAATAACCGTTTTAAAAATATAAAATGGATAATTAAATGGCAATTTTATGCACTATCGTAGACTCGATCGTAAATAAAAATATAAAAAATCTGATGTGGCCAGCACATGACCTCCCGCCAATTCCATGTTTAAAATAGCAATGAGCTTTAAGTAAAGTTTCACTTCCGATTGATCGTTTGTAAACAAAATCAACTTTGTTTTTCCAATAAATAGTAAAGTTTGTAATACGAAATTTTGGATTATATTTTATTTTGTTTTTCCTGAAAAATCTGTCAGAGCTTCAAATTAAGTACTACATCCGGTTTATCATTTATAGTCAAAATCTAATATGTTGTTTCAAATTATATAAGAGTATTAAATACCAACTTTGCGAAGTTTTGGACCATTAATATATTTTAAGGAAAAATCGTCACACACATTATTGTCAATTGTCAAAATCATCACCAACTTCCTTATGCTCTAAAACGCAACCTGTGTAAATTCTTCGCCGTACATTATACATTTCGTAAATGTGTAGTTGCAAACTATTATTTAACACTTTGAAATCACGTTCTTATTGAGAGCTATTTGATATATAATGCTGCAAACATCAAACTTACATCGAATTATACTGTATATCTAATATTTATGTATGATGGAAAATATATTATTTTTACAAACCTTAATTTCATTAGAATCATATTTAAACTACTAAATTCTTCTTAACACGGTTTCATTATTAATTTTAATGAAAATTGCTTCGTGACAGTGACATTTGTTTAAATATGTCAAATTTGTTATTAAAGTATTGTTTTTGTTTGACGCAGAGGCAAAGTGATGTACAAAAATAAATTATTTTATAATATAATATAAAGTTATTTCAAGTTATTTACTAAATGTTATTATCGTAGAATTGAAGATTGTGCCATTATATTCAATTTGTATTGGTAAAAGTTGCTAAAAAATTATATTCAATGAATTTTTTACATGAAAAACTGTTAAAAGCTTGTAAAAATGATACTTCCGGTTATCCGATATACACTAAAAGCTAATGAGCTCTTCCCACATTAGTATAGAATGGATATACAAAATTGCAAATTTTTCTGATTGATAGTATTTGAGTAATCGTGTCCACAAGATCCACACACAGACACAGACACACACACAGCCACACATACATACCTACAGACATCATTGTAAAAATGTTAAAATCGGATTCTGGGGACATCAAAACGTGCTTATTCACTAAAATCTCTATATGTGATTTTTAGCACGATCCCTATACCTCCCTTACCTAGGGTAGCGGGAGGTAAAAATCTTATATGTAATACATTGCGAAATGAGTGTTTTAGGCACTTGACGTGTTGTATCACTCGCTTACACTCGTGCGTACAAATTTCACGTCGCGTGCCTAAAACACCATTTCGCAACTTATTACAAAAATATCTATACGTAACTCAGATATGATTTCGTGTAAATTATGTGAAAAGTGATATTTCATAACGACATACAGTTAGGTAAAACACAATTTTTTAAAACCAAATTAGATAAATATTCTTTCAATCAAGTGTGTATTCAAATCGAGTGTAAATTTGGAGTTAAATTCTTTGAGTAAATACCCGGTTCATTATTCGAGGTCCAGATTGGAGTAGACAGTATTGGTATCATGTCTGGAATGCCTAATAGGCTATTCGATAACGTAGGTATGCTTTACCGATAGAATTAGATTCGATGCTACAGTCAAGTTCTCGACAAATTTACATACTATCCGATACACAATCAAAAGTAGCTATCTTAGAATAATAATTACTATGGCCAGTATTATTATATTAACTATCAAAGTTAGTGTAATACCAATACCCTGGGTAACACTCCAAGACTGAATACATCATCTATACCGAGAGTTTTCTTTATCAGTGGACATGGGCGTATGTATTATCGCGTTTTTTTTTTAAACTGGACATAGGACGTGACATTTAGTATATCTGTCAATGTCATCAAATTGTCATATTTCAAAATGTATACAGTTGAAGAAAAAGTTCAAATTGTATGGTATAATTCTATACTCTGACATAAGCCTAAGGCAAGAAATAATTAATATAAATTATATTTTATCCCTATATTTTAATTGATCAATATTTATTTTGTCACCATTGTAAATACAATTTTTTAAATGGCCCCAAAGAAAAAAAAAATCGTTTGGTGCAAGATCTGGTGGCATTGCAGGCCACTCCACTTCTCCACCACGTCCTATCCAGCGTTGGGGGAATACCTGGTGCAGATATAAGTGAAAATTTTGACGACTCCAATATCTGCAATTTTGTGAATTTACTTCCCGATTAATATAAAATGTCGCTTCATCCGTAAATAAAATTCGATCCAGTAATATTTCCCCACTATTAATTTTGTTCATCATATCTTCGCAATAGATATTTCTTCGTTCTATATCGTTGTGTAATAACTCTTGGTGATTTTGATATTTAAAACTCTTAAAATATTCTTGTCTTAAAACCTTGTATACTAGTACTCTTAATTTCAGAAAAAAAAATTGTTGACAGGGTGTTGCCACTTTCAATTAATTGCATAATTTCTTGTTTCTTACTATTAACTACAGTACTTGGTCTGATTTTCTTCTTGTGCTGTTTATTGACGCATCCTTTAGTTCTGTAGTCATTGTAAATTTTTCTTATAGTTGTTGGACTGGGTCGCTTATTAAAAGTTAATGCACATAAGTCAGAAACTTGTTGTAGACTCGTTATAATTACTCCAATTTACAATTTGAACTTTTCTTTAACTGTATACATTTTGAAGTATGACAATTTCATGACATTGACAGATATACTAAATGTCACGTCCTATGTCCAGTTTAAAAAAAACACGCGATAATGCATTGCTGTCAATCATTTTAAATGTAACTATGGTAATGACATACGCCCATGTTCACTTATAAAAAAAACTCTCGGTATGGACAGTTTTCGCAAGAAACAAAATCGCAATAGCGCAAAATGGGTTATTGTCGATTGGAAGATTGAGATTATCTATATACGTTATACAATTTCTATTTCGATGTTGGGACTCGGAATTATCTGTAAACGACTTATGAAGTTAATTACCCCATCTTATTATTGATAGGAGGTTAAAATTGTTAGCGACCCCCAAGAAAATCATTTCCAGCAAATATATTATCTGTATTTTATGATTGAAACAAAGTTTATTGTAATTTCTTGAAGTAATCCTTAACAATCTGTATTAAGAGCACTTCTCTAAGTTTCTCGTTCTTTGTCCTCATATTCTAGAAGGCTATGAAGCAGATTGTTTGTGGTAGGTGATTGTAATTATCGTAATGCTCTCAGTGTGCCATGATTTTGATATCTGGGGGATTATGAGCATCGTTTCAATATCAATTTGAATTTCATGTTAACAGCTTTTAATTAGAGTGAAGCGGCTATCTAAGATATTGCTATATATAAATACATCATTATATGAGTAGAAGCTATTATCATCCACCTAAGCAGGAAAATAATAAGAAATAATAATAAGAAACGTTTTGTAGTTGTATGTTCTGTCTCATCGAAACCCAAAGGATCGGCATAAACCTTTGGAACGCCTCTCACTTAATACAAAAAACAAGGTGTGGCAATTAAATAACGAGATTTATCTTTTCCCGGCTTCCCTGTAAATTTGGCAACATTGCAGACTATGTCATATTAATTTGTCATCTTCCCTCCATCCACTGTTAAAATTTCAAGATAATTAGGCAAACCGGTCAGCAGTAGCCTTCGATTGAAGTTATAGTATATTACATCCGAGATGGGAGATGTTTCATTACAGCCGAGGGCTTATGTATGAGATAATGCGCGAGGCTGTTATGAAACTCCCACCTAGAGATGCACTCAATCTCGAGCTTTGGCCCGACCCGGCCCGAAGCCCGCCTCGATTTCGAGTCGATTTTCAAAAATCGAGACGAGTCGGACTTTTGATTTTGGCCCGACCCGAAAATTCGAGCTTTTCGGGCCGGCCCGAAAAATCTTATAGTTCAATCAAATGCACAGTTTCCTTAATATTTTAATGAAAATGGATGAAGTTGAAAAGGGTCAAAATGATTTAATAACAACATACTTCACATCTTAATCATAAAAATGTTATTTTACTTCAATAATTCAAGGTTATTCATTAAAGCATAATAATGCTATTGTCATGTTGTTATTATTACTATTGTTACTATTCGTATACTTAAATAAAAGTGTTTTTTATTTCTACTATAATGATTTCTTGTCTTATTTTTGAGTAAAAATAAAGTTAGATAAAAAATCCTTATGTAAATGTTAGCTTTTTGTATAAGATTTGTGAAACAGTTTAAATTTTCAAGCGCCTTTGGGAAACAAAGTGTTAAAGTCTGTATTTTTATAACAAACTTAAACTAGAAGTGTCTCTTTTTTAACAACTTATGTTAACTAATGTCGAAAGTTATAAGGATGTAGAGGTTTTTTTATAAATTTGGCATGAAAAGAGTTAAATATTTCGCCTCACATAAAAATCAAAATTAGGAATGTCGGATGCACCCAATTTCGAGCTTTGGCCCGGCCCGGCCCGATTTCGAGACAATTTTCGAGCCGAACCAGCTAATTTTTTGTCGAGTCGATCTTCGAATCGGGCCGGCAATTTTTATTTTCGGGCCGAGTCGATCCAAACCTCAAAGCCTGACCCGGCCCGGCCCGAATGCATCTCTACTCCCATGTATACTATTTTATTCACAATCATCCACATTTTAAATCAATAATTTTCAAAATAAATCTATGAATTATAACCTTTAATTTTATTAATATTTTGCCAGCTGTTTTAAAATTTGTTTACCCTACTTAATTATGGGGATCTACGGAAATGTTGCTAGGCAACCCCTACATAAACATTTCCAACCCAAGAGATGGAAGTGAAATCTGTTATTTCCAACCCAAGAGATTGTCATTAAAGTTAGGAATGACGTATTTTCCAACCTCCAAAAGGTTAGGAATCTGTTTATTATTATAATGATTACGAATAAAATACTTTCTCGTACTCCGCCGGAATTATGTTAGTGTCAATATGAAATTCTGTGTAAAACTTTAAAAATCCGCTACAGAAATGTACGAATTGTTGAAGAATGTTTATGGTGATGAAGGTCTGTCTAGTACTCAGTTTAAAAGATTTAAAGAAGGAAGAAAAGAGTTCGGAGATGATTAGTGCCTTGGCCGTACACTGACATTGTTTTTTTCGAAATGCGAGTGATTGTTCACATGGACTGGGTGCCTGAGGGGCATTTCGTTAACCAAGAATATTACAAGAAGGTTTTGATAACCCTTCATGCACGGGTGAGAAGAAAAAGGGCTGAAATGTGATGGATTCTCCATGAAGACAACGCGCCGGAACAAAACGCCCTGTCCGGCAGGACATTTTTGACGAAATACAAAATCACCGTGTTGGTACATCAACCGTACTCACTTTTATTCCCAAATTGTAATTCTGCCTTAAAAAGCACCAAATTTGGGGCCGAGATGTAGTTATAGAAAAGCGGCAGAGCTTATGAACAACCTAATAAAAAGGCTTGCAGGCATTGCTTCCAACAATGGAATATTCGCATCGGGCGGTGTAGGGTTCGGGGAGGAGAGTACATTGAAGGTGGCAATATTTGTTTTGTGTAATTTTATACATTGTCAATGTTCTAAGATCAATCTTGGTATTTAATTGCCACACCTCGTAGTATAATAAGGAAGTCACCCATATAAATTCCATATATCCCTAAATCAGATTGACCTCTAGGTATACCGTGAGTATTTTTTAACGTGAACATTGGGTTTGTCGTGTTCATGATTACAATTTGACATTTGATTGACAGCAACGTATTTGCGTGTCCCATTTAAAATGAAACATAGGGAACGAATTTGACAGATGTTAGCTAAGTCAGAAATTTAGCTAAGTCAGAAAACCACTCGAGAGCACTAAACATATTTCGGGCACAATATTTTTTTTGCAACTAAATTTAATTTTTAGAAAAAAGGTATAATTATTTAAACAAAATTAACCTCTAATGACGTCTTGTCAATATGACAGATAACCGCTGAATTTTCCTATAAGTTACGACTTGACATTTGATTGACAGTAATATATTTGCCTGTCTCATTGAAAACATAGGGAATGAATTTTACAGAGTATTATATTTAAATATTGTAAGAAATTTGCGCAAGTTAGAAAATCACTCGAGCACAAGGTACACTAAATTTAATTTGGAAAGCAGGTATAATTATTTAAACAAAATTAACCTCTACTGACGTCTTATCAAATGTCAAATTCGTTCCCTATGTTTCATTTTAAATGGGACACGCAAATACATTGCTGTCAATCAAATGTCGAATCGTAACTATGGATATGACAAACCCAATGTTTCACGTTAAAAAATACTCACGGTATTTTATCTGTCTAATTATAAGAGATCTCAAATTTTATTATCTGTGTAATACCAAATTCTTTATTGATTGCAATAAGTTGTAAACACCCTCTTATACGGCCGTAAGAGCCTACGCATTAAGTGCCTAAGCAAACACAAACAACTTGGTTTGTCGTATAATTTCAATATCTTTTCTCTCGTGTGATTACGGCTGCAATAAAAGGTCCTAAGGCGAAATTACACCATCAAAGTAGTAAATTATATCGTTCACCTTCACATAAGGGTTGCCAAGAAGGGTAGCGACAAAGATATACGGCGTTGACAAAGAATATTATTCTTTTTCGAAGCTATAGTAAGAAAAATCTGTTGTGGCCAGCACAAGACCTCTCGCCATTTTCATTTTATGTTATATATAAGTATTGTATTGCACTTCGCTATCGAACCATCGTTTTATAACAAAAAAATTACAAAACTTTACCCAAAGATTGTTTTTATTGTATTTAGCATGTCTTCTGCACACTTACAATTCTAATTATATCTATTTTTCATCGTATGAGGAAGTTCCTATATGTCTTCCAATTCATTAACCAGATTGGCGGTATTTCTGATGGATATATGCATTTATCTATAATTTCAAATATTTCATTAATAAAATAATAAAATAGATTAAACATACTTCCCAGAAAAAACTATCAGAAAGCCACTAAAACTGTTGATTTTTAACACTGACATATGTCATTTATAAACTATGTTATAAACATTTGATTTTGTCAAGTCGTTTCCTTAGTGCCTTAGCCTCTGCGATTAGAATATTCTATATATATATTATAGTGTCTTTATCTCTAAATCTATACAAGATATATAATTAAAATTTTAAGTGTATTAGATAGAGAATTTTGTTCTTCAATATTTGTAATAACAAAAATATATTAAAAATTATATTTAGAAGAATTTTTCTAAGAAACTACTACTTCCGGTTGTACAATTGTTACCAAAACCTTTTCAGCTCTTCCCAGGAATATCAGATTGAGGAAACTGCAGTTAAATATTTTTTAAGTCTTATAGTTTTTGAGGAATCGTCCCTCCAACATCCAGACACATATACACATACACACATCCACACATCCACACACACACACACACACACACACACACACACATCATTTTAAAAATGTTATAATCGGATTCTAGGAACCTTAAATCATGCTTATTCAATAAAATCTGAATATGCGAATTTTAGCATGAATCCAGTATCTCTCTTAGTGAGAGGTAAAAAATCTGTTGTGGCCAGCACAAGACCTCTCGCCATTTCCATATTAGGCTATATAAGTATTGTATTGCACTCCGCTAGCGAACCGTCGTTTTATAAAAAAAAAATTACAGAACTTCACCCAAACATTGTTTTTTACTGTATTTAACATATCTTCTGCACCTAACAATTCTAATTATATCATTTTTCATTGTATGAGGAAGTTCCTATTTGTCAGATATTCTTCCAATTCATTAACAAGATTGGCGGTATTTCTGATGGATATATGCATTTTACCTATAATTTTAAATATTTAATTAATAACACAATGAGAAAGATTAAATGTACTTCCCAGAAAAAGCTTTCAGAATGTCACTAAAACTGTTGATTTTTGACACATCTGTCATTTACAAACTATGTTATAAACATTTAATTAATTTTTAATATAACACACTTGCTCTGAGTTTCGGATATGAACCAAATCCGGCGAAATATGTCATAGCCTTATATCTCATAAAGTACAGGAAGAATAATTGAACAGCAGTAAGTAAAGAGCACAATATACTTGGAAATAGCGTATCCAATAACATGGCAGTGTAATTGGAATTGTAAACAAGCCTTTAGGTAAATGTAACACACACTATTGACTGTATTCCCTTCTGTACACTTGTGTAAACATACGAGCTCAAATTCATAATAGTTCGGCCGGTTTACATTATTATACATCTGGGCTAGTGGCTCATATACTCCATAAAATTTTCAAGTCCGATTCTTAAAAACTTTAAACTAAGTAATCTCCATTTTTCGATTAGTGAATTCTGTTTTATTTCGGTATTTAAAATTGAATCTTCAAAAAATTATCAAAAAAAGTAGATATTAGAAATAGATTAGACTATATTTTAATAAGATATGAACTATCAAAATTAGAGTAGAATTCGCTAATCCAAAAATAAGAATTAGCTTAAACTTTTACGAGAATTGAAGTGATAATGATGTTATTTAAGCTAAAAGTATCTAATCATTAATAGTTGTACAATTTGTACCTCTGTACAGTGGCGGCTCGTGCTATAGAGCACAAGGGCGCAGCCCTACCAAATAAAAAGACAAGAAAAAAAGAAATAAGCGAGTACATATACATTTTAAAAATACATTAATTATTATTTATTTACTTTCATTATTATGCAATTCGTACTACACCGCCGATAACTAGATAGCCTATATACTGACGTGTGCACGTACCGATATGCTGCTAGAAGCTAGGGCACAAATGTTTCTGCCCCGGTCTCCCACTATTTTTACTCGAATTTTGACCAATAGCAGCGAAGCGCGCGAAGCTGCATATGACTGCATTAAGCCTGTTCCGGGCACAGCCCAATTTAAACGAAGATGCCCGAGTATGTCCGGCATTTTCCGAGGTAATCTGTTATTGTTGAATTGTAATCGTCTAGTACTCATTTAATTACGAAGATGGCTTCTGTATCTTAAAGATTAAATAATTTAATATACTCTTTTTACTTTTTTAAATTTTTGTGCCCTACTATACAAAGATATCACCAGCCGCCACTGCCTCTGTACAGATTAGTTTAGAAATTGCTGCAAAGCGGTTAACAAATTATCACAGTTAAATTTAGATTCACTGGAATGCACATTGGTCTTAACACATAAATAATTCTCTGTACTCCATTACATTGTTGCAACTGCAAAGCTTCTCACTCGTAAAACCTCGTAGATTAAGCGAATACTATGGTTAAAAACCTTTATATTATTTATGTACAGATTCAACGGTTTTTAAAACAAATACTTCTACAGTTTTAATTTAAAAGATGAAAAAAATTAATCTCATCTATCTAAATATTAATCTCAACGCTTGCAATTACTTTAGCACGCCAAAAGTTCTCTTTCAATCACAGTAATAGTAAGCATCAGTCTGTTGGTCGCTCCGTTTTTATTTCGTTGTCAATGTAAATTGATATTCCTCGTACATGCCGTAATGCATTGCTCCAGACGGAAACGAATTGAAAAATATGATTTCGTAGTGAGCATTCATCAATCTATCCAGCCAACAATTTATGATTTGAAAATGAAAAACACATATGTTGCCTTCGAAATATTGATAATTCTTTTTAGTATAAACAGTCATATCTTTGAAACTGAAAGAGATTGGCCCATATTCTCACATCTTGTAGCATTTTTACCTCCCGCTACCCTTAGTAAGGGAGGTATAGGGATCGTGCTAAAAATCACATATCGAGATTTTAGTAAATGACCACGTTTTAAGGTCCCTAGAATCCAATTTTAACATTTTCACGATGATGTCTGTATGTGTGTGTGTGTGTGTTTGTGTTTGTGTGTATGTGTGTGTATGTGTGTGTTTGTGTATGTGTGTGTATATGTGTATGTGTAGGGATTTTGTCTTCGCTCTAACTCAAATACTATCATTCAGAAAATTCTGAAACCTTGTATTTCTTCCCTATTCTAATATGAAAAGAAGCCATTAGATTTTGGTGTAAATCGAATAACCAGACATGGCACTTTACCTGAAGCTCATAATGGTTTTTCTTCAACAATACCATTAAATGCCATTTTTTCGCATTTTGTCGTTATGAAAATTAAAGATTATTGAATTTTCTAGTGATAAATTTAAAAATATTTTTTTTTATAAGTCCCAAAGACTAAGATAAACACAATATTTATAGAAAAAAATCTGTTGTGGCCAGCACAAGACCTCTCGCCATTTCCATATTAGGATATATAAGTATTGTATTGCACTTCGCTTTCGAACCGTCGTTTTATAACAAAATCTTACAGAACTTTACCCAAATACTGTTTTTTATTGTATTTAACATGTCTTCTGCACACATATAATTCTAATTATATCTATTTTTCATTGTATGAGGAAGTTTCTAAATGTAAGAGATTTTTCCAATTCATTAACCAGATTGGCGGTATTTCTGATGGATATAAGCATTTTACATATAATTTCAAATATTTAATTAATAAAACAATAAAAAAGATTAAATATATACTTCCCAGAAAAAACTCAGAATGTCACTAAAACTGTTGGTTTTTGACACTGACATGTGTCATTTAAAAACTATGTTATAAACATTGGAATTTGTCAACTGGTTTTCTTAGTGCCTTAGCCTCTACGATTAAATTACTCTATATATATTATAGTGTTTTTATCTCTAAATCTATACAAGATATAATAAAAATTTTAAGTGTATTATATGGAGAATTTTATGTTTTTCAATATTTAAAAACAAAAATTTCCAAAAAAATATATTTAGAAGAATTTTTCTCAGAAACTACTACTTCCGGTTGTTCAATTGCTACCAAAACCTTTCAGCTCTTCCCAGGACTGTCAGATTGAGGAATCCATAGCTAAACAATTTTTAAGTCTTATGGTTTTTGAGGAATCGTGTCAACAACATCCAGACATAAACACATACACACATACACACATCCACACACACACACAGAGACATCATTTTAAAAATATTATAATCGGATTGTAGGGACCTTAAATCGTGCTTATTCAATAAAATCTGGATATGCGAATTTTAGCATGAATCCAATACCTCTCCTAGCGAGAGGTAAAAATGTGTACATCCATTATAAAAACTACAAAGTTTCTGCCCTCTGAAAAATTCTTGTTCGCGTTCAGTTCGTTAATTAGATGACATTCAAAGTCAATCACATGCAATTGCGTATTAAAAATAATCAAGTTATCCTTGAATGAATGTGTGGTCGACAGTTGAAAGTTGCTACTACCATCCAACTGAGCATCCAACGCAATAAAATTGGACAGGTGAGGTACGTGGTACGTTACACCACTTTAACCAATGGGGATGCTATCCCCTCTACTAGACAAGGAATGGGAGCAGAGCGGGATTAAGGGAAAATTTGGTGGAGGCGCCAACTAGATAAAAATAAATACAGTGTCCTTCAATAGGGATGACAGTTTTTTACCTCTCGCTAAGAGAGGTATTGGATTCATGCTAAAATTCGCATATCCAGATTTCAGTGAATAAGCACGATTTAAGGTCCCTAGAAACCAATTATAACATTTTTAAAATGATGTCTGTGTGTGTGTGTGGATGTGTGTATGTATGTATGTATGTATGTATGTATGTATGTATATCTGGATGTTGTAGTCACGATTCTTCAAAAACTCTAAGACTTAAAAAATATTTAACTGCAGTTTCCTCAATCTGACATTCCTGAGAAGAGTTGAAAAGGTTTTGGTAACAATTGAACAACCGGAAGTAGTAGTTTCTTAGAAAAATTCTTCTAAATATAATTTTTTGGGAGTTTCTTTTATTAAATATTGAAGAACATAAAATTCTCCATCTAATATACTTAAAAATTTTATCATATCTTGTATAGATTTAGAGATAAAGACACTATAACATATAGAGTAATTTAATCGCAGCGGCTGAGGCACTAAGGAAACCAGTTGACAAATTCCAATGTTTATAACATAGTTTTTAAATGGCACATGTTAGTGTCAAAAATCAACAGTTTTATTGACATACTGATAGTTTTTCTGGGAAGTATATTTAATCTTTCTTATTGTTTTATTAATTAAATATTTGAAATTATAAGTAAAATGTTTATATTTATCAGAAATACCGCCAATCTGCTTAATGAATTGGAAGAATCTCTGACATTTAGAAACTTCCTCATACAATGAAAAATAGATATAATTAGAATTATATGTGTGCAAAAGACATGTTAAATACAATAAAAAACAATATTTGGGTAAAGTTCTGTAATATTTTGTTATAAAACGACGATTCGAAAGCGAAGTGCAATACAATACTTATATAGCCTAATATGGAAATAGCGAGAGGTCTTGTGCTGGCCACAACAGATTTTTTTTGTTTGATAATATTGAAGATCACTCGATTATTCAACTAAAGGCGGATTTATGCAGCCATTTTCATTTACATTTAATTTAATTTTCATTTAAAAGATAAATGTATGTAAACCAATGCATACACCATTTTCATTTACGTTTTCATTTATCTCTCATTCTCATTTATTTTTAAAGATGGCCAACTTATGGCGAATGCGTGTACGACATGACAGGGACGAGAATTTGAGTTGATCAGCTGGTTGTCATAATGTATTTCTGTTATCGTTTCTTTTTACGGTTTTTATTGCAATTAACACATTTAAAACTAAACTCATAACTTCTTCGTTGTTACTATTGTTAAACATTTTCATTAATAAACTTTATTCCAATGAAAGTGGGGCTATGACATTCATCATCTGTCAGCGTATTTTTATATGTGCGCATGCGTTCATTTTCATTTATTTTTGTCGTCTATTTTTGTATGAACAGGTATATTTAAAAATTATAAATGAGAATTAAATGAAAATTAAATTAAAAAGTAAATGTAAATGAAAATGGCTGCATAAATCCGCCTTAAAATGATGGCTGATGTAGAGGTCTATGGCTGATGACAGTTCTTTGTTTGGACGTGGTAACCATAGGAACCTTTAGTTCTATACTTTCCCGCAAGATGCGCTCTTGCAAATTGCAATTGTGTGTCTATTGATACATAAAACCGTTTTTTTTTAATTTAAAATTAAAATCTTGTCACTCTTAATGAACGACACTTTAAATAAGAAAAACGAGTAACAAATACTTGTTGGACAGAGTACCCTAAAGCTTGATACGGAGGAGAAAGGGCTCCAATACTATTGCAACTCCTTACAGAAATACTATGTAAAATATTCCGAGTCCGGTCCTGTTTTTGTCGGCAGGTCATAACGCCTTCTGTGATCTATAGTTTAATATAAAATTCAGTGTTCCACAGGCGACATTTCCGAAGTGTTTGCCCCGTTTCCGCCGACCCTGTGTCGATAACTTAGTGTGCTGTTAATTAAGAACCCCCGGCACCTCTCTCTTACGAACGCCACTGGAGGTAGACACCTTCTGTAAGAAGGTTATTACAGAAATTTTATTTCTGTAAGGACTTTCATTAGAAACGGGAACAAATTTAACATGTATTTTTTGTGACATTGATATTCTTTGTGACAAGGCCAGTGCAGAGCAATAAGCTAATATTTTATTATAAACTCTTCAAAATTCTGTTTATAAATAATTATCCGTTTAACTCTCGCTAAGAGAGGTATTGGATTCATGCTAAAAATCGCATATCCAGATTTTAATAAATAAACACGTTTTATGTTCACTAGAATCCGATTTTAACATTTTTACAACAGATCATTGTAAAAATGTTAAAATCGGATTCTAGTGACCTTAAAACATGCTTATTCAATAAAATCTAAATATACGATTTTTAGCATGAATCCAATAAGTACCTCTCTTAGCGGGAGGTGAAAATTAAGGAGAAGGATTTTTCAAAAGGTACTGTCAATGAATTGGAAGAATCTCGAACATTTGAAGAATAAGAGTGAATAGAATGAATTAAAAAATTTGAAAATATGTAAAGAAAACATTTGTTTTTGTGTGTATCAGAAATGTCAAATATGTACAATACTTATATAGCCTAATATGGAAACGGCGAGAGGTCTTGTGCTGTTGTAAACAAAAAATATCACCCTATCGACGTATCGATAGTAATGAGAGCGTTCACGTAAAGTTTTCTAGGTGGCAGCACAAGCGTTTACATATTTTGTAAAAGTTTACGGGTGTACACCGAAATGAAAATAGTTTTTTAGACGACCATTGTAATAAGTATGACATATCAACGTAGTAGTTAATTTTTTTTATGCTCGTCTAAAAAATAATGTTCATAACTTGTATGAAATTGAAATATCTTAGCTCGTGTGTATTGACTTGCACTCCGCTACACATCGTGCGTTAATTTACACTCGCATGATATTTGGTATATTTCATAACTTGTTATGAAAATAACTATTTCATATTATGGCGTGTAAATATTGAGATATCAACAATGAAATATACAAAGATAACTAGAGACAGATATCACTAAAAATATGTTAAATTTCACACGCTTGCAAATATAACTAAATGAGAAAAATAACAACAGGGAAATCTCGAAACGAAACAGTTTTCGAGAATCGAGATCTCGGCAAATATATTTCGTCTCGCAAAAGGTTTTTTACATTTCTATCTCATCTCGTCGAGACGAGAAATTTCAAGTACGAGACGAGAAGAATCGAGAAATATCTCATCTCGACAGAATCACTAATTATTTTTACCTCTCGCTAAGAGAGGTATTGGGATTCATGCTAAAATTCGCATGTCCAGATTTTATTAAATAAGCACCATTTAAGGTTCCTAGAATCCGATTATAACATTTTTAAAATGATGTCTGTGTGTGTGTGAGTGTGTGTGGGGATGTGTGTATGTGTGTATGTATGTCTGGATGTTGTAGACACGATTCCTCAAAAACTTTAAAACTTAAAAAATATTTAACTGCAGTTTCTTCAAACTGACATTCCTGGGAAGAGCTGAAAAGGTTTTGGTAACAATTGAACAACCAGAAGTAGTAGTTTCTTAGAAAAATTCTTCTGAATATAATTTTTTGGGAGTTTTTTTTTTATTAAATATTGAAGAACATAGAATTCTCCATCTAATACACTTAAAATTTTTATTATATCTTGTATAGATTTAGAGCTAAAGACTCTATAACTTATAGAGTAAACTAATCGCAGAGGCTAAGGCACTAAGGAAACCAGTTGACAAATTCCAATGTTTATAACATAGTTTGTAAATGACATACGTCCATCAGAAATACCACCAATCTGGTTAATGAATTGGAAGATTCTCTGACATTAAGAAACTTCCACATACAATGAAAAATAGATATAATTAGAATTATTTGTGTGCAGAAGACATGTTAAATACAATAAAAAACAATATTTGAGTAAAGTTCTGTAATTTTTTGTTATAAAACGACGGTTCGAAAGCGAAGTGCAATACAATACTTATATAGCCTAATATGGAAATGGCGAGAGGTCTTGTGCTGCGATTTTGTCGAAAAGTTATAGTAATTTTTTACTATAATATGTATGCAATAACAAATTTTACATAAACTATGTATACTTACATTTACATAGCAAATAATTATATAAATTTGCTAATTTACCCTTACAAATATAAAAAATTACTAGAACTACTATGTAATATTCATATTTCAATAAATATATGAAATTTTACAGTGATATGTTAATATTTCTATATCAATTTTGTCAAATTTTACAATAACTATGTAAAAACTCAATTCCTTTTATTTTAGTTTCTATTTTTACAGGAGTTATGGACAAATTCTATATTTATTATATTAAATTTAAATTATTTAAATTTAAATTAATATGTAAATTTACTTAAAGTATGTATCAAAATTATTATGGAATTTATGTTTATGTAATTTTAAAAATGGTAGACAAAATTACATTTAACTGTAAATTTACTATAATTCACTGAGGCAATTTGGATGCCAATAACAATTATAGTAATTTTACAGAGAAATTTTTTACAGTGTGGCCACAACAGATTTTTATTTTCGGAGCTGTGAATAAGGCTTAAACCATGTGACAGTATTTATGACAGGACTGTGTACATTGTTTTAGAATTTTTGCCGAAACAAATATGTAGAGACACTTTCAAAATATTTTCATCACCGCTACAAATTCCTATCACCGTTGATAACTCTGTACACAAAATTGATTTCTCTCCATCACGTATACGTGTTGAGCAATGTTTACACTATGTAAATATCTTTCGCCTTGTTCTAGTTCCGGCAATAAAAGTAGATATTTTAGTGTGTGTTGCTGGTGTAAGAGTAAGAGGATTGAAACTTGAATTGAATTTCGTCTTTAGAGTTGGAACGCCGTGGAATTGGATTAGGTTACATTTCATTCATGCGGAGACTGCATTCGAAGCGAAGATACGCAAACGACAGGAATTAAATCAGAACAAACAAAGAAACTAACAACCTGAAGACAAGATGCTGGAAATCGAGGAAAACTAAATATGGAAATATGGAAACGCAGATGGAAATGTGTCAGCGGTTTCAAGATTATGAAAAGTGTGTATGTAAAGGGACTTTCATTAGGAATGATAGGATTTTAATTTCAAATAAAACAAAAACAATTTGACGTATCAATTCAGTTTTTGCTTTACTTTAAAGCTTGTACAATGCAATGGGGGATTCCACCATTTTTTACCTTCCGTCACCTTTAGGTAAGGGAGGTATTGTCTTTGGTCAAAAAATTCGGTGGTGAGTTTTTAATGAATAAGCACGTTTTAAGGTCCCTACAATATGATTTTACTGGTTTTACGATGATGTTTGTATGTGTGTATGTGTGTCCGTGTGTGTGTGTGTGTGTGTGTGACAAATTTTTCTTCGACGATAACTCCAAAACTACAATTCTAAAAATTATGATTCTTTCGTATACCTCTTCCTTACAACCGTATGAAGAGCTGATTAGATTTTGGTTATAATTGGTCAACCGGAAGTACCCTTATTTGAAGTTCATAACAGTTTTTCTTGAAAAATCGCAGTTAAATATCATTTTCGACATTTTTTTTTTTCATTTTTTTTTGTACCGGGTTCGATCCCGACCGACGCCAAATATTTTTTCGAATTTTAAATGGCACAAAAGTGACCCCTGTGGTGCACTCTCCACGCCAGCAATGAGTGCCCGTGAGGTGACGCCTGGTAAGCGCCCACACGGTAAAATATGTCACCATCATTACCGATGTCTACATGTGTTGTAGATAATGGCACACCCAGAAATGGGTAATATGCCGTGATGATATATTTATTTATTTATTTTATCAATAGAAAGAATATCTTATTCTCTATACGGTTCGATTATACATTTTCTTTCATATTCAATAGATATAGAGTTATAGAGAGATTAACTTTCTAAAATCAGTCAGCTTTGCAAAAATTATGAAAAGAACAGATATTTTCAAAAAAATCTAATTGACAGATGTCAGTGGCAAGTGCAAAGCCAAAGTGGAAAGTATATGATCTGAAAGTGATATAAGTGACAGAGTGTCCCTCGCCAGTGACTTGCATTTGCGGCCTCGCCTCAAGATAGGAACTTATAATGCTAGAAGTACGAGAAAGGCAAAAGAGAAGATGGAAGGACTGTATAGTATTCGTATTAAAATTTTATTAGATTTTAGAATCTTTTCAAAGGAACTTTCAGTATGGATATGTAAAAAATAGTGTGTTCTTGTTACAATTATACAGGATATATAGATTCTTTTTCAAGGAACTTTTGGTATAGGATATGTACAAAATACATCGAATTGACGGAAGGTTTTGTGCTGGCCACAACAGATTTTTTTTTATATAATTTCATCTAAAACTATTAGGAAAACTAAGACTATTGATGAAAATCCGGTGAAATTTCCTATTAATAAGCGAGTTATGGTCTCCCGAATTTTGAAAAGATTGTCGTGAGGTCACGTATATGTGTCTTTATATCAAAATGTTTTCATCATGGACCTAAATGTTCTTGATATCTATGCTATTTTAAGTTATATTTACATAAAATTGAACATTATAACACTGTATAAGTCTACATACTTTATAATAGGGCTGTTGCAAGAATTTTTATATGACTTCTAAGTATTAAATTTTAAAAGATATTGTTCTTTAAAGAGCCTCAAATTTGAAAATATCACGAAATATCCTTTAGATATTTTACAATTAATTTTTGAAATTTGGATAAAATTTTGAATAAGGCACGTGATCTGAAACAGAATGTGACTTCAGAGTACATACATCTTCAGCGGTTCTAAGGTGTCAAGTGTATTGTCAAAGTTGTCAAACAAGTGTCAGATTTTTAGATTGGTTCAAGTTGTATAATATGAAGGTAATACAAAACTTCAAAATGAATATTTCTTTGTCGAAATAAATTTGTCAGCCACCACCTTTTTGATCTTTTCTTGATCATTAAATAGTTGTAGCCCATTGTAATAAATGCAGTACTCGCAGTGGCGGATTTACGCATAGGCACAGTAGGCACGTGCCTACGGCGGCAAATTTTCGGGGGCGGCAATTTTTTTTAATCAGAAATGTAAAATTTTATAAAAAAAATTGCTGATCAAAAGACGAAAACATTTATGTCGATGATCTCTGAAACAAATTCATATAAAGTAAAGCTTTTTTGTAGGTATATTATTATTACTCCGGTCAATTTGTAATTATCGTCTGTTTTTCTATAGTACTTAAATAATGGAATATGCGCTCTATTTTCAACAAATGTCCAAGTAATTGAACTCATATTTCAGACTTTATTTTGAGATCCTCGTTATTATTATGCTATCAATAATTATAATACATTTATTAAAATTGTCTGGATTGTAGAATAACCACTTGAAATTCCATTTTGTTATGCCTTCTTTTAGCTAAAATAAATAAAGAAATGCAAAATTAAAACGCGGAAGCATGTATTTATGTTTTTTTTGCAAAAATAAAATCAGACTTTACCTATTCTAAAGGCTATATTTGTCAAAATTATGACTTCTTCGCTTGTAAATTTTCAAAAAATACTTTAATATAACGGAAACCTAACGCATAAAACTCAATTTGACGAAATTCGGGTATATAATGTAATGTAAATAAATGTTATCTATGTTCGAGTGATTGAATGCATTTCGTGATAAAATTATTACTATTTTTTAGGCTGTGTTTGTGAAAAATGTGACTTTTTCGCTTGAAAATTTTAAATAAATACTTTAATGTAACGATATCCTAAATCACAGAACACAATTTGACGTAACTCGGATGGTTATATTCATTTTATTGATAATTATCTGTACCTTTTTTCAGAAAAAATGCCAAAATCACTATAATTATTGTTTTCCGCGTCATAATTTTTGTAAAAATTTCGTGTTTATAATGGTTTTGCAACTACATATAGATAACCAACAAAATAAAAGAGAGAGAGTTGGGTATTCCAGACTTAAAATTACCTATTTAAGCCCTTATTATATTTTAACAAAAATAAAACATGCGAAAAGTTTAAACATTAAAAAAGATATATTTTAACATTCTGATATTCAAATATCTATATTATCTTTGGTTAATATTTGAAAATTACATGTTAGAAATATATTTTAAAATTATGAAAAGGCGGCAAATTCCTGAAAAAAGGCGGCAATTTTCTGGGTGCCTACGGGCGGCAAAACTGTTAATCCGCCCCTGAGTACTCGCAACTCCTAGGTCCGACATTTTGAACGAATGAGAGGAGCAATGTTGAACCGAGCATTCAAGTGTGTTTTTTGAAACGTTTGTAATGTAATTACAGCATTACATTACAAACATTTTGGCTCCAGTCAGTTGCCGGCTTAAGGTTGCGCTGTTGCGTTGCGTTTAACATTACTTTATTACAAATAGGCCTTAAAAGGAGAACGCAGCAGACGCGCGAATCTCCTTTTTAAAATCAGGCGACCAATCAAACTCTTAGGACCTAACGCGTCACACCCACTCTGTAATCAGCTTCAATCCCCTGTAATTCAATAAATCAATATTTAAAAAAAAAAAATCGCTAATACTCATTAATTTATATGTATACTCGTATTTTCGTCTTCTTGTTTAAGATATTTAAAATTTGACTATGGTATAGTTACCCTACTGTACAATTCATTTTTTTTGTTATAAAGTGTTGCAAACGGATATTATTAGTATGCCATTCGGAGTTGTATTTATGTGAAGAAGACATAAATCCTAAATACTAAATGCCAAAATGTTACATCGGACACAGCCTAAATGTGGATTTTCCACCCGTACCAAATTTCTCGAATCAGAGTAATTCTATTCAATCACTGAATTCAAGAATTTCAAATTAGGTGTCTAAATTAATCCGAAACCATTGTAACAAAAGACTTCATTTGTACATTCAAATTCTTTCAGCAAATGAACCGAAAGAAGGAAAGGAATTAATTTAACTACAAAAGATATTATAAAAGACCTGAAAATTAGGCTTCAGTTAATAACATGCAGATATTTATATTGATTTAACTTTTTTTCATTCATCTTACAAATTTTCAGGAACTTTTCAGGCAGATGAATTTGGTTTTTCAGATATAATGAATACTCTTCAGCATATCATAAATATTTTGGAATAATCAATGTAGATTTACATTTTTCTAATGTAAATAATTTGAATAATAATGCTGCATAATTAACTGTAACTGCTTGCAGATATTTACATGAAATACAAGAGAAATTATTGGTGAAACATGGGGTGGGATTTAGTGGGTTATATTAAAGTCTGTACTAAGATTTGTATTAACTAAAACACTGTATTAGCGTAAAACACATTTTAAAATAAAGGTGATTATTCAGTGGTCTGTGTCTGTATTAAACTGTTTTAGGTAAAACCACGTAAAACACTTCTGTTCCAAAATTACACTTGGCAACACTGTAATAACTGTCAAAGTGCGAAATTGGCGGTATTTGAAACGTCAATATTTTGTGTTTGTGTTGTTTTATTGCTATTGTTATATTTATTTGAACCAGGTAAGTTTATATTTATAGGTTATGTTACACTACTTTATGAACTACATTTTAAATTTTAGTATACGAAAATGTTAGGAAAAAGAATTAAAGAACTAAAGTGGGATCACGTAAAAGTGAAAACGATATTGCGATTTTCGAGAAGTGAAAACGACATTCGTTTCCTTAGCGATCACGTAAAATTAGTCATTTACTACGTTTTCAACTTCGGTTATTTCCGTAAAGTGACTACGTTTTGTGAAAACGATATCGTTTACAGACTAATGTTTTTGTATTAAATAGTAGTTGTGACAGATAATTCATATGAATGTCATTAAAAATTTTAATCTAATGTCAAAAAGTATTATTCTCGCCCCAATGCTGTAAGAATTGAAGGATACAAGTTAAATTATCAAGTAGTTACAGATGCCATGTATCATCTAGTTTTGTTCCTTTTGATATTCCAGAAGAAAAATTTATGAAGTAAACAAAAATATTTCTAAATATATAATTAAAACTTCAAGAGACCTTTTAAGACCGCAAGTATACAAGATTGTTATTTTAAAGTAATCTAGTTTATTATTAAGTTTTGTATTTCAAGTAAATAAAGTATGGGCCACATGTAAATAACGGCGCACAACCTTCGACGGGCTGCAGAAAATGATCAATTCACAAATTTTAATTTTATATAAAAACTACAAAATATTAATCACAAAACACAAGCTAGAATCGTTATATTTGATGCTTCGCAGAATACAATATTATTAAAATATTAATAAAATTTTCTCTCTTGGATTTATGCTTGTAATCAATCAAAATATGCTTTGTTGTAATCAACACTTTTACAGTTATTGGAATATCAATATTGCCCGAAAATATTTCTTTTGGGTAGTTCTTTCACTAAATTTTAATAGTAAATCTGGGAAATTTCCAAGATTTCAATTTTCTATCATAGATTTCAAAAGAGTAAAAATATATAGTAAATCATAAGCATTTGGTTCTTCGCAACATGCTTATTAAAATATTCATGAATTTTTTTCTTAGATTCATTCTTGTAATCAATTTTCATTTTATAATTATCGTATTTTATCACAATTATTTCATTTTCGCCTTACTAAATAAAATAATAAAAAATACCTTTCAAATTTAAAATATTAATTTATTTTTAAATCATTTATAATGACATTTCTTTTATTCTTTCCAAAACGTCAAATTCAACTCACTGCTCACTACATTCTTTTACCTAAGTGCAAGTAAATAAGAAAAGGATATACCTATACCCATGGGCGCCCGCAGGGGGGGTCGAACGGGTCGACGGACCCCCCTTTCATTTATGGATGTATCAATATTTTGAAATAAAAATATAAGTAATTTAATTTTTTTCAGTTTTATATTGATAACGACATTTTTCTTATATTTTAATATAAAATTTATTATTGTCTATTATTATAGGTATGTATATACGAAACAGCTGAAGTGTCCACAGGAAGGAAATTAAAGAAACCCTCGCTATATTAGTACAAAATGTTAATGAATTTTGATAAGATTCGAGGAGATTCCAATTTTTTTTTTAAATAATTAATTAGGTATTGTATTTACTGTATGTATGGGGTCGTGGTGACTCGAACACTCAAACATGGAATTTTAACATGTAAAATTATACTTTCGTAATTTCCTAACATATGTTATAATTCCATGGCTATCTATTTTTATTTTTGGGTTGATTTTCATATACATTACAAAGCATGCAAAATTAATTTTGCTTATTAATTCAGATATACAGAATTTTAAGCTCTACAGCTTTTATTTGAAGCTTTTTATATAAAATAATTAGTGAAGCAGGAAATTAAGCATGCTAAAGTCCTATATTTGGGTGTTCGCGTCACCACCCCGATTTTTTTTTAAATATTTATTATGTAACCTATGTTTTTCTTTTGTTTATGAAATATAATTTAATTTTACAATTATTATTACTATTATTATTATTATTATTATTATTATTATTATTATTATTATTATTATTATTATTATTATATTCTTTATAATTTGCCTATTTTTCAAAAATTTCGACCCACCTTGCAAAAAAGTCTGCGGGCGCCCATGCCTATACCCAAATGTATAAAATAAAAACAGACGTAAGAAACGACTATCGTTTTCACATGCTTTGAGAGTGTCAACTAGAATTCACATTTTTTTCAGTCTAAAACGATATCGTTTTCGGTTTTCATTATTTACGTGATCACATTTTCAATTGTCGATAGTCGCAATATCGTTTTAACAGTTACGTGATCCCACTCCTGAATTGAGACATTCTGTATAACCCATTTCAAGAAGTGTTTTAATTTCCTAGGCAACTAATATACATGTATTAAAATAAACACTCTAAAACAATCTAATATAAGCCACTGAATCAGGTATTTTAATACAACCCACTGAATCGCACCCATGGTCACCCATCTTGAATTTAACTTCACTGATACAAACTTAAATAATATATCTACGTCTTCAACAAAGTATAAAAGTATCCAATTCTTTAAATTCCTCTACAAAATTCCTTCTCTTGTCGTTTTTGTTTTTAGCAATTTTTCCTCATAATTTTTAACTTACGCACCTAATTCTGCATCTGACAACAGCGCAAAAACAGTGGCGGAAAAGAAAAAGAAAAACAGAACTGTACGTTTGATATAAATACAACTTAAAGCGTTAGGAGTGCTAAAAGAAGTGAGCTTTTTCTCGCCAACAACTCGGCAACGCTGGAAGAGTAATTCATGCTTATTTTGCTGGGAAATCCTGCCTTGTTGCCAAATTGCCAGCGTGACAAATGTGGAGAGCAACAGCTAGATTGTGGACAATGATCAGAATAATCTATTATAATTAATGTCACAGAAAAAGGTTTTTCTTTACTATTTCCTAAAGAGAAATACTTTCTTTCTGCCTCTAGAAAATAACAAGTTAGATAAGTTTTCGGAAAAAAATCTGTTGTGGCCAGCACAAGACCTCTCGCTATTTCCATATTAGGCTATATATGTATTATATTGCACTTCGCTTTCGAACCGTCGTTTTATAACAAAATATTACAAAACTTTACCTAAATATTTTTTTTTATTGTATCTGACATGTCTTCTGCACACATATAATTCTAGTTATATCTATTTTATATCATTTTCATGTCAGAGATTGTTCCAATTCATTAACCAGATTGGCGGTATTTCTGATTTATATATGCATTTTACCACAATTTTACCTATAATTTCAAATATTTAATTAATAAAACAATAAGAAAAATTAAATATATTTCCCAGAAAAATCTATCAGAATGTCACTAAAAATGTTGATATTTGACAATGACATGTGTCATGTTATAAACATTGGAATTTGTCAACTGGTTTCCTTAGTGCCTTGGCCTCTGCGATTAGTTTACTCTATAAATTATAGTGTCCTTATCTTTAAATCTATACAAGATATAATAAAAATTTTAAGTGTATTAGATGGAGAATTTTATGTTCTTCAATATTTAATAAAAAAAAAAACTCCCAAAAAATTATATTTAGAAGAATTTTTCTAAGAAACTACTACTTCCGGTTGTTAAATTGTTACCAAAACCTTTTCAGGTCTTCCCAGGAATGTCAGATTGAGGAAACTGCAGTTAAATATTTTTTAAGTCTTATAGTTTTTGAGGAATCGTGCCTATTATAATTAGAATTATAGGTGTGCAGAAGACATGTTAAATACAATAAAAAACAATATTTGAGTAAAGTACCGTAATTTTTTCTTATAAAACGAAGGTTCGAAAGCGAAGTGCAATACAATACTTATATATCCTAATATGGAAATGGTGAGAGGTCTTGTGCTAGACTCAACAGATTTTTTTAATATTATAAATACTCGAGTCTATAAATTACTCACAGTACAAAATGTATTATTATTTATACAAATTTTTAGCAGCCTATAAACCATGTGATCATATTTATAGCAAACTATGTATACTTTCAGAAAATGAACTGTTCAGTAATTAATGTATTTAAAGCATGATACAGCTTCTTTGATAATAGTGAGCTAAAGATGATATTAGAATTATAAGGACTTCACAAAATAAATTAAAAGTCATTATCTTTATTGTTTCTTCTTTCTTCCAGCAGAGTTCTGCAAACAGTCTCATATTCTTTCAACTTTAGATTAAACTTTTTTCAGAAATTAACTTTTCTAATTTGAAACTTGCTGTGTATATTGTCAAAAGTTGCAGTATGAATATGGGTCTATAGTCGTATAAAAGCGCAGATTAAATAAAACATACAGAAAGTATAATATGAAATTTTATATATTATAACGCATTCACCATTTTTACCTCCCGCTACCCTAGGTAAGGGAGGTATAGAGATCGTGCTATAAATAAAAAAAATAATGAAATTTGATTATTTGAATACCGCCATGTATGACGTAAAATTACGCCGCACCAATGAATGGTCGTAAAGCCATAGCGTTTGTTTGTACGGGTAATGTAGATCTCCTGTTTGACGTTTCAACAATACTTTGGAGGTTAGTATTTTAGTTTATCTTTTTCGTATCGATATTTTAAATTACATGTAACTACCTATGTCTTTATTTGTGAAGTAATTAAATATATTTGAGAGACCAGAGAGTGAGAAAAATGAACTAATGTCAAATTGAAATTAAAACATTCTCGCACGCCATGCCATCTATACGTTATATTTTTAAAAATGGTTTCCTTCTTCAGTAGAATATAACGACGTCACAGAAAATTTTCTTTCCTAATTTACTAAAAAACAAATATTTTTTTAAAATAAAATTTATATTTTTATATATGTTTTCAACATAACTTTACGTATATAGTGATAGAAATCTGATTTTCAGTACCACGCAAGTAGCCCATTGCTATATTTATACCGCCTGGTTAAATACCCAGAGGGAGGTTATGTGCCGGCAACATCAGATTTTTTATTTTTTAATCTTGTAGAATGAAAAAAGCTGTAATTATTCCATCTTTTGTGTTCTTACAATTTTTTTCCATAGCTGGCTAGCTCTAAATCTCTTTTTCATTTCATTGTTCGAGATGTCAGACATATTTCTGCACCCCCGCCCCTCTGGGAAGGGCGATGTGAACACCTGTTAGGGCCCAGATCCTCAATTATAATGTCACGATCGCTTTTGTCCACCTAGCATTTGTCTTTCAGCCCAAGAAATAAAATGGTCTCATCTCAACAATAGCTATTTGTGTATTAAGAGTAAAAATGGGATATTGTCGATTGAGAGATTGTTGCCGTTCTCTCGAAATCGACAATTATATTTAGAAGAATTTTTCTAAGAAACTATTACTTGCGGTTGTCCAATAGAGGATTCTAGCTCAATCGAAGGAAAATAGTAATAAAATACAAATGTATATGCTGAATAACGAATATTAATAAAAAAATGAAATGGTATAATTGAAATATTTCGGAAATAAGGGTTTTTTTTGTTATAGCGCTTCGACACCAATATGAAATAAATATATAATATTTTGATTGTCAACCAAAAGACCGCATATACATGCATAACAAATAGCGTGTTAGGAGGTAGGGGTTCCTACCAATGGAAGTTAAGAAATTCAAATTCGAAAGGAGGGGCTAACATTCCTGTACTGCAGTTTTCAAACAGTTTTTATTTTAACATAAATTTCTTGCATTAAACTTAATAATTTAAATAATTATAAAGTATATAACTTAAAATAGCATATATTTCAAGAACATTTAGGTCCATGATGAAAACAGTTTGATATAAAAACACATATGTGTGACGGCACGTCAATCTTTTCAAAATTTGGGAGACCATAACTCGCTTATTAATAGGAATTTTTTCACCGGAGTTTAATCAATAGTCTTAGTTTTCCTAATATTTTCAGATGAAATTATAAAAAAAAGGTGGAATCCTATTGTTACCAACATTTAATCAGCTCTTCCCAGTAGTGGAAGCACGCACTTTAGAATTCTATCATAGAAAGCAAGCGAATACGATTTTACTTTTACGAATCTTGGTAGCACGCACTTTAGAATTCTATACTAACTTTTTGTTTCGGAAATTATTGGATTTTATACTATTAAAATCAAAATTATTATGGCAGTTGTATATAATAAATATATAAATTATATGTAAATTGGCTTTGAATAGAATTGTGATAAAATAATGACGTTACTTTGACAAGTCGAACGCTTGCAGGCGAATATTTTGAGACACGCATGCTACCAAATTTTCGCTTCGCGGCGAGAAGCGAAAACAAATGCCTCTTTTGATAGAATTCTAAAGTGTGTGCTACCACTACAAGTATGTCAGATTGAGGAAACTACAATTAAATTTTAGTCTTATAGTATTTGAGACAGCGTGGTTCCAACATCCACACACACATCCACACACACACACAACCACACACACACACATACATACATACATGCATACATACATATACACACACACACACACACACACACACACACACACACACACACACACACACACACACACACACACACACACTGGACATCATCGTAAAAATATTATAATCGGATTCTAGGGACCTTAAAACGTCCTTATCCACTAAAATATGTATATGCAATTTTTAGCATGATTCCAATACCTCTCTTAGCGAGAGGTACAGGTAAAGATAGAAAATTGCGGTTTAAAAATTTGAAATCAGCAAATCTTTTTCTATATGTATACTTAATTTCATAATTACTGAATCGCTGAAACATCTTTCAGCCAAACTTGTTTCCCGTGTGGAATTTTTAATAAAACCGGTAATTTCGGTTAACATTCATAAATTTGTAAATAATTCTTTTCGGCCAAAGAAAATAAAACTGAGTCATAATCATAAACTACCGTAATCCTTATACTTGCCCTAGAATAAAAGTCCGAATTACACTGTAAAAGAAGCTCGTAAAAGTTCACTTTCACTTAAATTAACTTTACACTGAAAAACAAGAAAATCTTTACGTTCCTCATAAATCTTATTGTAAGGAAGATTACACCTATACAATTTACAGTGTATTGGTGCAAGTTTTACATTTTTCGTAGACGATTTAATGAGTTGATATCTGTTTCAGAGGTATCACGTACTGCATAAATTATTCAATGAGTAATGTAGATCGTATCAAAAAATGCACGCAAGTAAAATAACTTTTTTTAATTTTTCCAATTGATTGTTTTGAAAATAAATATACATATATTTGGACAAACGATTTCTCAAATACTATAAGACTCAAAAAATATTTGACTGCAGTTTCCTCAATCTGACATTCCTGGGAAGAGCTGATTAGATTTTGATAATAATTGGACAACCGAAAGTAGTACTTTCTTTAAAAAAAATTTTTAAATATTTTTTTTTGGAAATTTATGTTATTACAAATATTTAAAAATATAAAATTCTCTATCCAATGCATTATTATATCTTTTATAGATTTAGAGATATACTGAGTTATAAATATATAAAATAACCCAGTAATGAATCAATCAGCCTATGGAATCAGTTAAAAAATTAAAATGATTGACAAAAATGTTAGTGTCAAAAATCCAGACATTACTGAAGACTTTTTCAGGGAAGTATATTTTACATTTCTTATTTTATCATTAATTAAATATTTAAAATTATAGATAGATATAAAATTCAAACATGAACAAGTCAAAATGTAATAGTAATATAATATGCTGTTGTAATAATGAGGAAAAGACTCCGTCAACATCTAAAATTGGTATAAAAAGAAAGGAGATTCATTTATAAGGCAAAGTATGTACAGTATCAGTGTCAACTAAACACGCGCTTACTATACATATAATTCATCATATACCCTGCAGAAATACGTCAATGAATTGGAAGAATCTCGAACATTTAGAAGAGTAGGAGGAAACTTGTTCATAGAATGAATTGAAAAATAAAGAATATATGTAATTAGAATTTTTTGTGTGTACCAGAAATGTTAAATATAGTATTGTGCAGGCCACAACAGATTTTTTTTTTTTAATTATTAAAATATCTTTCAGAACTCATATTAATAATTGGAATAATACTACCTTTTTAGTTTTTTACCTCTCGCTAAGAGAGGTATTGGATTCATGCTAAAATTCGCATATCCAGATTTTATTGAATAAGCACGATTTAAGGTCCCTACAATCCGATTATAACGTTTTTAAAATGATGTCTGTGTATGTGTGTGTGTGTGTGTGGATGTGTGGATGTGTGTATGTGTGTGTGTGTGTGTGTGTGTGTGTGTGTATGTATGTATGTCTGGATGTTGTAGTCACGATTCCTAAAAAACTATAAGACTTAAAAAATATTTAACTGCAGTTTCCTCAATCTGACATTCCTGGGAAGAGCTGAAAAGGTTTTGGTAACAATTGAACAACCGGAAGTAGTAGTTTCTTAGAAAAAATCTTCTAAATATAATTTTTTGGGAGTTTTTTTTATTAAATATTGAAGTGCATACAATTCTCCATCTAATACACTTAAAAAAATTATTATATCTAGTATAGATTTAGAGATAAAGACTCTATAATTTATAGAGTAAACTAATCACAGAGGCCAAGGCACTAAGGAAACCAGTTGACAAATTCCTATGTTTATAACATGACACATGTCATTGTCAAATATCAACAGTTTTAGTGACATTCTGATAGCTTTTTCTGGGAAGTATATTTAACTTTTCTTATTGTTTTATTAATTAAATATTTGAAATTATAGGTAAAATAGTTGTAAAATGCATAAATCCAACAGAAATACCGCCAATCTGGTTAATGAATTGGAACAATCTTTGACATTTAGAAATTTCCTCATACAAAGAAAAATAGATATAATTAGAATTATATGTGTGCAGAAGACATGTTAAATATAATAAAAAACAATATTTGGGTAATGTTCTGTAAGATTTTGTTATAAAACGACGGTTCGAAAGCGAAGTGCAATACAATACTTATACATATAGCCTAATATGGAAATGGCGAGAGGTCTTGTGCTGGCCACAACTTATTTTTTTATTTATAAAATCCAACGTTTCGGCACCATTTTTTTATCACTGTAAATTTTCCAGTCAATAAATTAATACAATACAATATGTATTACTATTTTTACAAATCTTTAGCAGCCTAAAAACCATAACAGGACTATGTACATATAGAAAATGAACTATAGGACACATTATTTCATTGACTATCTGTATTTGCTTTATATTTCATTTGTAAACAGCAATATTTCCACATTCCCAAATTCAAAATGAATTAATATGAACCAAGGGACATCCAACATAAACAACATAAACAACCTAAACGTTTAATCCAAATTTAATTAGTAATTAGCAAACAAGTCTACATAATTTTCACAAATCAATACTACACGAGCAATAATCAGCGTGTAAATGTATCTGTAGTGTGTAGTTCTACCCGTCTGATTAAATATTGATTGCGGATCGAGAGTGCCTTGATTTCAGAAAAAAAGAAGAGGGGAGTCCTCTTGAGAACTGTGAAAGAACGAAAGGGAAAGTTACAGAAACAAGGAAATTTTTTCATTTGAATCGTGCAAGTTGTAGTTGTTTGGTAAAAATTGTAAATGACAAAGTTTTTGAACTTGTACCATTGTAGTTAAATTGAAGATGGGTGACCATGTTTCACAAATAATTTTAAGAGGTTTTGAAGTAGATTTCTGCAAGGAGTTACAGGTAGTGCTTCTCAAATCATTGGCATACACACAAGAAAGAGAGCCACCTCTTCAGAAGACAATTTAGCATTGTTTAATCATAATCTAAGCAGTTTTGTTACAGTTGATAACAATCTGTTGTAATCAGCACATTGTTTTTTATCAGGGATGGTAATCGAAACTGGAACCGAAACCATTAACCGAAAAATACCGAAAAAAAATGAGAACCGAAACCGAAACCTGTACCGAAATTCGAAACAGATACAAAACCGGAACCGAAATTAAAACCCTTTTTTATTTATCGGTTAATCTCATTATATACAGCTCTCTTGTTAGTTGTTAAATATTGTATTTTTTTTTATTAAAATACTTATAAAAAAGTATAAACATAAATTTATTTTCTATTTGCTTTTTTTGCCGTACGTAGTACCTTAATCGGGTGGCGCGCGAAATCCGTTACATGTTACATTTATAGGCATTTAACATTGGAAATTAGAATATTTTGAATATTTGTTTCCCATTAAAACTGATTGTTATAAAACTTTGTACACGTGTTTGTGGACACTTTTTGCATCATTATAATAATAATTTGTTCAATCAAAATTAATACTATTATTAATCTCGTAAATTACTTTTGCAAAACCGAAACCCTTTTAGTAAAACCGGTATACCAAAACCGATTGCTGTATAAAAACTGAAACCTAAATCAAAACCGAATTTTTATTTTCGCGATGACCAAAACCGTAACCCAAACCGATATTTTTTTTGGTTACCATCCCTGTTTTTTATTGTATTTAACATGTCTTCTGACAGACACCAAATATTTCCAATTTTAAATGGCACAAAAGTTTGTGACCCCTGTGGTGCACTCTCCTCACCAGCTATGAGTGCCCGTGAGGTGACGCCTGGTAAGCGGCCACACGGTAAAATATATCATCATTACCGATATCTACATGTCCTGTAAATACTGGCACACCCAGAAATGGGTAATATGCCGTGATGATATATTTATTTATTTATGTCTTCTGCACACATACAATTCTAATTATATCTATTTTTCATTGTATGAGGAAGTTCCTAAATATTAGAAATTCTTCCAATTCATTAACAAGATTGGCAGTATTTTTGATGGATACATGCATTTTACCTACAATTTTAAATATTTAATTAATAAAACAATAAGACAGATTAAATATACGTCCCAGAAAAAGTTTTCAGAAAGTCACTAAAACTGTTGATTCTTGACACTGACATCTGTCATTTACAAACTATGTTATAAACATTACTAAGTCATAAACATTTAAATTTGTCTCTAAATTTACACAAGTTATAATAAAATTTTTAATGGCCGTTTGCACCAACGTAACTTAAATATTAAACTCGGCTTAAATTGACAATATTTAATCGAAATGAAATGTCAAATAAATTATAATATATTGCTGTCAAAATTTCGATTTGCATTTTTTTGTTTAAGCCTAGCTTAAAATTTAAGCCTTGTTGGTGCAAATGGGCATAAGTGTATTAGATGGAGAATTTTATATTCTTCAATATTTGTAATAACAAAAATTTAAAAAAAAATATATTTAGATTTTTTTAAATAAACTATTACTTCCGGTTGTCCAATTGTTACCAATATCTAATCAGCTCTTTTCGGGAATGTCAGTTTGAAGAAACAGTAGTTAAATATTACTTAAGTTTTACAGTATTTGAGAAACCGTGGTTCCAACATCCACACATACCCACACGCAAACATCATCGTAAAAATGTTATAGAGAGAAAAATAATATTCTACGAACAACTATCTATTCAAAAAAAATTATTGGTGAAACAAAACTTGACTATTCAATGAATATAATTTATTCATCAGATAACTATTTGGAAATTTATTCGGCAATGGTGACTCAGGCATTAGACAGTCGCAATTATAAAACAAAAATGTTTATTCATTATATTTACGGTAATTTCCCTAAATGTGAAAATTTGTTTCGCTGTTATATTTTCCTCCACACTCCACTTTGGAGTTGTTAACGTGCAGCCGTGATGTTTACGATATTTTCAGCTGAAAACGTGCTCCAACATTCAGTATTTTTTCTGCAAAGTTTGAATGATAGCAGCTTGTTTTTCCCAGAATGTTTGAATGTTCGAGCAAACTTCGCTGAATGTTTCTAGTTGTTAATGTTTATTTCAGTTTCGAAGCATTGAATATTTGTTTACGAATATGAATTCAAAAATCTGATGTGGTCCCGCTATTTAATTTTTATTAATTTAAATATATACCTCGGTAATGATGACGATATATTTTACCGTGTGGGCGCTTACCAGGCGTCACCTCACGGGCACTCACAGCTGGTGTGGAGAGTACACCACAGGGGTCACTTTTTTGCCATTTAAAATGTCTACATGTGTTGTAGATACTGGCATACCCAGAAATGGGTAATATGCCGTGATGATATATTTATTTTTATTTAAATAGTACCGTGAGTATTTTTTAACGTGAAACATTGGGTTTGTCATATCCATGGTTACGATTCGACATTTGATTGACAGCAATGTATTTGCGTGTCCCATTTAAAATGAAACATAGGGAACGAATTTGACATTTGATAAGACGTCACCTTTAGGTAAGGAAGGTATTGTCTTTGGTCAAAAAATTCGATGGGGAGTTTTAAATGAATAAGCAAGTTTTAATGTCCCTACAATACGATTTTACTGGTTTTACGATGATGTCTGTATGTGTATGTGTATGTGTGTGTGTGTGTCCGTGTGTGTATGTGTCCGTGTGTGTGTGTTCGTGTGTATGTGACAAATTTTTCTCCGACGATAACTCCAAAACTACAATTCTAAAAATTATGATTCTTTGGAATTATTCTTCCTTACAACCCTATGAAGAGCTGATTAGATTTTGGTTATAATTGGTCAACCGGAAGTACCCTTATTTGAAGTTCTTAACAGTTTTTCTTAAAAAAACGCAGTTAAATATCATTTTCGATATTTTATGTGATTATCAATAAAAAGATTATCTTATTCTCTATATGATTCGATTATACATTTTCCTTCATATTCAATAGATATAGAGTTATAGGAGATTAAGAGAGATTAACTTTCAAAAATCAGTCAGCTTTGTAAAAAACAGATGTCAGTGTCAAGTGCAAAACCAAATTGGAAATTTTATGATCTGAAAGTGATATAAGTGACAGTGACCCTCGGCAGTGACTTGCATTTGCGGCCTCGCCTCAAGATAGGAACTTATAATGCCAGGAGTACGAGAAAGGCAAAAGAGAAGATGGAAGGACTGTATAACAGAAGATTTGAGGGAGGAAGAACTGTGTCATGAAGATGCGTTGGACAGGAATGAGTAGAAGAGAAGAGTAAGAAACAGCGACTTCTAATAAAATAGGGAAAAGTTGAAGAAGGAGGAAGTGTTAAGTGCAATATATAATGTACATACGTTCGTATTCGTATTATAATTGTATTGGATTTTAGAATCTTTTCAAAGGAACTTTCAGTATGGATTATTAAAAATAGTGTGTTCTTGTTACAATTTTGCGGGATATATAGAATCTTTTTACCTTCCGTAAAAGGAAGGTATTGTCTTTGGTCAAAAAATTCGTTGGTGAGTTTTTAATGAATAAGCACGTTTTAGGGCCCCTAGAATACGAATTTACTATTTTTAAGATGATGTCTGTATGTGTGTGTGTGTGTGTGTGTGTGTGTCCGTGTGTGTGTCCGTGTGTGACAAATTTTTCTCCGACGATAACTCCAATACTACAATTCTAAAAATTATAATTTTTTCGTATTCCTCTTCTTTACATCCATATGAAGAGCTGATTAGATTTTGGTTATAATTGATCCACCGGAAGTACCCTTATTTGAAGTTCTAACAGTTTTTCTTGAAAAAACGCAGTTAAATATCATTTTCGATATTTTATGTGATTATCAATAAAAAGATTATCTTATTCTCTATATGATTCGATTATACATTTTCCTTCATATTCAATAGATATAGAGTTATAGGAGATTAAGAGAGATTAACTTTCAAAAATCAGTCAGCTTTGTAAAAAACAGATGTCAGTGTCAAGTGCAAAACCAAATTGGAAATTTTATGATCTGAAAGTGATATAAGTGACAGTGTCCCTCGCCAGTGACTTGCATTTGCGGTCTCGCCTCAAGATAGGAACTTATAATGCCAGGAGTACGAGAAAGGCAAAAGAGAAGATGGAAGGACTGTATAACAGAAGATTTGAGGGAGGAAGAACTGTGTCATGAAGATGCGTTGGACAGGAATGAGTAGAAGAGAAGAATAAGAAACAGCGACTTCTAATAAAATAGGGAAAAGTTGAAGAAGGAGGAAGTGTTAAGTGCAATATATAATGTACATACGGTCGTATTCGTATTATAATTGTATTGGATTTTAGAATATTTTCAAAGGAACTTTCAGAATGGATTATTAAAAATAGTGTGTTCTTGTTACAATTTTGCGGGATATATAGAATCTTTTTACCTTCCGTCAAAAGGAAGGTATTGTTTTTGGTCAAAAAATTCGGTGGTGAGTTTTTACTGAATAAGCACGTTTTAGGGTCCCTACAATACGAATGTACTATTTTTAAGATGATGTCTGTATGTGTGTGTGTGTGTGTGTGTCCGTGTGTGTGTCTGTGTGTGTGTCTGTGTGTGTGTCTGTGTGTGTGTCTGTGTCTGTGTCTGTGTGTGTGTCCGTGTGTGTGTGTGTGTGTGTGTGTGTGTGTGTGTGTGTGTGTGTGTGTGTGTGTGTGTGTGACAAATTTTTCTCCGACGATAACTCCAAAACTACGATTCTAAAAATTATGATTCTTTCATATTCCTCTTCTTTACAACCATATGAAGAGCTGATTAGATTTTGGTTATAATTGGTCAACCGGAAGTACCCTTATTTCAAGTTCTTGACAGTTTTTCTTGAAAAATCTCAGTTATATATCATTTTCGACATTTTATGTGATTATCAATAGAAAGAATATCTTATTCTCTATACGGTTCGATTATACATTTTCCCTCATATTCAATAGATATAGAGTCATAGAGATTTTAAGAGAGATTAACTTTCGAATATCAGTCAGCATTGCAAAAATTATGAAAACAACAGATACATATATTCAAAAAAATCTAATTGACAGATGTCAGTGGCAAGTGCAAAACCAAAGTGAAAAGTATATGATCTGAAAGTGATATAAGTGACAGAGTGTCCCTCGCCAGTGGGAAGAGAAGATGGAAGGACTGTATAGCAGAAGATTTGAGAGAAGAAGAACTGTGTACCGAATGTGCTTTGGACAGGAATGAGTAGATGAGAAGAGTAAGAAACAGCGACTTCTAATAAAATAGGACAAAGTTGAAGCAGGAGGAAGTGTTAAGTGCAATACATAATGTACGTTCGTATTCGTATTAAAATTTTATTAGATTTTAGAATCTTTTCAAAGGAACTTTCAGTATGGATATGTAAAAAATAGTGTGCTTGTTACAATTATACAGGATATATAGAATCTTTTTCACGGAACTTTTGGTATAGGATATGTACAAAATACATCGAATTGACGGAAGGTTTTGTGCTGGCCACAACAGATTTTTTAATCTACTTTTGGTATGGGATATTTACAAAATATATCGAATTGATGGAAGGTTTTGTGCTGGCCACAACAGATTTTTTCATAACTGATTACGTAAGTAACTATTACAAATATGAATTCAAAAATCCATAAATCTGTGTTGTTTTGAAATATTCAAACAGCTAATCCACAATCTTATTTTAACATCACCTGTGTACGAACGCGGCAATTAGGTATATTATTAATATTCATTTCGTGGTCGTTCATATTCCCAAAAATGGCCCGCATTAATCACCAGGTGTCCAGCAGATTTTTCCCACATTCAGGGCAACTTTCGTGTGGATCATTCCTCATGGACATACACAGATCATTTGTCATCATCACCGGCTTATGAGGGTTAATTTCATCTCAAATTTAACGGAAGAAGATGAGTAACAGATGAGGATATGATGAGGATTGAATACGTGGAAGACTTAAAACGCAGAGTGGTTAGATGGGTGATTATACACAAATCGGGCAGCCGATGCACGATATCACTTATGCCCATATTCATAAACACTCGTAAAGTTTTTAAACGGCTCGTTATAATTTTTGACAAATAGAGGGGTCTATTCAGAACTCAATATTTGTGTTGTCGTTATGGTCTTTATGATTGTTATGTACTGTAAAGATTGTTAAAATCAAATTTGGTATTCTCAGTACTGAAGGTGGTTATCGTCAACAATTGTTACGTGTTTTGACAATCTTTATCATAACGACTGCTAAAACTATGTATTTATGGTTGTTATCACGTTGTTGTTTCTAATATTTGACATGACAGATTATTACATCAATCAAATATTATTAATAATGTCCTTTCTGCTAAATATTAGTAGGATGCAGTTGATTATTCGCATGGATTCTGCTTCGACTTAATGATAATAAGAACGATAAAAACTGTCGTGCACGAAAGTTACTTTTGACGTAAATACATATTTCTTTGAGAATATAATTCATTAGTCACGTGACATGTATTCCGCCAATCAACATTCAGAATTTCCCTAGTTACATGTCTATCACAGCGATGATAAAAAACAAAGAAATTATCACCTTATTTACATTCGTTACTAAGGGATTTTTACAACATTGACAGTTAATTTTAACAAAAATTCATTATATTCTCTCATTAAATATAAGCTCGTGATATGATTAATAATCGAAGATATTGCTCGTGAAACCGAAGTAGCACATTTCACTCGTCCTTCGGACTCGTAAAATCTGCAACTCGGTTTCACTCGAAAATATCATCGATGATAATCATATCACTTGTTATATTACGTATGAAAATATTATATTCTGTGGTAGGTATTCATGAAAACCTTGTTATTTATTCTGGTGCTAATGTGTGCTTTTTCTTCAATCAAAATAAAAAAAAATCTTTCCATAACTTTTCAGTCACGTTGGGATCAGTGGTAGGAATTAACATACCCGTTCTAAATAATTTAGAAGTTTTCAAATATGACACAAATGTCTATTCTTCTTTAGTTGTTTTGGCAGAATGTTTGCATTTCAAATATAATTGGCAACACATTATTAAAAGAATAAAGCGTTGACATATAAGGTTAGGTTAAGTTCATATATGCATAATGAAGTTAGCTATTGTCTGTGTATGACTGTGTTTCTCTGAATAGGCTACAGAATTATTATTTGAGGGTTGAGTTTATATTTTAAAATCAAAATTATAAATTGTAAATTCGCAAATTAAATTCATCATAAAGCAGCCCTTAATTTGTGGAAATTTAAGGGGTAGATGATAACTGATTTAATAGGTATTGATTACAAAGAAAATTACGGATTCAGGCTTAATTACCAACTCCAACGGGTTGGAGATTTGAATTTCATAAAAATGCTAATTACCAAATTTTAATTAAGTGGATAAAATGAGCGATAACCCTTGATTTTATTCAGAAATACTAATTTGGCAACCACCAAAATCTTATTTCATATAGATATCTGTAAAAATTACATCTTCTAGCGCCCCCAAACCAGAACAATGAATTCACCATTCCATCCAATTCTAGCTCATATATTCCCCGCTGTCTTTGTCAGCAGTATTCGCGTTTATGTGTGTGTGCCACAGTGATCTGAAAGCAAATTTGATAGTTTTTTTATTCGATGTGGTGTGTGCAATCGCCGGAGCACAATAACGATTCGTATCCATCAGAGTTGGCGGCGTATGAGTGCAGTAACTCCCTCTATAAACTGGAAATTTACATGTTATTTCCGAAGAATGGAATGGAAGCCCCAATCCACTACTGAATTGCACGCCAGCACGCCAAATCTCGCATGGACAGCGTGGAAAATATTTGCTGCTACAGTGGGAAGCAATTCGAAGGAAAATTAGTATAACGGCATTTGAATCGGCTAGTTTCATAACCCGACAAATTCACTTAGGTCAAATTTTTGAAAATCGCAGTTAGTTATTTGTATCACTAGGCCAGAAACTGAACATTTGCGAGAGTGATTTTATTTTTATTAACATAATTAACTTCTGAAATCTACTTCTGATTCCAACTTCGCTTAGCAACTCTACCTTTTTTGAGGTTAGATTTTTCATTTACTGCATTTACCGACTGAATTACATACATACATACATACATACATACATACATACATACGAGGTGTGTTCAAAAACTATCGCGAATTTTGAATTTTCGCGGGTTACGTATATTCGAATTTCGATCTTTTTGTGGCTTTATGTTGGTACTCATGTCTCTCACTTATGTCGACAAGCTCGGCCATTTTGAATGTTCACTTAATTGTTGACAGCTGCTTTGCTTGCACGTGTTTTGGATCGTCTTCGATTTTTACCTATTCAAAAAAATGGAACAAAGAACCTGTATCAAATTTTGTGTGAAAAACGAAATTAAGTGCGCGGATGCATTCCGAATGTTGACTGTGGCATACGGAGAAGCTACCTTGGACCAAAGCAACGTTTATCGGTGGTACAAAATGTTCTCAGAAGGCCGAGAAGATGTGAACGACGAAAAGCGTGCCGGACGCCCGAGCACTTCAACAACAGACGAAAAAATTAATGAAGTGGAGAAAATGATATTGGCCAATCGTCGAATCACCGTTAGAGAAGTTGCTGAGGACCTAAACATATCGATTGGCTCGTGCCATTCGATTTTTATCAATGATTTGGGCATGAGACGGGTCGCCGCGAAATTTGTACCAAAATTGCTCAATTGCTCGTTGCTTGTGCGCGACTTTTTAGCCAAAAACAACACAATAATGATGCCGCAGCCACCGTATTCCCCAGATCTGGCCCCCTGTGACTTTTTCTTGTTCCCTAAACTGAAGAGGCCCATGAAAGGACGACGTTACGCTACGCTTGACGAGATAAAGACGGCATCGAAGGAGGAGCTGAACAAGATAAAAAAAAATGATTTTTTGAAGTGCTTTGAAGATTGGAAAAACCGTTGGCACAAGTGTATAATATCTCATGGGGATTACTTTGAAGGGGACAAAATAGATATTCATGAATAAATAAATAATTTTTGAAAAAACACAAAATTCGCGATATTTTTTGAACACACCTCGTACATACATACATAAAATCACGCGTTTCCCACTTAGTGGGTTAGCAAAAACCCAAAAACAATAAGAAAAGGGATGAAAGTAAGAGCTCCACTGAATCAATTAACTCTTTAAAAACATTCTTCTTTCGCCTTGTCCAAAATCATCATAACATTCATACAAGAACATATTAATGTGACCGATTTTCGGTAGCGAATAACCGCATTCGGACCACAATAATAGTTACGCAACAATCATCCTTTGTCACACATTCCTATCCATGCACACTTCTTTCATCTCAGCCACATTCATAAACGTATTCATACATAATAACATATTAAAGTGACCGATTTTCGGTAGCGAATAACCGTATCCGGACACAAAAATCATCTTTCGCTACACATTCCTGTACAAACATACTTCATTCTTCTCGTCCACATAAAAGTCTCTCCATTCTCATAAAACATTCTTACTAACCATATATCTTCACACCACAATAATTACGAAACAACCATCCTTCGCCACACATTCCTATCCAGGCAAAATTCTTTCGCCTCAGCCACATTCATAATCGTATTCATACATGCTCTTCTTCTCTTTCCACTCGGAAACTTACGCTCCTTCAAAACACTACCAATCACATCCATCCACTTACACACTGGACGGCCACGCAATCGAACACCCTCATCTTTACCAACATACATGCGTTTTATAAGTCGTTCACTTATCATTCTCTCCACATGACCAAACCATCTTAACTGACTCACTCCAACTCTCTTAACAACATTCTTCCTAACCATACATTCTTCATACACCAAATTATTCCTCACGCGATCCCGTCTTGTATACCCACAAACACCACGTAAATACCTCATTTCCACAGCAGTCACTTTCCTTTTATGCTTTCTCGTCCATGCCCAACATTCACTTCCATACATCAAAGCAGGCACCAGCACTCCATTATACAGTGTGTCCCATTTAGAGGTGCCACCACTGGGATCTCGAGAACTGTAAGAGATACGATGTCGGTTAAATGGAACTTTTTGTGCGCCTTTGGGAGGCCATCTCAGATGTGCTTTTATTTTTCCAAAAATTCTCATAGAGCACTAGATAATGACGAAAAACTGAATATTGTTGATTTTTTCTTTTTCAAATAACTTCTAAACTATTAATAATTGAGAAAAAAGTTTCAAATATAAAAGATAGATATTTTTATTAACTATCCAGTGGCGTACGAAATAAATTTTTATATCTGTAAATTTATGAGATATAACACAAACTTATATTTTTTTAAATGGAACCCATATCTGATTTTAGTCTCAAAAAAAATAAATATTTTTTTCTGTTTTCAACGATGTAAGGGTTATTATGTTTTATATTTGTTTTGCTTTCAAAAATTATTATTTTTTCCTTATTTTGTATTAAATTTACAATTATTTTGAAAATATTGGTAGATTTCTATTTGGAAATACTCCTTGTATTTAAATAATTTATTTCCTTAAAAATATTTGCTCAAAATTCGTATCAAATTAATTTTTATATTTTGTGTCAGGTCGCCCTTGGCGCATCATAGTGTAATTTGTAATTATGAGTCTAGAATGAAAATATTAAGTAATAAAGGCATAAAACAAATTATTTTGATCAAATACAATATAATTAATAAAAATAATAATGTTTTTCTGGGAAATAATTAGAAAATTCAGGAAAATAAAGAGAAAAATTAAATTTTAGGAGCAAAATTAATATAAAACATAATAACCCTTACACCATTGAAAAGAGAAAAAATATTGATTTTTTTGAAACTAAAATCAGATATGGGTTTCATTTAAAAAAATATAAGTTTGTGTTATATCTCGAAAATTTACGGATATGAAAATTTATTTCGTACACTACTGGTTAGTTAATAAAAATATCTATCTTTTATATTTGAAACGTTTTTCTCAATTACTAATAGTTTAGAAGTTATTTGAGAAAGAAAAAATCAACAATATTTAGTTTTTCGTCATTATCCAGTGTCCTATGAGAATTTTTGGAAAAACAAAAGCACATCGGAGATGACCTCCCAAAGGTGCACAAAAAGTTCCATTTAACCGACATCGTATCTCTTATAGTTCTCGAGATCCCAATGGTGGCACCTCTAAATGGGACACACTGTATACACTTAACCGAGCTTCTCTAGATACGTTTACGTTACGAGCAAACGTGCCCAGAGCACCCATTACCTTACATCCCGCAGTCACCCTCCTATCAATTTCACGATCAATTCGTCCATCCGTCGACATCATGCTACCCAAATATACAAACTCATTCACCTGCTCCAGTTTTACTCCATTACTGAATTACTTGATCCACAAATCATGGATCTGGTAGATATGGTACAATTTTCGAACTATTAACCACTTGTGTTTTAGAACGCAGTCGGTAGGTGCGGTATCTACCCGTAGAATTTTCGAAAATGCCTAATAATATTTGATTCAAGATTGTACGTATATTTCACAATTTTCCTCAAGCCCCCAAAACCCTCGTCCATTCCCCGCCTGTGGCATGTCACCAGGGCGTCTGCTGATGTATGAGACGCAATTTGAAAACGATAAAATGATCGCTTATGTATGCACACACAAAATATAAACTCCAAAAGTTGCTTGCATCTTGCAGGGAAGTTAGATTACGCTTGAATATTTTATCTGCGTTTGTAGTAAACGAACCGAAGCAGTCACAGTGCTGGAAACAGTTTCAGATGTAAATTAAAAGTCAAAAGGGCTGTAATTTCATTGCAGTATGTGATGTGAAACCTTTGAATTGGTAATTTAATTTACTATTTGTTAGAGTATGAATTACGGGTTGTATACTTTTAATTTAATTCGATTTTGGAGTAGAGGGTTTGTTTATAATTTTTCACTAATTTGCAATTCAAAGGAAAGGGAAATATGTTTTATACGAACCAAAATTTAAAACGTACAATATAATTTTTACCTCTCGCTAAGAGAGATATTGGAACCATGCTAAAAATCGAATATCCAGATTTTAGTGGATAAGCACGTTTTAAGGTCCCTAAAATCCAATTATAACATTTTTAAAATGAAGTCTGTGTGTGTGTGTGTGTGTGTGTGTGTGTGTGTGGATGTGTGTATGTGTGTATATGTGTATGTCTGGATGTTGTAGACACGATTCCTCAAAAACTATGAGACTTAAAAGGCTAAAAAGGTTTTGGTAACAATTGAACAACCGGAAGTAGTAGTTTCTTAGAAAAATTCTTCTAAATATAATTTTTTGGGAGTTTTTTTTATTAAATATTGAAGAACATAAAATTCTCCATCTAATACACTTAAAATTTTGTATTATATCTTGAACAGATTTAGAGATAAAGACACTATAATTTATAGAGTAATCTAATCGCAGAGGCTTCCAATGTTTATAACATAGTTTGTAAATGACACATGTTAGTGTCAAAAATCAACAGTTTTAGTGACATTCTGATAGCTTTTTCTGGGAAGTACATTTAATATATCTTATTGTTTTATTAATTAAATATTTGAAATTATAGGTAAAATTGTGGTAAAATGCATATATCCATCAGAAATACCGCCAATCTGGTTAATGAATTAGAAGAATCTCTGACATTTAAAAACTTCCTCATACAATGAAAAATATTGTGCAGAAGGCATGTTAAATACAATAAAAAAACAATATTTGGGTAAAGTTCTGTAATATTTTTTTATAAAACGACGGTTCGAAAGCGAAGTGCAATACAATACTTATATAGCCTAATATGGAAATGGCGAGAGGTCTTGTGCTGGTCACGACAAATTTTTACTATGATGTCCGTGTATGTGTATGTGTGGATGTTGGAACTATGGTTTCTCAAATACTATACGACTTAAAAAAATATTTAACTGCAGTTTCCTCAATCTGATATTCCTGGAAAGATATTCTGATTAGATTTTGGTAATAATTGGACAATCGGAAGTAATAGTATCTTAACAAAAATTTTCTAAATATTATTTCAGTTGGCGGTATTAATATGACGTTTGATAATTCATTTGACAACTGTAACCTCATTTTTGTAACACCATACGATATTTTCTATTTCATGCTAAATTTTCTACTTTATGTCTTCTCTTCTTCTTATTTTTAGTTTTAAATTCAAAATTATATAAAAATAAAATTCTTAACAATCATTTGTGTTCATTTATTTATTTGACATTTGATATTTTTGAAATTCCTAGCCACCAACCTTATAAAAATAAATTGTACTAGTCTATTATATCACTCGAACTCCTTTGGGTGGTGTAATAGCTTTGTTACAGATTCAAAATAGAAAAATAAACTATCAAGCCTACAAATACACAGATCTGTAAATCTAGATGATATATTTAGCAAAAGATTAAATTTTTTCTAGTGATTGATATCTCTTGTCCTCGATGATATATTTATTTAGTTTTTTGCACTAAATGTGATTTATTCTCTTCCTACAAGTGAGCAAATTTTGTTTGAAATCCTTGATAATTATCACAAAAATGACAAATGGTTCCACAAGATATTTATTTTGCAAATGTCACTCGAGCCTTGCAAAAAGGAGAGAGTAAAAAATTGCTATGTAAATGAGAACATAAAATTTATCAAACAGTCACAAACGGAGAATCTCGTACACACAGCAACGCACGATATTTTCACAACTAGCGAATATATCAAAAAAGTTCAGAAAGGATATATAAAAATTTATTATTTAAATGGTGTATTCACAATCTAAATTGCATGAAATATGCACGATAACATTTTTATTATACTATTAAATCAATAGTTATATACAAATCGATTTTGGAGATGCTAAAATACCCAGACAATCTTGCGTATTGAAAACTATTAGCGATGCAAGTTTTGACGTCAGCGTCGCTAGTGACTAAATAGTGAACTTCCTTGGTGGGTATTAAGATCTGTCAATCTCGTGTTTATTTTGTCATATTTTTGTGTAATTTCGCTTTATTTTTTACCTCTCGCTAAGAGAGGTATTGGAATCAAGCTAAATTTCGCATATCCAGATTTTAGTGGATAAGCACGTTTTAAGGTCGCTATAATCCGATTATAACATTTTTACGATGATGTCCGTGTGTGTGTATGGATGTGTAGTTGTTGAAAACACGGTTTCTTAAATACTATAAGATTTAAAAAATATTTAACTGCAGTTTCTTCAATCTGACAATCCTGGGAAGAGCTGATTAGATTTTGGTAAGAATTGGACAAGCGGAAGTAATAGTTTCTTTAAAAAAAATCTTCTAAATATTGTTTTTTGAAAATTTATATTATTGCTATTATTGAACAACATAAAATTCTACATCTGATACATTTAAAATTTTTATAAAATCTTGTATAGATTTAGAAATAAAGGCAGTAAGGAAACCAGTTGAGAAATTCAAATGTTTATAACATAGTTTGTAAATGATAGATGTCAGTGTCAAAAATCAACAGTTTTAGTGACATTCTGAAAGCTTTTTCTGGTAAGTAAATTTAATCTTTCTTATTGTTTTATTAATTAAATATTTAAAATTGTAGGTAAAATGCATATATACATAAGAAATACCGCCAATCTTACTAATGAAATGGAAGAATCTGTGACATTTAGGAACTCCCTCATACAATGAAAAATAGATATAATTAGAATTGTATGTGTGCAGAAGACATGTTAAATACAATATAAAACAATATTTGGGTAAAGTTCTGTAATGATTTTGTTATAAAACGACGGTTCGATAACGAAGTGCAATACAATACTTATACAGGGTTAGTTAAAAGTATGGAGACGGCGATATATTGTCGTTAATATTCATTTTAGGAAATTATGTTCAATACAAAAGTTTTTTAAGAAATTTTGATCTACATTTGAGAATACTTGAATTTTATTTTTCTTCAATTATTTTTGAGTTACGCTTGTCCGCGTAATTTTTTTAAATGGGAACCTATTAATTTTACTCTACCATTCGATAGAGTGTTTTTTTCTCTTTACAACAGCATGTTTGTTTTTTTTGTTTTTCAATTTATTTTAATAACATTTTTACCGTCTCCAATTTTCTACTAGACTCCTTAACAATTTATTACACCTACCCAAATGGTGAGTAATTTCTATAAATCTTTTACGTCTATTTTAAAATATAGACTTTAAACTTACAAAAACTGAATACTTTATTAAAATCGCCTAATAAACTAAATTTATATAACAAAAAGTATGGTCCAACTGATGGGTCATAATAGTTCGGCCATTTATCATACTAGTCATAAAAATAATGCGCTCATGTTAATACAGAACAAATATTGCACAAATAAACAAAATACCTCTCAGTATTAGTTATCGGTTTGTAATTAATGGTTTTCAAGCACAATGCCTCGTGCTAAATCTCCAAGTAAAGACTTGCGCTTATCCATCATTAATGCCCATAAAAAGGGAATTTCGGCACGTCGAATATCTGTTTCGCATTCTGTTCCTATTTCGACAGTGCAATATAACATTAATTTATATAAAAGAACAGTCGGAGTTGAAGAAAAACCAAAACCATCTACTATTACAAAAGTAAACAAGCTAGCTTTAGGTAGAATAGTAAAAAAAAATCCGCGGTCAAATACTAAAGAAATAACTATGCTATAGAGGGAGAGTGTAGCAAAGGAAGTTTTGATGTCTATAACGAAGAGAACTGTTCGAAATATAGGATACAAGTTCTATAAGGTAACATTCAACTACCTTTTTTTGTACAATTCGTTAATAGCTTATTTAATTTTTGCAATAGGCAAAAGAAAAACCATTATTAACAAAATTACAAAATAAGTTTAGACAGAAATGGGTTCGAGAACACCGAAACTGGACTCAAAGACAATGACACAGCGTAATTTGGAGTGACGAAGTCAAATTCGACGTTTACCTAGAAAATTCGCAGAAACGAGTGTTGCGTACATCTGCGGAGACTTACCAAAACGACTGTTTAGTGAAAAAAGTCAAGTTCTCAGTGTCTGTTATGGTCTGGGATTGTATGTCTGGAAGGGGCGTGGGAAAATACAATTTATTAATGGAACAGTGAACTCACAGAAATACCGAGACATATTGGAAGAACGTTTTTTACCTTCAATCGCTAATTGCGAAACGACCGAAGGTGAGTTCATCTTCCAGCAGGACGGCGCACCGTGTCATATGGCAAAAAATGTTCAAACATGGTTCAAGAAGCATGAAATATCCGTTTAAAAATGGACATCTTCTAGTCCAGATTTATCTCCTATTGAGGCCCTTTGGCGATATATGAAGAAACATCTTTGGAAAAATGCGGCCCGTACAGTACCCCAATTAAAAGATACATTGCAGCACATATGGGGTAATATTCTACCAGAAGAATGTGCAAAGCTAGTGGACACAATACCTAGCAGAATAAACAGTGTTATAAGTAATAAAGGCGATGTAACTCAATATTAAATTCCGGCCGAATTCTTATGACCCGACTGTTGGACCACAGTTTTTGTTTTATAACTTGTACTTAGTTCGTTACTTTAATAAAGTATTCTGTTTTAGTATGTTCAAAGCATATATTTTAAAGAAGGAAAAAAAAATTCTAAAAATTTCTCACCATTCGTGCAGGTTTTATCATTTGTTAAGGCGTTTAATTGAAATTGTAATCCGGCCGAACTATTATGAGCCTGGACTCGTACAAGATGGATGACCTGATGACCGCATTTTTTGATAATTTTATGCAGGTTTTCAGCAAGGAAAAAACTATTTCACGCCATCAAAATTTTTCCAGAGATTCATCCTCTTAATATTCAAGCCTTTGAGGCCTGGATACTGGAAAGCTGACAATAGCTCCCTCTTCCAAATCAGGCCAATCCGAGATTTCCATTATTGATAGTAGACTTGCTTATACAAATTTATCCAGAAGGGTAAAATTAAATATCATCACGGCATATTACCCATTGATGGGTGCGTCAATCTCCTTTGCATTTAGATTTCAGTAATGATGATGACATACAAGGTGTGGCAATTAAATAACGAGATTTATTTTTCCGGCTTCCCTGTAAATTTGGCAACGTTGCAGGCTATGTCATATTAATTTGTCATCTTCCCTCCATACACTGTTAATTTCAAGATAATTAGGCAAACCGTTCGGCAGTAGCCTTTGATTGAAGTTAACTACTTTCTCGTACTCTGCAAGAATTATTTTAGTGTCAATATGAAATTCTGTATGAAACTTAAAAAATCTGATGTGGCCAGCCCATAACCTCCCGCTGGGTATTTAACCATGCAGTATAAGTAAAGCAATCATTATGTTCAAATATTTTTACATTCACTCATAACAATTTTTATTTTACTCTTTTCAAACCCGTATTCTGGAAGCCAATGAAGCAAATCAATAGTAATTCTAATATTTATGTACGATTGAAAATATATTATTTTTACTAACCTTAATTTTATTAGATTCAAATACATATATTATTACTACATTCTCCTTAACACGGTTTCACTATTAATTTTAATGTAGTTGCAACCTGACAGTGACATTTGTTTAAATATGTCAAATTGTTATTAAAATATTGTTTTTGTTTGAGGCATAGGCAAAATAATATATGAAAATAAATTATATTATAAATTTATATTTAAAGTTATTTAGAGTTATTTACTAAATGCCATTATCGTATTGAAGATGGTACCATTATATTTCATTATTATTAGTAAAAGTTGCTGAAAAATTATATTCAATGAATTTTTTTTAAGAAAAACTGTTGAAAACTGGGACAAGTGATACTTCCGGTTATCCGATATACAAAATTTCAAAATTTTCTGATTGATAGTATTTGAGTAATCGTGTCCACCAGTAAAAATGTTAAAATCGGGTTCTGGAGACATCAAAACGTGCTTATTCACTAAAATCTCTATATGTGGTTTTAGCACGATCCCTATACCTCCCTTACCTAGGGTAGCGGGAGGTAAAAATCCGGTACAGATATGTACCAATTGTTGAAGAATGTTTATGGTGATGAGGGTCTATCTAGTACTCAAGTTTTCGAGCAGTTTAGAAGATTTAAAGAAGGAAGAAAAGAGATCGGAGACGATTAGCGCCTCGGCCGTACACTGACATTGTTTTTTCGAAATGCGAGTGATTGTTCACATGGATTGGGTGCCTGAAGGGCATTCCGTTAACCAAGCATATTACAAGAAGGTTTTGATAACCCGTCATGCACGGGTGAGAAGAAAAAGGGCTGAATTGTGATGGATTCTCCATGAAGACAACGCACCCTGCCCGGCAAGACATTTTGGACGAAATACAAAATCACCGTGTTGGTACATCAACCGTACTCACTTGACCATGTGACTTGCTTTTATTCCCAAATTGTAATTCTGCGTTAAAAGGCACCAAATTCGGGGCCGAGATGTAGTTATAGAAAAGCGGCAGGGCTTATGAACAACCTAACAAAAAAGGCCTGCAGGCATTGCTTCCAACAATGGAATATTCGCATCGGGCGGTGTAGGGTTCGGGGAGGAGAGTACATTGAAGATGGCAATATTTGTTTTGTGTAATTTTATACATTGTCAATGTTCTACGATCAATCTTGTTATTTAATTGCCACAGACTTACCGTGAGGGCGTTTACCTTACGGGCATTCATTGCTGGAGTGGAGAGTGCTGGTCTCCAGAATTGAGAAAAGCAGAAAAGATTTTTTTATGTTTTTAGTTATTTCTATTTAAAATTCAATGGCTTTTCTATTCCTATAAATTCTATTCTCTCCTCTACGAGTAGATCTCTATATCCAGCGAGATTTTGGTTCTATGTGACGTCACATCCTTGAGACGTCACGCTGTGTATATCCTGCGATTATGGATTTAAGGACTTTAAGGATTCCGTAACCTGCGAACCCCAATACACCTGTCTTTGTCTAAGCCACAGAAAATATACAGATGTAGAAGAAAAGATAAGGATAGAGAATGTAATTTGTAAAAAATATTCAAAAGGCTTTGAGGATCACAATATAACAAAAATACATTACTGTCAATTATTTTAAATGTAACGCACAAGTTATGTAAAAAATCTGTTGTGGCTAGCACAAGACCTCTCGCCATTTTCATATTAGGCTATATAAGTTTTGTATTTAACATTTCTAGGAACACACAAAAAAAATCTATTCTTTATTTTTCATTTCATTCTGTGAACAAGTTTCCTACTACTCTTCTAAATGTTCGAGATTCTTTCAATTCATTGACGAGATTAGCGGTATTTCTGAAGCGTATATGATGAAATATATGTATAGCAAACGCGTGTTTATATGACACTGATACTGTACATACTTTGGCTTATAAATGATTTCCCTTTCTTTTTATACCTATATTAGATGTTGAAGGAATCTTTTCCTCGTTATAACAATAGCATATTATAGTTACTATTACATTTCGACTTGTCCAAATACGAATTTTAGGTTTTCCGCATTCAAGGATAGAATCAACGTAACGTGCGGCAGCTATATCAATAATTTTAAATATTTAATTAATAATAAAATAAGAAATATTAAATGTACTTTCCAGAAAAAACCTTCAGTAATGTCTCTGGATTTTTGACACTGACATTTATGTCAATTACAAACATTTTAATTTTTCAACTGGTTTCCATAGGCTGTTTGATTCATTGTACAATAGATTTTATATATTCATAATTCTCTATATCTAAATCTATAGAAGATACAATAAAATGTTCAAGTGTTTTTACATTCTTTAATATTTGCAATCACATAAATTTCCAAAAAATAATATCTAGAAGATTTTTTTTAAGAAACTACTACTTCTGATTGTCCAATAGTTATCAAAACCTTTTCAGCTCTTCTCATTAATGTTAGATTAAGAAATACATAGTAAAATTGTTCTTTAGTCTTATAAAATTTGAGAAACCGTCCTTCCAACACACACACACACACACACACACACACACACACACACCACACACACAACACACACACACATACACGGAAATACATACATACATACATACACGGACATCATCGTAAAAATGTTATAATCGAATTATAGGGACCTTAAAACGTGCTTATCCACTAAAATCTGGATATGCGATTTTTAGCATGATTTCAATACCTCTCTTAGCAAGAGGTAAAAAAACTTTCTGTATGTAACCGTATACATGGTTAAATTGCGATTTATAGCGATTTAAGAATTAAATTAAATGTTGCACTCTAGTTGGACCATTCTTTATTTTTACTTTAACAGCCCGATTCACAAAAAAGATTAAGCTAATCCTCATTTTTTGATTAGTGAATTCTATTCTATTCCGGTATTTATCAATAAAGGTAGATACTAGGAATAGATTAGACTATATTTTAAAATATAAACTGTCCAAATTAGAGTAGAATTTGCTAATCAAAAAATGAGGATTAGCTTAAACTTTTTTGTGAATCGGGCTGTAAGTGTTCAGCATCCATATTTTATTGTGTTTAAGACAAACTGCTCATCTTGCTTCGCTAAGTGGACAAAGCAGATTCCTGGCTTTGGGTTTCGACTAATACAAACGCGTTTTACAGATTCTGCGGGGTATAACAATGCCAGGCGATCCTTTGATGGGTAACCACCGAAACTTGACTACAAGATATTAGATGAATGTAGAATTCTCAGCTAACAGCACGCTTCTCAAAAGAGTTTAAGCTAATTCTCATTTTTGAATTAGTGAATTCTATTCTATTCCAGTATTTAAAATTTAATCTTCAAAATATTATCAAAAAATATGTTGTGGCTATCGCAAGACTTCTCGCCATTCCCATATTAGGCTATTCGCGAGTGAAGAAGAGGAGGAGCATAGCGCGTGACATAACAATATGGCCGGTTTAAGGTAGATGCTTCGTTTCCCGCAACTGCATTCTTATACACTGCGGCGTTTGAAATACAAAGCAATATTAATATTATAGTTAATATTAAATAAAAATAATGTTTCTAGTATGAATAACATTTTGAATTTTGCGAAATAATCCGTTTCATATAAAAATTATGTTCAGCGTTCTCTCGAATTTTGAATTTACATGATTCGAGTGTTTGTTTTCTTGAATCTACATAGTACTGCATTATTACAGTCTTTGGTAGATTAATGGAGAGATAAGTATTATTATTTTATTGTCATCTTTGTGCAGGCAGGTCTACAAGTTTAGATTTCATTACGAAGTATTTTAATAAAGACACTAAGTAATTATTATCTTGTAGTTATACCCGGCAAAATATAATCTTGCTTTACAAAATGCAAGGAGCACGCATATTTTTCCTCGGTTCCTTTCCCATTTTTAAAAGATGAATGCATAACTTTCGTCTACCAACTATTTCAAATTGGCAAATTTCTCTAATAAATTTTTCTATAGAATTTAGGTTCTTGTTTTTGGGAAATTATGGAAATTAATTATTTCTGGATTTCTACGTGCTAATGACGTACATAGGTTAAACGCAACTAAAACGTGTTGAAGTTTTAGATTTTGTTATTATACTTCATTTCACGTAAGAATAGCGTTGGTTTAGTTAGGGATATATAAATTCTACCCTTTGATTGGTCAGAATATAAACCTATTTCACAGAAACGAAACAAATATCGCCTATCAGTTGTCAAATAAAATCTACAGAATTAAGAGATGTTTAACCATATTTTGTTGCAATTTTAGATTTTGACATTTTTACAGATAAATATATTTATTTTTGACAAAGCTTGGTTTCACAAATTTAAATTATTTATTCAATGCAAGTAAAAACGGTCGGCTCTTAAGAGTAATCTACTATTTTCTTACGTAAAATGAAGTATAGCCTACAAATTTCACTCCACTCGTTCATATTTTCGCCGCTAGACGTCATATTGCTCTATTTCACTAGCGAATATAAGTGTTGTGCATATTTGAAATTTCTGATACACGCAAGAACACATATCTTCTTTCTATATTTTTATATTTTTTAATTCATTCTATTCACTCTTATTCTTCTAATGTTCGAGATTCTTCCAATTCATTGATAAGATTGGCGATATTTTTGAAGGGTAATATGTATATTTAGTCACTATAGACTTAACCATCTATACCTAGGTAATAATAATAGTAATAATAATAATAATAATAATAATAAAAATAATAATTGACTATACCCATCCGCTGCCCAGTTGATCATCGCTCAGATTTAGTGCCAGAAAAGAAACTTTATAACCACCTCATATTTATATTCTATTGAATTCCTCGTCTGTTGGTGATTACGGAATCAATATGAAACGAACGCATGTGGAACAATAGAACACATTTTTTGTACAAATTATATGAGCTGAACAAAAGAACAACCAAATAACAAAAGCAGCGATTGATTCAACAAATGCGCATCGTTTTATTTGAGCGCGTGAAAATGACATCAAGTGTTCGTCAGAATGAAATTGATAACAGGCAATCTCGGAATTATCCTTTTTTATTCCATTTAGTAGCAACGCGAATCATCGACCGATTTGTGTGCCTCACAAAAACGCCGATTTCAATGCGACGAATATGTTAGAATATACATAGAAACGAAAATACGAAAATAGAATAGATAGAGATTGGAAAATAAAACAGATTCAATCATAAAATATGTAAGAAGAAAATTTTGTTCTCCAAATTTCATTTCTAAATAAAAATAAGTTCTAATCTAGTTGTCACTGGACATAATAAATTCACAATAGACCATTCCAGAATGACGTCACCTGCCCTCCACAGGAGTGATTTTAACCTTACTTTTGAATATTTTTAAAAATTATTTAATTATACAGGGTGTTATGTAAGTAAGTGATCAACGCTTAACTCATGGTAGAACTGACCCCAAAGATAATAAATCTGACAATAATTTTTGTTTAACATACTTTCTACAAGAACTAGAGGCCTTTAAAACTAACCAATCACGTCATAGTTCGAAACTTTATAGAAAAGTAAAAATCAATGGCTCGTACCATGATGACAGTTTTAACTAAAACATTGTTTTAAGAAATGTCAAATTTCATTTTTTAATGATAATAATAAATACTATCAAATTTATCAAAATATGATTTTAAAGCAGAACATAGTTTGTATTCAAACAAATATTTTTAAATAAATCGATCTTCTAACATAAGGGTGAAATTACATTTTGAAATTTGAATTTGACATTTCTTAGAACAGCGTTTTAGTTAAAACCGTGATCGTGGTACGAGCCAATGTGTTCTCTGGAAAAAATATTGATTGTCAATCTGACGTTAAATGTTTTTTTTTTGCGTAGACCTACAATTTATATTCTGTCTTTTTGATATTCTCAAAATACCATTTACCTTCACCAACCAAGAGTATGCAGACATGCATATGGTTTATAGCGAGACATTACAAAATAGTCGTGCTGTTGTAAGACGGTACAGAGAGTTATTTCCAAATAGACGTCAATGATTTTATGTCATTTGTGACAGGTATCACATTTTTTCCGGAGAACACATTGATTTTTATTTTTTTATAAAGTTTTGAACTATAACGTGATTGGTCAATTTTAAAGGCCTCTAGTTCTTGTAGAAAGTATGTTAAACAAAAATTATTGCCAGATTTACTATCTTTGGGGTCAGTTCTACCATTGGTTAAGCGTTGATCACTTACTTACATAACACCCTGTATATCTTATGATAAATATCGAGAAATTTTGATTTTGATACAATTCATTCAAAAAATTAAACCATAAATTTTTCCATGGCTCCATTATTGAGTAAATTATGTATAAAATTTATTTCTGACAGGTGCCCCTCACGAAATTCATTTGTTCTGGATTGATATATAATGCAAGAAAATTATCCGTTGGGCAGGATATTTCTTTTACTTTTTTATACTAAATTTTAATAGTAAATCAGGGAAATACCCGTTTTAACTTAGAACGATGATTGTGGTATCAATAGAAAGATAAAAAATCTGTTGTGGCCAGCACAAAACCTTCCGTCAATTTGATGTATTTTGTATATATCCCATACCAAAAGTTCCTTGAAAAAGATTCTGTATATCCTGCAAAATTGTAAGAATAACACACTATTTTTTACAAATCCATACTGAAAGTTCCTTTGAAAAGATTCTAAAATCCAATACAATTATAATACGAATACGAACGTATGTACATTATATATTGCACTTAACACTTCCTCCTTCTTCAACTTTTCCATATTTTATTAGAAGTCGCTGTTTCTTACTCTTCTCTTCTACTCATTCCTGTCCAACGCATCTTCATGACAGTTCTTCCTCCCTCAAATCTTCTGTTATACAGTCCTTCCATCTTCTCTTTTGCCTTTCTCGTACTCCTGACTGATTTTTGAAAGTTAATCTCTCTTAATCTCTCTATAACTCTATATGTATTGAATATGAAGGAAAATGTATAATCGAACCATATAGAGAATAAGATAATCTTTCTATTGATAATCACATAAAATATCAAAAATGATATTTAACTGCGTTTTTTCAAGAAAAACTGTTAAGAACTTCAAATAAGGGTACTTCCGGTTGACCAATTATAACCAAAATCTAATCAGCTCTTCATAGGGTTGTAAGGAAAATAATACGAAAGAATCATAATTTTTAGAGTTGTAGTTTTGGAGTTATCGTAGGAGAAAAATTTGTCACATACACACGCACATACACATATACAGACATCATCGTAAAACCAGTAAAATCGTATTGTAGGGACAATAAACGTGCTTATTGATTTAAAACTCCCCATCGAATTTTTTGACCAAAGACAATACCTTCCTTACCTAAAGGTGACGGAAGGTAAAAATGACACCAAAAACTTGTAAATTATATAATATTTGGTCCCATAAACTAATTATTAAATTTATTCAATTTTGTATTAATAGCAATATCTAAGGCATTTTTAAACAAAAAGATAAAGTATATAACATGTCTGTCAGAATTTGTTAGCTAAGGTTTTTAGCGTTATTTTCTTTTTAATGACTTATAACAGATTAGAAAATATCAAAATAATAAAATTTTAACATAATAAAATTTGCACAAGCTGTAGGTTACATCAAATTTTGACAGATAAACCTACTACAAATATTTATCTTTTTATTCAAATTACTATTAATACAAAATTGTATACATTTAAGAATTAGTTTATGGGACCAAAATTTTACATATTAAGTTTCCGTCCAGAAATCTCGGCCGAGACGGGACTCAATTAAACGAGACGAGAAAAATTTCGAGACGAGACATAATTTCATGAATTTGAAACGAGACGAAACGAGACAATGAATTTCTCGTCTCGTCTCGTCTCGACCGAATCACTAGCCTTGACACATAATAGTTATTTATGTACTAAGAGCATAAGGAGGCTTTTATGGCCTGCGGCGGGATTTTGAGCCCGAGGCGTAAGCCGAGGGATAAAAACACGTCAAAGGCCATTAAAGCAAGTTACGCTCGTGGTACATATAAAACTTTATACACGGACGAAAATTTTCAAATTATGAGTGTTAGAAAAATTGTACCGAAAAGAATTTGTCCTCGAACATCCAGTATCTAGTGTTGCTATGAAAGCGGAGAACAACAGTTTATTGTTTGTTTATTAGTTATGTCATTTGAGTTTTATTTTGTGTATCTCCGTGCTTTCCACATGAATATCACAAAATTAATTTTCACTTTTCAATAAAGAATATAAAAATGTTCGATTTGTAATAAAAACTTTTCATGTTGCCTGTTTAAATTGTTTATATTGTAGATTATAATTTGGTTTGACGTTTCATTATAGCCCGGCGGGCTATAATAATGCCCGCAGGCTATAAAATGACGTTTATGTCAAAGAAATTCGGGTATAATTCTCAAATAATGATACGTCCGTGCATAAATAACTATTATTTCTCTTAATTTAGGCGTAAAAACAAAATACAAATAAAATTGTTATTCAACAATTGGATCTATAGTATCCAATATTTTTCTAGTCGATCACTTCCCTTCCGATTGTGGCGGTATATTCATCTCGTTTTCCTATTTCTACATTTCATCACTCAGTCGTTTGCTCCCCCCATATGTCCATCTCTGTCACTCACACAGGGAAGCTGTTTCCGGAGGTAATCCACTTCCGGGTCGACGAGTTCAATCATTTTTCTCTTTCTGATCCTGGGAGGCCATGGCCAGCCGACTGCAGCGCACCTTGCGGCCAAACCAAGCAAGAAAGAGACGAGAAAACAGAGCAAGTATGATAAGGGAGATAAATGGACGCAGCTGACGACAGAAGGGTTACTTTGTGGACGGGTGAACATCGGGAGATTATGTTACTGAATTTTTTTATCAAGCTGGAATTACAGGAGTAGATTTTAAGATGAGTGTGGTTGATAAACAAATAAAAAAAAATGTTGTGGCCAGCACAAGACCTCTCGCCATTTCCATATTAGGCTATACCGTGAGTATTTTTTAATGTGAAATATAGTGTGCACCTTGTGCCCGAGTGGTTTCCTGACTCGGCTAAATTTCTTACAATATTTAAATATAATATAATATAATACTTCCGTCAGATTCGTTCCCTATGTTTCATTTTAAATGGAACGGTCAAATAAATTGCTGTCAATCAAATATCAAGGCGTAACCATGGATATGACAAACCCAATGTTTCACGTTAAAAAATACTCACGGTATAAGTATTGTATTGCACTTCGCTTTCGAACCGTCGTTTTATAAAAAATTATTACAGAACTTTACCCAAATATTGTTTTTTATTGTATTTAAAATGCCTTCTGCACACATATAATTCTAATTATATCTATTTTTCATTGTATGAAGAAGTTTTTAAATGTCAGAGATTCTTTCAATTCATTAACCAAATTAATTAATTTCAAATATTTAATTAATAAAACAATAAGAAATATTAAATATACTTCCCAAAAAAAGCTATCAGAATGTCACTAAAACTGTTGATATTTGACACTGACATGTGTCATTTACAAACTATGTTATAAACATTGGAATTTGTCATCTGGTTTCCTTAGTGTCTTAGCCTCTGCGATTAGTTTACTCTATAAATTATAGTGTCTTTATCTCTAAATCTATACAAGATAATTATAATAAAAATTTTAAGTGTATTAGAGGGAGAATTTTATGTTCTTCAATAATAGTAATAACAGAAATTTCCAAAAAATAATATTTAGAAGATTTCTTAAAGAAACTACTACTTCCGGTTGTTCAATTGTTACCAAAGTGCCAAAACCTTTTCAGATCTTCCCAGGAATGTCAGATTGAGGAAACTGCAGTTAAATATTTTTAAGTCTTATAGTTTTTGAGGAATCGTGTCTACAACATCCAGACATACACACATACACACATACACGCATACACACATCCACACATCCACACACACACACACACACAGACATCAATTTAAAAATGTTATAATCGGATTCTAGGGACCTTAAGTCGTGCTTATTCAATAAAATATGGGTATGCAAATTTTAGCATGAATCCAATACCTCTCTTAGCGAGAGAAAAAATCATTGAATATAATTTTTTTTATGTAAATTTAGAGATAAAGACACTATAATTTATAGAGTAATCTAATCGCAGAGGCTAAGGCACTAAGGAAACCAGTCGACAAATTCCAATGTTTATAACATAGTTTGTAAATGACATATGTCAGTGTCAAAAATCAACAGTTTTAGTGACATTCTGACAGCTTTTTCTGGGAAGTATATTTAATCTTTCTTATTGTTTTATTAATTAAATATTTGAAATTATAGGTAAAATGCATATATCCATCAGAAATACCGCCAATCTGGTTAATGAATTGGAAGAATCTCTGACATTTAGAAACTTCCTCATACAATGAAAAATATATATAATTAGAATTATATGTGTGCAGAAGACATGTTAAATACAATAAAAAAACAATATTTGGGTAAATTTCTGTAATATTTTGTTATAAAACGACGGTTCGAAAGCGAAGTGCGATACAATACTTATATAGCCTAATATGGAAATGGTGAGAGGTCTTGTGCTGGCCACAACAGATTTTTTACAAGAAAAACTGTTAACTTCCGGTTATCCGATACACAATAAAAACTAATAAGCTCTTCCCACATTAGGATTTAGGATAGAATCAGTACCTATACAAAATTTCAAATTTTTCTAATTGATAGTATTTGAATATTTGTGTCCACAGGATCCACACACACATACACACATTCACACATACATACATACTCACATACATCAAGGTAAAAATTAATTTTTTTCGAAGAACTTTGAAACAAAATACTGGTTAAATGGTACACTTTCCGGTAGAAGCAAGTTTAGTTAAATCGTCTTATGTTAGCCTCAGGAATCTGTAGTTAAGCCTCCTCCTATTTGACAGACACCCTGTATATTTGTAATAGTTATATGTATATTCCACCATTCTTGTGCTAGGGTAAGGCATCTATATCCTTTTACAAAGTCCCTCCATTGAAGGGTTAGGCAGAAAGTGCAAAGCCGCATATCTGAACCGACGCTTATCGAATTGAGGAATTTGACGTAGTATATCAGGTGGCAACTTGAAGATTTGTTGGAAAAAGAGTTTAATATACTTATATCTGAGGGAAACTTTCGCAAATAGAAAAATAGAAGAAGCTGGAAACGCGAAATAGATAGAAAATAAAAGTAGCAAACCATCAAAATTATTACAATCTTTACAATAGAATATATCTTTTATTCACAATCATTATATTAATATACCGATTCCTAACCTTTTAGAGGATGAGAAATACAACATTCCTAACTTTAATGACAATCTCTTGGGTTGGAAATAACAGATTTCATTTTCATCTCTTGGGTTGGAAATGTTTATATAGGGGTTGCCTAGCAACATTGCCATAGATCCCTAATTAAGTAGGCTAAACAAATTTTAAGAGAGCTGCCAAAATATTAATAAAATTGAAGGTTATAACTCATTGATATTTACGGTAACTCTTTAATACTGTTAAATAGTGAATCCAGTTAGTTAAAATTAAAACTAAAGGTATTTTAGAATGTAATAAACATCTTAAATCAGTGATAACTATAAAATATCAGCTGAGTTCCCTATATAGTTGTACTATTTCCGGTTAAAGGGACTTTTATCAGAAGTAATATCACAAGACCTGATTTTATAGATAAATTTTAATTTTGCACGAATTTTTTTTTTGCTTAGCAAGAAACAGAAAAGCAAACTGCATGGTAAATCCCGACTCCGAAGGAGAAGGGATTTTACCTAATGTCAGTTTGCTTAAAAGCAAAAAAAATGAGTGCTTAAAAATAAAAGTTTATCTGAGAAAATCTGAGAGATGGTGTGGTATTTGGTGAGATAAATTCCAAAGACAACGCAAAATTAGTTATAAACAATAACAACTGTTTATTTACTTGGTAGCGGAGAATTATTGGGGTAACGGGGTTTTATCAGTATAATACTATTCCCATTGGTTGCATTTTCAAGTGTTTTGAATCATGATTGGTTAAAAACTGGTCGTTGGAATTTATCTAAAATCTAAAAATGTATTTGTACAAATCCGATACCAAAAGTTCCTTGGAAAAGATTCTATATACATATCCTGTAAAATTATAACACGAACAAACTATTTTTTACAAATTCCATATTGCAAGTTCCTTTGAAAAGATTCTATAAATCCAATATAATTATAACACGAATGTACATTCTGTAAATTGCACTTCACACTTCCTCATTCCTCTCCAACGTATCTTCTTCACACAGTTCTTCCTCTCTCAAATATTCTGCTACACAGTCCTTCCATCTTCTCTTTGGCCTTCCTCGTGCTTCTGGCATTGAAAATGCAAGTCACTTGCGAGGGACACTCTGTCACTTATGTTACTTTCTGCACTTCACACTGACATCTGTCAATTAGAATTTTTTGAATATTTTTTGCAAAGCTGACTGATTTTTGAAAGTTAACCTTTCTTAATCTCTCTATAACTCTATATCTATTGAATATGAAGGAAAATATACTCAAATCGTATAGAGAATAAGTTTTTCTTTCATATTAATGATCATAAAATGTCGAAAAATATATTTAACTGCGTTTTTTCCAGAAAAACTGTTAAGAACTTCAAATAAGGGTACTTCCGGTTGACCAATTATAACCAAAATCTAATCAGCTCTTCATATGGTTGTAAAGAAGAGGAATACGAAAGAATCATAAGTTTTAGGATTGTAGTTTTGGAGTTATCGTCGGAGAAAAATTTGTCACATACACATACACACACGGACACACACACACACACACACACACACACACACACACACACACACATACAGACATCAATGTAAAATTAGTAAATCTTATTCTAGGGATCTTAAAACGTGCTTATTCGTTAAAAACTCACCACCGAATTTTTTGACCAAAGACAATAGGTACCTTCCTTTTGACGGAAGATAAAAAATTAAAGTGGTCGGACAGAATAGTTAATATAGTATAGTAGCTGAAACTCGCGGTACACACAACGATTGTTACTTCCATTTAAACAAATAATTTCTCCGAACGTTGTGTACGTGACAACTGAAGTAATTTACAACGAAAACTACCCCGGTAGCTTGCCTTAGCTATTTTTAAATTGTCAATAGTTTGGGTTTGAGATATTAGTTCTTGCACGCAAGCTATGAACTTCGGAAATAATGCTGGTAATTTTAGTCCAAATTGATGGACTTTTTTACTGGCGTATATTTATTCTTTAGATGTTTCACAAACAAATTATAAAGGTATAACTGTTTTAAAATGAGCAACTATAATTAAAATAAATGTGGAGGAGTAGAAATAACTTTAATGGCGAATCTACCTAATTTTATTAACTAATTTTGCAGCTAATGTTCGTGCTATGTAATTGAATTGAATTGAACTAAATACAGTAGTGGCACCTTGTATTTCAAGTATGAGCCCAAACTCATAATAGTTCGGCCGATTATATTTTCAACGAACAAATTTAAAAATCTGTTGTGGCCAGCACAAGACCTTTCGCCATTTCCATATTAGGCTGTATTAGTATTGAATTGCACTTCCCTTTCGAACCGTCGTTTTATAACAAAAAAATACAAAACGTTACCCAAATACTGTTTTTTATTGTACTTAACATGTCTTCTGCACACATATAATTCTAATTATATTTACTTTTCATTGTATGACGAAGTTTCTAAATGTCAGAAATTCTTCCAATTCATTAGCAAGATTGGCGGTAAATCTGATGGATATATACATTTTACCTATAATATCAAATATTTAATTAATAAATCAATAAGAAAGATTAAATATACTTCCCAGAGAAAGCTATCAGAATGTCACTAAAACTGTTGATTTTTGACAATGACATGTGTCATTTACAAACTATGTTATAAACATTGGAATTTGTCAACTGGTTTCCTTAGTGCTTTAGCCTCTGCGATAAAATTACTCTATATATTATATTGTATTTATCTCTAAATCTATACAAGATTAATAAAATTTTTAAGTGTATTAGATGGAGAATTTTATGTTCTTCAATACTTAATAACAAAAATTTCCAAAAAATTATATTTAGAAGAATTTTTCTCAGAAAGTACTACTTCCGGTTGTTCAATTGTTACCAAAACCCTTTCAACAACATTTGTTTAAATATATCAAAATTGTTATTAAAATATTATGTTTTTGTTTGACGCATAGGCAAGATGATGTACAAAAATAAATTATTTTATAATTTCATATTTAAAGTTATTTCAAGTTATTTACTAAATGCTATTATCGTAGAATTGAAGATTGTACCTTTATATCCAATTTTTATTAGCAAAAGTTGCTGAAAAATTATATTCAATGAATTTTTTACAAGAAAAACTGTTAAAAGCTTGTATAAATGATACTTCCGGTTATCCGATATACACAAAACAAATGAACGCCTCCCACATTTGTATAGAATGGGTATACCAAATTTCAATTTTTTCTGTTTGATAGTATTTGAGTAAACGTGTCTACAGGATCCACACACACATACACCCATACATACACACACACATACCCACAAACATCATTGTAAAAAGGTTAAAATCGGATTCTCGGGATATCAAAACGTGCTTATTCACTCATCTCTATATGCGATTTTTAGCACGACCCCTATATGTCCCTTACTTAGGGTAGCGGGAGATAAAACTTGCGACTGGTTTAAAATAAAGATTTTAAACTTAAAAAAAACTGATTATGGTATTTAAGTATTCCATCGCCTCTATTATAATCTGTTTCTTAACTAGGAAGAGTAAATGTTGCGATCTTTAATAAAATAGGGAAAAGCTGAAGAAGAAAGATGGAAGTATAAAGTACAATTTACATAGTGTATGTTCATGTTATAACTTTATTGGATTTATAGTATATTTTCCAAGGAACTTTCGGTATAGAATTTGCAGCAAATAGTATATGTTCGTGTTACAATTTTACTGGATATATAGAACACTTTCCAAGGAACTTTTGTATGGAATTTGTACAAAATACACCAAATTGACGGAAGGTCTTGTACTGGCCACAACAGATTTTTTAAGTTTAAGTTTATATTTAGAGTAGCCGAAAAAAATTTGTAGATATATCTAACCACTTGTGTAGATTTTATAAATAAAATAAATATATCATCACGGCATATTACCCATTTCTGGGTGTGCCAGTATCTACAACACATGTAGACATTGGTAATGATGACGATATATTTTACCGTGTGGGCGCTTACCAGGCGTCACCTCACGGGCACTCATAGCTGGTGTGGAGAGTGCACCACTGGGGTCACTTTTGTGCCATTTAAAATAGTAAATATTTGGCGTCTGTCGGGATCGAACCTGGTTACCCCATGTTCGCGACCAGGCACTCAAGCACGCGGCTACAGCACCGGGGTAGATTTTATAATTTCTTGAAAATACAGAGAATTTATTTTAAAATGCAACATTATAGTTCATCACTTCCATGGTTACTCACTATTGTCAAAAAATGACAGCAATGTAATATTTGTCCATTTTAAAATGCAACATTATAAATAGTATTGCAGCACAGGAGATATCTCCAAAACACATCACAAATGGTGTCAATTCTTATTACGACCGACTAGAATATTGCCTCAGAGTGATTGCGGGTATTTTTTAACATTTATTAAATGAAAATTATGAATTTTTGTAAGCTAAAGTTTGTTAAGTTGTACAACATTCATGTTTTGATTATTTGTTAATCGTATGTAGGCTAATTTATAGGAAATTAGTTTTGATAATACAAAACTATAGTCTATTTGAGAATGACTGGCAGTAATAAATCATTATTTGCAAGAGTAGTATTGGATTTTTGCCAGCAATGCGGCAAATAAAACTACCAGAAAAATCAGTTGTAACTACACTAGGATGGTCAAAATAAGCCGCACGCTTTGTACCTGGAACGAAACTTACTTGTCGAACAAAAGAAATGCCGTCCGATAATCCCCGTCGGACTGTGTCATAGACGTAGATAGGATTTGTAGAGTGATCTGTTTATACATTTACTAAAAATAAAAGTTTTTAATATTTAAATATAACTTTCTCAGTCATTATTATTATATTGCATACATTTAATATTTACATACATACATTCAATATTTACATTTTTATTTGTTACATACTAAAATTTATACTTATTTCATGTGTGTTGTCAAGATATTGGTGCCTGTCATATTTCTATTAAATATACATATTACATTACATATACTTATATATTTATACATAAATTATTAAAAATCAGAATCTGATTCTAAAACTATAGTTCTCTACCGAATTTAGTCATTTCGACTATCCCTGTGCAAACAATTATTGGCGCGCCACTGGAATGTCTTTGACAGAATGATTTATTACTGCCAGTCATTCTCATTTTAAAATGGACAAATATTACATTGCTGTCATTTTTGACAATAGTGAGTAACCATGGAAGTGATTCGCCATATGATGCATGTTAAAATAAATTCCCTGTATAAGCTGGTTGAACTATTATGAGTTGGACTCATATATTTCTGCTAGGAGTTATAAAACAAACATACACATATACCTACATATTTACTATCAATTACCTACTTCAAAATTACCCCGAATACGGTCTCCCTGACACAGCAAGTGCCTTCATCTTTGTATAAATCAATTTCCCCAAGAACATCCCTTAACAAAACATCTCAGCCCTTACACTATCCAAGTAATGAACCAAAGTTGCCAGGCTCGACTTTAGGGTGTCGAAAAACATCCCCCAACCCTAGTGGTCAGTTTCAGAACTAACCAAACACAAATTACACGCAAAACACGGAACTATGTAGGTGGCACCACTGTTGAAAAACACTTAGTGGCGAAGCAGCGAACAATGGACGAACAAGGGGGGTAAGGTATGGGAAATAAAGGGAGGGTGAAAATAGTAAGTATAGAGGAGTAGAATTTCTGTTTAATTGGGTGGAGGAAAGTTTGAAAGAGGAAATTTGTTGCTTATTATACAGCGTGTAACAGAAATAAGAGCCGTTTTCATAAACAAGCTCACTTTAAATTAAAATTACTTTAAGGCTTTATCTTTCATTTAAAGTAATGCTAGAATGCTCACTATAGAGCCAAATTTATATTCTGAAAACGAATATAACTTTAATTTTAATTTAAAATGTTAAAGTAGCGATAGAGTTTATTATGAAAATGGCACTAAATACATTGATCTAAAATCTGCTCTCTTCTTTAATTAAAGAAGCTTATCTAAAAATAACAAAATAAAAATAGACATATATATTGATACATTAATAAAAAATCTGATGTGACGAACACAAATCCTCCCGCTATTCAATTTTTATTAATTTAAATACATACCTACGGATTTACTAACGCTGCAAACTGTTCCATTGCATAAAACTATTGCTTTATTTACTATTTTCTTTTTAAAATGTCACTATTATTAATTTGAAATATGAACTGTGTAACAAAGGAATTGTGTCTTTCTTAGGCTTCGGGACTTGTAATAAAAAATTATTTTTAAATTTATCTGTAAAATATATAGAAAAAGTATTAAATGTATTCCTGTAGAAAATTCAATAATCTTTAATTTTCATAATGACAAAATGCGAAAAAATGGCATTTCGTGGTATTTTTTGTAGGAAAACCATTGTGAGCTTCAGGTAAAGTGCCATTTCCGGTTATCCGATTTACACCAAAATCTAATGGCTTCTTTTCATATTAAAATAGGGTATAAATACAAAGTTTCAGAATTTTCTGAATGATAGTATTTGAGTTAGAGCGAAGACAAAATCCCTACACATACACACATACATACATACATACACACATACATACACACACATACATACACACACACACACACATACATACAGACCTCATCGTGAAATGTAAAAATTGGATTCTAGGGACCTTAAAACGTGGTCATTTACTAAAATCTCGATATGTGATTTTTAACACGATCCCTATACCTCCCTTACCAAGGGTAGCGGGAGGTAAAAATCTGATGTGGCTAGCACAAAACCACTCGCCATTTCCATATTAGGCTATATAAGTATTGAATTGCACTTCCCTTTTACACCGTCGTTTTATAACAAAAAAAATACAGAATTTTACCCAAATACTGTTTTTTATTGTATTTAACATATCTTCTGCACACATATAATTCCAATTATATCTATTTTTCATTGTATGAGGAAGTTTCTAAATGTCAGAGATTCATCCAATTCATTAACCAGATTGGCGGTATTTCTGATGGATATATGCATTTTACCTATAATTTCAAATATTTAATTAATAAAACAATAATATTAAATATACTTCCCAGAAAAAGCTGTCAGAATGTCACTAAAACTGTTGATTTTTGACACTGACATGTGTAATTTAAAAACTATTTTATAAACATTAGAATTTGTCAACTGGTTTTTTTAACATGCAACATATGGTGTATCACTTCCATGGTTACTCACTATTGTCAAAAAATGACAGCAATGTAATATTTGTCCATTTTAAAATGCAACATACGAAATTTGTAGTTTTGTATTATCAAAACTAATTTCCAATAAATTAGCCTACATACGATTAACAAATAATCAAATCATGAATGTTGTACATCTTAACAAACTTTAGCTTACAAAAATTCATAACTTACATGTAATAAATTTTAAAAAATACCTCCAATCACACTGAGGCAATATTCTAGTCGGTCGTAATAAGTATTGACACCATTTGTGATGTGTTTTGGAGGTATCTCCTGTGCTGCAATACTATTTATAATGTTGCATTTTAAAATGGACAAATATTATATTGCTGTCATTTTTTGACAATAGTGAGTAACCATGGAAGTGATGAACTATAATGTTGCATTTTAAAATAAATTCTCTGTATTATAGTGTCTTCATCTCTAAATCTACACAAGATATAATAAAAATTTTAAGTGTATTACATGGAGAATTTTATGTTCTTCAATATTTAATAATAGCCATATTTACAATTTTTTTCGCACGTTCTGACATGATTTAGCTATAACCCCAACTACTCTCATGAAAAGAAACTTATAGAATACAACAATTCAACATTATTGCGCATATTGTCCATACAATTTTATTCGTGTCCGCCGATTCCATTGTGTCCGCTAAAGGTGTCTGCTGTGGCGCAGGAAAAAAGAAAAAGTGTGTGCTCTATGGCGCCTTGAGATCTAGAACCCAGTATGTAATAATACTGCGCCAACAGCAGACACCGGTGTCCGCTGGTATTTTTATTAATAACTAATTTATGAATAAAGATAAAATAAAAATAAAACTGTCAAACTACATAGAATTAACTCTGTTATAAGGTACCAGTTCTGGTCTTCAGCGATAATTTTGAAATGACCGCTTGGCAGCGAAGGTGTTAAAAAGGGTAGCGAAGTTTCAGAAACAATTTCACCGTACGACACACCATTATTATTTAAATACTAATTAGAATGAACAGTTTGTCATTCATTTCGTGTCCAAATACATCCTGTCCTTTTCATCCCAATCTAAAATAAACATCAATTCCTTCTCCTGTGCGGTTATTTCGTCCTCTATTTTCTTAGTAAATTGTCCAAGCACTTACTAAAAGTGACATTCCTCTACTTTTATTTTATTTTGCCTTCTACGACGAGCTTTTTGTTAAAAGCTGCTGCTACTTTATAGCCAAACAAATGAAAATATCATACTGCACTAAAAACTTTATACACGAATAAAATTTTATGAGGAAAATTGTTGAAATGACGAATTTTGATAGGCAAAACATTCAGAATATTTTATTATACACATAAGGGTTTATTGTTTAGTAAATAAATATATATTTTTCACGTAAGAATGACAATGCGCAATAATAATTCCTATATCAGCGATAACATCGACTAGAAAACTATCTTGTCCTAAAGTCTATATACATAGTACAAAATACCACTTTGCCGCTCATGCACGACAAAGTAGGAAAAACAGTCGCGTACGTTTACGTAACATTTTCTTTTCAATCAACTAATATTACTACCAAGTTTATATCTCTACCCATTTTTGAATTATTACCCCAAAAGTCAATATACCCCACATTTAGATAAAAACTTCAAAATTTTTAAAAATCTAATTTTTATGTATCTAGATACTTCTTAATGCGCTGATTCCAAATTTTGAAACCGCAGGTCGATATCTCGTTTCGTTCTCGAGATATTTAGATTTAAAGTTTTGCTCAAAACTGCCCATTTTTGGGTAATAACCCAAAAATGGGTCGAGATATGAATTTGGCGACATCACCATTCGATTTTACGGAAAAAATACATAAGTATAGCAATTTTCATAATTTTTGTCCAGCCGGTTCATTTTTTATAAATAAAAGCTTGAAAATTGCTAAAATCTGAAAAAATCGTAAGGGGTACCCCTTAGGATTTTTGCGATTTTTGGCCATTTTCAGTTATTTTGCTTTAGAGGTTGTATGCGGTGTTCAAAAATTCTGAAAATTGGTGTACTTATGTAATTTTGCCCGTAAAATCGAATGGTGTTGTCGCCAAATTCATATCTCGGCCCATTTTTGGGTTATTACCCAAAAATGGGCAGTTTTGAGCAAAACTTTAAATCTAAATATCTCGAGAACGAAAAGAGATATCGACCTGCGGTTTCAAAATTTGGAATCAGAGCTTTGAGAAGTATCTAGATACATACAAATTAGATTTTTGAAAATTTTGAAGTTTTTATCTAAATGTGGGGTATATTGACTTTTGGGGCAATAATTCAAAATTGGGTACAGATATAAACTTGGTAGTAATATTATTTGATTGTACAGAGAATGTTACGTAAGTGTACGCATTTTTAGAGTATTTATATATGAGTATACATAATGTATATTCATGTGATAATTTTATTGGATTTATAGAATCTTTTCCAAGGAACTTTTTGTATGGAATTTGTAAAAAATTGTATTGTGTTCGTGTATGGGATTTGTACAAAATACATCAAATTAACGGAAGGTCTTGTGCTGGCCACAACAGTTTTTTAAATGAAAAAATCTGTTGTGGCCAGCACAAGACCTCTCGCCATTTCCATATTAGGCTATATAAGTATTGAATTGCACTTCCCTTTCAAACCGTCGTTTTATAACAAAAAAAAATACAGAACTTTACCCAAATACTGTCTTTTATTGTATTTAATATGTCTTCTGCACACATATAATTCTAATTATATCTTTTTTTCATTGTATGAGGAAGTTTCTATATGTCAGAGATTCTTCCAATTCATTAACCAGATTGGCGGTATTTCTGATGGATATATGCATTTTACCTATAATTTCAAATATTTAATTAATAAAACAATAAGAAAGATTAAATATATATTTCCCAGACAAAGCTGTCAGAATGTCACTAAAACTGTTGATTTTTGACACTGACATGTGTCATTTAAAAACTATGTTATAAACATTGGAATTTGTCGTGTCTACAACATCCAGACATACACACATACACACATACACACATCCACACACACACACACACACACACACACACACACACACATCATTTTAAAAATGTTATAATCGGATTCTAGGAACCTTAAATCGTGCTTTTTCAATAAAATCTGGATATGCGAATTTTAGCATGAATCCAATACCTCTCTTAGCGAGAGGTAAAAAAGTAATTCCAAAATTTAGGGAATTTTGTCATTTGGCGGTATTAATACGACGTTTGATAATTCATTTGACAACTCTAACCATACGATATTTTCTACTTCATGCTAAATTTACTACTTTATGTCTTCTCTTCTTCTTATTCTTAGTTTTAAATTCAAAATCATATAAAAATAAAATTCTTAACAATCGTTTGTGTTCGTTTATTTAACGAGATTTGACATTTGATACTTTTGAAATTCTTACCTACCAACCTTATAAAAATAAATTGTATTAGTCTATTACTGCACTCGAATGAGCTATTAACGAAATCCTTTGGGTGCTGTATTAGCTTTGTTACAAATGCAAAATAGAAAAACCTATTTTATTATAGATACGAGATTTTGACTTTACGACGATGATTGTATGTTGTAAATTCTAGTCTTACTAGAAGTATGTAGGTATTAAATATTCTAGCTTCCAGCTAAATGTTTTACTTTAATATTTACTTGCTTCTTGCTTCATCCTATTTTAATTACATGGAGCTAAGCGATGCTGAATTAACACGCACACAATTCCTTCAGCACAGATGAAGTCACAAGTAAATGCAACTAGGAACTCACATACACATCAAATAATCTCCATGAACGTGAAACATATAACTTCAACAGAGTAAAACCATTGTCATCAAATTCATAAACGAAAATCTCTAGCATAGCATACAGCATATAGTACGGTTATTAAATTCAGATGAACAGCAGTAGCGTTCGTTGTTTTTACCTTCCGTCATCTGTAGGTAAGGAAGGTATTGTCTTTGGTCTAAAAATTTGGTGGGGAGGTTTTAACTAATAGGCACGTTTTAGGGTCCCTACAATATCTACGTTTTTACAAATTTTAAGATTATTATTTATGGAGTCCCGTGTTTGATCGCGAACCCGGGGGAACCGGGTTCTATCCCGACAGACACCAAATATTTCCAATTTTAAATGGCACAAAAGTGACCCCTGTGGTGCACTCTCCACACCAGCTATGAGTGCCCGTGAGGTGACGCCTGGTAAGCGCCCACACGGTAAAATATATCGTCATCATTACCGATGTCTACATGTGTTGTAGACACTGGCACACCCAGTAATGGGTAATATGCCGTAATGATATATTTATTTATTTTTAGAAATAAAAGTATTGATAAAAATGGATAATTCCAATGAACTTTTGGTATGGGATTTGTACAAAATACATCAAATTAACGGAAGGTCTTGTGCTGGCCATAACAGATTTTTTATTCAATAATTTTGGGTCGTATTTTCAACTTAAAAGAAGCGTTACTTAAAAAAAGTATAATAAATACAAGTGATGATATATATATATATATATATATATATATATATATATATATATATATATATATATATATATATATTTATTTATTTATTTACGATTATATCTGTATGTGTTGTGTGTGTGTGTGTACGTGTGGATGTTAGAAGGACAAAATTCTCTCAAACGAGAACTCCAATTAATCAAGCCTGAATTAGTGCAGTTAAATGTAAGATGGGTGACCAAGTTTCAATGACAACAAGTACAACAGAAATTTACGCCTATTAAAAATACATTCTTTGACAACATAAAAAAATCTGGGGGAGGTAGATACAGGAAAGTAAGAATTCTTCGGACTTGCAGTCAATTAATAAAATTTATTCACGCCGACGTTTCGACTATACAATAGTCTTCTTCAGGGCTAGAATGGTCTAGTCGAAAAAAAGAAAACCACATGTGGATAACAGAACATACAACACGGACAATTAAAAAAATAAATAAATAAATAGTTAAAAACAACATATCACAGAAAGAAAATCGTCAAATAATTAAAAACTTGTCTTGGATGAGTACAATACATATGGAAATACAAATAACTATAGTAACGTATAAAAATCTGTTGCTGCCAGCACAATACCTCTCGCCATTTCCATTTTATGTTATATAAGTATTGTATTGCATTTCGCTATCAAACCGTCGTTTTATAACAAAAAATTACAGAACTTTACCCAAATATTGTTTTTTTTTTTATTGCATTTAGCATGTCTTCTGCACACATACAATTCTAATTATATCTATTTTTCATTGTATGAGGAAGTCCCTAAATGTCAGAGATTCTTCCAATTTATTAACAAGATTGGCGGTATTTCCGATGAATATATCTATTTTACCTATAATTTTAAATATTTAATTAATAAAACAATAAGAAAGATTAAATGTACTTCCCAGAAAAAGCTTTCAGAATGTCAGTAAACTGTTGATTTTTGACACTGACATCTGTGATCAACATTACTAATGTTACAAACATTTGAATTTGTCAACTGGTTTCCTTAGTGCCTTAGCCTCTGCGATGTGTTACATTAGACCATTCTATATATTATAGTGTCTTTATTTCTAAATCTATAAAAGATATAATAAAAATTGGGTACATTGGATGGAGAATTTTAGGTTCTTCAATATTTGTAATAACAAAAATTTCGAAAAAATTATATTTAGAAGATTTAAAAAAAAAACTATTACTTCCGGTTGTCCAATTGATACCAAAACTTTTTCAGCTCTTCCCAGGAATGTCAGATTGAGGAATTCATAGTTAATAGTTTTTGAGGAATCGTCCCTACTAAAATCTGGAAATGTGATTTTTAGCATGATTCCAATACCTCTCTTAGCGAGAGGTAAAAAAATTTATATTTTCAGTGACAATATATTATCAATGCCAACTCTGGAAACAAAATACGAATCTACACGAAACCACAGTCCACAAGAAACAAAAAAAAACTACGCCTTCTATTAAGTAATTGTAGCAATATATCGCGTTTAAGTTTTTCATTTGTTTTTTTGTTTTTCTAATCCCTTGTAGTTCCGTTTTGAAACCCGGTTTATCCAACTAGCGTGATACTTGATGACGTCACTACACGCGACAAAATAACAGGGACGTACTGGTAGAAAAGATTTAAAAAATTGGTGGAGGCGCGCATCAATCGAAATGAACGATTTTCATTATCATTTAAAGGTCTTCAATGCACAATACCCTCACCACTGATGTGTACACCTTCGGGTCCAAATCAATACTGGTGATTATTTCATAATAATTACTTACTTATTAATTGTCGTCTTTAATTATTGTGACAACATCCCCCAAGACATTTACGACAGTATAATTAATTCAATAAGACACAAACAAACATTTTGATAATTGAATGTAGAAGTTTACGTAACCATATAGAGCCCGATTCACAAAAAAGTTTAAGCTAATTCTCATTTTTACCTCCCGCTACCCCTAGGTAAGGGGGGTATTGGGCTTCCAAAATTAAAATGCGCGACTGGTAGCAGATTTCTGAACTGAGTGAAGTGTACATGTACAAAGGTGGTTGTTTTATTCAGGGATTGTATTTACTGTATACGAATTTTAATACGCTTTTATCTTCGGCTATTATTGTTTTATTCTTAGCAGGATCTGAATTACTGCTAATATAACTTTTTGTTTTTTTATAAAATTAATGAACAAATTAGGAGATATGTAATTTATAGGTTAAAGTTACGATGGAGTTTTCTCCGAAAATATTTACCACATAATATTATGTGGCCACTATTTATTACTTGCTGGCCTTCCACCATATTTCTAGATGACATTACAATTCCCAAATCTACAAATCCAAATCTAAGCAAAGAAAATTGTTCATTATGAAAGAAAAACAATTAAATAAAAGTAAAGCTATGTAGATAGAAATTAATATATATATACAGCTACGGCAATGAAATACAATCTAAATAAAGGAAATCAAATGTTTTTTTATTAAAAATACCAATATACTGTTAATTAAAACATGACTAAAATACTCTTAACCTACAAATACTTACTAAAATTAACCCTATTAACTAAAATATTATTAAAACTATCACTAAATTGTTATTACGAAAATTAGTCTCACACCAAATATACTCTTATGGAAGCCAGCGAAAAATGTACCATTCGTTTGAATTTTGACGTTTGACGTCAGCGCCATCTCTTGATAATTTGGAAGCCCAATAGTGATCGCATATAGAGATTTTAGGGAATAAGCACGTTTTGATGTCCCCAGAAACCGATTTTAACATTTTTACAATGATGTTTGTACGTATGTGTGTGTGTATGTGTGTGTGTGGATCCTATGGACACAATTACTCAAATACTATCAATCAAAAAAATTCGAAATTTTGTATACCAATTCTATACTGACTCGATCGGCTTTTGTGTTTTGTTTAAAGTTGTCAGAACCATGTCGTGTTTGATATCAAATGAGAGGTATCGTCGAGGGCTGCTATGCAGAAATGTCAAAATTTTGACAGCTTGATCGGCTTTTGTTTTATGCATAAAGATAAGTCGTTTGTGTGAATAAGCACGTTTTGATGTCCCCAGAAACAATCTTCAATTCTACGATAATAGCATTTCGTAAATATTAAATTATAAAATAATTTATTTTTGTACATCATCTTACCTATGCGTCAAACAAAATTAAAATATTTTAATAACAATTTTGACATATTTAAACAAATGTCACTGTCAGGAAGCAATTACATTAAAATTAATAATGAAACCGTGTTAAGAAGATTGTATTGAGTCTAATGAAATTTATTATAAAACTAAAATGGAGTCTTAAGGTAAAGTTATAACTAAAGAAAAAACCCCTTAACCTTAACAATAAATTTAAAACTATATACGTATTTCGAGAACTAAGTTCTCATCATCAGTAGAAACCACAAAGTAAAAACAGAGAAGTTAAGATTACTGAGTTGTTTTGACCTCTGGCATGGTTTACATGCTGAATAATCTTAACTTCTCTGTTTTTACTTTGTAGTTTCTACTGATGATGAGAACTTAGTTCTCGAAATACGTATATAGTTTTTAAATTTATTGTTAAGGTTAAGGGGTTTTTTCTTTAGTTATACTAATGAAATTAAGGTAAGTAAAAATAATATACTTTCCATCATACATAAATATTAGATGTACAGGATGATCTGATATAAATTTGATATGTTTGCAGCACTAAAAATCAAACAGCTGTGAATAAGCACGTGTTATTAAAGTGTCAAATATTAGTTTACAACTACACATTAACGAAATGGATCATGTAAAGCAATAGATATATTCAAAAGAACTTAATATAGTTTGCTGGATTAGTAAATATGTAGATATGTATTTAAATTAATAAAAATTAAAAAGCGGGAGGTATTGTGTTGTCCACATCAGATTTTTTATTACCGTTTTGTGCCTTTTATTTCATGTTAATAAATCGCCCACGCTGTAATCATGAACAGAATTCTAATCAATAAAATTGTTGCAATGAATTTTATTATAAATGTCATTTAAATTGAATTAGCATATTTTATAAACATTAAAATAATACTTACTGACTCAGCCGTTTGGTAAATGAGTAGAAATAAATATGTGACATACCTGTAAAATAAGAAAAACATAGTATTAATATAATTATCTAACACGTTTTCAAATGAATCTATGTATTTAACTCTCTGAATTCAACCTAATTACTTTTCCAACTTAAATATTAAAGTTAATCTGTGTGCAAATGTACGTTCGTTAAATTCTATTTAAACTTGAAGTTTGAAGTACTTTAAGACGGATTTCTACAACTTTAACCATTAGGTAAAAATAGGAACTAATTCAAGATTAGAATACATCATCCTATCTCAAGAAAAATATTTGAGCATTGCTGAAACTTATTTCAGCGATTCAAAAGTTCTGAAATTACGTATGCTTATAGAAAAATCTGTTGTGGCCAGCACAAGACCTCTCGCCATTTCCATATTAGGCTATATAAATACATATTGTATTTAACATTTCTGGTACACACAAAAAATTCTAATTACATCTATTATTGATATATTTTTATGTTTTTTAATTCGTTCTATAAATAAGTTTCCTCCTACTCCTCTAAATGTTCGAGATTCTTCAAATTAATAATAAAATAAGAAACATTAAATGTACTACCCAGAAAAAGCCTTCAGTAATGTATCTGGATTTTTGACGCTGATATTTTAATTTTTCAACTGGTTTCCATGGAGTTATTTAGGCCGTGAGATTCATTACTATGGATTATTTTTTAAATTTATAATTCTCTATCTCTAGATCTATAGAAAATATAACAAAAATGTTCAATGTATCGGATGGAGAATTTTATTTTTTCAATATTTGTAATAACATCAATTTCCAAAAAATAAAGTTTGAAGATTTTTTTAAGAAACTACTACTTCCGATTGTCCAATTGTTACCAAACCCATTTCAGCTCTTCCAATTCTCAGATTAAGGAATATGTATTTAATTGGTCTTTAATTTTATAGAATTTGAGAAACCGTCCCACACATACACACATACACACATCCACACACACACACACACATACATACACACATACATACATACATACATACACATACATACACACATACATACACACACACACACACACATACACACCCTATCATAAAATATTATAATCGGATTCTAGGGACCTTAAAACATGCTTATTCACTAAAATCTGGATATGCGAATATGTGATTTTTAGCATGAATCCAATACGTCTTTTAACGAGAGGTAAAAAGATATGTTGAATGTAATTTTGAAACGTACAAATCTCTATGGGCCAGTTTTATAAAGAAATTTAATCTTCACTTAAAATTTAGTTAAATTTTAAGGTAAATTTAGGTAAATTTAATGAAATGAATAAATTCTAATCAGTTTCTCTGTTCTTATAACATTTAAATCATTGCTGTCAAAAAAACTCGTTGCATTTTTTAATTTCATTAAATTTACTATGGAAGTAAATTATAAGTGAAGATTAAATTTCTTTATAAAACCGGCCCTTAATCTTTTAAAGCCCAATTCACAAAAAAGTTTAAGCTAATCCTCATTTTTGGATTAGTGAATTCTATTCTATTCCGGTATTTAAAATTTAATTTTCATGATATTATCAATAAAGGTAGATACTAGGAATAGATTAGACTATATTTTAAGATATAAATTGTCAAAATTAGAGTAGAATTCGTTAATCCAAAAATGAGGATTAGCTTAAACTTTTTTGTGAATCGGGCTGTTAGTTTCCAAGATATTGATTGTTAAATGTGACATTATTTTTCATTCATAAATTATGAATAATAGTAGGCCGAGACTATCCTTTTGTTTGACATAGCTTTAATATTATAATCTAACAATTATAATTCTCGTGTATGTGTGAGTTACTTGAGAGGCATTATAAGCTTGTACTTCCTTGCAGAAATCTATATGAAATACAAGAGAAATTATTAGTAAAACATGGTCACCAATCTTGTATGTAGCTACACTAATACAAGCTTAAAAGTCCCTCATTTTCAAATCCCACACCCAACAACTAAAGCTAACGATGTGTGAGTGATGCATTTTTAAATTTCCCGCTCATATGTTTCCGCATCAATTTATCTTAAGTATGTCAATTTTTCAAAGTATGACATGACAAATGTACTTTTAAAAATGACAGAAAACACGCTTCATCAACCACGAAAAATATTGATCCTTTATGAGTGGGGTATTTGACCGTAAAATCAGATTGATATGAAAGACATAGATTTTATAATCAAAATTGTCTGGATACAAAGTATAGTGAGTTCAGAAAACACCTAATTTGGAGTAGGCTATGAACAGAGAAACGTATGTCTGATCATTATTCAATTCAAAAGCCACGTTGTCAAAATTGATTCGGAATAGTAATTTACGTAACAAGACCTGAAAGTGATACTTTACTGGGTGAGCAAGCATATTCCAGAGCGAGCCGTATTTTATTTTTTACTGCGAGCAAATAAGAAATTAATAAACAACTGATCTCCATGGAAACATTTAGCTTTACCGGTCCCGGGATCGGTAAAGTACTTTCCGATCCCTTATAGACAACTTTCCGAGCTAGCTCAGCAAAGAAGGACTTTCCGGTCTAAATAGTGATCAGAAAGAGCTCATTTTCTGGGTGATCGCGAAAAAATGTAATTTTAAGAAGAAAAGATAATAAAAAAAAAATCTGTTGTGACCAGCACAACACCTCTCGCCATTTCCATTTTATGTCATATAAGTATTGTATTGCACTTTGCTATCGAACCGTCGTTTTATAACAAAAAAATTACAGAACTTTGCCCAAATATTGTTTTTTATTGCATTTAACATTTCTGCACTCATATAATTCTAATTATATCTATTTTTCATTGCATGAGGAAGATTCTTCCAGTTCATTAACAAGATTGGCAGTATTTCTGATGGATATATGCATTTTACCTACAATTTTAAATATAACAATAAGAAAGATTAAATGTACTTCCCAGAAAAAGCTTTCAGAATGTCACTAAAATTGTTGATTTTTGACACTGACATCCGTCATTTAAAAACTATGTTATAAACATTTGAATTTGTCAACTGGTTTCCTTAGTGCCTTAGCCTCTGCGATGTATTACATCCGATTATTCTATATATTACAGTGCCTTTATCTCTAAATCTATACAAGATATAATAAAAAAAATTTAGTGTATTAGATAGAGAATTTTATGTTCTTCAAAATTTGTGATAAGAACTTTACCCAAATATTGTTTTTTATTGTATTTAACATGTCTTCTACACACATACAATTCTAATTATATCTATTTTTCATTATATGAGGAAGTTCCTATATGTCAGAGATTCTTCCAATTCATTAACAAGATTGGCGGTATTTCTGATGGATATATGCATTTTACCTACATTTTTAAATATAACAATAAGAAAGATTAAATGTACTTCCCAGAAAAAGCTTTCAGAATGTCACTAAAACTGTTGATTTTTGACACTACATCTGTCATTTAAAAACTATTTAAAAGGTGCGTTCGGTAAATCATACGGAGTTGAAGTATTTACGGAGCGGTGTTGGAGTGGAGTGGGAGTAGAGCTGGAGTTGGTGTAGATCGAGGGAACAAGGTACACTCCTTTATTTGTGATTAACCGAACGAGTAGAGTTAAAATTTTGGTGCACGAATATAATAACCTCCTTTTTTGACAATCTGATATACTGCACTGCTAAAAAAAATAAATTATGAACCATACACAACTTATTCAGTTCGGTATCATTCTTTAATGATTCTGAAGAAAGTATATATTAGAAATGGTACAGAATTCTTACCGTTCCGACATACTGTGCCTTGTTATGTTACAAAACAATATTATAAATATAAAAACTCCATGTATGCTTGCATATCGAGGTTGGACTTATGGAGTTAACACTTTTCACTCCACTTGACTCCATTCTGCATTTGCCGAACGCTCCATTTTAAGACGCTTCTCACTCCATGTAATTACCGAACGGTACTAGTAGTGTACAGAGTGAAAAGAGTGAACAGAACGCATTTGCCGAACGCACCTTATAAACATTACTATATTAAAAACATTTGAATTTGTCAACTGGTTTCCTTATTGCCTTAGCCTCTGCGATGTATTACATCCGATTATTCTATATATTACAGTGCCTTTATCTCTAAATCTATACAAGATATAATAAAAATATTTAGTGTATTAGATGGAGAATTTTATGTTCTTCAAAATTTGTATTACCAAAAATTTTTATTTATATTTAGAAGTTTTTTTTAAATAAACTATTACTTCCGGTTGTCCAATTGTTACCAAAATCTAATTAGCTCTTCCCAGGAATGTCAGATTGAGGAAACTGCAGTTAAATATTTTTTAAGTCTTACAGTTTTTGAGAAACCGTGGTTCCAACATCCACACATCCATACACACATCCACACACACACACACACTCACACACACACACTCACACACACACACACACAACCACACGGACATCATCGTAAAAATGTTCTAATCGAATTATGGGACCTTAAAACGTTCTTATCCACTAAAATCTGGATATGCGATTTTTAGCAATTTTGTGACTTTTTAAAAACGTCCGTCCTTTCTTCTCAATCCTATATATTTCCATCGTTTAGCTTTATACACCTATAAAAATGATTTTGTAAATTTCATTTTTCTGTTCAATTCAGTTGTGCAATTTTAATAATCCCACATTTTTTTTTTTTTTTTCAAAAGAGACTTAATAACGATTGAATTTATTTTGCACCACATTCAAACTGTGATATTTAAAAGTGTATTACTCTGTACATATTGGAATAAAAATTAAAAACTTTTATTTCAATTTAATGTTGCTATTCTCGTAAAAATTCAAACTATGTATGCTCTGTGTTTGGCGTTGGTGATTAATTTATTCCATGCGAAACATTTTTACAGCGTTCGAATAATATTGAAATATTTTCTGTGTTAAATAACTATTTATAGAATGAATGAGGATGAGGGAATTAAAATAGCGAAAAGCTAAAGACGAGAACAGCATATTACATCCGAGGTGGGAGATATTTCATTACAGCCGAGGGCTTATGTATACAGGGTGTTATGTAAGTAAGTGATCAACGCTTAACCAATGGTAGAACTGACCCCAAAGATAGTAAATCTGGCAATAATTTTTGTTTAACATACTTTCTACAAGAACTAGAGGCCTTTAAAACTGACCAATCACGTCATAGGTCAAAACTTTATAAAAAAGTAAAAATCAATGTGTTCTCTGGAAAAAATGTGATACCTGTCACAAATGACATAAAATCATTGACGTCTATTTGGAAATAACTCTCTGTACCGTCTTACAACAGCACGACTATTTTTGTATTGTCTCGCTATAAACCGTATGCATGTCTGCATACTCTTGGTTGGGGAAGGTAAATGGTATTTTGAGAATATCAAAAAAACAGAATATAAATTGTACGTCTATAAAAAAAAACATCTAACGCCAGATTGACAATCAATATTTTTTCCAGAGAACACATTGATATTTACTTTTCTATAAAGTTTTGAACTATGACGTGATTGGTCAGTTTTAAAGGCCTCTAGTTCTTGTAGAAAGTATGTTAAACAAAAATTATTACCAGATTTACTATCTTTGGGGTTAGTTCTACCATGGGTTAAGCGTTGATCACTTACTTACATAACATCCTGTATTATGTTAGAATCAAGGTGCATTTAAAAAAAAAACTCACACGTGGTTTGCTGACACGTTTACATAGTGTATATTCATGTTATAATTTTATAGGATTTATAGAATCTTTTCACTTTGGTTTGATTTGTAAAAAATAGTAGTGTTCGTGTTATAATTTTGTTGGATATATATATAAAATCTTTTCCAAGGAACTTTTTTATAACATTTTTCCATTTTTATTTCAATACTTTTATTGCTAAAAATTCACACAGTTGTTCAAATACTCTAAAAATGCGTACACTTACGTAACATTCTTTTTACAATCAAATAATATTACTACCAAGTTACATCTCAACCCATTTGTAAATTATTGCCCCAAAACTCAATATACCCCAAATTTAGATAAAAACTTCAAAATTTTAAAAAATCTAATTTTCATGTATCTAGATACTTTTTAATGCGCTGATTCCAAATTTTGAAACCACAGGTCGATATCTCATTTCGTTCTCGAGATATTTAGATTCAAAGTTTTGTTCAAAACTGCCCATTTTTGGGTATTAACCCAAAAATGGGTCGAGATATGAATTTGGCGACATCACCATTCGATTCTACGGACAAAAACACATAAGTATAGCAATTTTCATAATATTTGTCCAATCGGTTCATTTTTTATGAATAAAAACTTGAAAACCCCTGAAAATGGCCAAAATCTAAAAAAATCGTAAGGGGTACCCCTTACGATTTTTGCGATTTTTGGCCATTTTCAGTTATTTTGCTTTAGAGATTATATGCGGTGTTCAAAATTACTGAAAATTGGTGTACTTACGTAATTTTGCCCGTAGAATCGAATGGTGTTGTCGCCAAATTCATATCTCGACCCATTTTTGGGTTATTACCCAAAAATGGGCAGTTTTGAGCGAAACTTTAAATCTAAATATCTCGAGAACGAAAAGAGATATCGACCTGCGGTTTCAAAATTTGGAATCAGCGCATTGAGAACTATCTAGGTACATACAAACTAGATTTTTGAAAATTTTGAAGTTTTTATCTAAATGTGGGGTATATTGACTTTTGGGGCAATAATTCAAAAATGGGTATTGATATAAGCTTGGTAGTAATATTATTTGATTGTAAAAAGAATGTGTACGCATTTTTAGAATATTTATATATGAGTAATAATTTTATTGGATTTATACAATATTTTCCAAAGAACTTTTGGTCTGGGATTTGTACAAAATACATCAAATTAACGGAATGTCTTGTACTGGTCACAACAAATTTTTAAATTTAATATTAGGGTGCAAAAACTTAATTAACTTGACCCGAACTTGAACCCAGAACTTCGGATTCCACACTTCATGCTTAACTGACCCTGTTATCTTTTGTTTTCAACAGAATTCGTTCTTGTATGATAAATACTGATTGCTTCTTTTCGACTGAGAATAAAACCAATATACACAAAAGCTACGACTGGTCAACATAGGCTTTATATACTGATAGACTACCAGGGTAGCATTTAGGAGTAACATTAAATATTGAAAAGTAAGGACGACTGTTTTCTTTTGATAAATTTAAGTTTTATATTTGTAGCTTAATAAGATAGTCACTAACATTTCGTATTTGTTTTTGGCACTAATATAAATTCCTCTCTTCAATTATGAATTTGTGTCCTCGTAAAGTTTCTTTCTAAGTGAAATTTCCCATAAAAAATTCTGGAAAAAGTGGCGCTTTATGTTTGGCAATCAATAGGATATAAAAGTGGGATGAAAAAAAAAACGAAACGACATAGACGTAAAGCAGGGTAGCGTATAATGGTCCATAAAATTGAGCGTGGTTATTGAATAAACGAACCGCGAAAACCGGGTTCCTACACTAATTTCGTAATTGCAATATTTTGGAAGGACGTAAATAACACTTACAGGGTTGGGCAAAGGGGACGAACGTTTTTTAAAACGTGCTAAAGAAAAAAAATCTGTTGTGGCCAGCACAAAACCTTCCGTCAATTCAATGTATTTGTACAAATCAGATACCAAAAGTTCCTTGGAAAAGATTTTATATATCCTGTAAAATTGTAACACGAACACACTATTTTTTACAAATTCCATATTGCAAGTTCCTTTGAAAAGGTTCTATAAATCCAATATAATTATAACACAAATGAATGTACATTCTGTTAATTGTACTTCACATTTCCTCATTCCTATACAACGCATTTGTTCCTCTCTCAAATATTCTGTCCTTCCATTTTCTCTTTGGCCTTCTTCGTACTCCCGGCATTGAAACTGCAAGTCACTTGCGAAGGACACTCTGTCACTTATGTTATTTTCTGATCCTATACTTTGGTTTTGCACTTGACACTGACATCTGTCAATTAGAATTTTTTGAATATACATATCTGCTGTTTCCATAATTTTTTCAAAGCAGACTGATTTTTGAAAGTTAACCTCTCTTAATCTCTCTATAACTCCATATTTATTGAATATGAAGGAAAATGTATAATCAAATCTTACAGAGAATAAAATTTTCTTTCATATTAATGATCATAAAATGTTGAAAAATGATATTTAACTGGGTTTTTTCCAGAAAAACTGTTAAGATCTTCAAATAAGGGTACTTCCGGTTGACCAATTATAACCAAAATCTAATCAGCTCTTCATATGGTTGTAAAGAAGAGGAATACGAAAGAATCATAATTTTTAGAATTGTAGTTTTGGAGTTATCGTCGGAGAAAAATTTGTCACACACACACACACGGACACACAGACACACACACAGACACACACACAAACACACACACAGACACACACACACGGACACACACACACACACATACAGACATCAATGTAAAATTAGTAAAATCGTATTCTAAGGATCTTAAAACGTGCTTAATCATTGAAAACTCACAACCGAATTTTTTGACCAAAAACAATACCTTCCTTTTGACGGAAGGTAAAAAATAGTGGTCAGCACAATACCTCTCGCCATTTCCATATTAGGCTATATAGGTATTGTATATATTTAAGTTTTCTGGTACACACAAAAATACATTCTTTATATATTTTTAAATTTTTTAGTTCATTCTATTCACTCTTATTCTCTAATGTTCGATATTCTTACAATTCATTGATGAGATTGGCGGTATTTCTGAAGGGTATATGTAATGTATGTATCTATAATTATAAATATTTAATTAATAATAAAATAAGAAATATTAAATGTACTTCCCAGAAACAGTCTTCAGTAATGTCTCTGGCTTTTTGACATTCACATTTATCTGTCAATTACAAACATTTTAATTTTTCCACTTGTTTTCCGTGGTTTGCGACAGGGTTTCCATTCCGGGATCTTGGGCCCCCGAACCCCGGGATCCCGGAAGATTTTTCATCCCGAAAATTCCGGGATTAAAAATCGGGATCCCGAAAATCTCGATTTTTTTAAATGATGAAATTTTTTCTTTATCCGCGTGTTATTTAGCTTTACCCCGGTAATTTACGTATGTAATATGTTACAGACATGGGAATCACCTACCGCCAGACGGGGGTTCCCCTATCGGAACATTTTTAAGACAAATATAATCATAGATTCGGACTCTAATGAAGATATACCTCTGTCTGAAATACAAAAAAAGCCGACACAGATTTTAACCCTAAAGCAGAAACTTCAAGAGGCCATAGGGACTATTACTACTAAAAGTAAACATCATTGGCAAAAATTAGAAAATCCAAAAGGTTGTCTTAACACGCTTAACGTAATTAAAAAAGAAATGTCACTATATGAAAATGGAGGATTATATTTGCAACAGTGTTACGATTATTTACTGACACTACCACGACCACCTACGAGTGTGGAAGCTGAAAGAGCCTTTTCTTCAACGGTCTCATTTGCGAACAAACTTAGATCGCGCTTAAAAGGGCATATTTTATTTTTACCAAGCAGAACGCAGATGTTTAAAAATTATTTTAATTGCACATTTGAATAAAACTTTCCTCACTGTTTCTGTTTCTAGTTCCTAGTTTTGTTTTATAACCAAAGATGATTTTTTTAAATTTTACTTCTTAAATGTAAAAAAACGTTCTTTTGTTTGATATATTTCTGCATTTTTGTTACTTCTGTTGCTAGTGTTAGATTTAAAAAAAATATATTGGGGATCCCGGAATTCCGGGATCTAGGTTTTTTATCCCGGGATCTCTAAAAGGGATTCCGATCCCGAAAATTAGAAATCTTGTTGCGAGATAAATTTACAACTTATTATTTTATATATTTATATGTCTTTATATTTAACTCCATAGAAGATATGTATAATAAAAATTTTATATGTATCGGATAGAGATTTTTATATTCTTTAATATTAGTGATAACAGAAATTTTCAAAAAATAACATTTAGATTTTTTTTAACCAGTATAAACCACTAATAGAGCATCAATGCAATTAAATACAAAATGGGTGACCATGTTTTCCTGAAAATTTCCTTTGTATTTCATATACTCGTATATTTCTGGAAAGAGTTACAGCTTATAATGCCTCCTAAACTTTCTATATTTAAGTCGCTCTCTATCCTTTAAATTGTCGATTAATAAATGAAGTAATTCTTAAATTATTACTGCTTCAGAATAAATAAACTATACTAATGGCTATTTCAATTGAATATTGATTTTAAAGTACGTAGAATACTCTATACATAGTCCCATTTTACGATATCTGAAGTAGATATATGGATAGATAAATATTGCTCGTAGAGATACCTAAGGACTTTAAGTTCATATTTATATGTTTACATTTAGACTTTAGATAAATTTACGTACATAAATATTGATTTAGAACTGTATTACGCATAAATTATATTGCTATTACATTGAATATAAATTTTATAGAAATGTATTACAATAATGTATGTAACAACAGTTTTTAGAAAAAATCTGATGTGGCCAACACAAAACCACCCGCAATTTAATTTTTATTAATTAAAATACATACCTACGTATTTACTAACGCTGCAAACTATTCCATTGCAGAAAACTATTGCTTTATTTATTATTTTCTTTTTAAAATGTCACTATTATTAATTTGAAGTGATTAGTTTTTTGACAGTGACATTGACTGTCAGTTACATTCATTTGAAATATGAACTGTGTAACAAAGGAATTGTGTATATCTTAGGCTTCGGCACTAATAAAAAAAAAAAAAAATTTAAATTTATCTGTAAAATATATAGAAACAGTATTAATGTATTCCTGTAGAAAATTCAATAATCTTTAATTTTCATAAGACATAAAATGCGAAAAAATGGCATTTAATGGTATTTTTTGAAGGAAAACCATTATGAGCTTCAGGTAAAGTGCCATTTCCGGTTATCCGATTTACACCAAAATCTAATGGCTTCTTTTCATATTAGAATAGGATAGAAATACAAGATTTCAGAATTTTCTGAATGATATTATTTGAGTTAGAGCACTTACAAAATCCGTACACATACACACATACACACACACACACACACACACACACACACACACACATACATACATACATACAGACAGACATCATCGTAAAAATGTTAAAATTGGATTCTAGGGACTTTAAAACGTGGTCATTTACTAAAATCTCGATATGTGATTTTTAGCACGATCCCTATACCTCCCTTACCAAGGGTAGCGGGAGGTAAAAATAAGGCTCCTCATCAAATTTTTTAATGAAACATAATGGGTAGTTCTTATAAACTTTTGCCCGTATTCATAAACACTCGTAAAAATTTTAAACGGTTCGTTATAATTTTTATCCAATAAAAACAGTTGACATTGAAAGAAAAACCGAAATTTTATTTGTCAAGTTTGATTCTATTTGTCAAAAATTATAACGAACCGTTTTCAAACTTTACGAGTGTTTATGAATATGGGCATAAGAAGATAAGAAATCTAATTTTACAACATTGATAAGCAACGCAGTTTTTTAATACATTCTCATTTGTCTCGGTACGGTGTCTATCGGCATTCTAGATCGTCAGAAATATTCGTGTCTGTAACTGTTGTCCGTTTTGGTATTCCAAGCTATTATTGTATACTTTTTGCTAAGAAAAGACCAAAAGTCTTCAATCAGCCACGCCTGATAAACATTTGAGGGATTATACTCTCTTCCTCTTTCTTTTTTCTATAAAATGTTGGTTCCTTATCTCTATTTGGTTACATTATTTTTATCTCTCGCTAAGAGAGGTATTGGATTCAAGCTATAAATCGCAAATCCAGATTTTAGTGAATATGCACGATTTAAGGTCCCTAGTAACCGATTTTAACATTTTCACAATGATGCCTGTGTGTGTATGTGTGTGTTTAACAAGTATTAATGTATGTATTATATCCAGTCACAACTAGATCAGACCTTATTTAGTAATACAATTTAGAGCGTAAAATTTTTCTCAAAACGTTTGTAACAAACCCAAATACCCTGGTGAAATTAGTTTAAGAAAATTAGTTAAGGCGCATGCGCACGCTGAGAAAGGAGAAGACGGACGCAGCTAGCTGTTCTTGCGACGTGCGTGCTCTGATAACTCTTCGTTTGAAATAGTCAATACCAAGTATTATAACTAGAAGTGTTGTTAATTAGCATTGTCAACCAAAGTGAGTGTGGAAAGTGCTAAATAAAGGGGTAACGGCCTTGTAGTGCCAGGACGGAATCTTATAACCTCATTTTTACAGTTTGGCGTGAGAAGCTGAGATTTGGCGCCTACCGGAATTGCATATGCATATGTCTCTCTTTTTTAATGTTTTTAGATAAGCGTCTTTAGTTAAAGAAGAGTACAGAATTCAACCTATTAACATTAAATTTGATAACCGTATATTGTTTATTAAAAAATATATCTTAATATCCTTCTTAATAGTGCCCAGGGGCACACATATTCTCATTAGACAAACAAGTATAAGATAAATTATATTAAGGGCTCTATTCTAGGTCCCTATATATTAAAATTTGCAAACGCGTGGCTGTATATACAATATCCCCATACCTTTTCCGTAAAATATGTCTTTCGCTTCTTATTTATTACGCTAACGGTCTAAATTGCTTATTACAAACACCTATATGCGAAAGAGTATATTACAGAGACGTACACGACACAAAATAACCTTTCAGAGTTGATATACACATGATATAAACTTCAAAACTTGAAGCTGTAGCAGTTTATCGAAAAATAAATATGTTATCACGAAGTACTTTGTTTTCGTTTTAAACAGAAATGATCCAATTACATTTCCTCTCTCAAAGAATAGTAATGGGTGATCCAATTTGAGTTTCCTATGTTCGCAGCACTGTAAATCAAACATTTATCAACAAGCACGTGTTTTCAAAGTGTCAAATATTAGTTTACAACTACACAATTACGAAATGGATCATATACAGCAAAGAATTTACTCATATTGCAAGAGGTATTGTGCTGGCCATAACAGATTTTTTTACCTCTCGCTAAGATAGGTATTGGATTCATGCTAAAATTCGCATATCCAGATTTTATTGAATAAGCATGATTTAAGGTCCCTAGAATCCGATTATAACATTTTTAAAATGATGTCTGTGTGTGTGTGTGTGGATGTGTGTGTGTGTGTATGTATGTCTGGATGTTGTAGACACGATTCCTCAAAAACTATAAGACTTAAGAACTGTTTAACTATGAATTTCTCAATCTGACATTCCTAGGAAGAGCTGAAAATGTTTTGGTAACAATTGGACAACCGGAAGTAGTAGTTTCTTAGAAAAATTCTTCTAAATATAATTTTTTGGCAGTTTTTTTTTATTAAACATAAAATTCTTCATCTAATACACTTAAAATTTTTATTATATCTTGTATAGATTTAGAGATAAAGACATTATAATTTATAGAGTAAACTAATCACAGAGGCCAAGGCACTAAGGAAACCAGTTGACAAATTCCAATGTTTATAACATGACACATGTCATTGTCAAATATCAACATTTTTAGTGACATTCTGATAGCTTTTTCTGGGAAGTATATTTAATTTTTCTTATTGTTTTATTAATTAAATATTTGAAATTATAGGTAAAATTGTGGTAAAATGCATATATCCATCAGAAATACCGCCAATCTGGATAATGAATTGGAACAATCTCTCACATGAAAATGATACAAAATAGATATAATTAGAATTACATGTGTGCAGAAGACATGTTAAATACAATAAAAAATAATATTTGGGTAAAGTTCTGTAATATTTTGTTATAAAACGACGGTTCGAAAGCGAAGTGCAATACAATATATATCGCCTAATATGGAAATGGCGAGAGGTCTTGTGCTGGCCACAACAGATTTTTTTAGGTTAGGTAACCCGTTACTATGCTCGCCATCAAATAAGTATGGACTGATGCTCATTTTTTCCTTCTCCCCATCCTGTCCCTGTATTGCCGCTTGCTTATAACTTAGTATTTTCAACATGACCAATGAAATTTGCAACAGTGTACAAATCTCTAGTCCATATTTATTTGACGGCAAGTACAGATACCTATGACATGTTTTTCTGTCATGTCGGCGCCTCCACCATATATTTCTTGCTAATTCCTATTCATATAAACCAGATAATCTTGCTACAAACAAAAACATCTGAAATATCTGGTGACAAAAACCAAACATAAATGGTAAATTAGAAGAATGCTATCCAACTGAGGATCTAGTAACCTGGCAAACAAAAGACTGAGTGTAAGGAAGACAAATAACAAAGGACAACTGTCGCAGGCGACTTGATAATTATGTAGAGCAAAAACAGCTGAGTGATTACTGCATGGGTCTTTAATACTCAGTAATGAGCACGCCATTTAGCGATGTAGATGTTTCCCAGAGAAATAAATCAAAAGATTATTTTATTATTATGAAGACAAACTAACCATTATGATTTTAACAGCACAGAAACCTTTAATTCAAATTTTAACAGACAGCTTATACATTTTTCAACAATCGTGATTTTATCGACTATTGACTTTTTATATTTTTACCTCTCGCTAAGAGAGGTATTGGATTCATGCTAAAATTCGCATATCAGATTTTAGTTTTAAGATCACTAGAATCCGATTTTAATTTTTTTACAATTATGTCTGTGAGAGTGTGTGTGTATGTGTGTGCATTTGGGTGTTGGAAAGACGGTTTCTCAAATTCTTTAAAACTAAAGACCAATTTAACTAGGTATTCCTTAAGAGCTGAAAAGGTTTTGGTAACAATTGGACAACAATTTTATTGGATTTATAGAATCTTTTCAAAGGAACTTTTCGTATGGAATTTGTAAAAAATAGTATGTGTTCATATTATAATTTGATTGGACATATAGAATCTTTTCCAAGAAACTTTTTTATAGCATTTATCCATTTTATTTCAATACTTTTATTTCTAAAAATTCACACAGTTGTTCAAATACTCTAAAAATGGGTACACTTATGTAATATTCTCTTTACAATCAAATAATATTACTACCAAGTTTATATCTCAACCCATTTGTAAATTATTGCCCCAAAAGTCAATATACCCCACATTTAGATAAAAACTTCAAAAACCTAATTTGTATGTATCTAGATACTTCTCAATGCGCTGATTCCAAATTTTGAAACCGCAGGTCGATATCTCGTTTCGTTCTCGAGATATTTAGATTTAAAGTTTTGCTCAAAAATGGTTCGTGATATGAATTTGGCGACATCACCATTCAATTTTACGGACAAAAATACATAAGTATAGCAATTTTCATAATTTTTGTCCAACCGGTTCATTTTTTATGAATAAAACCTTGAAAACCCCTGAAAAAGGCCAAAACCTTAGATTTTTGCGATTTTTGGCCATTTGCCATTTTGCTTTAGAGATTGTATCCGGTGTTCAAAAATTCTGAGAATTGATGTACTTATGTAATTTTGCCCGTAGAATCGAATGGTGTTGTCGCCAAATTCATATCTCGACCCATTTTTGGGTTATTACCCAAAAATGAGCAGTTTTGGGCAAAACTTTGAATCTAAATATCTTGAGAACGAAAAGAGATATCGACCTGCGGTTTCAAAATTTGGAATCAACGCATTAAGAAGTATCTAGGTACATAAAAATTAGATTTTTGAAAATTTTGAAGTTTTTATCTAAATATGGGGCAATAATTCAAAAATGGGTAGAGATATAAACTTCGTAGTTATATTATTTAAATGTAAAGAGAATGTTACGTAAGTGTACGCATTTTTAGAGTATTTATAAATGAGTATACATAGTGTATAAGGAACTTTTGGTATGGGATTTGTACAAAATACATCAAATTAACGGAAGGTCTTGTGCTGGCCACAACAGATTTTTTGCTTTTGACTACTTTTATTTGGAGATGGTCACCCGCCAAAATATAACCGCTTACACCACAACTTTATATTAGTAAAGTTAGTCTACTACATTTTAACAAGCCGTTTTATCTTGTCCATAACTTCCTCTTATTACTCTATTATAGTTCAGTAACTTTTAACCATTAACCAGAGGTACTAAAACATGTTATTAAATGGACCATTTACTCTATTTGTTCGACAATGTTCATGTAAACTCGTTGTTACAATTTGCTCATTTCTTCGAGTTGAAAATTAGAACACACACATACCATCGTAAAACTAGTAAAATCGTATTCTAAGGACCCTAAAACGAGCTTTTTCATTAAAAACTCATCACCAAATGAGTACAAAATTATCTATTCTATGCCTACGTGTAAGGGTCGAAATTAGGTAACAAGTAGTGTCCAGGGAAAGGATTAGCATTTACTGATCTCCGCACTCAACTCTCCGCCTCGTAAGGGCTTACAATGTCACCCCGTTGTCCCTTTATCTACGCCAATGGATCGTTCAATTAAGTTAGGAGAAACAATACGTTTTATTAACTTTAAAAATTCGTATATCCAAAACAAAGAGAGATAGAGACTTGCGGTTTCAAAATTTGGATTCAGCAAGTTTTTATTTATAAGTATACTTAGTTACAAATGTTCAACTGCGAGTGACATATACTATTTTTTCTTCAAGCATTCCAAAGTAAACTTGATGTATATAAAATGTAAATATGTCATTTCACAGGTTTCTTCTGCCATTTTGTACAAAACAATTCACATTACTGTAAGCCGTAAAATAATGTTTATATTATTGAACACCATAAAATATGTTTTTACCTTCCGTCACCTTTAGGTAAGGAAGGTTTTGTCTTTGGTCAAAAAATTCGTTGGTGAGTTTTTAATGAATAAGCACGTTTTAGGGTCCCTACAATACGAATTTACTATTTTTAAAATGATGTCTGTATGTGTGTGTGTGTCCGTGTGTGTGTGTGTGTGTGTGTCCGTGTGTGACAAATTTTTCTCCGACGATAACTCCAATACTACAATTCTAAAAATTATAATTCTTTCGTATTCCTCTTCTGTACATCCATATGAAGAGTTGATTAGATTTTGATTATAATTGATCCACCGGAAGTACCCTTATTTGAAGTTTTTAACAGTTTTTCTTTAAAAAACGCAGTTAAATATTGTTTTTTGACATTTTAAATAAAATATTCTTCTCTATACAGTTTGATTATACATTTTCCTTCATATTCAATAGATGTAGATTTAAAGCATTATAAAGAAATTAATTTTCAAAAATTAGTCAGCTTTTGCTATTTATCATGGAAACAGCTGATGCTGATATATTAAAAAAATTCTAATTGACAGATGTCAGTTGCAAGTGCAAAACCAAATATGGAAAGTGTAGGATCACAAAATTGGTATGTCATAGTGCTCCTCGCAAGTGACACGCAGAGAAAGGACAAAGAGAAGATGGAAGGACTGTATCGCAGAAGACTGAAAGGAATGCCTGTGTCAAGAAGATGTGTTGGACAAGAATGAGTGGAAGAAAAGAGGAAACAGCTACCTCTAATAAAATAGGGGAAGCTGAAGAATAAGAAGAAGTGTCAAGTGCATTTTACTTAGTGTATGTTTATGTTATAATTTTATTGGATTTATATAATAGAAATAGTATGTGTTCGTGTTTGATTTTACATGATATTATATAGAATCTGTTCCAAGGACCTTTTGGTATGGGATTTGTACGAATTGACGGAAGGTTTTGTGCTGGCCACAACAGATTTTTTATTATTATACTAGTAACAAAACTTCTATATCGTATATGTAGTTGCAAAATATAAATATTATAATACGCTTGAAGAAAATATATTTTTTCAACTTCAAGAATCAATATCTCAGAAACCACAACAAGTAGTGACCTGTACTTTTCAAATTTAGATTCAGCATATAATTTTCTCTTCAGCAATTTTCCAAATTATTGAATAGGTATATACGTCCTTAAAATTATAAATATAATAATCTACCATTTTGACTGTTGGTTGCAGCCCGTTTAACAGTAGGTACCCTTACTGTTACCCAAAGCTCGCGACTGTCTGATGTTTCACGCTACGTTAGCCATCAACCCTTGCAGTGCTGCAGGAGCGATGCGCGATTGTCTCGCTTGCTTTTGTTCTCCAACAGGACTCTGCAGTTTCAAGCTCTTTTCTCTTATACTGAGATGAACATATATAGAACCAAATATGATAAGCGAAATACAGAAAGGAGAGAATAGGAGAATAAATATGTAAGAGAGAGAGAGAGAAGACGGAGAATGAATAGAGTTGTTGTAGCTAAATTATGATATTATTCTGATATACGTCATTGGACAGTACCCTAACATGTGTAAAAAATCTGATGTGGCCAACACAAGGCCTCCCGCTATTTAATTTTTATTAATTTAAATACATACCTACGTTGTATATAACTATTGCTTTATTTACTATTTTCTTTTTAAAATGTCACTATTATTAATTTGAAGTAATTATTTTTTTGATAGTGATATTTACCTATCAGTTACATTCATTTGAAATATGAACTGTGTAACAAAGGAATTGTGTTTATCTTAGGCTTTGGGATTTATAAACAAAATGATTTTTAAATTTATCTGAAAAATATATAAAAAAAAGTATTAATATATTCCTGTAGAAAATTCAATAATCTTTAATTTTCATAATTACCTACATAAAATGCGAAAATATGGTTTTTAATGGTATTTCTTAAAGAAAAACCATTATGAGCTTCAGGTAAAGTGCCATTTCCGGTTATCCGATTTACACCAAAATCTAATGGTTCCTTTCCATATTAGAATAGGGTATAAATACAAGGTTTCAGAATTTTCTGAATGATAGTATTTGTGGAAATGTTAAAATTGGATTCTAGGGACCTTAAAACATGGTCATTTACTAAAATCTCGATATGTGATTTTTAGCACGATCCCTATACCTCCCTTACCAAGGGTAGCTGGAGGTAAAAATCTGTTGTGGCCAGCACAAAACCTTCCGGCAATTCGATGTATTTTGTACAAATCCCATACTAAAAGTTCCTTGAAAAAGATTCTATATATCCTGTAAAATTATAACAAGAACACACTATTTTTTACAAATTCCGTACCGAAAGTTCCTTTGAAAAAATTTGTTTTGGCCAGCACAAAACCTTCCGTCAAGTCGATGTATTTTGTACAAATCCCATACCAAAAGGTTCTTGGAACAGATTCCATATAATATCATGTAAAATCGAACACGAATACATACTATTTCTATTCTATAAATCCAATAAAATTATAACATAAACATACACTAAGTAAAATGCGCTTGACACTTCTTATTATTCTTCAGCTTCCCCTATTTTATTAGAGGTAGCTATTTCCTCTTTTCTTCCACTCATTCCTGTCCAACACATCTTCTTGACACAGGCATTCCTTTCAGTCTTCTGCGATATACTCCTTCCATCTTCTCTTTGGCCTTTCTCTGCGTGTCACTTGCGAGGAGCACTATGACATACCAATTTTGTTATTCTACACTTTCCATATTTGGTTTTGCACTTGCAACTGACATCTGTCAATTAGAATTTTTTTAATATATTAGCATCAGGTGTTTCCATGATAAATAGGAAAGCTGACTAATTTTTGAAAATTAATTTCTTTATAATGCTTTAAATCTACATCTATTGAATATGAAGGAAAATGTATAATCAGACTGTATAGAGAAGAATATTTTTACTTCCGGTGGATCAATTATAACCAAAATCTAATCAACTCTTCATATGGATTTACAGAAGAGGAATACGAAGGAATTATAATTTTTAGAATTGTAGTATTGGAGTTATTGTCGGAGAAAAATTTGTCACACACGGACATACATACACACACACGGACACACACACACACACGGACACACACACACACATACATACATACAGACATCATCTTAAAAATAGTAAATTCGTATTGTAGGGACCCTAAAACGTGCCTATTCATAAAAAACCCACCACCGAATTTTTTGACCAAAGACAATACCTTCCTTACCTAAAGGTGACGGAAGGTAAAAAGAAAACATTATATCTCGTTCACAACGGAAAGGAGATGTTATAGATGTAGATGATTTTTATTATCATTATGACTTCCATATCAGATTCTTTATTGTTCGATGAAGAATCTGATGATTGCAATAGAGCGACGGTTCTTTTAACTATAAAATCTGTTAATTGTAATTAATTGTTAGTTGATATGTAAGGTTAGGAGATTCATCGGATCCATCAGCTGTTCATAGTGACGTCATTTTCAATTTCTAATCGAATTCAGCTCATGAATAGTTGTTGAATAAATAAACTCGCTCATAGATTGTAGAAAAACTCATTTATTACAATTTTGTAAATATAATAATGCAATTCATTCTTATATAAGAAGATAAAGTCTTCTTTCTCATTATTAAATATTTAAGAAGTTTCTTAATAAAACTTAAATAAACTCACTCTCTCACTAAGCAATATCTGCTTGTCAAAAATAACTGAAACTTTTTGCTGCAACTCAAAAATTCATTTGAAGTTGTTGGTGTGCCCTGGAAGTCGGCGCCTTCATCGCTGCCGAATTTAAACGCAAAATATCCAACTTCTGTCCCCATAAAACTCCGTTTAAACTTTCAAATATAATCTCAAGTTTATTCACAAGGAGACTTTACAGATTTCATGCTTTATTTACTTTTCCACAGTGTGAAGATTTCAGACAATCATAAATAAATATTATCAGAACACTGGCCTCAAGATTGTAAGGTTGAGGATTAGTTTGTGATGTATAAAATCAAACTAGAATGAATGTGGATTGAATTAATTAATAACCAACTGAAAACATTTCGTGTCGTTGTCATTTTTATAATAGTTATTTACATTCGAGTGCATGTAAGTTGTATTTTACAGAGCGGGAGATTTGTTTAAGGCACGAGCCCTTAAGGCGAGTGCCGTATTAGCTGGAGTGCTGTAAAATACTTCACGCACGAGAATTATATCAAACTTTTTGGTCGACGATAATGAAAATCATTTTTTACCTTCCGTCACCTTTAGGTAAGGAAGGTATTGTCTTTGGTCAAAAAATTCGTTGGTGAGTTTTTAATGAATAAGCACGTTTAAGGGCCCCTAGAATACGAATTTACTATTTTTAAGATGATGTCTGTATGTGTGTGTGTGTGTGTGTGTGTGTGTGTGTGTCCGTGTGTGACAAATTTTTCTCCGACGATAACTCCAATACTACAATTCTAAAAATTATAATTCTTTCGTATTCCTCTTCTTTACATCCATATGAAGAGCTGATTAGATTTTGGTTATAATGAATCCACCGGAAGTACCCTTATTTGAAGTTTTTAACAGTTTTTCTTGAAAAAACGCAGTTAAATATTATTTTCGACATTTTGAGATTATCAATATGAAAGAATATCTTATTCTCTATACGGTTTGATTATACAGTTTCGTTCATATTCAATAGATATAGAGTTATAGAGACATTAAGAGAGATTAACTTTCAAAAATTAGTCAGCTTTGTTAAAATTATGGAAACAACAGATATATTCAGAAAAATTTAATTGACAGATGTAAATGCAAAACCAAAGTTGAAAGTATATGGTCAGAAAGTTATGTGTGAATGTGATAGAGTGTCCCTCCAAAGAGAAGAAGATGGAAGGACTGTGTAGCAGAAGATTTGAGAGAGGAAGAATTGTGTGAAGAAGATGCGTTGGACAGGAATGATTAAAAGAGAAGAGTAAGAAACAGCGACCCCTAATAAAATAGGGAAAGGAACTTTCGGTATAGATTTTGTAAAAAAATAGTGTGTTCGTGTTACAATTTTACAGGATATACAGAATCTTTTTCAAGGAACTTTTGGTATGGGATATATACAAAATACATCGAATTGACGAAAGGTTTTGTGCTGGCCACAACAGATTTTTTATTGTATTTAACATGTCTTCTGCACACATATAATTCTAATTATATCTATTTTTAAAATATAATTACAAATATTTAATTAATAAAACAATAAGAAAGATTAAATATACTTCCTAGAAAAAGCTATAAGAATGTCACTAAAACTGTTGATATTTGACAATGACATGTGTCATTTACAAACTATGTTATAAACATTGGAAATTGTCAACTGGTTTCCTTAATGCCTTAGTCTCTCAGATTAGTTTACTCTATAAATTATAGTGTCTTTATCTCTAAATTTATAATATAAAAATTAAGTGTATTAGATGGAGAATATTATGTTCTTCAATATTTAATAAAAAAAACTCCCAACAAAATATATTTAGAAGAATTTTCTAAGAAACTACTACTTCCGGTTGTTCAATTGTTACCAAAACCTTTTCAGATCTTCCCAGGAATGTCAGATTGAAGAAACTCTAGTTAAATATCTTTTAAGGCTTATAGTTTTTGAGGAATCGTCCCTACAACATCCAGACATACATACACACATCCACACACACACAGACATCATTTTAAAAATGTTATAATCGGATTTTAGGAACCTTAAATCGTGCTTATTCAATAAAATCTGGATATGCGAATTTTAGCATGAATCCAATACCTTTCTTAGCGAGAGGTAAAAATCTGATGTGGCCAGCACATAATTTCCCGCTGAATATTTAACCACGCAGTATATATAAAGCACAGAAACACACACACACACATTCATACATATATACCCAAAGACATCACTGTAAAAATGTTAAAATTGAATTCTGGAGACATCAAAACGTTTTATTCGCTAAAATCTCTTATGCGATTTTTAGCACGATCCCTATACCTCACATACGGCGGGAGGTAAAAAATGTTGCAGAATCCAAATTTTTAAACCTTAAGTCGCTATCTCATTTATTTTCCAAGATATTCACTGTCAAAATTGACAATAACAATCTTTCTGCTCTATCATGAGAATTCTGGTGGAAGCGCCGTAAAAACCATTTCCAACAAAACCAAAACTTTCCCCATTCAATTCCTGCACCTCAATGCAGGAAACAAATTCCTTGAGTCGTGAATATTCGGCTCGTCTCGGCTGTTATCGGCAGGATATCGCAGACAAGTTGGCAGGATAGTTGGCTGTCATTCCTACCTGCGATAGCGACTGTTCGTAGTTTTGTCTTTTGTTTTCGTGCACGGAACTTTGAACGGGGAAATGAGAAAGATTGGGTTTCACTTTTGACTGATTTTCATTTGAGTTGTGACAGAGAAATTATATAGAAAAGGAAATTATACATAAACATGCCATGATGTTTGAGATTTTTATATTTGAATAAGTAATTACATGGCTTAACCACATATTCCCGGGGCTAAAATAAGAAGATTTAACTAAACATACTTTTACCGAAAAGTGTACCATTTAGCCAGTATTTTGTTTCAAAGTTCTTCGAAAAAAAATTAATTTTGCTTATAATAACAGAATGCTTTATTCGATTTGGATGAAATTTGGTACGACAATTCATATAATTACAAGTCATCTTTTAAGATGATACTTGTTATTATTAGTGAACCACTAATGTAAGAAACTTAGGTGTCCCAACATTTATTAGACCGTAACTTTTTAATGGCCACGCCGATAACATAAGATTATTTATTTACAAAAAGATAAATTCAATAATAAACTTTTCTCGCTCTCTCTTTGTAATATCTGTTACGGTTCAGACAGAAAAAAAATTTGTTGTGGCCAGTAAAATACCTCTCGCCATTTCCATATTAGGCTATATAAGTATTGTATTGAACTTCGCTTGTATTTAACATGTCTTCTGCACACATATAATTCTAATTATATCTATTTTTCATTGTATGAAAAAGTTCCTAAATGTCAGAGTTTCTTCCAATTCATTAACCAGATTGGCGGTATTTCTGATGGATATATGCATTTTACCTATAATTTTAATATTTAATTAATAAAATAATAAGATTAAATGTACTTCTCAGAAAAAGTTATCAGAATGTCACTAAAACTGTTGATTTTTCACATTGACATCTGTCATTTACAAACTATGTTATAAACATTTGAATGTGTCAACTGGTTTCCTTAGTGTAGTTTAGCCTCTGCGATGTATTACATCCGATTATTCTATATATTATAGTGTCTTTACGAGTATCTCTAAATCTAGAAGATATAATTAAAAATATTAGATGGAGAAATTATTAAAATATCTTTCAGAACTCATATTATTAATTGGAAAAATACTACCTTTTTTGGGTTTAAATTAATAAATACAGAACATAAACTAAAAAAGGTAGTATTTTTCCAATTAGATGGAGAATTTTATGTTCTTCAATATTTGTAATAACAAAAATTTCCAAAAAAAAATATATTTAGAAGATTTTTTCTAAGAAACTACTACTTCCGGTTGTCCAATTGTTACCAAAACCTTTGCAGCTCTTCCCAGGAATGTCAGATTGACGATTTCATAGTTAAACAGGTCTTAAGTTTCATAGTTTTTGAGGAATCGTCTCTCCAACATCCAGACATACACACACACACACACACACACACACACACACACAGACATCATTTTAAAATGTTATAATAGGATTATAGGGACCTTAAATCGTGCTTATTCACTAAAATCTTAGCATGGATCCAATTCCTCTCTTAGCGAGAGGTAAAAAGGCATAGGAAATGCAAAATAGAAAAAATCATTAGTTCGCCTAAAAGGCACTGGTTGTTTTAAAGGAAACCACCCCGTATAATATAATTCTAAACTAAAGCTTATATGCTCTTACAATATATTGTACAAAACTTTGTGCTCTTTCATAAGTATCCTTGTGAAATACTCGAGCAAATTCTATTTCTATATCTCTTGCGAGGTAGTTTTGTATAATCCCTATTGTCTATCCTAGCTGAGATCCTGTGGGAGACGTATATTAATCACAAAAGGACGTGCAGGATCTGCTAATCCTGCTGGTCCCCTGGTCACATAATAAAGCGACGCATTGTGCCCTTATTCACATGGGACTGCTAAATAAACATTTCTCAAATTGGAAATTCAAAATGGGAAATACAAATTAAATCATGTTTGTACATTTGTAATTGTAATAATATAATTTGGTGTAATATGTGTCAGGGATTGTTTGAATTTGTTAAATGAAATGTGGTTCAAATCCTGCACTCAACAACTATAATAGGTTTGTTCGCTCAACAAAATTAGCAACTAATTGCTAATTTTTCAGTACGCGTGTGCAGTTTGAAACTGGTTTCAAAATGATCGGAAATTTTTGGGTTCTGCGAACAGAATTAAAGGTTGTTACCTTCCGTCACCTTTAGGTAAGGAAGGTATTGTCTTTGGTCAAAAAATTCGGTGGTGAGTTTTTAATGAATAAGCACGTTTTACGAATTTACTATTTTTAAAATGATGTCTGTATGTATGTATGTATGTATGTGTGTGTGTGTGTGTCCGTATGTGTGTATGTGTGTGTGTGTGTATGTGTGTTCGTGTGTGACAAATTTTTCTCCGACGGTAACTCCAATACTATAATTCTAAAAATTATAATTCTTTCGTATTCCTCTTCTGTACATCCATATGAGGAGTTGATTAGATTTTGGTTATAATTAATCCACCGAAAGTACCCTTATTTAAAGTTTTTAACAGTTTTTCTTAAAAAAACGCAGTTAAATATTATTTTTTGACATTTTGTTATTATATTTATTAAAGAAAATACTCTTCTCTATATGGTTTGATTATTCATTTTCCTTTATATTCAATAGATGTAGAGTTAAAGCATTATAAAGAAATTAATTTTCAAAAATTAATCAGCTTTGCTATTTATCATGGAAACAGCTGACATAATTATTTAAAAAAATTTAATTGACAGATGTCAGTTGCAAGTGCAAAACCAAAAAATCTGTTGTGGCCAGCACAAGACCTCTCGCCATTTCCATTTTGTGTTATATAAATAATGTATTGCACTTCGCTACCGAACCGTCGTTTTGTAACAAAAAAATTACAGAACTTTACCCAAATATTGTATTTTATTGTATTTAACATGTCTTCTGTACACATACAATTCTAATTATATCTTCTTTCCATTGTATGAGGAAGTTCCTATGTCAAAGATTCTTCCAATTCATTAACAAGATTGGCGGTATTTGTAATGGATACATGCAGGTTACCTATAATTTTAAATATTTAATTAATAAAACCATAAGAAAGATTAAATTTACTTCCCAGAAAAAGCTTTCGGAATGTAACTAAACTTTTGATTTTTGACACTGATATCTGTCATTTACAAATTATGTTATAAACATTTGAATTTGTCAACTGGTTTCCTTAGTGTAGTTTCGCCTACTCGACTTATTATATCCCGGTATTCTATATATTATAGTGTCTTTATATCTAAATTTATAGAAGATATAATAAAAAATTTAAATGTATCAGATGTAGAATTTTGTTCTTTAAAAGGCGTAATATCAAAAATTTGCAAAAAATAATATTTAGAAGAATTTTTTTAAAAAACTACTACTTCCGGTTGTTCAATTGTTACCAAAACCTTTTCAGCTCTTCCCAGGAATGTCAGATTGAAGAAACTGCAGTTAAATATTTTTTAAGCCTTATAGTTTTTGAGGAATCGTCTCTCCAACATCCATACATACACACACACACACATACACACACATCCACACACACACACAGACATCATCGTAAAAATGTTAAAATCGGTTTATATGGACCTTAAATCGTGCTTATTCACTTAAATCTCGATATGTGATTTTTAGCATGAATCCAATACCTCTCTTAGCGAGAGGTAATATGGAAAAAAATATAGGATCTAAAATTGGTATGTTATAGTGATGCTCGCAAGTGACACACAGAGAAAGACCAAAGAGAAGATGAAAGAACATTACTTAGTGTAGTTTATGTTATAATTTTATTGGATTTATAGAACCTTTTCAAATGAACTTTTGGTATGGAATTTGTAAAAAATTGTATGTGTTCGTGTTCGATTTTACATGATATTATATAGAATCTGTTCCAAGGACCTTTTGGTATGGGATTTGTACAAAATACATGGAATTGACGGAAGGTCTTGTGCTGGCCACAACAGATTTTTGTTATTACTATGAAAACATCTGGAATGAACAGATTGATTGTTGTTGTTGGCATTTGTAATTGTCACATTTATATCTGGTTCTTTCAAATTTACACTAGATAATATACCAAACCATTCTATTTTTTCTAACTTTACTACTATATTTCTTCACTTCTTTTTAGGTATTCTTAGTTTTAAATTCAAAATTACATAAAAATGAAATTCTTAACAATCGTTTGTGTTCGTTTTTTTAACGAGATTTGACATTTGATGTTTTTGAAAATTTTTAGCAACCAACCTTAACTTTATAAAAATAAATTATACTAGTTTATTACAGATCTTGAATGAGCCATTAACGAACTCCTTTTAGTGCTGTAACTATAATATTGGGAGGCATTATAAGCTGTAACTCCTTGCAGAAATCTACATGAAATGCATGTAAAATTTTCAGTGAAACATAATCACCCATTTTAAATGTAACTGCGTTAACATTAAAATAAGCTTCTACCTATATGTTTGTATTTAGAAACATACATAGTCTGGTCCCTGCATTCGTGCAACCTGTAAATAATAAATAACCCTGCTGTGCTCTTGCAATTACACTAAACAATGTCTGGTGCATTAATTCGTCAAGTTGGCAACACGCCAATGCACCTAGAACAATGAACGATGGAAGAATGAACCAATGAACTATACGATACGTATACGTACGGTGTAGGGTGTACAAGAAGGGTACCCTATGTTTCTAACAGTAAATTTGATTTTATCTTTGAAAGAATCTTGCGAACAATGAACTTGAGAAAGAAATAAAGAAGAAAATAAAATAAAGAAACGGCGGGGTTTAAAGTGTTAAAAACTGAAGGGGAAATAACGTAACATTGGATAGAAATACTTTAAAATTTGTTGAATTTTATTGAATATAAAACTTAAACTTACATTTTATTTAATATTAGAGTATTTTACTACTTGAAAAATAACATGTTCACCTCTCGCTAAGAGAGGTATTGAATTCATGCTAAAAATCACATATCCAGGTATTAGTGAATACGCCCGTTTTAAGGTCACTAGAATCCGATTTTGTCATCATGGCAATCTGAAATTAATGAAAAGACCTGAAAGTTTTGGTAACAAATGGACAACCGGAAGTAGTAGTTTCTTAAAACAAAACTTTTAAATGTTAAAGAACATAAAATTCTACATCTGATACATTTAAAAAAATTATTATATCTTCTACATTTAGAGACAAAGACACTATAATATATAGAATAATCGGATGTAATAAATCGCACAGGCTTAACTACTCCAAGGAGACCAGTTGACAAATTCAAATTTTTCTAACATAGTTTGTAAATAACTGATATGTCAATGTCAAAAATCAACAGTTTTAGAGACATTCTCAAAGCTATTTTTGTGAAGTACATTTAATCTTTCTTATTGCTAATTAAATATACAAAATTATAGGTAAAATGGATATATTCATAAAAAATACCGCCAATTTTTTTTAAATAAATATTGAAGAACATAAAATTCTTCATCTCCAATACATTTAAATTTTTTATTATATCTTGTATAGATTTAGAGATAAAGACACTATAATTTATAGAGTGAACTAATCGCAGAGGCTAAGGCACTAAGGAAACCAGTTGACAAATTGCAATGTTTATAACATAGTTTGTAAATGACACATGTCGTTGTCAAATATCAACAGTTTTAGTGACATTCTGATAGCTGGGAAGTATATTTAATCTTTCTTATTGTTTTATTAATTAAATATTTGAAATTATAGGTAAAATTGTAGTAGAATGCATATATCCATTAGAAATACCGCCAACCTTTTTAATGAATTGGAAGAATATCTGACATTTGGGAACTTCCTCATACAATGAAAAAATAGATATAATTAGAATTTTATGTGTGCACTAGACATGCTAAATACAATAAAAAACAATATTTGGGTAAAGTTCTGTAATTTTTATTATAAAAAAGAAGTGGCGAGAAATATTGTGCTAGTCGCAACAGATTTTTTTTTCTTTTTACAATACAATATATATTACACAAATCCACCAAATAGTTAAGTTAGAAAACTCAAAATTCAAGCTTGTTACAATGTGGTAACATTTAAGATGGTGAACATGTTTCTCTAACACAGTGTTTTCAAAAAAGAATTAAATTAAAATTAAGTTATGACAGTTTGAAACTCATTACAAGCTATAGACAGACCCTGTATCATCAGTTTGTGCAATGCAGTAACAATTTTTGTTGTAACTCATGTAAAATTATCGATATTATTGTTTATTATGCGTTACTCATTATGCCCCAATATTCAAATAATTATTATTGACCTAGTTCTGTTCGCTTTAATTAAATTTAGAGCACAAATTAAACTGCCTCATTAAAATATGTTAAGAACAATTATAAAAATCATAACCTGCTTGGATTTAATGACATGTGAATCTGTAGTAGTGTTCAGGATAAAAACAAGGCTGTATCATTACGGCAGATGAAGAATATTGGAATTTTTTCTCCAAGTTTTTCCGAGAAGAGAAAATTTAAAGGAAATTTCCCAGAATTTCAAGAGAGAAATGACGTAACTCATTTCAGACTGTCTGATGAAGAATTACATTAAATTACTACGTAATTATAAAACTCTATAATCGGTAACTGATTGCTTTATAAGGGATGTTATCACTGTAAGATTGTCACCAATTTTATATTTAACCACTGGGATACTAGCTTAATGTAATGGCTTATTTTGTAGGGAAAAAATGGGTCAAATCCCACACCCAACAACTATAATATTGGAAGGCACTAATAAGCTGTACCTAACTCTTTTCAATAATCTGTATGAAATATAAGACAAATTGGAATCTATTGATGTTTACTTGACAACAATATTTCTGGAATTTTATCCACGATGGTGCGTAAAACTGAAGTTTAATTGTTAGTTTTAGTTTGTATAACGATTGTTTAATAACTGGTTGCCGAGCAGCGAATGATTAAGGACCGGTCTTATAAAACTATTTAATCAACAGTTAAAATTTAGTTAGCTATTAAACTAATTTAACTGATGTTTTGGGTATTATAAAAGTTTAATGACAAGTAAATCGACCTATTAAAGTAACTGCGGAATTTCATGCTATTAGATTTAAATCAGTTGTTAAAGAAACGTCAAACTGTATTTTTTTTTGTTATGTTTATTTTAAAACAATTGAAATAGGGAACTATTTACTTTTTAAATATTTTTTTAAGAAATGTATGTGTCGAGTATGTCATCTTTAGAGTCTGTATCATCAGTGTCCTCGGATTCATAAACAGATAATGATGATGCATTTATATTTGCACGAGGTAGGCTACCAAAATTGTTCCGAAACAGGACAAATCCATATGAAATATAATGATGACAATGGCTCGTATCACTATCACTGTTTTAACTAAAACACTGTTTTAAGAAATGTCAAATTTCATTATTTAATTATGATGATAAATACTATGAAATTTATCAAAATATGATTTTAAAGCAGAACATAGTTTGTATTCAAACAAATATTTTTAAATAAATTGTTCTTCTAACATAAGGGTGAAATTACATTTTGAAATTTGAATTTGACATTTCTTAAAACAGCGTTTTTGTTAAAACCATGATCGTGGTACGAGCCATGAGTTTAAAAAGAGATTTCGATTGTCAAAACAATGTGTGTTACACATATTGGGACAGATTGAAGGAAATATAAGACAACTAACATTAAGAAATATGTCAATTTCCGCAATGAATCAGCTAGTAAAAACTAATCTCACTATCAAATAACTAACGGGGGATTTAATTAAATTTTAGTAGCGTGTTTGTGGTTTTGTGAAAAGTTTCTATATTCACATTCGTTATAAACGTAAATCAATTGATTTGACAGTTGGAAAAGAAACGTGATCGTGGGAAAAATCATATTGATATTAAAAAATATATCCTATTAGATATTGTTGAAGATTATTTTCATATAATTTGCAACGACCCGGTTGCGTAAAATCGTAAAGTTATTACTAGCTGATTCATTGCGGAAATAAACATATTTCTTAATATTAGTGGTCTTATATTTCTTTCAATATGTCCCAATATGTGTAACACACATTGTTTTGACAATCGAAATCTCTTTTTAAACTCATGGCTCGTACCACGATCATGGTTTTAACAAAAACGCTGATTTAAGAAATGTCAAATTCAAATTTCAAAATGTAATTTCACCCTTATGTTAGAAGAACAATTTATTTAAAAATATTTGTTTGAATACAAACTATGTTCTGCTTTAAAATCATAAATAAATATATCATCACGGCATTTTACCCATTTCTGGGTGTGCCAGTATCTACAACACATGTAGACATCGGTAATGATGACGATATATTTTACCGTGTGGGCGCTTACCCGGCGTCACGGGCACTCATAGCTGTCGTGGAGAGCGCACCACAGGGGTCACTTTTGTGCCATTTAAAATTGGAAATATTTGGCGTCTGTCGGGATCAAACCCAGTTCCCCCAGGTTCGCGACCAGACACTCAGGCACGCGGCCACGGGAACTCTTTAATTTTGATAAATTTCATAGTATTTATTATCATTAAATAATGAAATTTGACATTTCTTAAAACAGTGTTTTAGTTAAAACCGTGATCGTGGTACGAGCCATTGTCATCATACATTTCATATAGATTTGTCCTGTTTCGGAACAATTTTGGTAGCCTACCTCGTGCAAATATAAATGCATCATCATTATCTGTTTATGAATCCGAGACTGATGATACAGACTCTAAATATGACATACTCGACACAGACATTTCTTAAAAAAATATTTAAAAATCTGTTGTGGCCAGCACAAGACCTCTCGCCATTTCCATATTAGGCTATATATGTATTGTATTGCACTTCGCTTTCGAACTGTCGTTTTATAACAAAATATTACAGAACTTTACCCAAATATTGTTTTTTATTGTATTTAACATGTCTTCTGCACACATATAATTCTAATTATATCTATTTTATATCATTTTCATGTCAGTGATTGTTCCAATTCATTAACCAGATTGGCGGAATTTCTGATGGATATATGCATTTTACCACAATTTTACCTATAATTTCAAATATTTAATTAATAAAACAATAAGAAAAATTAAATATACTTCCCAGAAAAAGCTATCAGAATGTCACTAAAAATGTTGATATTTGACAATGACATGTGTCATGTTATAAACATTGGAATTTGTCAACTGGTTTCCTTAGTGCCTTGGCCTCTGCGATTAGTGTACTCTATAAATTAGAGTGTCTCTATCTCTAAATCTATACAAGATATAATAAAAAATTTAAGTGTATTAGATAGAGAATTTTATGTTCTTCAATATTTAATAATAAAAATTCCCAAAAAATTATATTTAGAAGAATTTTTTTAAGAAAGTACTACTTCCGGTTGTTCAATTGTTACCAAAACCTTTTCAGCTCTTCCCAGGAATGTCAGATTGAAGAAACTGCAGTTAAATATTTTTTAAGTCTTATAGTTTTTGAGGAATCGTCCCTCCAACATCCATACATACACACACACACATACACACATCCACACACACACACAGACATCATCGTAAAAATGTTATAATCGGGTTCTAGGGACCTTAAATCGTGCTTATTCACAAAAATCTGGATATGCGAATTTTAGCATGATTCCAATACCTCTCTTAGCGAGAGGTAAAAAGTAAATAGTTCCCTATTTCAATTGTTTTAAAATAAACATAACCAAAAAAAAATACAGTTTGACGTTTCTTTAACAACTGATTTAAATCTAATAGCATGAAATTCCGCAGTTACTTTAATAGGTCGATTTACATGTCATTAAACTTTTATAATACCCAAATCTTCAGTTAAATTAGTTTAGTAGCTAACTAAATTTTAACTGTTGATTAAATAGTTTTATAAGACCGGCCCTTAGTGTTTCCTTTAACATAAATGCTATTTTTGTTTGAAATGATTCCATGTTTGAGGGTGATTATATTCACGGCTATTTATTTGGCTCACATAATTTAGTAGATTGCATTTTAATCCAATTACGATTAAACCAGGCGCATATTTACCGTAGTCGACTAGATATTATTATTGTTGATTACATTCATATTGATTCTCGTAAGCTTAAAAACATATAGGCCTCTATTGTGTTAGTGAAATGATTTCAAATCAACATTATATGTACAATTAATTTGGTGGAGGTGCTTCAATAATTGTAACAACTATTTTATTAACTTATGGTGGCAGCGCGATTCATAAATAAATTCTATAGATAATATGTTTTATTTTGTGTATTTATTTAATGATCTTTATGTATATTTTGAATCACAGTTGAATAAAATTCCGTATGTATTTGAAAAGCTCGTATCCTAGCAACGAGAAGTATGCACTTGAAAAATAAAGTTAAATGAGTGGCTTGAATTCTAGGGTATTCAAGAACGGAACCGGAACTCTTCAGAACATGTCAACGGGAAATGGAATAAATGAATGCTATTTACATGTCACCAATATTTCTACATTAGACAAGAATAGACAGATCTCTGTTAATAATATGAGTTAAGTTTTTATAATATAAATTCCATAAAAGTTTTGAAAAAGACAAAGTTCCCTGTACCTTTAATATTTCACATAAATACCGTGAGTATTTTTTAACGTGAAACATTGGGTTTATCATATCCACGGTTACGACTTGACATTTGATTGACAGCAATGTATTTGCCCGTTCCATTTAAAATGAAACATAGGAAACGAATTTGACATTTAATAAGACGTCAATAGAGGTTAATTTTGTTTAAATAATTATACCTGCATTCTAAATTAAAATTAGTTGTAGAAAAAAATATAGTGTACACCTTGTGCCCGAGTAGTTTTCTGACTCGGCTAAATTTCTTACAATATTTAAATATAATACTTCTATCAAATTCATTCCCCATGTGTCACTTTAAATGAGACAGACAAATACATTGCTGTCAATCAAATGTCAAATCATAACTTATAGGAAAATTCAACGGTTATCTGTCATATTGACAAGATGTCATTAGAGGTTAATTTTGTTTAAATAATTATAGCTGTTTTCTAAAAATTAAATTTAGGTGTAGAAAAAATACTGTGTGCACCTTGTGCCTGAAATATGTTTAGTGCTCTCGAGTGGTTTTCTGACGCCGCTAAATTTCTTACAATATTTAAATATAATACTTCTGTCAGATTTGTTCCCTATGTTTCATTTTAAATGGAACGGGCAAATACATTGCTGCCAATCAAATATCAAGTCGTAACCATGGATATGACAAACTCAATGTTTCACGTTAGAAAATACTCACGGAATAGCTCCGAATGGCACACTAATGATATCCATTGGGTTGTATGGCAACACTATAAAACAACAAAAATGAATTATACTATTCGATTCAATTTGATGCTAGAGGTTAATATTATATTTCATAAAATAGAAGCTAAGAAGTTATTCTTTGACAGTAAATTTGACGCTTTGTACAAATTATAGCAACGAATATGATTTGTTTAATTAGTGCGCGTCAACTTCAAGGAATAGTGTGCTCCTGCAAACCCTAAAATCTAATTCCTAAAATCCTAAATAATCATTGGATTAGGGCATATAAATTTAGGATTTAGATATTAGGATGATAAAAGTGCAACATCGGGCACATCCTGAATTCAATAATAATTTACTATTTTCAAATAGCACAAAAGAGTCCTCTGTGGTACACTCTCCACGACAACTTTCAGAGCCCGTGAGATAGCGCGCAGTAAATGTTCTCAAAAGTTCATGTATAAATATCGAAAATACTGTTTCGTTGAGGTTGTACATCAGGAAGAACTTTCAAGGAAGAAAAAATTCCGATTTACCCTCCTTCGAAAAACGAAAGTTGTACCTTCTGCTGGTAATAAAATTTTTGGTACTGAAGTTGGTATTTGACAAAAACTTTCTAATGATGAAAATATATTATGAGAATAGGAATCGGGGGATATGTTCACGGGCTCTGAAAGTTGTCGCAGAGCGTACCACAGATGTCACTTTTGTGCTATTTGAAAATTGTAAATTATTTTCAAATTTCAGAAGGGATTCCATCAGAGACATATATTCTTTAAATTAATCGAATTTTTTCGATTGATAATATTAGAGTTAAAGCGTTAAGAAATCTGTTGTGGTCAGCACAAGACCTCTCGCCATTTCCATATTAGGCTATATAAGTAATGTATTGCACTTTGCTTTCAAACCGTCGTTTTATAACAAAAAATTACAGAACTTTACCCAAATATTATTTTTTATTATATTTAACATGTCTTCTGCACACATATAATTCTAATTATATCTATTTTTCATTGTATGAGGAAGTTCCTATTTGTCAGAGATTCTTCCAATTCATTTACCAGATTGGCGGTATTTCTGATAGATATATGCATTAATTATACTTCCCAGAAAAAACTATCAGAATGTCACTAAAACTGTTGATATTTGACAATGACATGTGTCATGTTATAAACATTGGAATTTGTCAACTGGTTTCCTTAGTGCCTTAGCCTCTGCGATTACAATATTCTATATATTATAGTGTCTTTATCTCTAAATCTATACAAGATATAATAAAAATTTTCAGTGTATTATATGGAGAATTTTGTTCTTCAATATTTGTAACAACAAAAATTTCCAAATAATTATATTTAGAAAGAAACTACTACTTCCGGTGGTCCAATTGTTACCAAAACCTTTTC